>CM052713.1:6412792-6483353 GCA_028551405.1 Uromys caudimaculatus
GGAAATGTAAATAAAATATCAAAAAATAAATAAATAAATAAATAAAAAAAATTAATTCATTAAATAAAATAAAAAAAAAAAAAAAAAAAGAAATAGAAGAAGTCATTAAAAGTTTTCCAACCAAAAAAGGCCCAGAACCAGATGGGTTTAGTGCAGAATTCTATCAGACCTTCAAAGAAGACTTAATACCAATACTCTTCAAACTATTCTACAAACAAGAATCAGAAGGAACACTACCCAATTCCTTCTATGAGGCCACAGTTACACTGATACCAAAACCTCACAAAGACCCAACAAAGAAAGAATACTTCAGACCAATTTCCCTTATTAATATCAATGCAAAAATACTCAATAAAATTATCGCAAACCGAATCCAAGAACACATCAAAACTATCATT
Source organism: Uromys caudimaculatus (assembly GCA_028551405.1). Classification (NCBI taxonomy): domain Eukaryota; kingdom Metazoa; phylum Chordata; class Mammalia; order Rodentia; family Muridae; genus Uromys; species Uromys caudimaculatus. The sequence continues at coordinate 6,413,191 of CM052713.1, forward strand.
CATCATGATCAAGTAAGCTTCATCCCAGGGATGCAGGGATGGTTCAATACCCAGAAATCCATCAATGTAATCCACTATGTAAACAAACTCAAGGAAAAAAACCACATAGTCATTTCATTAGATGCTGAAAAAGCATTTGACAAAATTCAACATTCCTTCATGATAAAAGTCTTGGAAAGATCCAGAATTCAAGAACCATAACTAAACATAATGAAATAATATACAGAAAGCCAGTAGCCACCATCAAATTAAATGGAGAGAAACTTGAAGCAATTCCACTAAAATCAGGGACTAGACAAGGCTGCCTCTCTTTCCCTATCTATTCAATATAGTAATTGAAGTTCTAGCTAGAGCAATTAGACAACAAAAGGAGGTCAAAGGGATACAAATTGGAAAGGAAGAAATCAAATTATCACTATTTGCAGATGATATGATCGTTTACTTAAGTGACCAGAAAAACTCCACCAGAGAACTGCTGCAGCTGATAAACAACTTCAGCAAAGTGGCTGGATATAAAATTAACTCAAACAAATCAGTAGCCTTCCTATACTCAAAGGATAACTAGGCTGTGAAAGAAATTAGGGAAATGACCCCCTTTACAAAAGTCACAAACAATATAAAGTATCTTGGTGTGACTCTAACCAAGCAAGTGAAAGATCTGTATGACATATCTCTGAAGAAAGAAAGTGAAGAAGACCTCAGAAGGTGGAAAGTTCTGCCATGCTCATGGATTGGAAGGATTAATATAGTAAAAATGACCATCCTACCAAAAGCAATCTACACATTCAATGCAATCCCCACCAAAATTCCAACTCAATTCTTCATAGACTTAGAAAGAGCAATTCTCAAATTCATTTGGAACAACAAAAAACCCAGGATAGCAAAAGCTATTCTCAACAACAAAAGAACTTCTGGGGGAATCAGCATCCCTGACCTTAAGCTGTACTACAGAGCAGTAATGATAAAAACTGCTTGGTATTGGTACAGTGATAGGCAGGTAGATCAACGGAATAGAATTGAAGACCCTTGAAATGAACCCACACACCTACAGTCACTTGATTTTCGACACAGGAGCTAAAACCACTCAGTGGAAAAAAGACAGCATTTTCAACAAATGGTGCTGGGTCAACTGGTGGTCTACATGTAGAAGAATGAGAATTCATCCATTCTTATCTCCCTGTACAAAGCTCAAGTCCAAGTGGAACAAGGACCTCCACATAAAACCAGATACACTGAATCTAATAGAAGAGAAAGTGGGGAAAAGTCTCAAACACCTGGCTACAGGTGAAAAGTTCCTGAACAGAACACCAATGGCTCATGCTCTAAGATCAAGAATCGACATATGTGACCTCATGAAATAGCAAAGCTTCTGTAAGGCAAAGGACACTGTCAATAGGACAAAACACCAAACAACAGATTGGGAAAAGATCTTAACCAATCCTACGCCTGATAGAGGGCTAATATCCAATATGTACAAAGAACTCAAGAAGTTAGACTCCAGAAAACCAAATAACCCTATCAAAAAATGGGGAACAGAGCTAAACAGAGAATTCTCAACTGAGGAAATTCGCAGGGCTGAGAAGCACCTAAAGAAATGCTGAACATCCTTAGTCATCAAGAAAATGCAAATCAAAACAAGTCTGAGATTCCACCTCACACCAGTCAGAATGGCTAACATCAAAAACTCAGGTGACAGCAGATGCTGGCGAGGATGTGGAGAAAGAGGAACACTCCTCCATTGTTGGTGGGATTGCAAGCTGGTACAACCACTCTGGAAATCAGTTTGGCGGACCCTCAGAAAAATGGACATAATACTACCTGAGGACCCAGCTATACCACTCCTGGGCATATACCCAGAAGATGCTCCAACATATAATAAAAACACATGCTCCTATGTTCATAGCAGCCATATTTATAATAGCCAGAAGCTGGAAACAATGCAGATGTCCCTCATCGGAGGAATGGATGCAGAAAATGTGGTACATTTACACAATGGAGTATTGTTCAGCTATTATAAACAATGACTTCATGAAATTTGCCCGCAAATGGATGGAACTTGAAAATATCATCCTGAGCGAGGTAACTCAGTCACAAAAGAATGAACATGGTATGTACTCACTGATAAGTGGATATTAGCCAAAAAGTTCGGAATACCCAAGGTTACTTTACAGTAACCGCTGAACTGAGAGTGAGGTCCCAGATGGAGGAGTGGGAGAAGGGACTGAAGGAGCTGAAGGCGTTTGCAGCCCCATGGAGGGAGCAACAGTGTTAACTGGCCTGACCCCTCCCCCCACGGTTCTCCTGGAGGCTTTTCCACCAACCAAAGAATACACATCAAGGGCCCCATGGCTCAGACCACATATGTGGCAGAGGAAGGTCTTGTTGGCCATCGGGGGGAAGGAGAGGCCTTTTGGTCTGAGCGTGTTAGTGGCCCCAGTAAAGGGGAATGTCAAGGTGGGAATATGGGAGTGGGTGGGCAGGTGGGTGGGAGGTGGAATTCCCTCATAGAAGCGGGGCAGGGGGAGAGGATAAGGGATTTCCAAAGAGGAGACCTAGAAAGGGGGAAACATTAGAAATGTAAATGAAGTATCAAAAAATATAAAAATAAATTTAAAAAATATATATATAAACAATAAAAAAAAAGAGAAAGAAATAAAGCCCCAGCAAGAGGTTCCCAGAACTCAACAGGGAAGACATTAGCTAAAATACCCAACCTCAGACAGAACCTGTAGAGACCATATCCAGTGGATAAGCACAGCCCCCATTTGAGGGATGGGGCCACCCACCCACCTCAAAAATATTAATCCAGAATTCCTCTGTCAAAAGGAAATGCAGGGACAAAGATTGGAGCAGAAACTGAAGGAAAAGCCATCCAGAGACTGCCCCACCTAGGAATCCATCCCATCCGCAGAGGCCAAACCGAGATACTATTGCTGATGCCAATAAGTACTTCCTGACAGAACTGGACCAATACAGATGCGAAAGTACACAGCCAAACATTGGACTGCGTGTGGGGTCCCAATGGAGAAGTTAGGACAAGGACTGTAGGAGCTGAAGGGGTTTGCAACCCCATAGGAAAAGCAATATCAACCAACCAGCCAGATCCCCCAAAGCTCCCAGAGACTAAAGCACCAACCAAAGAGTAGGCGGGGGGAGGGGCATGCCTCTAGCTGGATATGTAGCAGAGGACTGCCTTATCTGGCATCACAGGGAGGGGAGCCCCTCAGTCCTCTGGCAGGAGTGGTGGAGCACCATCATAGAGGTGTGGGGGGGGGAGGGCATAAGGGGATTGTGGAGGGGAAACTGGGAAGGGGAATAACATTTGTAAATAAACAAAATAACCAATAAAAAAAAAAAGAAAAAGAAAAAGAAAGAAATAGACTGCAGCTGTTGTGGAGAAAATGAAACCACAAGGTTGAAATGCCAGGCAACTCCAGATACCAAGGACATCGGGAACTACATGCTGCCTGCCACAAGCAAACTCACAAAGGAGCTCTGAAAACATGGTGGTACGGTAACCCCAGCTACGAGCTTGCATTCATCCTGCAGAGTCCATAAAGGATGTATGTACATCGCACTGACTCACGGGGACTGTGAGATAACACTTTGCCGTAGTTTGCTATATAGCAGCAAATGATGGGTACAGTCAGAATTAGCCTAAAAGAAAAGAAACCAATAAGCTAAAAAATTAAACCCACAATCTGTGAAGAAAGCATCTTTAAGGAGCTCAATGTCTTCCTCCCTGGCAAATGGAAAGGTAACATTATGCCTCTTCAGTCATACCCTATCATTGACAAGTAAATGTTTCTGGAAATATTTCAGTTGGGTTTATGGCATTAGTATTTATTTTACTAAAAGCAAGCATGGATATTACGACTAAGCTAGTATGAACAAAGTCTAATGCATGTTATAATGGTTTTTAAGTATCCCATTTGTCTAAGCTACGCTACACATATATTTACTTGATTTAGGTGGTTCTATGCAAATACTTTATAAAGGGGATTACCAGCCACTTGAGCTCAAGTAACAACTATGACCAATTATTCCTCGTGGGTCTCTGAGGCAACTCGAGGAAAATAGAACAGTGATAAGTTTAAACTTAGGCTGAATTGTCTTCATTGATTGATTGCTGAATTGACATAGAGATGGAGTCAGCTTTGGGTACCAGTTGCTTTAAACTTAGGCTGAATTGTCTTCATTGATTGATTGCTGAATTAACATGGAGATGGAATCAGCTTTGGTTACCAGTTGCTTTCGTTGTTCCTTAGACAGAACACATTACAAAAGCAAGGAAGCAAGCAGAGTTTATATTGCCTCACACTTCAAGGATACATCTTCGTAGTGGGGGACTGACACTGTAGCTGTCCATGGTCAGGAAGCAGCAATAGATGAGTGTTGCTGTGTGGTTTGTCCTCTCCATTTTTATATGTGAGCCCTCACCTCCTGGAATGGTGGCAGTCATTACCCCCACCTTTACAATGATTCTCTTTGGTAACCATTAACCTAGATTAATCTAGAATGAGTCTCTCACTCCATGACCTCACAGAAGTACCAAGTAGTTTGTTTCCATGTTGACACTAAATCCCATCAAGCTTATTAATGTTGATTCATCATTTTTGAAACCCAGATTTTGTTAGATTGTTTTTCATATTAGTTTTATAAAGTCCCATTAGATAGGAAAAATACAATACTGTAACCTCTACTTTCTTTCAGTATTTAATTGGTTAACCAGATGTAAAGAATCATTTATCATTCAAGGTCCTGTATTGCAGAGCAGAGAAAAAAAGGATGAACAGAAAAAGGGAAGTCAAATTAATTGTCCATCCAATTGATCTGAAGAAATCTTACTGAGATGAGAAAGGCCGGATCAAGTGTTAGTCACATCAAACTAGACACCTAACTCAAGCCCAGATATCAGGACTTATAGTGATTGAAGGGTCAGTTCCTGGAGGACAGCCTTGTAGAATGACCATTTGAAACACAGGAAGCAATACTCTCCACTTTCAGGAAGTGTCTGTCCTGATGGCTGACTTTTGCAGATTTGCATCACACAAAAAGTGTCTTTCAACAGAGAGAAAGATTTTTCCTTAGAGATCTCAGTGCTTTATACAGGGTAGTACCCTTGAGTAACAGGTACCTTAGTTGAAGGCATAGCATGTTATGTTTACCTGGAATACTTCTGTTAAGACTACAAAAGCTAGATGTCCTGGTCAGTATACTGACAAGCTCCTAAATTATCCCTCAATTATTCTGCCCAGGAAATCTCAGTTCTCCTTAACTATTATTTACTAAGGCATCCTAGTGCCCTGAAAAGCAACTATTCACAAATAACTGCCATAGAGATATATGCAAAATCTGGAGTGTTGGAAAGATACTTAAATAACAGTAACACCAAAACTGTAGTCTTCTTGCTCACCCAGACTTTTCTATTTCTAGAGGTAAGAAAACCCTTAGGAGAATTTATCTGATCCTTTTCAATTTTCTTTCTGGTTACACAAACATAATAACAAAACTGTCAGCTCAAAAAAAAATGTTGACATATATTTGTCTTTTTCAGAATCATTGCTAAATGGATCCCTGCTCTCTGCAGGGTTCCTACAGGACCCCTCTTTGCCCTTTTCATCATTTCTAACTTTAAACTAGATCTTGTTGCTCCACCCTTGGAATTATCACTCCAGTCTCTGACTCTAACAAGTCACCTTAGCAGAGTCCCTATTAGAATTCCCATGAGAACACCATCCGCCTAGTTCCTTGTGTATTTCTAGCACTTAAATGCAAATGTCATCACAACCAAAGTAGGACAGGACTCTTTTCCTGACTTTTAGAGGTTTAAAAACAATCTCTCCCCACCCAGGTTTCATACTCTTCTAGGTAGGCAATTCCCAAACGTCTTAAAACTCTTAACTAGTGATTCTTCACATTTGTGAGGAAATCTAACTTTAAATCTCGGTATTTTGTTACAGTTTAGTGAAAGATGCAGGTTAGTGAATGGACTGAAGTATCAGCTGGATCAGGGACACTTGTGACACATGAGCAGAGGGGACTCCCTGTACTGAAGGGTGTGAATATGAAGCTATAGGAATAGCAAGGCTGGACTCAACCCGTAAGGGAGAAAAGAATGAATAGTTATTCTATTTATTATTCTTTATTATTATAAGAATGATAGATATAAGGATAATAGTTATTTGTGGCACTGATGGAGAAAAGCCAAAGAAAACATTGCCTAGAAAATTAAGGTCAAACTCAGTAAACTGGCAGTCCCAGACGCATTATTTACAGTTTTAGAGAGACTGTTGAGACTAAACTCTGTCATTGACATAGATCAAGTTCAGCTTCAAGGGTAAGAGTCTAAAAGGAAGAACAGTTGATTACTACTGTTACGGTGGACAATGCAAATATTTCGGTATAATGACCACTAGAGTCTGAGTCATACTTAGAAGCCAAAATGAGTCTCATTGAGGGAAAAATAAAATAAAAAAAAAAAAAAAGCAAAACCGCATGGGGCCTACTTGGGGAGAGGGTCTGCATTCTAGCGTACCCTCTGGACTACTTTCCAGACCTGTTATTGAACCGTGTGTCCTGGTCTTTAAAAGCAATGCATCAGCCCTGGAAGTCAGCCCTGAAATAATACTCATACGAATTATGTAGACTCAGCAGGTTGTGCTTACACACACACACACACACACACACACACACACACACACACACACACACACGTGACAACAATTAAAGAAATAGAGATGATGAATTTGAGAGAGCAAGGGATGCATAATGTCAGAGTGGGTATTTTTGGATGATGCAGCTGCTTTCGCGTCATCTCTACTCTTTTTATTTTTTTTTCATCATGCATTTGATTTTTAATTAATTTTGCAGATTCAAAAATATTTTTGATACTTTATTTACATTTCCAATGTTTCCCCCTTTCTAGGTCTCCTCTTTGGAAACTCCTTATTCCTTCCCCCTCCCCGCCCCTATGAGGGTGTTCTACCTCCCACCCACTCGCCCACCCACTCCCATCTTCCCACCTTGACATTCCCCTTTACTGGGATCTCTAACAGCCTCAGGCCCAAGGGCCTCTCTTCCCCATAATGGCCAACAAGGCCCTCCTCTGCCACATATGTGGTCCAAACCATGGGTCCCTCCATATGTATTCTTTGGTTGGTGGTCCAGCCTCCAGGAGGATGGGGGGGGGGGGCAGAGGTCAGGCCAGTTGACACTGTTGCTCCCTCCAAGGGGCTGCAAACTTCCTCAGCTCCTTTAGTCCCTTCTCCCACTCCTCCATCTGGGCCTCACTCTCAGTTCAGCGGTTACTATAAAGTGAAACTTGGTATTCCGGACTTTTGGACTAATATCCACTTATCAGTGAGTACATACCATGTTCATTCTTTTGTGACTGAGTTACCTCGCTCAGGATGATATTTTCAAGTTCCATCCATTTGCCTGCAAATTTCATTAAATCGTTGTTTTTAATATCTGAGTAGTACTCCATTGTGTAAATATACCACATTTTCTGTATCCATTCCTCTGCTGAGGGACATCTGGGTTGTTTCCAGCTTCTGGCTATTATAAGTATGGCTGCTATGAACATAGTGGAGCATGTCTCTTTATTACATGTTGGAGCATCTTCTGGATATATGCCCAGGAGTGGTATAGCTGGATCCTCAGGTAGTATTATGTCCATTTTTCTGAGGGTCCGCCATACTGATTTCCAGAGTGGTTGTACCAGCTTGCAATCCTACCAACAATGGAGGAGTGTTCCTGTTTCTCCACATCCTCGCCAGCATCTGCTGTCACCTGAGTTTTTGATCCTAGCCATTCTGACTGGTGTGAGGTGGAATCTCAGACTTGTTTTGATTTGCATTTCCCTAATGACTAAGGATGTTGAACATTTCTTTGGGTGCTTCTCAGCCCTACTCTTTAAGTGATCTCTCACATATGCTCCTGTTAAATCCCCACGGGACCAATCATGCTGCACTTAGGTGCAATTCCTACTTTGTTTTGTCTTGTGTTCCTTCTCTAACATGAGTAGATGTGAGAGTGTGTGTGTATGTGTGCATGTGGCATGTATGTCTGTGTATGTATGTTTTTGTATGTATATGGTGTACATATGTGTGTGTATCTTTGTCTATATATGTGTATGTGCATATTTCTGTGCAGATATGTGTCTTCCTGAAGGTGTGTGTGGATATCTATATGTTTGTGTGTATATGTATGTGTTGTGTACGTAACTGTGTGCACCTGTATTTCTGTGTGGTTGTGTTTGCATGTGTTTGCATCCATTTGTAAATGCTCATGTGTCTGTGTATATATGTGCATTTGTATGTAAATAAGTCTATTCATGTGTCTGTATACATATCAGTTTGATATGTGTGTATTGTGTGTGTATTGTATATGTGTGTATGTATGCATGTGTGTGAGTGTATGTATATGCATGCATATGTGTCTGTTATATGTGTTATATGTGTTTCTGTGTATGAAGATATATATGTATATATGTCATGTGTGAGTGAAGGTTGTATGTATGTGTGCATATGTGGATATTTGTAATTATGTATGTTGATACATGCATGTATGTATGAGTTTGTGTATGTGTACATGTCTATGCACATGTGTATATGTCTGTGTGCAGTTTTTGCACATGTCATAGATGGGGATGTGTGTCTGCCTGTGGACATGTGTGAGGATGTGTGCATATGTATAATATGTCTGTGTTTTGCAAGAAGTCTCTTGCACAACAGAGCAAGGAGGTTCTCTTTCCCAGACATAAAAACAAGCTTTCAACAAGTCTCTCCCCACAGCCCTTTCCAAAGTCTTTTCCTTTTCTTCTTATGAACTGATGCTTAGCCTGTATGGGCCACCAGTATTACACAGGTCTTGGATAAGGGGTGTCACCTAGAAGGACTGCTGGGTTCATTCAGTGAGTTGTCCATCCTGAAGGGAAGCCCCATACAGAGAAAATGAAAGGGTGGAAATGTAGAGTAAGTGTGGAAGAGTGGTGGGCAGTGATTCAGGCCTGGAAAGTGGCATGGCAAACAGAGATACACTAACTACAGAAAACCAGATAGAAAACCAGCAATGATGACTTTCAATCTACTTTCCATAGGTTGCAGAGGACTTCCTCAGTCCTTACTCCCTCTCCTTCTCTCTGATTGGTCCTGACAAGCAGCCATTAACAACTTGTAACCAGTAGTAGTTTAAAACCTCTTGGTTGCAAGAAGGGAGAATGTGGGCAACCAACCCCAGGAGCAATGAAGTGCTTCACTTCAACAGCCTGGCCCCAGTTCTCTAGGTTAGTCCAAGTTCCCATGACCCTCCTTCATTAGGGTGCTTGTTCCAGCTGCTTCAGTTCCATATTCAAATTAATGGGCCAGAAGCTGTATCATAGGAATGTGAAATATTTTGAACACGACTGCCAAAGTAGATGATGTCATCTACTGAAAAGTATGCCAGGTCCTAAGTTTGCTAACAGGATACAGACATAGACTCAGACTGCCATCACAGTTACTCTCTGCCAGATGTGTGGGTATGACTGTTATTACCAACATATTATAGATCTAGAATTGTGAACATGACTGGCATTATGAAGGCATTATAGTCTATATTCTCTAATGAGATCCTCCCCTATAGCCTTACACTCTGAGTACTGACAACATGACAGACCGTAGAATCACCATGGAATCAAAGCCCTGGGTAGGTCCCTAACGTATTTTCCAGATTAGGCTAATTTGGTGAGGATATATAGCCTGAATGTAAATAGTACCACCCTATGGACTGGGGTCCTAGAATGAAGAAGGTGAAAACAAGCAGAGTGCCAGTATTCATCTTTTCATTTCCAAGCTGCAGACATGAGACCAGCCTCCTTCAGATCCTGACACTAGGCCTTCTACACTATGGTGGACTGTACCCCATCAACTGTGAGCTAAAGAAAATCTTCTTCCCTAAGTTGTTTTTATCAGGCATTTTGCCATAGCAATGATGAAAGTAACTAAAATACAGCTAAGAGCACCTGGGATGTGAGAAACTCTCAGGACTCAAAGGGAGCGACCTTAGATGAAATGCCTTACAGTGGGGAGAGGGAACTTGTAGAGCCCACCTCCAGTAGAAAAACAGGGCATCAAGTGGAGGGATCTGGTTGTGATCTCACAGTCAAAAACTCTGACTCAGAATTGATTCTGTCTAAAAGAACTGCAGGGACAAAAATGGAGAAGAGACTGAGGGAAAGAAAGTCCAGTGACAGTCCCAAATTGGGAACCAGCCCAAGGGGAGACTCCAAGGCCTGACACTATTACTAATGCTATGGCGTGCTTACAGACAGGAGCCTAGCATGGCTGCCCTCCTTGATGCCCAACAAGCAGCTGAAAGTATCAGATACAGATACTTACACCCAACCAATGGACAGAAGCCAGGAACCCCTGTGGTTGAATTAGGGGAAGGCTAGAAGAAGCTGAGAAGGAGGGTGACCCCATAGGAAGACCAGCAGTCTCAACTAACCTGGACTGCCATATCTCTCAGACACTGAGCCACTAACCAGACAGCGTACACCAGGTGATATGAGGCCCCTTACACATATACTGCAGAGGACTGCTTGGTCTGGCCCTAGTGAGAGAAGATGCACCTAATCCTCCAGAGACTTGAGTCCCTAGGGAGTGGGGTGGTCTGGTGGGGTAGGGGTGGGGACATCCTCTTGGAGATGGGGGAGGAGCTATGAGATGAGGAACAGTCAGAGGGCAAATCTGGAGGGGATAACAACTGGACTATAAAAAGAAGATTAAAGAATTAAATAAAGACTGATTGCACACATATAGTAAGGATTTTCCTTCTTTTTTTTTTTTTTTTTTTGATTTAACACAAACAGATTTAAAGCATTAATAGTGTCAAACTCTTAACTAAAGAGGTAAAAAAGGGTCTTGGTAATGTGTTGATTTAACTAGCTTTTGCAACATTAAGCAGAATAAAGATACAGACCTTATCTGAAATGACCAAGGAGACAAGGAAGCACCTATTAATAGTTTTAAATAATGTCTTAGTGACTAGAAAATAATTGTTTTTGTGTGTCTGTGGGTTCAGAAAGCATTGGTTTTACAGGCAATGGCTTATCTGCCTTGAGCTAAATAGACTTTATGTTTTAATTGTGTGTCCAAGTACATTCTATGATGAAATGTTCTCTCTTCAAAGTACTAACAAATTATATTCTTGTTTCTGATAGTGAAGGATAAGGATGCAAAGAGAAACGTTAACTATTTGAGAATTTCTTTCTGGTTTGAGAAGCTGAATCTTGCTGCTTCTTCATTCCTCCCTCCCATTCTTCATCCCACCCAGTACTTTGCTCACCTGTTTTAGTCCAGGAGACTAACCCAGAGAATTTTTACACTCCCAAATCAGTGGCCTAGAACACGCTTTACTTCTATGCTGATGGGTTTTGTATGTGAACAATTAAAAAACCTGGGACTAGGCTGTATAAATCCAAATTCTCAAACAAATTGAAATTGGCATTCCTATAATAAGCAGTCTGTCAGTGAAATTCTGCTTGTAATTGATGTTTATAATCTCAACTTAGCGGCTTTCAAGGATCCCCAGGTGCCATCTGAAACATCAGAAAAATAAATTAAATTGTGCTCAATGGAGATTCATTGAACTGTTCATTATTAAACTTTTAATCTACTATCTCCTAATACCATATGATTATTACATTTTATATTTAATTTTCCAGAAAATGCTCTTCCACAGCAATACTAAGTATGCAGAACTGAATTTAGGTTATATATGATACTCAGCATCATAAATGTAACTACTGCCTGGAAACCCAACACAGACTAGGTATCTGAAAACGGAAATCATACTTTATAACCTAACAGCTTCTATTCACAGAAAACTCTGGTAGTAGACTCTCATATCTCCTTGATTTACCTGTTCTCAACATTCTCTCTGACTATAGCTTATTTGCTGTGATTAATTGATTAGTGAGGTAATGTCAACATTTTATTATTAATGAAAATTCATGGGTTTTGGTTCACTGTTTCGTGTCTAGTGCCAAGCTGGAAGAGCCATACTTTACTACAATTGCCTGTGCTCTGCCTAGGTCTTCCTGTTTTCTGGACCTCTGGGAACTCTGACCTATTTTTTTCCCACCTTTGTGGATTTTTACTTTTCTAAAATTTCACAAATATAAAATCATATAGTACACAACCTTTACAGACTGGCTTCATTTGGTTGTCAATATACACTTAAAACCCCTCTGCATTTGCATGTTTCTGGCTTCTTAACTAGACAAAACAATGAGCTCGTTGCGATGTTCTCACATGTGTGTGATTTACTGTCATGAGCTCATAGCATTTGACACTCTTCTCCCACACTCTCCTGCCCCTAAAGAGTCCCCCCCCTATATTTTCTTGTCTTCTCTGGAAATATAGATTTGATGTATGAGAAAAAGAAAATATGTGATATTGGTCTTTTTATGCTCTACCCATTTTCCTGGAAATAATATGACTGGCTCCCCTCCATGACTGAGCAATGCTCCACTGTGGTTTTGGCGAGTCAGCAGTTCCTTTATTTTTTTATTGCTGAATTATGTTTCAAATTTATCTATTGACTCACTGGAGAATATCTCAGTTGTTACTAAGATATGCTAGTTTTTAATTGAAGTTATATTTAAGTCTGGTTCTAATGATTGCTGTGTCTTCAGAGTACCCTATGTGTAAAGATGCTGAGCAAACAGTAACAGGTGAAAAGATGGGAGCTGTCAGGCAAGGCTTTTGGCTGTGTCTGTTGTATCCTCTGTCTACAGATGCCAAAAACTCTGGGTCTCTGCTTTTCTCCTCTCCTTACTGTGCATCCTTACACTTTGGCCCTGGTAAATCCTATTGATCATTCATCTTCTCCAACACATAATCCTGCTCTGGATTTTGGAGAGTTCGTGGTAGAGTGGATAGGAACATGAAAGAGGGAACAGCCTAAATCTCCCAGATACATCTCAGTCTTTCGATATGGTTGTGTCTTAGCACTGTGACCTTCCCAAATGTCTTGCACCCCATCCATGATCTTTACTAACTTCCTTGGAGAGCATATGTTAGCATTACTAACATATTTCCAGGAAGCTTCCACCCATGATGCAAATGTGTATTACCTTCCAAGCTGAAATAATATCCTTACGAATAGAATAATATCCCCCTTATTTCTGGGATAAGGTCCTAACCATGGTCTGTCTGCTGTGGAATATAACCTAGAGAAAATGGTGAGTATACCTCATAATGCGTACATGTCCTATCTCTAGGATCTCATCAAGGTCACATATGGTTATTTATACCTTCATCAGTAGAAACAGAACTTGTGGGAAAGTCTGTGAACACACAGAGGCTTTCCTAAACCTCCACCCACCACCACATCTTTTCACTCAACCCAGCTACACTCAATCTCATTTATTCATCTTCTTCCTGGTTCCAGTCCATGTGGGTTCTTCTCTAGGTAAGTGCTTCTCAAGTGTGTCTTCTAAATGTGATGAGCTCTTCAGATTTGGGGGGAAATTCATCTAAAAACGTCAGTTTTCTGACAGACCAGAGGAGAGTCATTAATGTTTAATCTGCTCCACATTGTCATCTATTAAAAGTTCGGAGTTGTTAGCATTCAGCTTATTCCATGTTAAGGGACAAAATGAACAATATATTATGAGCATCATGTTTAACACCATCTCCGCATTAAGATGTAATTTGGCAGTAGCCATACAATTAACAAAAATTGAAAAGAATGAAAAATGAAAAGAAGCCGTGTCTAACTTTTGGTTTTCTGCTTCGCAATAAGAACACATAGCTTTAGAACATCCCACAGGCTGCTGCCTAGGCTATCTACAACAGAAACCTGAAGGATGAGTATGAATCCCAGTGGAAGCAGTTTAAGTGGCTGTCTGAGATCTGCAATTACATTCAAGCTGAAAAATAATTCGGCCCCGTAACTGCTATCCTAGGGAAGGTCAAACCATTTTCTACAGTACTCAGTGATGGATCTCACAGTTCAGTAACAAAGCAGGGAGTCTGCAATGTTGTCGTTGACCTTACGCATTGGCACCTGCATTACTGAATGCTTGTAAACATTGCAATTGACCAACACCATACAGTACACATTCATTCAGAGGCTAATTGCACTGAATGCTTCAGTGTTTGAGAGCTTAGGGAGGAGAGAACTAGTCATCAAGGTGAAGCACTTGCTCTCCAGATAACTTTTAAAGTATTCTATTTGTTCTTATGTATACAAATCATGCACCATCACTATTGACTTGGCCACCAAGTAAGGGACTATTAATCTGCATGGTTTATAAACCCTGCAATGCATGCAAACAGGGAGTCTGTTGCAAGGAAGGAAAGGACATAAGAATTTTACTAGGCTATAGACGGAATCACTGAGCCCCAAGAACTGACCTTAGATTTGTGATTAACAGAGCTTATCTTCGCTTTCCCAAGCCAAGCTGTGGAGAAATTGATTTTCATATGTTTTATGTGTGAGAGGCTCATGAGTTCAGTAGAGGGGGAAGAAGCTGGCCTGCCCTGATAAAGTAATGATTTATATGCAATTTAAAACTCCTCACTGGTGTTCCTCAGCCAGAGTTTCTCTGAGTATGTGGTAGTGGCGATGGTAAAGTCAGCTTCTGGCTTTGGGAGAATAGCACAGATACTCTGCAATAAGGAGGACTTCCCACCCGCTGGCACTCAGGAACAGTCTGGCAAGTAGCACTGCTGTTTGTCTAAAAGTGCATTGTATTTCTTTGCTCATAAGTCATCTTGTAGAACAAACCGTGGTCTTTAGCCCATTTTCTGAATTATTTCCTTCACATGTAAGTTCTGGTTTCTTTAAGTCTATGATTATAAAGATTTCCAATTATAAAAAAAAAAAAAAAAAAAAACAACAAAAAACAAAAAAACAAACCACATTTGTCCACAGTGCAAGATTCTGTGTTTAAGAGCTCACACTGCTCATGCAGAAGGCATGAGTTCGGTTCCAGCACTATCAGGCAACTCACAATTGGTTTTAACTCCAGTTCCAGGGAGTGTGACAGCTCTTTTCTGGCGTTTGTGTTATGTCTTCACTCACAGCTATGTGCATTTATACACACACACATACACACACACACACACACACACACACACGTACACACACACAACTCTACAAACAAATATTTAAAACTATTTCCAATGAATTAATACTATTTACTTTACTATTCCTATTAATTTATATACTACATTAATTCTCTCATTTGGGCTCTAAGTAAGCTTTATGTAAATACTGCACTGCTATTTTAACCAAATTGAAATCACAACTACTGAGCATTGTCCATCTTGACATGAGAACTCTTATTTTTTTGTGTGCGCAGTAGCATAATTGACACAGAGCATGAAGGCTTTGAAGCAGGTGTAGTGGATGGTTGTAAGCAATATACCACTTATAGTCTCATTTGGGGGCTGCATGCCTCATGCCTCATACCTTGTGCCTCATCTACAACTTTTAGCACTCAATTTCAAGAAAGTTTCATAAAAGATTCACAACATATAAATTTGAGATTACATTTAGATTCAGTAAGAGATTACTATATCAAATCACGTGAATTTGCCCAAAGGAATGGAGAATTTAAAGACTGCACAAAATGTGTCTATCATAAGGTAGCATGCAATTAATACCATCTAATATCCATTTTTAACTTCTTGGGTATGTTTATGGAGATATCATTTTAAATGCATTTGAAATAAAGGTTATAGATTCACTTTTCATTTAAGAAGATGGCTGTACAACAATTGGGAAACTATGCTAAAAATATGCCATGATATAGAACTATTTATCCATAAGGAAGGAAAGGGAGATTCCATCTGGCTGTGGCTACACTGGTTTCTGAAAGAAATCCAAATTCTTGAATTACATCATTCATATAATAACCCTTATAGTCCTTTACATTTTGTGTGGCTATATAGACTTCAGTTTATATGACAGGGATTCACTATGTCTTTGATGAGTGTTTGGTGAGAGGTATATTAAGAACGATGCTTAAACAGATTAAGGATGCAAGGCCTTTGGTTTAATCCTAACCTCATCTTGGCACATCATTTCACCTGCTGTTTAAGTGAGTTCTTTATATAGAGAGAAACATAGGGCAAATTAGAATAAAAGTAGGTATGTACTTGCTTCCAGTGATCTGACAGCAACCACAAAGGAAGGATCCCACTCGTTATACGTAAGGCTAACAAAACTTCAAAATTCTCTCCAAAATAGTGAGCAGAATAAGATAGCCTTATGTGTCTACAAAACACTTCTCGAAGTAATAAGTAAATGTAGCAAAGCTGCAGGATGCTGAATCAATGTGGGGAAATCAATTGCACTTTATGGTCTAGCAATGGAACACTGCAATGTGGAATCAAAGACACTGCAAGTCCCCTAAGCATAAATGCACACCCTCTGCACTCTCACGAATGTTTGGTAAGGCTGATCTTTAATTTCATCAATGTAGCAAGTGTGTAATGGTATTTATTTGTGGATTTAACTCATATCCCCCTACTTATCAATTATATTAAGTAACTTTTCATGTACTCTTCCATATGTATTCTTTCATGAAAGGGGTTATTTGGTTTGCTGCTTGGTTGTAGTTTTTGAATCAGAGTTTTACTATGTAGCTCAGGCTAGCTCAGAACTTACTACATAACGCAGATTAGGCTTTGATTTGTGAGTCACTTACTTCAGCCTCTAACATTCTGATATTATATATATGGAACACATATCTTAGTAGCTTCTCATTTTCTTTTTTTTTTTGTTTTTTTGTTTGTTTGTTTTTTTGTTTTTTTGTTTTGTTTTGTTTTTTCTTTTTTCTTTTTTTTTTTATTTTTATTTTTGATACTTTATATACATTTCCAATGTTTCCCCTTTTCTGAGTCTCCTCTTTGGATACCCCCCTCCCCTCCTCAACCCGCCTCTAGGAGGGAATTCCACCTCCCACCCCCCTCCCGACCACCCATCCCCATATTCCTGCCTTGACATTCCCCTTTACTGAGGTCTCTAACATCCTCAGGCCCAAGGGCCTTTCCTCTCCCCCTGATGGCCATCGAGGTCATCCTCTGCCACATATGTGGTCCAAACCATAAGTCCATCAATGTGTATTCTTTGGTTGGTGGTCCAAACTCCAGGAGGACCGGGGGGGGGGGGGTTCAGGTCCATTGACTCTCTTGCTCCCTCCGTGGGGCTGAAAATTCTCTCAGCTCCTTCTCATTTTCTTAATACTGTTTTTTCAATGAGATAAAGGTATTGATTTTTGAAGCACACTTTATCAATTCTGTGTCATTTCTATTAATTTGGTTAATGCAAAGTCAGTCACAAAAGTATTGCCTTATGGTTCCTTCTATAAGTTTCAGCTTGGCATTCAATCAGTGACTACCCTTTTCTTAATTGCTGCATACAGTATGATGAATGGATTGTCATGGTTTTGTATAATGGTATCTGGAATTCCCAGTACTATTTGTTGAAAACATTTACTTTCCAGCAGAGTTATCTTCACATGTTTATGAAAATTCAAATCACAAACTAAATATGGTTTTCCTGGACTTCATCCTGATTTGGGAACAAAAAGACCCAAGGGCCAACATCACTGTTGGTGCTGGGAGCTCTACAATGAGACTGGAATTTGGTAGGTTTTTTTTTCTTTCACTTTATTTTCCTTTTCAGTTTTGTTGGGTGAAGCACATTTCAAGGTAGAATGTTTGCATGTGCAAGGTCATGGGTATGCAGGCACTGGTACTGAAAAGCGTTTTGTTTATTCTATATCTTGTGGATTTCCATAGATTTTACACTCAGCTTCTCAAACTCTGTTTAAAATCCTGTTTGATCTAGTCCCAAAGAGGCCCCCCACCAAATTCTCTTCTTGTTCCCAGTTGGGGGAGGCTCTTGGGAACCTATGGGGGCAACCTAAATGAGATTCCTACCAACAGGGAATATGGAGACTGAAGTGATCATCTCCTGTAGCCAGGTGGGACTTCCACTGGAGGGAGGGGGACATTAAAACCTTCAACCCAAAATTTGTCTTGCTTACAAGATGTGCATGGGTAAAGATGGCGCATGGATTGGGGGAACTGCCAACCAATGACTACCTCAACTTGAGACCCATCTCATATGAGAGGGCCAACCTCTGACAATATTATTAATGCTCTGCTGTGCTTGCCTAGCATAACTGTCTCCCGAGAGGCTTCATCCAGCAGCAGATAGAAACTGATACAGAGAACCACAGCCAAAACTAGGTAGAACTCAGGGCAATCTGTGGAAGTGTTAGGGATAGAATTGATTGAGCTAGAGGGGTCAAGGACACCAGAAGACCTACATAGTCAACTAACCTGGGCTCATGGGGCTCACAGAGACTGAACCACCAACCAAAGTGCATGCAAGGGTTGGACCTATGCCCTATATACATTTGTAGCAGATGTGCAGCTTGGTCTTCATATGGGTCCCCTAACAATTGGAGTGGGACTATGCCTGACTCTGTTGCCTGCCTTTCGATCCCCTTCAGTGGGAGAAAATGTGCTTATCCCTGTTGGGACTGTATGTCCCAGGGTTGGGTGGTACTCAAGGCGGGCCTCCCCTTCTCTGAGGAGAAGGGGAGAGGGTAATAGGGAGAGGGATTTGTAAAGATGAGATTTGGAGGAAAGGAGGGAGGAGTCCGAAATTGGGGTGTAAAAGGAATAAATAAATAACTTAATTAAAAATCTGTTTGAGTTTTAACTCAGATTAAATTGAATTTATAGATTATGGATATATTAGCAACTTCACCATATTGAATATTGCTATTTATAGTCTCTGAGGTTTCAATTAAAGATCCATTAAGCCAACTGAATTTCTCAACTGCTTATTGCTATTGTAGATGCTTATAAAAATTCTTTCTCTGTTTTATTTTGGAATTTTTTTTAACTTTCTTCAAATTCCCTAACAGTATTTTCTTCAGTAGTGACTAGGCCACCATGAACCCTATTCACCATATTTGCCACAGACACCATAGTTTCCATCATGTCTCTGTGTGTGGTTATTTGGATTCCTGGATGCTGAAGTCTAGAAGACAGAGGGTTTTTGCATTCCTGAGAATGTTCGTGATATATTCTTAGGAATGTGATCATTGACTCTGTGTAAAGCAAGAGCTTTGATGGAATTATGCAGTTCACATCAGATTTTTACATAAAAACCAGATCAATTACCAACAACATTCTCTCAAATGAAGCCCTATGACTATGAGAAGGGGGCTTTTAGGAGACCTGTAAATCTCCAGCAAGTAACTGTTAGTGGCAACTGATGCCATGACTCACTTCCCAGAGTCACTCTGTCCTCATTCCCAAGTGTCCCCAAACTTGTGCAAATATTTTAATTTGACAAACCGGGGCAGTTTGTATATGGAATTCCACCATTCCTTTCTTGTTCCTATTGTCCCAGGGAGATGACTAATCAGAATGGAAACTTCATAACTAAATGCAAAGATGGTCTTTGAGAGTAAGAATATGTAATGTTTTTGTTCGTTTTGTCCAGTGCACATGACTGAGTTAACAAGAAATGTCAAGTTTAATACTTGACAGGTAATCAGAATCTCTGGTTTCTTCCTGCTGTGAAGTATTTCTGCATTTCCATCACATGGGTATTAATCTATAATAACAGCCCATAATTTTAAAGCAGGCAGCTTCATTTTTAATTTTTCATCAAAATGTTCTAAAATACCAAGGACTACTGAACCTCACTTGAAGCTTTTTAATTGCTCAAAAGAAGATGCTTACATCCAAAGGAGTGTAACTTTAAAAATCTATAGCTGAATTCACATTAGAGATATTAACTCTAGGGAAGATCACAGAAAGTTGGCATGAAGAGTCGTAAATACATGTCACAAGATGAATTAGCTTGACAGGATTTGGTGGCATGACACAGAAAGCAGGTGGCCCATGAAGTTTTCTTTATTTATGTGGTTATTCAGCAGAGTTACTTTGTTATCTGAGGTTTTAGCCTTCACAGGTCAAGAATTATTTTCCATGATTATGTCCCTGACATCTGCAACTATTAATTTTCTTATCAGCATCCAGAGTTAGAAAGCATCAGTCAATGAGAAAGGCTCCAAGGATCTTTGTTCAGTATGCTTGTTGAGTCTAAGGTGTTTTCCCTTTTGTTGTCAATAATGGTGCATGTGTGTGCATGCATGTTTGCATGTGTGCTTGTGTGTGTTTGCGTGTCTGCGTGTGTGTGAGAGAGAGAGAAAGAGAGACAGAGACAGAGAGACAGAGAAAGAGAGAGATTGTTTTCTTATTATACAGTTAAAGAAAGGATACTTTGTGCCCTACAGGTAATTGGGATTTGCATACGTGTGTATATGGCAACACACACACACACACACACACACACACACACACACACACACACACACACACACACACACCTGAAATAACCAAATAGATGTTGCATGCTGCTTCCTATCCCCTATAGAGATGTTTACTTGAAAGATGAATCCTCCAGTAGGGAAAAACTGGACAATAGGCAAGTTTTTATACTCTACAGTAGGATATCAAGATGACTTCATATGAATTCCACTCCTCCAAGCCAGTGCCTAGAGAGGATTTAGACACTGAGTTTCATCCATGTAACCCTACCTATATATTTTTTTATAGACTCTAGCTTTTTATCGACCAGCTAAAATGGGAAAAGGCTCACATGGCATCACCTGAGTACATGATGGTCTGCTAATAGGTGGCCAACCCCTCTTGAGGAACCATTATTAACATTAGAATACAAACAGCATCAGGGCAACCCACTACATTTTCCCCTTCTTATCCAATTAAAAAGGATCTTTCTCTTATAGTAACAAACAATACATAGTAGAAACTGTTTTGAAATAACAATGAAGATTATTAAGTATGAATATATTTTGTAACTAGATGATGTACTTTACAACATCTATCCTATCTTAATGAGCTTACAATTCTGTAACCTAAGCCATCTTCTATTTTAGCTGATATTACCATCCTAAAACCATCTTTTCAAATCTAGAACATCTTCAATGTTAAACAACTTAAGTTTAATTGTGAGACTATAACTGTCTAATCTTTAACCCCATCAGAGACCTCAGAAGGAAAATATATTACTTGAATATGCAGGCAGTACAAGAATCCACAAGACGGGACAGCCAGATCTGCTCTCCCAACTGCCTGCATTGCAGGTTTCCTAAGATCTTTGCACATACTGCAGGCTACAGCATAGAAAAAAGTAAAAGAGGGATCAGAAACACGGAAGCCTCTGGTCTTTGTACAGTCAGCCCATCCCTGTGAATAAAACTCTACCTATATTTAGAAGCTATCATGAGATCATCATTGATTGGGCTAAGCTTTTGAAAACTATACACTTGGTTATCCTACTTTATGCAAATCACACTTACATGTTTAGAACAGGCAGAGTCCACTAAGCTGCCCCACTGTATTGTGAGTGCAGAGCTGTGTTGCCCTGATGCAGATAAAAACTTGATGACAGTTTGGTTAACTCTGGCTCCCTTCGCCGTGACTGTCCTGTGCAGAACAATGGTCATAGGGCATACTTCTGACCAACAAGATGTGAAAGAATGCTACTGGCGTGGCAACTGGTCTGTGAAGGACTCCCTTTTTCAGATGCAACTGCTGTGGAGATGAAGAGGAATCCTCTAAAAGGTTGAGGTAAAGCTAGGACCTTGAAATGCTTTTCCCCAAACCATTGATAACAGCATTTTGTAACCCTTCTTATCTCTAGCATACATCTATACACCCTTAGTGTGTGAAATGATAGAGTATTTGTATTGCTAACATTTTAAGATATGATTTTCACTGGTGAAAACAGAAACATCCTGATATGTGACAGAAGGCAGTTCTGCTGCTGCTGCTGCTGCTGATAAGGAGAAAGTCTAGGCTGTTTAAGAGGTTGTTTAGTGCCAGGGCTTTAGTACGAAGCATAGATTTTTTTCCTCCCTGTTTATTCAGTGTTACCAACTCCCCAAATCCTCCCTCTGTATGTCTGATCCCCATGCAGCTTTCTCTTATAAGACCAGTAAAGGTAAACTTCCAAAAGCAAAAGCCTTGGTCTTTAGATTTTAGCTAAGGAAAAGAAGACAAACAAAATTAGTTATCATCATCATCATCATCATCATCATCATCATCATCATCATCTGTGATGTTTTGTATATACATAGCCCAGGGAGTGGCACTATTTGGAGGTGTGGCCTTGTTGGAGGTGTGACACTGTGGGTGAGGGCTTTAAGACCCTCATCCTAGTTGCCTGGAAGCCAGTATTCTGCTAGCAGCCTTCAGATGAAGATGTAGAACTCTCAGCTCCTCCTGCATCATGTCTGCCTAGACTGAACCTCTCAACCTGTAAGCCAGCCCCAATTAACTGTCCTTTATAAGAGTTGCCTTGGTCATGGTGTCTGTTCACAGCAGTAAAACCCTAACTAAGATGACATCATCTTCATCATCATCGTCATCATCATGATACCAGAAAATTATTCCTGAACTCACTCTTTTATGATTCTAAACAGCTATGAAATGCATAAAAAATCATAGCATTATATTAATGGTTTCTGTGCCCAAAAACTGTTGAATAAACTTAAGAATGGCTGTGAAAAACAAATTTAGATGTCCCCCCTTAGTGTCTAACACTTCCCAGATGCAGCTGTTGTTGTGTTTGTCTGAGCTTGACAGATGCAGGGAAGCCCTGCTGAGAACCTACTTTACCAAAATAGAAATCAGGACATCTAATCATCTGCAGGACTGAAATGCAAAAGGAGGTAATGAAAGCAGATTGGGAGTCTACAGGTGAATATTCACAATTTAGTTCCTTTCTACTTTTTTGGAGTGCTGAAAGCAAATCCAGGACCTCACTTCTAATACACATGAGCTCGCTATATCACTGAGTTATAATCCCCAGCCCTTCATTTTAGATTCTTATGGATCAGTTACATTTTCTTTTTTAATAGATATAAATATTAATAAAACTATAATGGTGGCCTCTTACGGATTGTCCATCACATTGCTTACTTGAGAGAATCAGTGTTCTCTCTGCCACACTTACAATATGGACATCTCTCTTAATCTGGATTGGTATAGAGCATTTCTACGATGCATATATCAAGCTTCCCTATGGTATACCTCAAGATGTTCCATGCTATAACCTTCTCTATATATGGACCACCACTGGCATGACAGAGCTCAGCTCACACATTTCTGTTTCAAAGAGAGAACTTCTGTGAGTCCTATTCTCTTCCTTCCATAGAAAGATTGAGGTTTGATGTGCTTGGTTCACAGTGCTGCTGCCAAGGTGGCAAATCACACTGCAGGAACAACTGCTTCCCCAGCACAGGCCTGGCTTGGCTGGTAAACAATCATCTCATTATTGGTGGAATAGAAATAAGATAATGTTTATTTTATAAGTGGAGAATTGCAGACAAAATACAGCAATCAGAAGTGGTGCAGGAGAAAGAGGTGAAGCATCTATGGGATGGCTGAAAATTCATAAGGGACAAAACACCTGAGCTGGATTTTTGAATGCTCTACTCCCCAACTTTTAACCTTCTCTTCATTGGAAGAATGGGATTCTGTGCACAACCCACTGTAGTGACAATGAGCCTACAACATGCAGGGAAGCACAAGTACAGGAAACAAGAGGCAGCAGTCCTAGGGCCTTGGCCATTCCTGGGGGTAGGGCTCTGGTGGCACTGCAGTATGAATCTAGACAGAGCAAACTAGTGGTGCTAAATTGATGCTGGTAAAGGAAGAGCCATACCTCCATGGGGCAAACAACCATTAAAAAGATACAGGAAACCTATGCCTTCAACCTTTGATCACTGGAAGACCAGTGTCACATCTATGCCATGGGAGCATCTAATTGTAGGCTTTTGAACTTAAGATATCTTGGTTGGAGACAGTGCAGAAGACTTGGAGTTACAATGGGTGTCAGCCAAGCTTCAGGTGAAGAGAAGAAAGCCAGGGTTAGTTACTTTTCTGTCATTGTAATAAAAAACCCTGACAAAAACAACACAAGGACAGAAGGGTTTTTTCTGGCTTTTAGTTTAAGAGGCAGAGGCTCATCATTGCCTGGAAATAGTCAGGAAAACCATGCTGATGGGGTCAAGGATCTGTTGGTCACATTTTCATCTAAACACAGGAAGTAGGAAGAAAGATGAAAAGAACAGGAAGTGGGGCAAGGTTATGTAACATCAAAACCCACCCCCATTGATAAACTTCTAGCAAGGTTCCAACTACTAAAGGTTCCATAACCTCCAAAATCAGTACAATCACCTAGAGAACAGTGTTCAAGCACATGAGTCTGTGGGGGACATTCCTCATTCAAACATCCACAGAGCAAACCAATACAAGATGGAACGAGAGAGATACCATTAGACAACTCAGAGACAGTGTCTAGGTAGCTAAAGAGAAAGGGAGTGAAGGGACGAAGGTTTGTGACCAAAGACAACACCTAGCTTCTCTCTATGGAGAATGGGTACAACTGAGAGTTTATACAGCACAATGACCCAATTCATTTCCAGGGAATTGATTATCCTCAATTGAAGGCAGGTCAACCAATAAATGGCATTGAAGAAACAGATACTCTGATACCTCTAGCATGGGGACCTTTAATCAAGGGCTGGAGACTCTGTGAGAGTCTGTATCTGAAGCATGTTAGTCAGTTGTATGAGAACTGAGTGACAGGGGTCAGGGAGAACATGCTGGAATGCTGCCAAGAAGGAAGCAACTTTCATTTGCATCTAAGCCATTGGACTGCACTGACACATCTGTGCCCCAGTCCCATCTCTGCTGCTTACTGAGAAAGCTAAGGGTGGTGGAACTGTTGTTGCAGGTTCCAGTCTAAAACAGTAATATTGTCAACTCTGTGGGGTTAACCAAGAGAGTACATATAAGGTGCATGAATGATAATAAAGTAGACCTTACCAGTTAGCCCATGACAGAAAATGTTGAATACTCGACAGAATTTTTAAAACTTCTCAGTAGACACTGGGCAAACATTGGAAAACCTTCAAATTATGAAACACCCCTATTGTTAGGCACATAACAAAAATGAAAAATAAAAACATAACATCCACTTGCAGGAACAACTGTAGGCAAGAAGCTGGCCTATGCACAAATGCAAGCTAGCACAGATTGTAAGAAAGACCCACACACTATAGTCTAAACACCACCAACTAGGCCTTCAAGAGACCACAGTTATAATAATGGTTGCATCTGGTGCTCATCACCATTTGTATGAAGCCTCTAGACATGGATAATTGTGGATTTTGCACCATTGAACTCAGAGTACCCCAGTGTCTGAGTATTTGCTGAGGCTGGGCTATACCAGAATTTTACTTCCTTTGGACTAATCTGTAATGCCTGAGGTCAGATGATTTATCTTCAAAAAAATTTCAAGGATAAAAGAGGTCTCTTGAAAAGCAGATTAGTTCTAATTACTATAAATCTCAGCAACTATTTAAGCCCTGCACTTACCAAATAATTAGATCTTTTATGATGAATCCTAGCAGCATGGCATTAATGGTATTAATCAACATGTAAATATTGTGTCTTGAATGTAATTGGATCTCTGCTGTCTGGGATAAGAATAAACTGCCAGGCAGCACTTGGTCAGGGAGTTTTGTCCAACATGAGCAAATGAAAATAAGCGGCTTTCCCTATTTTCTGCATGGATTTCATAACAACATATTCAAACTGTAAATATATCCCTTGCTATTGAGAATAGTATACAGAGTATGAATATAGAATTACCTCCATTAGAAAAAAATCTCCAATTCAAACTGAAGTTTAAATTTTTTATGATCCAGTATGTTAACCTCTGACAATATACCTTACAGGTATATAAGCTAGTACATAAGAGAGGCACTTGTTCACCCACATGACTCCATGGCTATTTACAACAATTAAGGTATAGAGTGCACTTTGGCACATATCAGTGAAGAGTAGATAATGAGTATATCATACAGATGCACACTGTAGAATTATACAACTATAAAATAGTTAAATTAAATCAGGGGTTGGAAAGATAGCTCAGCAGCTAACAGTACTTGTTGCTCTTCCAGAGACCCACTTTAGGGGTCTCACAACCACCTGCAACTTCAGTTCTGGCCACCCTGTGACCTCTTCTGGTCTATGCAGGCATCTCCTGCACACACATGGCACATAGGGGCCATCTGGGTCTAGGTTATGGATACATGTCTTAGGGCTTCAGCCTAGGTTAGTCTGCATCTCTGTGTATAAGTTAGCAGGGTCTCACACAGGAGTGCGTGGGGCATGGAACTCCTGTCCCCCGTCAGAACAAACCCCAGCTGTTCCAGGTTTTGCCGCAACTGCTGCCATTGCTGTCTTCTACCCTCTGCTCTTGCCCCTTCCCCCAGCTTCTTTTCTTTCCTTATTCTTTCTCCTCCAGTTTTGCTTCTTCTTCCCACACCTTCCTTTATCTTTTTCTGTTCTTTCTGTCCTTTCTTTTTCAAACTCACATTTTCTCCTTTCTTTCTACTCCTTTCCCATGTCCTATTATGCACTTAGCACCACGACCCCATTCACAATGGAGAGCTAGTGCCCCCAACCCAATTTGTGTCCATGAATATATTCTTAACATTGGAGTGAGATTTCTTGGGTTAAAAAAACACACTTCTGGATTTTTAACTTGAAATAATATGTGAAGTAGGTAGAAGAGAATTTTAATGTATACTTTAGAGTCCAGAAAACAGTATCTCAGTGATAATAAACATCTTTACCTAGACTCCAGCAAAAATTAAAACCTGAGGTATCTGACAGTCTCAAGAGTGTTTTGAGCCTATGTTTACCTACCGAGAAGCTGCAGTCACCTGACAAGGGTCTATGATCTTTAGTCCCTTTTATGGGAGGGTTTAATAAACTGCAAGCAGCATGGGGTGTTAGGACCCAATTGTCACTATCTAAGAGATAGAAATTGTGAAATGAGGAAAGGTTTCATTGCTAGTTGTAAATTCTCCAGGGGGGAAAAAAATAACTGAAGGGCTGTTTATGATAGAAGACTATAATTAGGAGTAATGGGGAGCGATTAAGGAAGGAAAAACAACAACTCTGTAATAAGGCTCTAGTGTGAGGTATTCAGATTTAATTGTGTTTTTTAAGTAATGTCAGATTCCCAGATGCTGTAGCGATGAAGACAGTATACAAATGAGTGAATGAGCAAATGACTTCATGATCCACACAGTCAACTGCATACCTTATAATCAAAGATGCTGTCTCAAAACTGTGCATTTAGAATTGGTGCTGCAGTATGAAAAAAAAATGTTCCTAGTGGGCTAAGAATATGCTTTTTAATTCCCAGGACTTACTAATGGAAAACCATTCCTTCTCCTCACCCCCAACACACATGATACCCAGACTCTTCAGATTATGAAATCTCTGTGTGTGGTGAACCATTTATGAGCTGAAGCCTCACACACTGGGAGGTTAATTTATCTAAGTGAATGTTATAATCAACTATTTCAAATGCATTGCTCAGATCCCAGGAGACCTCAGGAGTGATGGGAGGAAGATAGTCAGGCTGATTTTTATGCTTCTCCCACTGTTACACGGACACAGCTTAAGTGAAACAGCTATTCAGAATAAGATCCACAGGAGACCTGGGAACTTAGGAGTCCCCTCAATTGCTGCTATTACTTGTGTTGTAGAATCAAGCAACATGAGTTCTTTATTCTAAAGTGATTATATTTTCATTAGACAAGTTACTATTGTTATCTAAAACTTAATAGCCAGAATGTGTCTGGATGAAACAGCAAAGGCAGCCATAGTTCTGTAATTATCAGTGACAGTGAGAGTTTGAAATACAGTAAATGAATGTGCACTGTAGCCCTAATCATTCACAAGATAGCAGGGAGTGGGGATGCTGGTCCATCCACTGGACAGACAGAACAAATGGGCATGTGCACACATATACAGACAATGTCTAACGCTCCTTTCCTGGTGGCTACTAGATTAGGTACAAGATAGCCATTGATTTGAAATGTGAAGTTATCTGTATAGGATTTTGATACAGAAACAGAAATGAATGTGAGTTTCAAAGGTTTTAAGATTTTTGTTGTTCTCTTGATCCTAAGGACTACCATGTTTTCCTGGTTCTTTTGCCTTTTTCTAAGTGCCAGAAGGCAGTGCATGCAGTCACTGATTCAAATGCTTAAGTGATGGTAATTCCCATACATCATGAGAGATTTTCCTTTCTTTTCTGAAATTGACAAGGTACGTGGGCATTGTAAAGCCCCCACAAAGCTTGTCAAAACCAATACAACACTGTCAAGATCACTAATGGATTAAACCTTCTGTTTTTAACTTCTAGTTAGCAGTCCATATTGAAGACTAGTTTGTATCATGGTCTCAGTCCTCCTTGTACACATAAGCACTCTTGGAGAAATCTCATGAAACTGTGGCAATGAGTCTGGTTCTCATGTCCTTTTAGCTAATGGGACTCAGTTGGGTTCTCAGGTTCCTAGTCCACTTCTTGGTGTGCATTCCCATTCTGATCTACTTTCCTAAAGAATTCTGATGTGCCTGGTTCTCTGGGCCGGTCTTATTAATTTTCATACAACACTAATGGTGATTTTTCTGGTTTCAGAGAGCCCTTATCCATCATCATAATAAAGACAACTGATTAAAATATAAAGGTTTATGAGAGCAGTGACTATGGCTTCACCACCCAAGCCCAGCTTAGTGGCTGTCAAAAGATCAAGGCCCATTAATTCTGTCTAAAGTATGTGAATAACACCAAGACTCTGTAACAAATCTGTTAATGCTGCTAGAATCACAGCTAGGACTTCATGACCAATATTTTCAAGGTATGTCAGTATTCTCTGAATCTCAGATCCCTTGGTGGCCACATCAATAAGTATTTATTCAGCAGGCATATGAACAGATGAGTGTTTCACAGGAAGAGTTTAATTGACTCATTCTCTGTCCTTTCAGAGTTGACAGTTTCAATTTCTTTTCCTGATAAGAGTACATAACTTAATTCAGTTAACAGAAGGTGACAAATTGCTGTCTTCAGTCTTTTACAGTTTTCTGTTCTCAGATGTCTGTCTCTTTTTCCAGGTTCCCAGGCAGATGAACACATACTTTGCACAAGCTGGAAAAAAGTCAAAAGCTTGGTCATTCCCTATGTGACTGAGATGGCTTCACCCTGAGGGAAAGTAAAAGTTGCCCCTATCTCTGGGTCTCAATGTTTGTTAAAAATCAAAGGGATCCCTAGTTCATCAGTTTAAGCATTAATCCTGGACAGTGTTAGAGGTGGTAAGTGATAGGCTTGCCAGTGACAGGAGAGGGGATGTCTTATCAATTGTCCATGAGTTGTAGAGTCAGTGGTAGCACTTTCTACCTTACATTTGTATAAGCTTTTAGATTTAGAAGGAATAGGACTAGGGAGGCAGCTCAGTTGATAGAGTGCTTGTCTAACATGCAGGAAGCCAAAACTACAGACAACACATGTGGTAACATATGTCAAAATCTCAGCACTCAGGATGGGGAGATTAAGTGATACATAGAGGTATGGGGGAGAAGTGCGTGTGTCTGTCATTAGAAGGGGTATGTCACAGTCTATGTGAGGAAGTCAGGGGGTAAATCTTGTCAGTCTCCATTTGCCCATTCATTTGAGATAGAGTCCCTGCCTCTGTGTAAGCCAAGCTAGCTGGACAGACAACTTCTTCAGATTCTACAGTCTACTTTGTCTCCTGGGTCCACACTGAGATTGTGGACCATGTGCTACCATGTCTATCTTTAATATAGGCTCTAGGGAATCCAAAGTCATACCATTAAAGTTGAGCAGTAAGAGTCCTTACTTAATGAGCCAGCCCTTAACACATATTTGTAAATGACTATTCATTCTTCTGTATCAATTCTTTATGCTTTATTTTCTTCATAATTAATATGATAATATTCTCTGCTGCATATTGTAATTATGATAAGTAATTTTACATTTACATTAAAGATATCATATATGTATGTATATTATGTATACTAAACATTCAAATAGTGCCAACTATAATTTTCATTAAATAATAATTTGTAACTAATAATATTTTTAGGATACTACTATTATTCTTTGAAACAATTCTTGGAAACTATAAATTTGTGCAGTCATTACAGAAAACAGTTTGGAAAATACTTACAAAAGATAAAATAGACTATTATATAATCCAGCCACCCAATTGCTGGCACATAACCAAGGGAAATGAGATGAATGCATCAGAGAGGCAATTAGTACATCAAAAAGATTGCTATACTATTCACAGTAGCAATGACATATAATTAAACCAAGAATTTATTCATGTATAAACAGATAAAAGATGTGTGCTACCCATATGCATCTGAATAGTTTTCCATCTTTAGAGGGGACTGTTTTTTTTTTTTTTTTTCCACTTTTGGAAACATGGATGAGTCTGGGGTAACATAATAAAATGAACCTAGCCACAGAAAAGTACATAGTACATGGTCTTGTTCTGTGTGTAGTATGTAGCATTAGTCTTGTGGAAATTGCTGGTAGAATGGTGGCAGCTAGAGGCTGGGAGGTGAGATTAAACAATGGTCAGGATCAGTGATGCATATCTTCAATCCCGTTACTTAAGAGGCTGAAGGAAGACCATGAGTTCAAGCCCAACCAGGGCTTCATCGTGAAACCCTGTCTCAAATAATGACAATGATAATAATAATGCCTTAGTATCTTTTCTATTACTGTAAAGAGACACCATGACCAAAGCAACTTATAAAAAAAAGCATTTTATTGGGGGCTTGCTTACAGCCCACAGAGTGAGTCCAGGACAATCATAGAGGAGAACATGAAAGCGGACCAGCAGGCAGGGTACTGGAGCAATAATCTAGGATTTACATGTTGAGACACAATCATGAAGCAGAAAGATATCAATGGAATGGTATGAGCTTTTGAAACTTCAAATCCATCCCCCACTGACAAATCTCCTCCCACAACACCATCCTTCTTAATCCTTTCCAAATAGTTCCATCAACTAGGGACCAAACAATAAAATGTATGAGCCTATGGGAGCCATTCTCATTTAACCTTAGCACCACCACCACAAGAGTAATAGTAATAATAATAACTAACAGCAATAAATATAAATAGAAGCAAAAAGATCTTCAAGAGATCTAATTGACTGCTGTGAGTGAAAATATATATTCCTCTAAAGAAGATAGAGGATGTTAACTGCAGCCACTCCAAAAAACAAAAACAAAAACAAACAAACAAACCATAGTAATTGTGTAAGGTAACACACTCCACAAACTCCACAGTTATATTACCCATTCCACACTGCACACTTCTTATTGGACACAATGAAGACATACTATTGTACCTGTCATTTTATAAAACACAAGAAAGCCTGAAAAATCATGTTTGAAATAGGAGCTATATCCTCATTTTGAGGATAAACTGAATCGTGGAGGTTTTAGGTGGGGCAATCTGTGATGCGGTACACTCGCCTGCCCTACAGTGGTCTCCATCTGACGATCTGTGCTGCGGTACACTCGCCCGCCCTACAGTGGTCTCCATCTGACGATCTGTGATGCGGTACACTCGCCCGCCCTACAGTGGTCTCCATCTGCTCCCTCTACTTTCATAGTATGAAATGAAGACAGCACCATAGAGACAGATAGATCCATGATCCAAAGGTTAATTTAGATGCATATGACAGTTGACATGCATCCTAACTTAAGAATATAGCAGGACCCACAAATTTCTAGCTTTGTTTTTAAATGTCCTATAGAGAGTTATTAGCTTGAGATGTGTATCTTGTTTTAAAAGACCAGCAATTAAGGAATTAATAATATCTCCTCAGATATTGATCTAGTCTATTGAGCTCTACCTAAGTAACACTGTACTTTCTAAGGCTATATGTTATGCTGTTTTTCATAAATGTTCTGTGTGAGGCAGGGTAATCCTAGGAAGGAAGGAGTACTCCAATCTATTTCACTCTGGGTGTCTCTAGGCCTGGGACAAGGAGTTCTGCATTCTGATTGCAGATTGCCCCCCTCTTCTATCACCTCTCCTCATCTGCCCTCTTCTCTCTCTTCTTCTTACCCCTCCTGTCCTCTGCATGTTCCTCCTCTTCTTTCTTTTCCCTGTCTCCCCTGCCTTTCAACCCTCTCTTATTTCTCACCTCACCCCTTTCCCCTCAGTTTTATTATTTAAAATAAATACCCCCTCAAGCCCATTAGGGCAAACCATGGAGCTTGTCCGCACCAGAGGAAACATAAGAGCTGTGTGTCCTCTACTGGTCAACTGCAGCAGATGGAATGTCCCTGGCACATGGTCTAGTAGGATAGGTCACATCTACCATATTGAGAGTGTCCTCTTTCCTTACTGAGGAAGTACTTCTCAAGTGATCACTTGGTTTACAGGTTATGATTAGTTGCCTAACTTGAAGGTTTGTGGCCATGCATGACCAGAACAGAATAAAATCTTGACACCTTCAGGGCACAGTGTATGCTCACAATATCTTAATCTATCTTTGGTCCCTAAAAGATCACTTCAAATTCCTGAGTATCAGTCCCCCCCCCCAAAAAAAAAAACAGCAATAATATTTCCCTCCAAAAAGAGCTGAAGAAGGGAGCTCACACATCAGTGATGCTTTGTCATTTAAAATTCAGTTATTGGCCATCAAGCTAGATGTTATTAGTATCTTTGATCAACATGTGCTTGCAATACATAATGATTAATCCTTGGCTTCCAAAATCCTCATTTCTACATGTTTCTTATTGCATTATACTATTGAAAGATTAAAACTTTCTGTTTCAGGGTCTGATCTTGGTAAAGGATTTAGGGCAACTCCATTTAGGGCAATGAGATTAAGATTAGATCTTCCATACTGGTCTTCAGATTTGTCAATGTCCCTGCTTTGTCTCTGTTAATTCTGTCTGACTGACCTGGACTAATATCACAAGGCAATTAGCTGTGTTAATTAGAAATACTAGCCAAGAAAGATGCTTCTGAATGTTGCTGCCAAAGGCAGCCTCCAGTTTTCAACAGCCAGATTGATTCAAGGGCCTTTAAGCAACTGCTCTATAAATCTCATGGCCAACAGCTCACCGCTAACACCAGCAAATGTAGGTTGAAAGTAGAGTGGTCTACAGGATCCCAGCAATGTGAAGGAGCTTCAGAAAGGGACATAGAGCTAAGGCAGAGCATGGAAAGTGTGTCTGAGCAGCATGGAGAACTACAAACAAAAAGCTAGAGCATCAACTAGAGGCTGAATATAGAATGAGAAGCTGCTGTAAAATCAGATGAGTGGTCAGTAGAGAAAACAGACCATAAAATGTTTGAAACCAGGGTAGTTGCTGGAGACATTTGCAATGAGGATACTTTCTGACACTGAGGATATTTATTTTGTGTGAATTATCAGAGAAGGAGCAGATGATGGGACTCTGCCATGATGACCCTCTTCAGGAATGCACAGAGCAGCTGGCTAGTAAGCACAGTGCCCTGAGGTCCAGATGATGGACCATGGAGAGAGGATTGGCCATGACCAGGCACAGCCTGAGGCCTTGAGAAGCAGATGGTAAATCTGCAGTTCCAAATGATTTGTTCCTAGCAGACCTCATGTCTCAAGTGTGAGACAGGAGAGCATAACTGAGTCCATTTCTCCCCTAAACACCAGTGTGATAAATGGGTCAGAACCATGGCAGTGCTGAACTTAGTTTACATAGGATCTTGATTTTTTTGTAAGGTCTTGGAGATGGAACCCAGGGCCTTAGGCATGCTGGGTAAGCATTAGCACACCACGACACCAGCCATTTCTGTTGTTTTTGAGGTTGTTTGTTTTAAAGCATGATCTCACTATCTCACTAAGCTGCCCAGATAAGGTATGTTCTACTTTGTCCACTGAAAATGAAAGCATTGCCTTAGGAGAATATAATATTCCAAGACTTGGTCAGACATCAGAGGCACTTGGGACACTTAACAAGCACGTAGGTGCATGGGTTTCAGTACTGTCTACAAAGTGCGTCACTCAGAGTAGTTCCCAGGTGGCTACATTTTATTTAGGAAGAACACAGGTGGTTCTGATGTCTACCTGGATGGGCAGTGTGGTACTGACAAACTTCTTCCTTTTTACAGTTTAAAGGAAAGAGGGTATACTGAAGAGAGCTCAAACACGAGGCTTCCCATCCAGTGGTCCTAGCCTTTGATGTGCAGAGTATGCTATTTGGGTATTTTAGTTAATTTTTAAAATATTCTTATTTATTTTTTGAAATCCTCATATGCTTATAGAGTGTATTTTGATCATATCCATCCATCCATCACTACCTTTCTCAAACTTCTAGTGCCTCTTACTCTGTCTCCATCTTAGCTTCATATCCTCTTATGTCATCAGTGACCCCCTGAGTCCAATTACTGCTGCCCATATCTTCAAGCCATCTACTGCATGGGCAACCTACCCATAGCCAAGTCCCCAAAGGTTAATGACACTCTCTTCCACCCCAAGCAGCCATCACTGACAACAGCAATTCCACTAGGGGTAGAGACATAGAGGACAGTTCCATTCATGCTAGAATTTTAAGTGGTTTGATCTTACACAGATAGCCACAACTGCTCTGATTCACAGTGTGAAACAGAGTCCTCAGATGAATACTGGGGATAACGAGGATGCTCATTCAGATTTGACATCAAGATTATGAGTTAAGATTAGAAAGGGTTTACACAGGCTGAAACCTTAGTACAGTGTAGTCCAGCAGGATTATCATTTGCTGGTAAACCAGCTGGCCTTTGTGTTTCTGAGCACCGTGAAAATAAAAACATGCTGGAGAAATTGAAGTCACTGGGAACAGCATAATGTAACCCTGGGAAGAATGGAGGCCCTTTCTCTCTTTCAGTTTCAACCTAATTTACCCTATGATCTCCTGATTCTTCATTTCTTTATTAGAAATTTGTCTTCATAAACTGATATGAGACAAATCAATGATAATGTAATTTTTACATTAACAATCTGCCCATGGTTTTTAGATCTTTAAGCTTTTGGTTATTGTTGTTGTTGTAAGTGAAGGCATTAGCAATTACATTTCTTTAACTGTTGTGACAAAGTAGCTAACAAAATCAACCTAAGGAAGAAAGGGTTTGTTCTGGATCACATTTGGAGGGTAACACCCATCACCAGGGCAGAAAGGTAAGAGTCAGGAGCACGAGGTGGCAGCTCACATTGCATCGATAGTCAGGAAGCAGAGGGAGGTGAATGCTTACACTTAGGTCATCTCTTCTCCTTCCCTTTTATTTAGTTCTGCTCCCCAGGCCATGGGACAATGTTACCCACTTCCATATGACTCTCCCCTCCTCAATTAAACCTCTCTGTAAACACTCGTCATAGACATGTCTGGAGATCAGCCTCCTAGGTGATTTCAAATCCAATCAAATGAACAATGAAGGCTGACCATCACATACTCTACATATATAGCCTGTGATACCTAAAGTACTGTGTTTTAAAAGAAAGTTGAATTGCCCAAATGTGATTGTATCTATTGGCATCAGCAGGTCTCTAATGTGCATATTGAGTCAAAAGCCCTGGTGTTGGTCCTGAAACCTCATTTTAACAAACCAGTGGACAAGGCTTTGACTACTTGCTCAGAAATCAATGATTCCCATACCATGGGTTTGGACTTATGGAGCAGAGGGAAAGACCTGATCTTTTTCTTGTCTCTGCAGATGTCATGAACTGAAGATATAATGTGCAATGGAGAGAGTATAATTGACCAATCTGTTACCTCAATAAGTATAACAAGTTATCAGAAGTATAGCCTAAAATCTATTTATTTTCCTACCAGGATTAAAAGCAAATTTCTATAGTACAGGAAGAAAGTAAGGAAGGAACAAAGGAAGGAAGAAACAAAGGAAGGAAGAAAAGAAGGAAATAAGAGAAGGAAGGGGGTGAAAAGGATTAAAGGAAAAAGAAAGGAAGGAAAGGAAGAAAGAAGGGAAGACAGAAACCAGAGAGAGAAAGGAAGGGAGAGGGGAAGGAAAAAGCGAAGGAGAAGGAAGAAGGGAAGATGAGGGGAGGGAACAAGAAAGGCAGGGAGGATCATGGGGCAATAACATAAGCCAAGCTTGAGCCCTACACTCCCATGCACCTGCCTATACTTTGTCATAAGTCACATAGTGAATGCTTGGAACAAGAACAGGAATCTACATCAATCGTGTGTTAAAGCTCAGGCTTCCTTCCCCCACCCCACAATCCTGCTCACCTGTGCATTGCTGTCTTTTTGAAACTCTACAGTGAGAGAGTGTGCAGCTCCCTTGTTTGCACAAAAGTTGAGTGGGCATGCAAACCTTTCAGTACAAGAGGCAGAGCAAGTAAAATCCAGTTCATTCAACTCCCTGAAGGAATCTACAGCTTTGGCGGTCATGGCATAAATGTGTGTTAAAGAGAGAACTCAAGCAAAGGTAGTATAACACTTTGCTTTATTACCTTTACACAAATCCTTATAGCAGTTCTGTCCTTAAGATCCCAAACTAGGATAGATGGCTCAGTGGTTAAGAACATTCATACCACAAGGACCCATGTTCCACTATGTTCATAGCAGCTTTATTCATACTAGCCAGAAACTTGAAACAACCCAGATGTCCCTCAAATGAAGAATGGACACAGAAATTGTGGTTCCTTTACACAATGCAATAGTATTAAAAGCTATTAAAAACAAGGACATCATGAATTTTTCAGGCAAATGGATAGAACTAGAAAATATCATCCTGAGAGAAGTAACTCAGACCTAAAAAGACATATATGATATGTACTCACTGATAAGTGGACATTAGCCATAAAGTACAGGATACCCATGATACATCCCACAGACACAAAGAAGCTAAACAAGAAGGGAGGCCAAAGCAAGAATGCTTGAATCTCACTTAGAAAGGGGAATAAAAGAGTCATAGAAGGCAGAGGGAGGGAGGGATCTGGGTAGGAAAGGGGATGGGAGAAGAGTGGGAGGTCATGATCAGGTGTGGAAACATACAGGGCAGAGGGCCAGAGAGCCACGAGAATGAATGGAAATATGCCACTACCTGGGGGTTAGGAGAGTGGGATAAATCTTTAGGAAGTGCCAGAGACCAGGGATGGGGGAGGCTCCCAGGACTCAAAGCAGGTGACCTTAACTGAGACACATCATAGTGTGGATATGGACCCTGAAGAAGCTACCTCCTATATCTAGCCAGGACCCCCAGTGAAGGAATAAGGACACTGCCCCACCCAAAAAACTGTCAACCACAAATCTGTCCTGTTTAAAACAAAGGTAGGGACAAAGATGGAACAGAGACTGAAGGAATAGCCAACCAATAACCGGCCCAACTTGAGACCCATCACCAATCTCTGACACTATTAATTCATGATACCCTGTTATGCTTGCAGGCAGGAGGAAGTGTAACAGTCCTCTAAGAGGCGCCACTCAGCAGCTGACTGACACAGATGCAGATACCCACAGCCAAACATTGGACTGAGCTCAGGTCCTCCAATGGAAGAATTAGGGGGAGGATTAAAGGCCCTGAAGGGGATAGGAGCTCCAGAGGAAGACCAACAGAGTCAAGTAACCTGGACATTTGGGAGCTCTCAGAGACTGAGCCAACAATCAAAGACCATACATAGGTTGGACCGAGCACCCCCAACCCCCACAGATGTGCAGCTCAATCTCCATGTGAGTCCCCCAACAACTGGAGCTGAGGCTATCTCTAAAGCTGTTACCTGTCTGTGGAATCCATTCACCAACAGGGCTGCCTTGTTTGGCCTCAGTGTGAGAGGATGTGCCTAGCCCTGAAGAGACTTGATGCACCAAGGTTAGAGAACGGGGTGGGGCACTCTCTCAGTGGAAAATGGTGAAGGAGGAAGGAAGGACTCTGTGAGGGGGAGATCAGGGAGGTGGGCAGCAATTGGGATGTAAAAAAAAAAAATTGAAAAAGAGAGAGAACATTTGCTGTTCTTTCATAAGACCTATGTTCAGTTCCCAGTACCCATACAGGCTCAACACTGCCTGTTATTCCAGTTCATGGGGTAGGGGGAGATGTGGACAGGGA
The DNA here is from genome assembly GCA_028551405.1 of Uromys caudimaculatus. Taxonomy (NCBI): domain Eukaryota; kingdom Metazoa; phylum Chordata; class Mammalia; order Rodentia; family Muridae; genus Uromys; species Uromys caudimaculatus. The sequence goes on from CM052713.1 coordinate 6,451,252, forward strand.
ACATCCTAGACCTTTGCTGCTGGCTTCCTAAGGTACTGCACTCACATATATGCATACCCCAACATAAATAACACATAAACATACACATAATTAAAAAATAATTAATCATGTTTTTAAAAATCCAAAACTATAATTTGCCCTTGTCCTAGAGTCTCAAAACCCATGTTAGGGGCAGTTAGAAAGTGAAGAAGTGACAGGCATATAGACGTGTACAGTGAAGCTGGGATCACACAGGTTTCTCTAATGTTTTTACCCCACAATTTGGATCCTTACAATGTTTGTTAGGTTCAGCACAGGGTGGAGCAGGGTGGGAGTAGTAGTCTTGGTAGGAAGTTTCTGCAGGTGTGAATCCCAGGCTGTTAACATCCCTGAGAAGGAAGTCACAGTTGCATGTCTTTGCCATACAGTCACTTATAAACATTCATGTTTGAACTACTCAGGAAAGCCTTTGCATTCGTCTTGAACCTAGGCTATAGGAGTAATGGTTTTGCCAGTTTTCCATGGGCCAAGTTTTATTGCAGTTCTCAGCAGGCTATGCCCATATTCAGGGCTTCTTCTCATCCCTACAGAAACCCAAGATACAAAGCAGCAGGTAAATAGATGAGCCAAGGGTGGCATGCCCATGCAACAGGGAGAAATAACAATGTACAAAGCAATTTGATTGAGTCCAAAAGCACTCTGTAGTAAAGGAAGTCAGATACAAGGGCCCCTACCTCACCTCAGGAGTCCATTTATAGGCAATTCTAGGACAAGCAACAAGACCCTACATTCACAGAAAATTGTTACTGGCACAGTATTGACTTTGAAAGGCAAGAATTATTTTAGGAGGGCATGGGATGAAATAAACTATTTTTTTCTAGATTGTAGTGTGGCTATACAGACAGAGGGATTTTGAAATTATGTACTCTTAAAATAGGACTGATTAAAATGGTCTTGTAACACCTTCTTTTTGCTACCTTGAACAACAGGGAACCAAATGAAGCAGCTCTAAGGAGATGAAGGAGATGGCTTGAAACCTTAATCTTATCTCAAACAAGATGAATCTGCTCATCATGGAGCTCAAGCATAATCAGGCAATTAGAGGTGACTAATGCAACCCAGTTTTGTCTTGTGCATCCCACTGTGATGAGACAAGTGCTTCTGTTCTATACATGGCTACTTCGGAGAGCAGGTGAGGCCCAGCTGAGGTACCTGCTGAACAACACCTGCATCAGCCAAAGAGAGTACCCGGTTGATGTGCTTGTTTACAGGAAGAGGCAAGGGTTGAATACCATGCAGCATCAAGAATGCTTATAGAAATAAAGACAATAGAAAAACCATGGGTAAAAACAGAATAAAGTCAAGCATCTCCCTCACATGGTAATGAGTACTTATTACTTCTTTTGGTGTAGTCTTAGTCGGAGTTTCTATTCCTGCACAAACATCATGACCAAGAAGCAAGTTGGGGAGGAAAGGGTTTATTGAGCTTACATTTTCATGCTGCTGTTCATCACTAAAAGAAGTCAGGACTGGAATTCAAGCAGATTAGGAAGCAGGAGCTGATGCAGAGGCCATGGAGGGATGTAACTTACTTTCTTGCTTCCCCTGGCTTGCTCAGCTGGCTTTCTTATAGAGCCCAAGACTACCAGCTCACAGATGGTACCACTCACTAGGGGCCCTTCCCCCTTGATCACTGATTGAGAAAATGCCTTACACCTGAATCTCATGGAGGCACTTTCTTAACTAAAACTCCTTTCTCTGTGATAACTCCAGTTTGTGTCAAGTTGACACAAAACCAGCCAGTACAATTGATCCCTTGTCAGCTTGACACACAAATACACCATGATTAAGCCTCAACTCTTACTTTCTTATTTATCCCCAAGATCTAAATAACTTTAAAAGTCCCATAGTCTTTGCAAATTCTTACTATTAAAATTTCAATCCCTTTAAAGATATCTAATCTCTTCGAATTCAAAGTCTTAACTGTGGACTTTTCCTTCAGGAGGGAAAATATATCAGGGCACAGTCACAATCAAAAGCAAAACCAAACTCCAACTGTCCAATGTCTGGGATCCACTCTTGATCTTCTGGATTCCTCCAAGGGCTTGAGTCACTTCTCCAGCTCTGCTCTTTGTAGCACACACCTTGTCTTCTAGGCTCCAGATGCCTGTACTCCACTGCTGTTGCTGTTCTTGGTGGTCATCTCCTGATACTGGCATCTCCAAAACACTGGTGTCTTCCGCTGCAACTAGGCTTTACCAACAGATTCTCATAGGCTCTCTTCAGGGTGCCAAGTCTCACCTCCTTTGCATGACTCCTTCAGTCCTGGGCCATCAATTGCAACTGAGGCTGCACCTTCACCAATGGCTTTCTGTGGCCTCTCATAGTACCCAGCCTCAGCTGCTCTTCATGACTCCTTCAAGCCTTTAAAACCAGTACCACCTGGGTGACTCTTACACATTACCAAGTCCAACCACAGCACAAGGTACAACCCTGGCTATCTCTGGAACGCAGCCTCTTTGCTCTCAGAAAACACTTCTCAGAAGATTTCACCTCAATGATGCTGGTCTCTTCCCAATCACTGCCAATTTCCCAACTCCACCTAACCAGCATCAATAGTCCCAGTAATGCAATGGTTTTGCTTTAGTAGTTCCGGTATCTTGTTAATCACAGGCGATCCTTCAGCCCCAGCTAACCAAAACCACAGAAACTTCACAGTCAACAGCCCTGATAAGAGTCTTTAATCTTCCCTCTGAAATTTCACAAGCCAGGCCTCCATCTCAAAATTATCTTCCAAGCTCCTACACAACATCCCACAAAGCTCTTAACACTGAATGGCTCTTCTAGCCCAAAGTTCCAAAGTTATTCCACAGTCCCCCCAAAACATGGTCAGGTTGTCACAGGAATACCCCACTCACAGTACCAATTTGTCTTAGTCGGAGTTTCTATTCCTGCACAAACATCATGACCAAGAAGCAAGTTGGGGAGGAAAGGGTTTATTGAGCTTACATTTTCATGCTGCTGTTCATCACTAAAGGAAGTCAGGACTGGAACTCAAGCAGGTCAGGAAACAGGAGCCATGGAGGGATGTAACTTACTGGCTTGCTTCTTCTGGCTTGCTCAGCCTGCTTTCTTATAAAGCCCAAGACTACCAGCCCAGGGATGGCACCACTCACAAGGGGCCATCCCCCTTTGATCACTAATTGAGAAAATGCTTTACCACTGGATCTCATGGAGGCATTTTCTCAACTGAAACTCCTTTCTCTGTGATAACTCCAGCTTGTGTCAAGTTGACACAAAACCAGCCAGTACAGGTGTCTAAACCTAGACTTTTTTTTTCCAGCAGCAAATTGACAACAACATGAAGGGACCTTTGGCTGTGAGGCCATTACATACAGTGGCCGCAGAGAAAGAGATGGAGAATGATGCAGCTATGAGAAGCAACATCCTTCCATACTAGGTAAGAGCATTTGAAATAAAGAGACTCTGGGTTCTCTTCTCCCTCACATATTTTCCTTCTGCCATTTTTATGAGCTTTTAACCACTTTTAGTGAAGCCACTAGGAATCCTACTGGAACCAGGCTCTTTACTTGCCATTTCATGTCAGTGTTTTTACTGGAGTTTCATCATTGGGATGACGCTGGCAGTTTGGTGGCATGAATATTTATCTTGTTTTCCCTCTATTCCCAAGAGTTCCAAGAAAGACAAAATTGCTGCTGCCTGGCAGTATCCCAGAAAGCTAATTGCTCAAGAGAGAGCTTATAAAGAAATGGAAAGTCCTGCTCTTTCCATGCTTTGAGAAAGGTATGCTTTTTGCTTACATTTTTTTCTTAAATCTGAATCTTCACACCTTCTGTTTCCTAAACCCAGAATTCTCTTACGATGGTCCACAATCTCTGTTACAAGTGCCTGACTATCTTCAAGTTATGCTTGCAGTTTTCTCGGTAAATCCTCTGTACTTTTAATGTACACAGAACTATTATCCCATTACGTGTGTCATTTAAGCATGGCTTCTCCTAATAGATTAATCACTTCCTGTGTGGGACAATGTCTTACATTTTTAGTATTTTTATAATGTGTAGAATATTACTGAAACACAGACAGTGCTGACTAAATATTCTGGGGAAGGAAAGGAGGGAGGGAGAGGAGAAAGGGTGAGGAAGAAAAGGAGAAAATGCAAGGAAGGGCAAAGAGAGAGCAGAAAGGATAGAAAAGAGAAATATTAAAAAGGCCAAGTTCAAGGATGTTTAAAGCAAAGTTAGAGATCATTATGTGTGAATGAAGTACTATCTATGAAATCCCTAAGCATATAGCATATAGTAGGTCAACAAAGGCAAGTTATATTTATGTGTTCATATATATATATATATGTATGTATATATATAATGTGTGTGTGTATTATATGCTATATAATAATCTAATATGTAATATGTAATGGTTAATGTGTAATATGTAATGTGCAATGTGTAATATGTAATACATGTGTGTGTATGTAACAACAATTAATAAAAAAAGGGGTTATGAATTTGAAAGAGAACAAGGAATATATATGGGAATATATAAGGTTTTGGGGGAAGAAAAGGGAGGGGAAATGATGCCATTATACTGTAATCTCAAAAATAAATAATTAAAAACATAAAAATTAATTTTTGAATAGTGATTGAATATAGGTAATTATTTTCTTACTGAATTTCAAGCAAAATAAAATCATACATGATCACAATGTTTCTTAATCAAGAGTTTCTGTGTATCAAGATAATTTTCTTATAAACTTCAATTTATTTCTTTACCACTAAAATAATTTGCTATTTCAATAACAGCTATCCTCCTTGACAGAATGGTTCCTAATCAGCCCACTCTATACCTAGACATTTCCTGCAGAATTAGTTTTAAGAGACAGACATTGTTTACAGTCCCCAGAGTCTATAAGAATGTTCTACAAAACGCTCCTCGGGATTGTAAGTACAAGAGAGGCCATAAACAACCATAAAAGAGAGGCTTGATAAGAAGCATGGTAGAGGGATTTACAGACTTCCCTTGCTCCCTGGAAGACACTCTCTCTGATTTTTGCTGTAGTATGCATCTCAGAAGGGTCTCATCTTCACTAAACCATTCTCCCTGGTCATCTCCTCAATACCTTGGTGGCCAGGATGCTGTGCTTACAAGAGCATGGAGCCTTCCTGCATCCTCTTTGCACATCCTGCCTCCGACATGCACATCAAGATGCTAGAAGTAACAAAAGTGAGGAAGTTGGGAAAGAGGATGCACATCTTAACAGGCTTTTAACCACATCCTATCTTTCCAGGTGAGTGTCCCCTTCTGAATCAGGGTCTCAGTCCCAATCTAATTCACGTCTTCACATCCTCATGCTGTAGACAGGCTCAGCTCCTTGGTCCTTCTCTGTGTACTTTCATTAGCATCACCCCATTCTTTTAACATTCTCTCTCTCTCTCTCTCTCTCCTCCATCCCTCCATCCCCAGCTTTGACTCTCCTTATCCTGTAAGATCAGACTTAAGACCCATGGCCTGCATCTTGTTCCCCAGCTGCTGTACTGAGTTTGAATAAATGTCTAATGTTCAGAGCAACATTCAAGTCTATTCTTTAGTAAATCCACTGCGAGCACTTCGTACTGGACACCGTGCTTCATCCTGCTGCTTACATATGTGCACTTATTAAAATGAACATACTTTCAAGACATGGAAAGACACTGAAAAAGACTGGTGATTTTATTAATAAAAGTTTTTGTTTATTTGTTTGTTTGGGTTCATGCTGGTATGTTAAACATGAGTAAATTTCTTTACTGAAAGCAGAACTAAAAGACACTTACACATGGACAAATATTAATATACAGGGAGACAAAAAGTAGGGAGACACTGGCCCATATACATACACATGGGCAGGCAGGTGAGTGTGTGTGTGTGTGTGTGTGTGTTTGTGTGTGCACGCGTGTGTGTATGCACATATGTGTGCACACAGACGCTTTTTAATTAGTAAAACATCTATATTAAAATCTGTTTCTCTCATTTGTTGGATATATTGAAAATTTACCTTTAATACTGGTCTCCTAATTTTGGATAAAAACAGTATCTGCTTAGAAGCCATTTTATTAAGAATAAAACAAAGACAATAACAGTGTCCATCTCATAAGTTTATTTGTGAGAATTTAAACAGAAAACAAACACAATTAGTATTTCCGTATTTACCTATGCATAAAGCAGGTATCAGTTTGCTATGGCTGATATGTATATAACTAACCTTCATAGTATTTTACTTGATAATTTGTAGATTCTAATAAATGGAGATGGTATATCTGATTTCCCTTCTAGTATTTTACTTGATAATTTGTAGATTCTAATAAATGGAGATGGTATATCTGATTTCCCTCCTAGATAGTCTCTTTTCTCTCAATATTTTGTCACCAAGAAAATTCCAGTCAATATTGTAAGCAAATTCACAGTGAATCTCTCTGCATCATTTTCTCAGTACTAAAGTAACTGGTGTTTTATTGATCAATAGTAATAACCTGAAAACTATTACAATTCTGAGTAAAGGCAATGTCCCAAAGAAAGCCCACCCATATGCCTGGTTGTATTGATGGAATAACCAACCTGTGGCAGACATATTTTAGCACAGAACACACACCAGTAGATGAACCAAGAGCTTTAGGTGACAGAGATGATGGTAAAACCCTGAAGGGAGCTGTGAATGCCTGGCTTGTTGTGAAAATGTGAGGTTCAGAGTTTAGATCCCCAGAACCCATGTAGAAGTTGGGCAAAAGTGCTGGCCACCTAATCCCAGAAATCAAGAGGAAAAAAGCAATAGATCCCCAAGGTAAAGTGAGAAGCTGGATTAGCAATAATTACAGAGCCCAGGATCCAGGAAAGACCCTGGTTCAATAAATAAAATCCTTATCACTCTGTGTAAAACTCAACTCCAAATGGACCAAAGACCTCAACCTAGGACCAGATACACTGAACCTGATAGAAGAGAAAGTAGGGAACAGCTGGAACTCATAAGTACACGAAAAGGCTTTCTGAACACAATACAGCACAGGCACTAAGATCAGTAGTTACTAAGTGGGACCTCATGAAACTCAAAAGCTTTTGTGCAACAAAGGACACTGCCATTCAGAGAATGTGGCAACCTATGGAAAGGGAAAAGATTTTTTTTTTACCAACTTTACATCTGATAGAGGACTAATGTCCAATACATATAAGGAACACAAGTAACTGGATATCAAGAAAACAAATAATCCAATTCAAAAAACGGGATATAGAACTAAACAGACAGTGCAGAAACTCAAATGCCTGAGAAACACATAGAGTGGTGCTTCTCAACCTCTGAGTTATGACCTCTCTTAGTTTAGGGTTTTGTTGCTGTGAAGAGACATAATGATTACAACAAGTCTTATAAAGGAAAATGTTTTTATTTTTTTATTTTTTTATTTTTGATACTTTATTTACATTTCCAATGTTTCCCCTTTTCTGGGTCTCCTCTTTGGAAACCCCCTATCCCCTCCCCATCCCCGCCTCTATGAGGGAATTCCACCTCCCACCCACCTGCCCACCCATCCCCATATTCCCACCTTGACATTCCCCTTTACTGGGGCCTCTAACGTCCTCAGGCCCAAGGGCCTTTCCTCTCTCCTTGATGGCCATCGAGGTCATCCTCTGCCACATATGTGGTCCAAACCATGGGTCCATAGATGTGTATTCTTTGGTTGGTGGTCCAAACTCCAGGACGACCGGGAGGGAGGGGGTCAGACCCATTGACGCTCTTGCTCCCTCCATGGGGCTGCAAATTCCCTCAGCTCCTTCAGATCTTCCTCCAACTCCTCCATCTGGGACCTCACTCTCAGTCCAGCAGTTACTGTTAAGTGAAACTTGGACATTCTGAACTTTTGGGTTAATATCCGCTTATCAGCAAGTACATACCATGTTCCTTCTTTTGTGACTGAGTTACCTCGCTCAGGATGATATTTTCAAGTTCCATCCATTTGCCTGCAAATTTCATGAAGTCATTGTTTTTAATAGCTGAGTAGTACTCCATTGTGTGTAGATGTACCACATTTTCTGTATCCATTCCTCTGCTGAGGGACATCTGGGTTGTTCCAGCTTCTGGCTATTATAAATATGGAAAATGTTTACAATGCTTACAATTCAGAGGTTTAGTCCACTACCACCATGGTAGGAACCATGGCAGCATGGAGGCAGACATGGTGCTGGAGAAGGAGCTGAGAGTTCTACATCTTAAGCCCCAGGCAGCAGGAGACTGTCACAGTAGGCCTACCTTAAGCAATGCCTGCCCCCACAGTGCACACACTTCCTCCAACAAGGCCACACCTGCTCCAACAATGCCCCCTCACCTAATAGTGAGTTCCTTGTGGGCCAATCATTCAAATATGTGAATATTCCTATTCAAATCTGACTCAAATTCCTGACTCTTTTACAGGGATTGCCTAAGACCATCAGAAAACACAGAGATTTATATTATGATTCATAACAATAGCAAAGGAATGGTTGTGAAGTAACAATAAAAATAATTATATGGTTGGGGGTCACCACAACATGAGGAACTGTTTAAAGGAGTCACAACAGTAGGAATGTTAAGAAACACTGGCCTAAAGAAATAATTCAACTCCTTCGTCATCAGGGAAGTGTAAAGCAAAACTAATTTGATATTACATCTTATACCTGTCAATAAAAAACCAAAGACAGCTCATACTGGCAGTGTGGTGAAAGGACCAACCCTCATCCATTGCTGGGAGGAGTGGGAACCTATACAACTACTATGGAAAGCAGTGTGGCCATTCCTCAGGAAGGTGGCAATTGTTCTATCTCAAGAGCTAGCTATACTACTCTTAGGCATGTATCCAAAGATTACTTCATCCTATCACCGGGACACTTGCTCAACCCTCTTCAATGCTTCTCTAGTCATAATAGCCAGAAATTGGAAACAACATAGATGTCCCTCACAGATGGATGAATATAGAAAATGTGGTGGGATAATACTCTGCCATTAAAAAGAAATGAAATCATGAAATTCAAAGTTAGCTGAATAGAAACAGAATAAAAATTGTCCTGATATAACACAGACCCAAGAAGACAAATAAGTTATGTACTTACTTATTTGTGAATGCTAGCTGTTAAGTCAATGACAAGAACTGTGCTCCACAGAAGTAACAAGACTAGGTACAGAGTAAGGGACGAGTGAAAGTGACAGATCTCCCCAGGAAAGGGATGTAGAATAAGGAAAAATAGATGGATGGATGGGGAGTGTAGGTGGGACTGTAATGAAAGAATTAAGTGGGATGGGGGATGAAAGAAGGGATGCAGGAGGGAAAATGGAGAGACAAGCTAAAATTAAGGACCATTTAAGGAGTTGTTGGGAAACCTAATACCGTCAAAACTTCTAACATATATCAATGAAATCAGCAACTAAGGGTATAAATTGAGGCCCAACTAGACATCTTTCATCACCAAATGAAGCTTCTGGTACTGGGAATGAGTTACATCTACTTGAGATTTTGGTCAAAGGGGTCCCATGGGAATATTTAAACAACCCAGGCTGTTGCCAACCCAGGCTATAGGCTGCTCTCTACACACTGGTAACAAGATCCCTCTGCTGAACCAAATATCTATGTAATTCATTAAACATGGAGAAACCAAGTTTGTGCCAACCTAGAGCATTTGCCACTCTGAGCTAGTAGGCCTGGTATGGGGAGGTACTCTAGATGCCACCAAAGGAAAAACATAAATATCAACCCAGCTACAAACCCTTTGATTTACAATGGTGTTTGGCCTATAAGGTATGCTAGGGCAATGGTGGCCAAGAGCTTATGGGAGTAACCAACCAATATCTGGTTTCATTTAAGGCCCAGTCCACACACTGAAACCCATACCTTACAGTGCGAGGGTGACCAAGAAACTGAGAATAGCTAGTCCAGGGACTTAAGGGAAAACCAAAAACTACTGTTCTACTTAAGCAGTGTAGCAAAGAAATGACTCCTAATGACAGTTCTCCTATACTATAGATCAGTGCATTGCCAAGCTATCACCAGAGATGATTCCTCATGCAGCAGATGGAAATAAACATAGACCCACAGCCAGACATTATGCAGACAGTGAGAGACCTTGGAACACTTAGCTCTAGTTAAGATGGCTCCATCAAATCCTTCCTTTCAGGGATTGGGAACACTACAGAAGAGGTGGCAGAAAGACTATAGGAACCAGAAGGAATGGAGGGCACCAAGGAAACAGGGCTTTCTAAACACACCAGGACTGGTGCACATGTGAACATAGAGGGAATATAGCAGCATACACAGGCTTAATACAAATCGGTACCAAAAAGGTTCTAGAGCTGAAAGGAGAAGTGGAAACAAGTCCTCATCCCCAAGACAGAAGTTATCTCCAACTGATAACCACATGAAATGAAAAACAGCCTTCTACAAGGGAGTCTCACCAAGGAAACAAACCACTCTTAAGAGTAGACCGCATGCCCTTCAGTAGATGGCCAAGAGAAAATGAACCCAAGGGCATTTGTGTGGAGGCTTTGTCTCTTAACATTGTGTCAGAGCATTTTTTAACTGTATAGGTCCTTTGTGTATACACACACACACACACACACACACACACACACACACGCACACACACATTATAGAGTTGGGTTGTTTTTTTTTTTTTTTGGTTTGTGGGATTTCTGTGGGTATAAACATGTGTGCCTGTATTTATGTGTTTCTTAAACTTTTCCTTTGGCTCTTTTTCTTCTGTTGTTTGTTTTGTCTTATTCTGACTGTTTTGTTTTTGCTTCATTATATAGTATTTTATTATAATTCACTGGATGTCTGTTTTCTAATAAGAAACAGGGGAATTTTGATTAGAATATATTTTATGAAAAAATCAATTTTTAATTAAATAAAATATAAAAATGGAGAACAATCAATGAAGACATCTAATGCCAACTTTGGGATTCTACCATTGTGCATACATACCTAAATATATATGTGCACTGCCACGTATTCAACACACATATCCGTATACTCTATTCTTCCTCTGAAAAGAAATCAGAATATTCAGAAGAACAATTCAGAATATTGACAATGCAATATGCTCTAATGTGATTTCATTAGTCAGACTGGTAAGTAAATGATTTAATCCATTCCTTGGGAACATCATTTGATTAAGATCTACTCACAAATAACAATACACACACTTCTGGTTTCCATCTGTGGCAGGAGACCTCTGCCTGGGCCACCAGGGCTCCATAGCCAAATAGCCTGGGAGACAGCTAGCCTCCCAGGAGTGTGGAAAAGCCTGTGACAGGGGGTAAGAGGAGCAGCACTGCTCAGTGGGACTCACTCAGAATCCTTGGGACACAGGGACTGAGGAATAGCTGGGGAAAGGAGCCTTCTGGTTTCCATCTGTGGCTGGAGACCTCTGCCTGGGCCACCAGGGCTCCATAGCCAAATAGTGCTGGGAGAAAGTTAGATTCCCAGGAGTGTGGACAAGCATGTCTGCTCAGAGGGACCCACCTGGAATCCCCAGGACACAGGGACTGAGGACTGGACTTCTGGATTCTTTCCGTGGCCGGGGAGCTGATCCTGTGACACAGGGCTACATACTCAAATAGTGCCAGGAGAGAGCTGGTACCTCAGAAGTGCCGATATACCTTCAAGCACAGGTAAGACCACCACTTCTGTTCAAATTCACTGGATCAAGAGGGACCCTTGCAGAGCCATTCGGACAGAGGAACTAAGGGACAGCTGGGGACTAGATCCTTCTGGTTTCTGTCTGGACCCCAGAACTGACCCTGTACCACAGCTCTCCAAACCCAAATTCCTCTTAGAGAGAACTAGTCTTCAAGGAGTATTGACACCAAGGCTTACAGACAGGACAAGCCACAGTAAGAGAGAGTAAGACCAGCTAACACCACAGATAAACAGAAGGCAAAAGGCAAGGGCAAGAACATAAGGAACAGAAACCAAGGCTACTTGGCATCATCAGAACCCAGCTCTCCCACCACAGCAAGTCCTGGATACACCAACACACCAGAAAAGCAAGATTCAGATTTAAAATCACATCTCATGATGATGATAGAAAATTTTAAGAAATAAATAAATAACTCCCTTAAAGAAATACAAGAGAACACAGGTAAACAACTAGAAGCCCTTAAAGATGAAACATAAAAATTCATTAAAGAATTACAGGAAAACACAATCAAAAAGATGAAGGAAATGAACAAAACCATCCAGGAACTAAAACTAGAAAAAGAAACAATAAATAAAGCACAAAGGGAGGAACCCTGGAGTTAGAAAAACCTAGGAAAGAGATCAGGAGTCCTAGATACAAGCATCACCAACAGAATACAAGAGATAGAAGAGAGAATCTCAGGAGCAGAAGATACACAACAGGCAAAGAAAACGTAAAATTCAAAAAGCTCCCAACCCAAAACATCCAGGATATCCAGGATACAATGAGAAGACAGAACCTGAGGATAATAGGTATAGAAGAGAGTGAAGATTCCCAACTTAAAGAACCAGTAAATATCTTCAACAAAATGATAGAAGAAAACTTCTCTAACATAAAGAAAGAGATGAACCATAAATATAAAAGAAGCCCACAGAACTCCAAATAGATTGGAGCAGAAAAGAAATTCCTCCCATCACATTATAGTCAAAACACCAAATACACAAAATAAGAAAAGAATATTAAAAGCAATAAGGGAAAAAGGTCAAGTAACATATAAAGGCAGACCTATCAGAATTACATGACTTCACGCAAGAGACTATGAAAGATAGAATATGCTGGGCAGATCTCATAAAGACCCTAAGAGAACACAAATGCCAACCCAGGCTGCTATATCCAGAAAAACTCTCAATTATCATAGATGGTGAAAACAAAATATTCTATGACAAAACCAAATTTGCACAGTATGTTTTCACAAACCCAGCCCTACAAAGAATAATAAATGGAAAACGCCAACTCAAGGGGGGAAACTACACCCTAGAAAATGCAAGAAAGTAATCTTTCAACAAACTCAAAAGAAGATAGCTACACAAATATAAAAATAACATCAAAAATAACAGGAAGCAACAATCACTGTTCCTTAACATCTCTTAACATCAGTGGATTCAATTCCCCAATAAAAAGATATAGACTGACAGACTGGATCTATAAATAGGACCCAGCATTTTGCTGCATCCAGGAAACTCACCTCCATGATAAAGAAAAACACTACCTCAGAGTAAAGGGCTGGAAAACAATTTTCCAGGCAAACTGTCCCAAGAAACAGGCTGGAGTAGTCATTCTAATATTGGATAAAATCAACTTTTAACCAAAAGTCATCAAAAAATATAAGGAAGGACACTTCATACTCATCAAAGGAAAAATCGACCAAGAAGAACTCTCAATTCTGAACATCGATGCCTTGAATACAAGGGCGCCCACATTCATAAAAGAAACTTAACTAAAGCTCAAAGCACACACTGCACCTCACATAGGGGGAGACTTCAACACCCCACTCTCATCAATGGACAGATCTTGGAAACCCAAACTAAACAGAGACCCAGTAAAACTAACAGATGTTATGAACCAAATGGATTTAACAGATATCTATAGAACATTTCATCCTAAATCAAAAGAATATACCTTCTTCTGAGCACTTCAAATATACCTTCTCCAAAACTGATGATATAATTGGTCACGAAACAAACCTCCACAGACACAAGAAGATTGAAATAATCCCATGCCTCCTATCAGATCACTACGGATTAAAGGTGGTCTTCAATGGCAACAATAACAACAGAAAGCCCACATACACATGGAAACTGAGCAATGCTCTACTCAATGATAACTTGGTCAAGGAAGAAATAAAGAAAGAAATTAAAGACTTCCTAGAATTTAATGAAAATGAAAGTACAACATACCCAAACTTATGGGACACATTGAAAGCGGTGTTAAGAGGAAAACTCATAGCTTTGAATGCCTCCAAAAAGAAACTGGAGAGAGCATATACTAGCAGCTTAACAGCACACCTGAAACCTCTAGAACAAAAAGAAGCTAATACACCCAAGAGGAGTAGAAGGCAGGAAATAATGAAATTAAGGGCTGAAAATAACCAAGTAGAAACAAAAAGAACTATACAAAGATTCAACAGAACCAGGAGTTGGTTCTTTGAGAAAATCAACAAGATAGAGAAACCCTTAGCCAGACTAACCAGAGGGCACAGAGACAGTATCCAAATTAACAAAATTAGAAATGAAAAGGGAGATATAACAACAGATTCTGAGGAAATTTAAAAAATCATCAGGTCCTACTACAAAAGCCTACACTCAACAAAACTGGGAAATCTGGATGAAATGGACAAGTTTCTAGACAGATACCAAATACCAAAGTAAAATCAGGATCGGATAAACCATCTAAACAGTCCCATAATGCCCAAAGAAAGAAAAGCAGTCATTAAAAGTCTCCCAAACAAAAAGAGCCCAGGACCAGATGGGTTCACTGCAGAATTCTATCAGACCTTCAAAGAAGACCTAATACCAATACTCTTCAATCTACTCCACAAAATAGAAACAGAAGGATCGCTACCTAGTTCATTCTATGAGACCACAGTTACACTGATACCAAAACCTCGCAAAGACCCAACATTGAAAGAAAACTTCAGGCCAATTTCCCTTATGAATATTGATGCAAAAAATTCAATAAAATTCTTGTAAACCAAATCCAAGAACACATCAAAACGATTATTCACCATGATCGAGTAGGCTTCATCCCAGGGATGCAGGGATGGTTCAATACCAGGAAATCCAACAATGTAATCCACTACATAAACAAACTCAAAGAAAAAAACCACATGGTCATTTCATTAGATGCTGAAAAAGCATTTGACAAAATTCAACATCCCTTCATGATAAAAGTCCTGGAAAGATCAGGAATTCAAGGACCATACCTAAACATAGTAAAAGCAATATACAACAAACCAGTGGCCAATATCAAACTAAATGGAGAAAAACTTGAAGCAATCCCACTCTCTCTCCCTATCTATTTAATATAGTACTTGAAGTTCTAGCTAAAGCAATTAAGACAACAAAAAGAGGTCAAAGGGATACAAATTGGAAAGGAAGAAATAAAAATATCACTATTTGCAGATGATATGACGGTATACTTAAGTGATCTGAAAAACTCCACCAAAGATCTGCTACAGCTGATAAACAACTTCAGCAAAGTGGCCAGATACAAAATTAACTCCAGCAAATCAGTAGCCTTCCTATACTCGAAGGATAAACAGGATGAAATTAGGGAAATGACACACCCTTCACAATTGTCACAAACAATATAAAGTATCTTGGTGTGACTCTAACCAAACAAGTGAAAGATCTGTATGACAAGAACTTCAAGTCTCTGAAGAAAGAAATCGAAGACCTCAGAAGGTGGAAAGATCTCCAGTGCTCATGGATTAGCAGGATTAATATAGTAAAAATGGTCATCCTGTCAAAAGCAATCTACAGATTCAATGCAATCCCCATCAAAATTCCAACTCAATTCTTCAAAGACTTAGAAAGAGCAATTCTCAAATTCATATGGAATAACAAAAACCCCAGGATAGCAAAAACTATCCTTAACAACAAAAGAACATCTCGGGGAATCAGCATCCCTGACCTCAAGCTGTACTACAGAACAGTAGTATAAAAACTGCATGGTAAAAAAAAAAAAAAAAAAAATATATATATATATATATATATATATATATATAAACAGAAAAAATAAATAAATAAAACAAAACAAAACAAAACAAACCCCCTGCATGGTATTGATACAGTGACAGGCAGGTAAATCAATGGAATAGAATTGAAGACCCAGAAATGAACTCACACACTTACGTTCACTTGATCTTTGACAAAGGAGCTAAAACCATCCAGTAGAAAAAGGACAGCATTTTCAACAAATGATGCTGGTTCAACTGGCTGTCTACATGTAGAAGAATGAGAATTGATCCATTCCTGTCTCCCTGCACTAAGCTCAAGTCCAAGTGGATCAAGGACCTCCACATAAAACCAGATACACTGAATCTAATAGAAGAGAATGCAGGGCAAATTCTCGAACACATGGGCACAGGGGAAAAGTTCCTAAACACAACACCAATGGCTTATGCTCTAAGATCAAGAATCGACAAATGGGACCTCATGAAATTACAAAGCTTCTGTAAGGCAAAGGACACTGCAAATAGGACAAAATGGCAACCAACAAATTGGGGAAAAATCTTTACCAATCCTATGTCTGATAGAGGGCTAATGTCCAATATATAAAAAGAACTCAAGAAGTTAGACTCCAGAGATCTAAATAACCCTATCAAAAAATGGGGAACAGAGCTAAACAGAGAATTCTCAACTGAGGAAATTCGAAGAGCTGAGAAGCATCTAAAGAAATGCTCAGCATCCTTAGTCATCAAGGAAATGCAAATCAAAACAACCCTGAGATTCCACTTCACACCAGTCAGAATGGCTAAGATCAAAAACTCAGGTGACAGCAGATGCTGGTGAGGATGTGGAGAAAGAGGAACACTCCTCCACTGTTGGTAGGATTGCAAGCTGATACAACCTCTGTGAAAATCAGTTTGGTGAACCTCAGAAAAATTAACATAATACTACCTGAGGACCCAGCTATTCTACTCCTGGGCATATATGCAGAAGATGCTCCAACATGTAATAAAGACACATGCTCCACTATGTTCATAGCAGCCATATTTATAATAGCCAGAAGTTGGAAACAACCCAGATATCCCTCAGCAGAGGAATGGATACAGAAAATGTGGTATATTTACACAATGGAATACTACTCAGCTATTAAAAACAATGACTATGAAATTTGCAGCCAATTCATTGGAACTTGAAATTATCATCCTGAGCAAAATAACTCAGAATTAAAGAATTCTGAGTCACAAAAGAATTAACAGGATATGTGCTCACTGATAAGTGGTTATTAGCCCAAAAGTTCGGAATACCCAAGATTCACTTCACAGAAACCATTGGGCTGTGAGTGAGGTCCCAGATGGAGGAGTTGGATAAGGGACTGAAGGAACTGAGTGAGTTTGCAGCCCCTTGGAGGGAGCAACAGTGTCAACTGGCCTGACCTCCAGATGCTCCCTGAGACTGGATCATCAACCAAATAATACACATGGAGGGACCCATGGTGCTGGCCACATAGGTGGCAGGGGAGGGTCTTGTTGGCAATCAAGGGGTGGAGAAGCCCTTGGGCCTGAGGGTGTTAGATGCCTCAGTATAGGGGAATGCCAAGGAGGGAAAACAAGTGGGTGTGTGGGTTTGTGAGGGAATACCCTCATAGAGGCAGGGGCAGGGGGGGAGGGAGGCTCCAAAGGGAAGATCTGGAAAGGGGGAAACATTTGAAATGTAAATAAAGTATCAAAAAAAACAAGGTAAAAATGGGCTTGAGAGACTTGTGTCCATAAACAATAAGTTGAGTTTTTATAAATTACCAGGAATATAGGCAAAAATCAGTTTTTGCACAAGCTCAAAAAGAAGAAATGTCATATAATGTCAAAATCCAACAACATTTTTCTCTTTTTTTAGTTGTAGGGTACTCATCAAATAGAGTACTTAGACATGGGTTTTAGCTAATCCAAAGTCTTTATTAGACAGCGAGTGACTACACTGGGTATTCAGGAACCCAATGTAACACCAAGCCTTTCTCCGGGTGAGCTTTTAAGCACAAAAACTATGCCCTAGATCGACATACTTCAGGTCACAAGAACAGTTAGCCAGAAGCAGAACTACAGAAACCAAAAGGGAAGGTGAGCACATTTAGAGACTTTCCCATAACTATGGACTTTGATGGATTGGGTCTTTGTTTTAGTTTTGGCTGATGGTGCTGTCTATGAGTTGAGCGTTAAAGCCTGAGTGGCACTTCCATCATGGAGTCAGTCATGATAATGTCTGGGGACCTGTTATAGTTTTGGTGTGCTATATCAAAAGCAAGAGGCAGAAAATAGTCTAATTACTAATGACATGTCAAAGAACTAAATCAGTGAAAGACATACTATAGAAAGAATCTTGTAATTTAGACACAAAAATAAAGAATTTTGAAGATAATAAACAGAAGGAAGTGCAAAAAAAAAAAAAAAATCTGAGGTTCGCAGGGGCCACAGTTCAATGGTTAGTGAGTTTATCATGTTTTGCCTAGAATAAACCCCTAAGCTCGGCTGGGCATTTTACACCATGCTTATGGCTAAAATGGTAAATTAACTGTACAATGCAGATGGATCCAAAGAACAATTAGAAAAAGTACTTAAAGAGCATGCCCTTTGATCAATAACATCATCTTTGTTTAATAAGCACAGCTCTTTGATTTATCAGGGAAGACTCAGACGCATCTCTCATTAATAGGAGACTGCTGGAGGCTTTGTTTACTTAGAAAACTAAATTGGAAAATATGTTGCTGGATTGTACTTGTATGTGCTCCTCATAATGTGGAGCGAACAAAATACGTTTGCAGTTTTGACAAAGAGTAGGAATTATTTCATATGAAGTGACTCAAACACAAAACAAAGCCAGCACAATTCCAAGGGAAAAATATAACTACTTACTTGTCTTTAAGATAATTATCCACAAAGCATGTTATTAATGTGAGAATGAGCAAAAATAGAGCTAAGCATCTATACCATCACCCTAGTACTTTCCAGGAAAATTGTAATCACCAATGATCGGAGAGGGAGTTTATACAGACTTTGAATAAACTGGCAAAAAGGAAGAACAGGGCATGTCAGTAAGAATCAAGGTGCTGCTGATGTCTCAGGCTAATAATTAGCTATAATTTGCAGCTCCTAGACAGCTCCAAGAATTAATTTCACAGATTTGTCTCTGGAAATGTGTGGATTTAGTGAAGTACCAATTCTTAGTTCTCTGGATTCCAGTTTATCTGTATGTGGCTAATGCACAGGACTCTGTGTAAGGCTTGACATTTTAGTTTTTAATTAATTACTCTGCTAAATATCTTGCCTGGATGTAATACAGAAAGTGAAAGTACGTGCTTCTTTGACTAAAATGCTATTATTTTCACAAACTATACCAAAGGCCAGCTTAATGGGCTATAGTTCCATAAATAATTAGACTAAATTATAAAATGTCAAAATAAATGATCATGCATGCCCTTTAATATGTTTTCTTTATTTAAAACACACTAATTTCCATATCAACCAATTTACTAAATTGCAAATATTTAACTGTTAAAAAAATAACAATACACACACACATACACACACACACAAACACACACACACACAGACACAAACACACACAAACACACACACACACACACACACACACACACACACACACACACACACACACACACACACACACACACACACGGAAATAATGGTCCAGAAGAATAAAGTAGTAGAGACAAAAACTTGAGGAAGGTCACAGGGCTCCGTAGCCAAATAGTGCCAGGAGAAAGCTAGCCTCCCAGGAGTGTAGACAAGCCTGTGAGCGGGGTAAGGCCAGCCCCTCTGCTCAGAGGGACCCGCCCGAAACACCCTGGATCCAGGGACCAAGGAGCAGCCTGGGGCAGGAGCCTTCCATCTGTGGTTGGGGACCTCAGCCTGTGTCCCAGGGCCACATGGCCAAATAGTGCCAGGAGAAAAATAGCCTTCCAGGAGTGGGGACACGCCTGTGAGGGGAGGTAAGGTGAGCATCACTGCTCAGTGGGAGCCACCCGGAACCCTCAGGACACAGCGACAGATAAGGGGATATTAGCCCAAAGATTCAGTTCACAGCAACATTTGGAATGAGGGTGGGTCCCCAGATGGAGAGACTGGAGAAGGGACTGAAGGAGCTGAAGGAGTTTGCAGCCCCAGGGAGGGAACAAGTGTCAACTGGCCAGACCTCCTGGTATTTTCAGAGACTGGACCACCAACCAAAGAATACACATGGAGGGACCCATAGTGCTGGCCAAATATGTGGCAAAGGAGGGCCTTGTTGGCCATCAGTGGGAGGAGAGGCCCTTGGGCCTGAGGGTGTTAGATGTCCCAGTATAGGGGAATGCCAGGAAAGAAAGATGGGAGTGCGTTGGTGGGTGGGGGAGCACCCTCATAGAGGCAGGGGGAGGGGGAGGGGATAGAAGGTTTCCAAAGGGGAGACCTGGAAAGGGGAAAACATTTGAAATGTAAATAAAGTATCCAAAAAATAAAAAAAAAAAAGAGGAAAAGAAAAGAAAAAAAAGAAAGAGTTGAATAAGTACAGCCTAAACCAAAAAAATAAAAATAAAAAACAAAACCATAAAGCTTGAGGCATGATGAAGCACAGAGCTCATATTAGCAGTATCCTCACAGTTTTATGAGGATCAAGTTAAAGGTTATAAATGGTGGCACTCCCTGGTCATCAGAGCATTTGCATTTTTTAAGGTGCATAGGACTCTGGCCTGGATCCTGATGCTGGGAGGAGCCCATGGTATATGAGTTCACAGTACACATTTTGCAAGCTCACCCGCCTGGCACAGAACTAAAAGATGTCTATTCGGAGACGAACAGCATGCCTTTCTCTCTATACTCAGTCTTTCCCCAGTAGGACAGAACTCTATATAATCCCTTATTCTCAGAGTTCCCTACCTTCACCTCATCTTCAGAATTGCATCAATAATCGTTTTCCTGGGATGACACATTGTATTTGTGACCCTGCTCATCAGTGTTTTTATATAGCTGATTAAGCTTTTTACTCTGCTCTATCTTAGCAGTAATGTGTCAACAGCTTCCCTTGATTTGAAAGCCTCCCAAGGCAGAGGTACCATAATTATGCATCTTGTTTTGACAGCATTGCTGCAGTCCTGGCACTTATAGAGAGAGAAAAATAGAAAGGAGTAAAAAAGCAATTTATTTTTCTGTTTAGTGTTTATATGTGGAAGAGACACTAAATACCTGCTTACCTGATGTTTATCAAGTAAGTGGATTAGAATTGGCTACTATTACTGTTGTGGGTGGGTGGGTATAAAACAACCCTTAGAAATCATGACTAAATTAATGTTTCAACTGAACAATAATATTTTTAAAGATAAAGCCAGAAGAAGAAAAAGACCCAATTGGTGGACATAGATTTTTGGTTTTTTAACACACCAATCTGCTGCCACATGGATTCGGAAATGAGTTGAAATAAATGGTACTTAAAACTGGCTAGGGATAAGCTAACATTTCAAGAAGTTGACAAAAGAAACGAGCTATAGAACCTCCCTTCCTCCTTTGAGAAGCCATGGTATACAAGAATATGAGGCATAAGACTTGTATCTGAAGAACTATAAATATAGACAAGAAAGTGATATGGGTGATAGTCAATTAAAATGTTTCAGTATTCATAGATTGCTGCTAGGAGTTATGCTGAATTAATAAACTAGTATCTGTAGATTCTCTAACAACCATGATTTCACTAGCACTGATTAGTTAGCTAGGTTTCCAGTAGCAGTATGGTATCCCTCTTGTTGAGTGGGTCTTACACCCAGTTAGAGGGCTTTTTGATACCTCCAAGGTATATATGCCACTCCTATACTTATAAGGCCTATCATGCCATTCTGATTATTGATGTACTTCATAGATATGATGATTATTTTTTGGTTGTCATCTTGACTGCACCTGGAATTAACTAAAACCCAAATGTTGGGCATGGCTGTGATTTTATTATTAAAACACTTGAGGTGGGAAGGCTCACTTCTAATGCAGAACTTAGAGGCGGGAAGACACACCTTCAATCTAGGTCAGTGGTTCCATCCTTCCCAATGCTGCGTTCCTATAATAGAGTTCCTCACGCTGTGGTGGCCTTAATCATGATTGATTTTGGTGCTATTTCATCACTGTGATGTAAGAAATATAATAAAAATATCTGTGTTTGCCAATGGTCCAAGGCAGCAGCGGTGAAAGGGCTGTTTGCCATCCAAAGGCATCATGACCCACAGGCCGGGACCTGCTGATCCAGGTCTGGAAATGTGGGAATATCCTTCTTTGATCTGGGTCATGCCTTCTATTGGCAGCTTCTATAAAAAGCATGGGAGAAAGAAGCTTGTTCTCTTTTGTTGGCTACTTGCTCTCCTTAGCAAATCCATCCATTCACTGGCATTAGAGCCTACTTCTTCAGGATTCTAGCATATACTGAAGATCTGCTGAGATATCCAGTCTTGGAAACTGGCCAGTTAGGACCTTCTGTTGATAAATAGCTATCACTGGACTAGCTGGACCACAGACTGTAAGTCATTTTAATAAATCCCTTTTATAGATTAGATAGATAGATAGATAGATAGATAGATAGATAGATAGATTAATTCTATATGTTCTGTTTCTCTACAGAACCCTGACTAATGCAATAGGCATCATAGCTGTGTAGATCTTTTGTTTGACTCCTTTCTTTGGAAGGTTGCATAGTACCATGAAAGCTAGTTCTCAGGGAAGGGACATTCATGTTAGTTCTATCTAAGGGGCAAATGGGCCATGTACCTGAAGTATATGGTATCTAGGTTTTTACCTCTGGTAGATAACCAAGTGTAACAATAGGCTATATCCCCACAATAAGTGTAGTCTTCACGCATCCTCATGGAAACTTGTCTTTGCAACGGTTGGAGACCATTGAAGAAAACCACAACCAAACAAAATACAGTGTTGTGGAGCCCAGTCCCAATGGATGCATTTACAAACTACTCCTGCACCTAAGGTTCAGAGAACATTGTGGAATGGGGTATGTGTAAGAGGCAGAGGATCAGGAGTTTGCTGTGAGACTGTGTCTCCTACTAACATCAGAAGCCATTCTTATAAAGCCTCACTAATCTGACAGCCCCAATGTGAGCTGAGAAAGAAGGAGACCAACACATACCAAACTGAGTAAATGTGGGAACAGGGAGGTGGTCTTTCCCAGAGAAGAGCACACTGCTTGGTTGTGCAGTACCGAATGATCATTCCTGGAAATATAATGTATGTATTGTATGTATGGAACATGTTATATTTAAGAAAAATATTTATATACATGTGTGTATGTAAAAACAATGAAAAAAGAGGTCATGAGTATGGAGGAAAACAGGAAGGGGTATATGAGGGCTTTGGAGGGAGGAAGAGGAAAGAAGGAATAGAATTCAATTACAATCCCAAATGTAAGCAAACTGGACACAGGAAAAACGTTGTGGATGTTTAGAATCAGGGTTGAGGAGTCTTATAGGAAGATAACATTTGAGCAGAATGTTAATTGAAAAAAGATATTTGGTTCAATATTAAAAATGCAAGGTGGACAAGATGAAGTTGAAGAGCTTCGGTTAGCTCTCTAGGGCTTTGAGGTGAGTTCAGAGAGAAGCAAAGGAGCAGGAAGTTAAACCAGTGAGTCAGACAAAGTGAGAGGTGTACTGGCATCCCGCAAACAGACCCTGTTGGCAGAATTACTCTGCCAGCCATTCTTTCTCACTGGCCTCCAGCCTCCAGCCTTCTTTCCCTCCCTTCCCCCTCCAGTCATTTCATCTTACCACTTACTCTTTTGCTATAAGTCTATTGTTCCAGGTAGGTGAGGGGACCAAATAATACATAAAGTAATTACCATCCTTTATCCCCAGGGGAATTTATATTCTAGCGAGAGGAAACAAAATTCCCAATCATAAAAGAAGTGAATTATAATGTCATAATTATGATGAGAATTATTAAGGAAACAGAGAAGAATGAAGGTACGAAAAAAGGACTCCCTTAGAAAGAATACCAGAAAGTGGATTTTTCTAAACATGCCACATTACTGTAGCTAAGCTCAGCTCCAAGACTAGCAAATACCATCTGATCAGAGTCTGAGAAGGGTAAAATCTGATGTATTTAGACTACTGGAATTGGGGAAGTGCTGCTAGAGAGAAGTCAACACAGAGGAACGAAGGCAGGGGCCCAGGGGCCGGATCATTCAGGACAAAGAATTAGATTGTAAATGCAGTGGGGATTCAATGGCTAGTGAAGTGTGATATACACCTGCTGCTGGGAGAACAGAGCAGTGGAAGTCAGGAAAGGGAAATTTGGTAGAGCAGGAAAAAAACCCAATCCCCACAGGAGATGCTGATGTGCGGTGGCACAATGGCAGCAAACTGACTAAGGAAAATAGGAAGCCCTGATATAAATTAGTAGATGATGTATTGATTTGGGACGAGAAGAGAAGCATCAGTCACTGTCGAGGGCACAGAAAATTGCTTTTCTGAGTTCCCCTTGGGACCTTCAGTGGTGAATTGATACAAGCGTGAGAAACAATGCTAAACATGAGGTGGTGAGAGTGTGAGAGCAACTGAATTCTAGTTCCTCGCTCATGGGAATTCAGGGAGAAGTGGAAAGCAAAAAAAAAAGAAAAAAATTAGTGAGTAGCACTGTGACATTGTCGCTGTAAGGGAATGTAACTCCAGGGACAGGGCTATTCACAGAGCCTTCCAGACCAGGCTGTAGCTTCCTTACCCTTCCTACATTTTGAATGACAAAGGGCTAGGACCGGATTCTCATTTCCTTCCTTCCTCTGAGTTCATACATTCTCTAAGACATCCTCTACTGCTGGGGTTGGTGTGTTACCCTAAGAAAATGCTCATGATTTTTCAAAATACATGTTATTTTTTCTCAGGGTTTATCTCTCATTCCTTGGTAATATGAAATGCAGGGTGCTACTCCACCTAAGTTAGGGCTTTATCTAAGTGGATTGAATACAAGCTAATAGTGTTTATTTTCCAACAAAGGTAAATATTTGAATATTTCTTCCTTTGAGAAAACAAAATGGTGATGAGGTCCTATGTTGTGATGATTACAGTCAGGAGGTCAGCCAGGGAATGGTGCTTAGGCCAACATTCAAAAGATTTAAAATACTGAGTTCTGTTTTACCAATAGTTTTATGTCTGAGAAGGCCAAATTCCCTAAGTTGTAATTGCTTCAATCATAAGATAGGAAAAAATAGTATCTATATTACAAGACTTGTAGGTTACTTTCACTTATATCCTCATTAAAATTAAAACATACTGCTTTGAACAAAAATATCCTATAAATGTTTATTATCTCTGTTACTCTTGCCCATTCATTTCTCCTTTATTCATTCTTTTATTGACTATAGTGAATATCATAAAGTGCCAGCACTTGGTCAACGATTCATTGGCTCTTCCTGCCTGAATCGCAGTGACCAAACACTGCTGAATAAATCTGGGTAACAACCTAAGATGCAGGATACTGCATGCAAATGGAACCATCTAGCCACACACACATATATTCCTGTTCCCATTGGTAACCTTATCTTTCACTTCCCAGAGGAAATATCATCCAACAAAAATGCATTAAGTAACTATTAAATATCAGGTATTATTCTTGACTCAAGTGACAAAATTATTCAATGGACATTAAATATTCTCATTTTCTGGTCTTCATCCAAAGGAACCATCAAACGATACACATATGAATATAATTGAAGTGGCTTAAATTGAATATAAACTGAAATAGATGATATACTGGAAGGATAAGCATGGATTAATGAGTGTGATAAATTCAGATATGATGTGTTCTGAAGACAATAAAACAAGAAAATAAGATAGTGACAGGGTGCCTTATTTACAATGATCAATAAAGGCTCTGCTCAGGAGTCAGCCAAAGCAATGAGGCAAAGGTGACTGACTGCTTATATGAATGTCAAGATGCCATTATTAATAATAAAACATTGTCTTTAATAGACACACAACTGTCGTGTAAAAGTAGCAGTCTTTCATCATTGTCCCACAGCTAGATGTTGCTTTCTAATTAACATTCCATAAAGAGTTTCTTTTTGATACCAACAAAAGATCTCCTTAAAAGAGAATAAATAAGTCCCTTTGTGTTTTCTATACCTACCTATATCATGTCATAATTATGTTTCATTTGGTTTCAATATCCTTTCTCTTATAAGACAGTTTAATAATTTCAGCCACAAACTCTCAAAATATGAGAGTACATACACAACATGATCTCACATCATATTGCTGAAGAAAGCCAAACAAAAAGAGTTCCTCAGTGTATGAGGTTCTCAAAATTACCTACATACCAGCAGCTACACATAAGCTTTTGCCTCCTACTCTCTCTATTCATGATGAATTTCCATATACTGAAGTCATGGACTCTTATCTAAAATAACTTCTACTTTAAACACCAGCAAAGATAAATAGAAATGTCTAGTGGAGCTATGCCTAATATACCTTTAAGAAAGGAGATGGATTTTTCTATACAGGGAAGACTGTAGAGAGCAGAAGAATTTCTGCTCCAGACAAGCCTATGTGATGGAACTAACCAACCACATTTAGGTTGGTTCTTTCCTCCTTGATAAAACAGCTCTTGAAATACCCTAATGGGTATGCTCAGAGATATCTCTCTAGATGATTGTAAATGCTATCAAGTTGGCAACTAAGATTTAGCATCACAGTGTTCTCTGTGTAGGAGCCCTCACCACCTGTGTTCTTTGTAAATCTCTCCCTCATCAATACACTATTTTTCAGCTCTACCCCATCCCAGAGGTCTCAGTTCAAACATTATTCTCTCCAGAAAGACTTCTCTGATCCTCTTTTCTAAACCAGAGCTCATTGGTTTTCCTAAACCAACTGTGGAAATTTCTTATAAACAATAATTAAATCATGATACACATCTTAACTTACTTATTTCCATTGTTAAAATTAAGTGCTAAAAACAAATATGCTTTTTGTCTTTGTACCTGTAAAACTTCTAGCCCAAGCTATTTAGCTAAGGAAATTAAATGTTGATAATATCTGCCATATTCTCAAGACAGGTTATTTAGTCACAGAATAATGTTTATACTTTCTAAAAATATCCAATAAATGGAAATAGCTACATTAAGTCCTCCTTGTATTTTCCTATTTCTTATTATAAAAAATTTAGTAATCTGATGTGTCTCCATCATAAAGAGTTTGTAAAAATAAAAAATGAACAAGATTGGGGCTGCATAGATTGCCCGGTGGTTAAGGGAGCTTGCTGTTCTTGCAGAAGAGCCAGGTTGTGTTCTTCATACCTACACGGTACAGTTGCAAGGGATTGACTTCTTTTTGAACAAATGTGAAACAATGAGCAAGGTTATGTGAACAGCACAGCATCACCTCGAACCGATGTAGAATTCACACAGGCAGAATGGTGAACTTCAGTCCTTCATCCCTTAGCAAGAATTCTTCATTAATCAAAGTGATCTGTTCTGGACCAAGTGGGGCTTTAGAAGCTTCTGGAGTATCGGGCAAATAGTATCAGAGATTGCATGGGAAATGAAACTATTTTCCCTGTTTTTGTTTGTTTTGTGTTTTTAGAGAGAAACTCATTCAGCACAGGCTAGCTTCACACTAACTTTACACCTGCCCTTACTTTCTAAGTATAAGGACTATAGGTGCTCTGCTTGGGCCACCAGGGTTCCATAGCCAAGGAACACCAGGAGAAAGTTACCCTCCTAGGAGCGTGGAAAAGCCGTAAGTAGGGATAAGACAAGCACCGCTGCTCACCGGGACCCGCTCGGTATCCAAGGGACACAGGGACTGAGGAAAAGTCGGGACAGGAAATTTCTGGTTTTCATCTGTGGCTGGGAACCTCATCTTGTGCCACAGGGCTCCATAGCCAATTAGTGCCAGGAGAAAGTTAGCCTCCCAGGCCCTCAGGACACAGAGACTGAGGAGGAAAAGTCAGGGATAGGAACCTTCCGGTTTCCATCTGTGGCAGAACTGTGCCTGGGCCACCAGGGTTCCGTAGCAAAGTAGTGCCAGGAGAAAGCTACCCTCCCAGGAGCGTGGAAAAGTGTGAGTGGGGATAAGACAAGCACCACTGCTCACTGGGACCGGCCTGGAACATGCGGGACACAGGGACTGAGGTAAAGTCGGGTATAAGAACTTTCCTATTTCCATCTGTGGTGGAAGAACTCTGCCTGGACCACCAGGGTTCCATAGCCAAGTAGCTCCGGGAGAAAGCTACCCTCTGAGGAGTGTGGAAAAGCTGTGAGTGGGGTTAAGACAAGCACCACTGCTCACTGGGACCTGGGGACCTCAGCCTGGACCACAGGGCTCCAGGAGAGAACTAAAATCCCAGGAGTGCTGACACACCTTTGAGCACAGGCAAAACCATCACTTCTGTTCAAACTCACTGGATCAAGAGGGACCTTGGCAGAGCCATCAGGACACAGGAACCAAGGGACAGCTGGGGACAAGATCCTTCTGGTTTCTGTCTGCACCCCAGAGCTGAATCTGTGCCACAGTTCTACAAACCCAAATACTTCTCAGAGACAGCTGGTCTTCAAGGAGTATTGATACAGAGGCCTGCAGGAGGGACAAGCCACATCCAGACAGAGTAAGACCAGCTAACATCAGAGTTAACAAGATGGCAAAAGGCAAGGACAAGAACATAAGGAACAGAAACCAAGGCTACTTGGCATCATCAGAACCCAGCTCTCCCACCACAACAAGCCCTGGATACCCCAACAAACCAGAAAAGCAATACTCAGATTTAAATCATTTCTCACGATGATGATAGAAGACTTTAAGAAATAAATAAATAATGCCCTTAAAGAAATACGAGAGAACAGAGAGAAGCCCTTGAAGAGGAAACACAAAAATCCATTAAAGAATTACAGGAAAACATAATCAAACAGGCAGAATTACAGGAAAATATAATGAAATGGACAAAGGAAATGAACAAAAGTATACAGGAGCTAAAAATAGAAAAAGAAACAATAAAGAAATCACAAAGGGAAGGAACCCTGGAGTTAGAAAACCTAGGAAAATCAGGAGTCATAGATGCAAGCATCACCAACAGGATACAAGAGAGAGAAGAGAGAATCTCAGGAGCAGAAGATACCATAGATAACATTGACACAACAGTAAAAGAAAATGCATAAAGCAAAAAGCTCCTAACCCAAAATATCAATGAAATCCAGGACACAATGAGAAGACAGAACCTAAGTATAATAGGTATAGAAGAGAGTAAAGAATTTCAACTTAAAGGATCAGTAAATATCTTCAACAAAATTATAGAAGAAAACTTCCCTAACCTAAAGAAAGAGATGAACATAAATATACAAGAAGCTTACAGAACTCCAAATAGATTGGACCAGAAAAGAAATTCATCCCATCACATTCTAATGAAAACACCAAATACAGAAAACAAAGAATGAATATTAAAAGCAGTAAGGAAAAAAGTTCAAGTAACATATAAAGGCAGACCTATCAGAATTACACCAGACTTCTCACCAGAGACTATGAAAGTTAGAAGTTCTTGGACAGAACTTATACAGACCCTAAGAAAACACAAATGTGAGCCCAGGTTGCTATACCCAGCAAAACTCTCAATTACCATAGATGGTGAAACCAAAATATTCTATGACAAAACAAAATTTACACAATATGTTTCTACAAACTCAGCCCTACAAAGGATAATAGATGGTAAATGTCAACTCAAGGAGGGAAACTACACTCCAGAAAAAGCAAGAAAGTAATCTTTCAGCAAGCTCAAAACAAGATAGTCACACAAATGTAAAAGAAACATCGAAAATAACAGGAAACAACAATCACTATTCCTTAATATCCCTTAACATCAATGGACTCAATTCCAGAGTAAAAAGAAAGAAACTAACAGACTGGACCCATAAAGAGGACCCAGCATTTTGCTGCATTCAGGAAACGCACCTCTGTGAAAAAGACAAACACTACCTCAGAGTAAAGGGCTGGAAAACAATTTTCCAGGCAAATAGTCCCAAGAAACAGGTTGAAGTAGCCATTCTAATATCGAATAAAATCAACTTTCATACAAAAGTCATCAAAAAGGATAAGGAAGGACACTTCACACTCATCAAAGGAAAAATCTACCAAGAAGAACTCTCAATCCTGAACATCTATACTCCAAATGCAAGGGCACCCACATTCATAAAAGAAAATTTACTAAAGCTCAAAGCACCCATTGTGCCTCACACAATAATAGCAGGAGACTTCAACACCACTTTATCATCAATGGACAGATCTTGGAAACACAAACTAAATAGAGACACAGTGAAACTAAAAGATGTTATGAACCAAATGAATTTGACAGATATCTATAGAACATTTCATCCTAAATCAAAAGAATATACTTTCTTCTCAGCACCTCCTAGTACCTTCTCCAAAATTGACCATATAATCAGTCACAAAACAAACCTCAACAGATACAAGAAGATTGAAATAATTCCATGCCTCCTATCAGATAACTACGGATTAAGGCTTGTCTTCAATGGCAACAATAACAACAGAAAGCCCACATACACATGGAAGCTGAACAATGCTCTACTCAATGATTACTTTGTCAAGGAAGAAATAAAGAAAGAAATTAAAGACTTCCTAGAATTTAATGAAAGTGAAGGTACAACATACCCAAACTTATGGGACACAATGAAAGCAGTGTTAAGAGGAAAACTCATAGCTTTGAATGCCTCGAAAAAGAAACTGGAGAGAGTATACACTAGCAATTTAACAGCACACCTGAAACCTCTAGAACAAAAGGAAGCTAGTGCACCTAAGAGGAGTAGAAGGCAGAATAATCAAACTCAGGGCTGAAATCAACCAAGTAGAAACAAAAAGAACTATACAAAGAATCAATAAAACCAAGAATTGGTTCTTTGGGAAAAGCAACAAGATAGATAAACCCAGTATCCAAATTAACAAAATTAGAAATGAACAGGGAGACATAACAACAGAATCTGAGAAAATTAAAAAAAAAAACATCAGATTCTACTACAAAAGCCTATACTCAACAAAACTGCATGCCCCGACCCGCGGGACCAGTTATTGGAGGGATACCCGAGGAGACCCCAAGACCTGTGGGGGAGAATGGGCAAGAGAGAGAAGAAGGAGACCAAGCAAGCTCTTTGTCAAGGTCTCGTTTAATTTTCAAAACTCAACTACTTTTATACATTACTCAAAAAGGGGGAAACTCAGAGGCGGGGAGAAACAGGGGGTGTGAGGTAATGGGGAGGGGGTGGGCTCAGCCAACAGTCACAGTGACTCAGATGTTCTTTTACGACAACAGGGTATCCTTGATCTTTGTGGTTTCATATCCAGCTTTCGGAATAGTCATAATATTTTCCAGTTCTTCTTGGCTTCATTTTCTCATGACCTATAGAGATCTCAGCATCTGGGGGGTGGCGGCTCCCAACAACTGCAAAACTTGGATGAAATGGACAATTTTCTAGACAGATACCAAATACCAAAGTTAAGTCAGGATCAGATAAACCATCTAAACTGTCCCATAATGCCTAAAGAAATAGAAGCAGTCATTAAAAGTCTCCCAACCAAAAAAAAAAGCCCAGGACCAGATGGGTTCACTGTAGAATTCTATCAGATCTTCAAAGAAGACCTAATACCAATCTCTTCAATCTATTCCACAAAAGAGAAACAGAAGGAACACTACCAAGCTTCTTCTATGAGGCCACAATTACGTTTATACCAAAACTTCACAAAGACCCAACAAAGTAATAAAACTTCAGACCAATTTACCTTATGAATATTGATGCAGAAATACTCAATAAAATTCTCGCAAACCAAATCCAAGAACACATCAAAACGATCATTCATCATGATCAAGTAGACTTCACCCCAGGGATGCAGGGATGGTTCAATACCCAGAAATCCATCAATGTAATCCACTATATAAACAAACTCAAAGAAAAAAACCACATGGTCATTTCCTTAGATGCTGAAAAAGCATTTGGCAAAATTCAACATCCCTTCATGAT
The DNA here is from genome assembly GCA_028551405.1 of Uromys caudimaculatus. Lineage (NCBI taxonomy): Eukaryota > Metazoa > Chordata > Mammalia > Rodentia > Muridae > Uromys > Uromys caudimaculatus. The sequence continues at coordinate 6,482,973 of CM052713.1, forward strand.
AAAAGTCTTGGAAAGATCAGGAATTCAAGGCCCATACCTAAACGTAGTAAAAGCAATATACAGCAAGCCAGTGGCCAACATCATATTAAATGGAGAGAAACTCGAAGCAATCCCACTAAAATCAGGGAGTAGACAAGGCTGCCCTCTCTCTCCCTATTTATTCAGTATAGTAATTGAAGTTCTAGTTAGAGCAATTAGACAACAAAAGGAGGTCAAAGGGATGCAAAATGGAAAGGAAGAAATCAAAATATCACTATTTGCAGATGATATGATCGTATACTTAAATGACCTGAAAAACTCCTCCAGAAGACTGCTGCAGCTGATAAACAACTTCAGCAAAGTGGCCGGATATAAAATTAACTCAAACAAATCAGTAGCCTT
>CM052713.1:6483453-6500139 GCA_028551405.1 Uromys caudimaculatus
AAGATCTATATGACAAGAACTTCAAGTCTCTGAAGAAAGAAATCAAAGAAGACCTCAGAAGATGGAAAGCTCTCCCATGCTCATGGATTGGTAGGATTAATATAGTAAAAATGGCCATCCTGCCAAATGCAAACTACAGATTCAATGCAATTCCCATCAAAATTCCAACTCAATTCTTCATAGACTTAGAAAGAGCAATTCTCAAATTCATTTGGAACAACAAAAAACCCAGGATAGCAAAAGCTATTCTCAACAACAAAAGAACTTTTGGGGGAATCAGCATTCCTGACCTCAAGCTGTACTACAGAGCAGCAGTGATTAAAAACTGCATGGTATTGGTACAGTGACAGACAGGTAGATCAATGGAATAGAACTGAAGACCCAGAAATGAACCCATACACCTATGGTCACTTGATTTCGACAAAGGAGCTAAAACCATCCAGTGGAAAAAAGACAGCATTTTCAACAAATGGTGCTGGTTCAACTGGCGGTCTGCATGCAGAAGGATGAGAGTTGATCCATTCCTATCTCCCTGTATAAAGCTCAAGTCCAAGTAGATCAAGTACCTCCACATAAAACCAGATACACTGAATCTAATAGAAGAGAAAGTAGGGGGAAAAGCCTGGAACACATGGGTACAGGGGAAAAGTTCCTGAACACAACATCAATGGTTTATGCTCTAAGATCCAGAATTGACAAATGGGACCTCATGAAATTGCAAAGCTTCTGTAAGGCAAAGGACACTGTCAATAGGACAAAATGGCAACCAACGGATTGGGAAAAGATCTTAACCAATCCTAAGTCCAATAGAGAGCTAATATCCAATATATACAAAGAACTCAAGAAGTTAGACTCCGGAGAACCAAATAATCCTATCAAAAATTGGGGAACAGAGCTAAACGGAGAATTCTCAACTGAGGAAATTCATAGGGCTGAGAAGCACCTAAAGAAATGCTCAACATCCTTAGTCATCAGGGAAATACAAATCAAAACAAGTCTGAGATTCCACCTCACACCAGTCAGAATGGCTTAGATCAAAAACTCAGGTGTCAGCAGATGCTGGCGAGGATGTGGAGAAAGTGGAATACTCCTCCATTGCTGGTGGTACTGCAAGCTGGTACAACCACTCTGGAAATCAGTTTGGCAGACCCTCAGAAAAATGGACATAATTCTACCTGAGGACCCAGCTATACCACTCCTGGGCATATACCCAGAAGATGCTCCAACATGTAATAAAGACACATGCTCCACTATGTTCATAGCAGCCATATTTATAATAGCCAGAAGCTGGAAACAACCCAGATGTCCCTCATCAGACGAATGGATACAGAAAATGTGGTACATTTACACAATGGAGTACTACTCAGCTATTAAAAACAATGACTTCATGAAATTTGCAGACAAGTGGAAGGAACTTGAAAATATCATCCTGAGTGAGGTAACTCAGTCACAAAAGAATGAACATGGTATGTACTCACTGATAAGTGGATATTAGCCAAAACATTTTGAGTACCCAAGTTTCACTTTACAGCAACTGCTGGACTGAGAGTGAGGTCCCAGATGGAGGAGTTGGAGAAGGGACTGAAGGAGCTGAGGGAGTGACAGCCCCATGGAGGGAGCAACAGTGTCAACTGGCCTGCCCCCTGCCCTGTGCTCCTGGAAGCTCGACCACCAACGAAAGAATACACATTGTGGGACCCATGGCTCGGACCACATATGTGGAAGAGGAGGGCTTTGTTGACCCTCAGGGGGAGGAGAGGCCTTTGGGCTTGAGGATGTTAGAGTCCCCCGTAAATGTCAAGGCCCCAGGGAATGTCAAGGTGGGAAGATGGGCGTAGGCGGGCAGGTGGGTGTGTAGGGGAATACCCTCATAGAGGCGGAGGAGGGGGAGGGGATGGGGGTGTTCAAAGAGGAGACCTAGAAAGGGGGAAACATTGGAAATGTAAATAAAGTATCAAAAAATAAAAAATAAAAAATAAAAAAAGGATTATAGGCATGTGCCACCTGCTCATCCCTACAATACCCTTCCTAGTCCTATGGCAGTACACTGGATTAGGTGATAATAATATCCTAGTTCAATCATGTACATTTCCCATGGGAGAAAGGAGATTAGCATGCTAAGTGAGGTGTATGGTGTGAGGTGTACTTTGAGAGGCACATGGGTGGCCTCACGCTCATGGGGCAGGTGAAAGAAGGAAACCTGGTAAGAAAATGCAACAGAGAACAAAGGCAAATTACAAGCATTTCAAAGTAGAGCATAGTCCAGTCGTTTCTCATAAACATGGTGACACTTCTCCTGCCCTCACATCAATCTCTGTGTGTTAGGGAAACTCTTGATACAACTAATGGGCTGTCAACAGAGCTGAATACTAAAATAAAGATCGATTCTCAAGAATTTGAAATATGGTGTTCAAAAATACAAGTCAGTATGTAATCTAAAAGTATAAATACTTTGGCAGAACTCAGATCTCTTCTGTAAGGTAGTGCCTTGAAGAAACATCACAACCATAGCAACTCTTTTAAAAGATATTTCATTGGTGCTGGCTTACAGTTTCAGAGGTTCAGTCTGTTATCTTCATGCCAGGAAGCATGCAGCATGCAGGCAGACATGGTGCTGGAGGAGCTGAGAGTTCTACATCTTGATCCAAAGGCAGCTAGGAGAAGCCTATTTTTTGTATGCAGCCACGAGGAGACCCTCTTCCATATTGGGCAGAGTCTGAGCACTAGGAATTCTGAAAGCCTGCCTACACAGTGATGAACTTCCTCTAACTAGCCTACACCTACTTCAACAAGGCCACAACTCCTAATAGCATCACTCCCATGGGCCAAGTATATTTAAATCTTCATAGGTAGCATTGCTACTTAATCAGTGCTAGGGGTCCTTGAAGGCAAGCTACCTCAGTTTAAGCACGTGAATCATACGTTACTGCTGGTTCTAGTAAATGCATAGTCTAGAACTCTCAGTGACATATGTCAGTAAAATAATTGTTCTTAGAAAATATTGGCCCCATGAACTTCCATTGCAAAAAGCACTGGAGACTGAGCTTCATGCAGCCAGGAGCGAGTGGACAAAGAGACACGTGATAATTTGGGTAGTGAATCTGAATAGGGATAATAAGGACAGGAAGTGTGGCAAGATAGTTTGCAAGTGGTATACACTGTAACAACATGAATGGTAGCAATAGAAAAGAGAGAGAGAGAGAGAGAGAGAGAGAGAGAGAGAGAGAGAGAGAGAGAGAGAGAGAGATATTGAGGACAAGCTGCCTGAAGACCTCCTGGGCATTATTAGATCACAGGACAAATGAAGTGGAAAATATTTGAGTGTGTTTAAGGCAAAGGTGTCCTTGAGCTGGTGTCTGTTATTACAGTTAAGCAAAGGGGGAGAGGGAAGAGAAGGAGAATAAAAAGAAAACTGCAGCTATCTTCATTATTATTCATTGTAGGTACCCAAAAATGTTGTCTGAAAAGGGACAATACTGTTGATAAGACATAATGAAAATATTAAAATCATAAGGACCACAAGAACAGAAAGATACATCATCCAAAAATTAAAGAAAAATTACCAAAAGAAATCTTCTAAAAAAAAAATCTAAAATATAACAATGCAGAGGTTTAGTCTGTGTGTGCGCATGTGTGTGTGTGTGTGTGTGTGTGTGTGTGTGTGTGTGTGAGAGAGAGAGAGAGAGAGAGAGAGAGAGAGAGGAGAGAGAGAGCGCATGTGTGTGTATTTTTATGAGTGCTCATGTGCATTTGTGCATGCACATAACCAGACAGTGTAAATTAGAATTTCTAATATACTATTAATAAATATGAATGTAATTAACTGTATTAGAAAAATAACAAAGGTGTTTAGACTGACTAACAACTCATAAATAACTGCTAAATACAAGCAACTGAAATCAACACAATTCAGCAAAATTAGAAATAGAATGATAGGCAAAGGTTTAGCAGTAAAATCTAAAAAGTTGTGATATTGGTATCAGAAAAGACAGAGGATAACCCAACCAGAAAACTTTATAAATTAGAGGCTGCAACTGAAAAATAAAGGTCAAAGGGATTCCCAAGGATTGGAAGGAATATGAGAGGTTATGCCACACAGGAGAACAAGCAGGAAGAGGAGGAGGGTGGACAGCCAGCCAGCGCATGCATGTGTGGAAGGGTCTCAGAGGCTGCTAATCTTTGCAATTGGTTTCTATTAGTCCTTATAATAATAAAAAGAAGAAATGCAAAATTGTTAGCTTCATGTTTTTAAAGGAAAAGAAAATTTGAGAGAGACTCATTAAAATAAATATACTAGTTTTCCCTAATACTGAGTCCAGGCTCTTATGAGTCTGCAAATGAGCTTCTGAAGTACAGAGAGTGTTGAGGGGATAGAAGCATACATGATCTGTCCAGAAGAATACCCCTGCCAGAAAGACAAGAGGGGCTCAGAGAGACTCATGGCTTGTGTTAACAGGATCTGCCCTTTGTGAATTGACTTCTATTGAATGAAAAGACACAAGGACAACTGAGTACAATCACTCTAAAATGAAAATCCTAAGGTGTGGCTCAGGGGCAGAACATGCCTGGCATGTGCAAAGCTAGGCTTGATCCCCAGAACTTAAAAGAAGGAAAGGAGAAAAGGAAGCAAATATATGCTATGCAAATACTTTACTACATACATTAAAAATATTTAAACTAATGAGATGAGAGAGAAAGCACCTTTCTAGATAATCCTTTCTATTAAAGTACCAGGCCTTAGGATGGCTTATCTTTATCCTCACACGGATGGTATACAGGTTCATCAGCTAAACGGACCTCTAGGCACATACATAATGGATTTTGGACTTGGCTCATTGGGGTAGAAAGAACCACTATAAATATGACTGAACTTGTTGCATCTGCTAGACTCCTGGACTTCAGGAAAAGGAGAGAATAAGCTGAGCATCATCGTCCACCTCTCTGATGATGCTTCCTGATTGCGAATGCATGTAAGCAGGTGCCCCATTCTCCTCTCCCAATCCCTACCTACCATGATGGACCAAATTCACAAACTAGGATTCGAAGGAAATCCATTCTTACTTTAGCTGCTTCTATTAAGCATGTTATTATAGTAACAACACACCTAATACAGACACCAAATTTTTCTATGAAAATGAAAAATTAAATATTTTCTTAGCGGGATGGCATTTTCATACTACTGTATGAACAATACTATTCTTTATTTAAAAATTGTACTAGCTTTACACCAAATGGTGGGATTTGAAAATGATATAACAGCCTCTGTTGGTAAACAGGGAACCTTGTGTGATCTTTCATGTCAAGAGATGTCACACAAAATGGCCATGGTGGAAAAGGTTAACAGGAATACATAGTTGTTACCATTTAAAACTGATGACAAAGAGTCACACCAGCAGAAGGGAGTTGGTCAAGAATTTAATATAAACCCGGGAATTAAGGAACAACTGTGAGCTATCTTTAAAAAGGGCTGGGTTTGAATCTGGTAAGTTGTCTGTCTCTGGACCTGATACATCTTTTACACAAGACAAGTGCTGAACAACTGAAGAGGCTCATCTTATTAGGGAATATTTGTCGGGTCAACTGACTTTTACTAATTTCACAAAGAATTGATAGCATGGAAAAAGAAACAGGGTCATAAGAAGCAGGTCTGTTTTTCCAACATCAAACAGGCTTAGACTGACAGCATCAATTTGTAATATCAGACTTTGCTGGAGCAGTCCAATAAGAAGAAAACAAGAAAACAGTGTGATATGGAGTGTGTATCAGGAGCTGTCAGGCTTGGAGGCAATGCAAGGAGTTTCTGAAAGAAAAATACCACAGTTTTTAAGGATACGTGCTTAACTGTGGGTGGAAATACCACAGTGTTGCAGATTTATTTGGAAATTGTTAAAAGAGTCCAAGAAAAGGAAGGGACAAACACAAAGAGTTCAACAGTCCATGTCACTGTAGGGTACGGGAGAGGTGTTTGTGGGGTCTCTCAAGCTGATGTCCTTACTTTGCTAATGTTCAAGTTGTTACAGTCAATGTGTCTAATGCAAAGAATGTAAAGAGAAAACAACTTGCCTGTCTAAAATCTTAAAATTATCAGAAACAAAGAAATTCCTTCTATGAAACCCAGAGCTGCAATTAGAAGTTAAAGTGGAATAGCTAATTTGCTTTGAAAAGTGAAACCAAGCATGCCGTTTTTAAAATTAACTTTACTCAAATTACATAGCAACTCTTAATCTCTCTACCAAAAAATTGTTAAATAAAAATGTGCTCTGAGGAGACCTATATTTATTATGATGTTTACTAAAGCCAAGGAGACAAATTCCTACCAAAAAAGAAAGTTACTCTAAGTCTGAGTTCCTTTCTTCTGAAGTCTTACATAAGGAAAATTGGTAAATTTCTGTTTCTCTGCAATTTCTGTTGTAATTCTTTTATGTTTATTTGTTACTGAGCTCTGTGCTGTGGACAGGAAGCTCTCCTGGAGGATTTAGGCTTTAATGCCAGCAAATGGAATCATGGAGAGTGACGTTGATCTAGCATTTGGTTCATAAGAAATGTTGAGCCCAATAATCCTCCAGTGTTCTGGACAGGCCTGGTGGCAGAGTGTGCCTTCCCATCTGCTCACAATCAAAAGTAAATCATAGGATTAGTGTCCCTAGAACATCCCATGGAGTGTAGGGTTTGAGGGAAATTGGAAAGATGTGATCTGTGCAACCGAATGTCATCCATTTCCCACATCTCCTCTGACCTGTCAGGATGAGAGCGTAGAGGGCTCACAGCAAGTCAGACCGCAACATCGGTGCAACCTGACTTCGGCATTTGCTAGCCTCCTTGGCCCTCTCTCCACCCTAACGCTGCCCCCTCCTTTTGATGCTGCCCACTCCTTTTGAGCCAAATGCATGCTTTTTTGTTCTGATTTCACGTGACAGCATCAAAGCGATGAGCATATCCCTTACTTTGCACCTCAGGAATCAAACCATCTTAGAGATGTGTATGTCTGAAAAATTAATTCTTGATCCATTACACAGCACTTTGTTATAGGTGAATTCCAATAGCTCACAGGTGTTATAAGCAGAAGAGGGGAAACCAGACAACAGAGAATGGCTGACAGGAGAGCACAGCCTACATCCCAGTCTTTACTGGAGCAGTGCTTTTTCTCTCTACCACTCTGACAGGGAACTACCCCATCATCATATAATTGTGGAAAACTGAGGTACAGAAGAGAGAAACAGCTTCAAAACACACACACACACACACACACACACACACACACACACACACACACACACACACAAGCCTGGGACAGGAGCCTTCTGGTTTCCATCTGGGACCTGGGACCTCAGTCTGTGCCACATGGCTCCATAGCCAAACAGCACCAGGAGAAAGCCAGGAGTGTGGACAAGTCTGTGAGTAGAGGTAAGACAAGCACCACTGCTCAGCGGGACCTACCCGGAATCCTCAGGACACAGGAACTAAGGAGCAGTCTGAGACAGGAACCTTCCAGTTTACACCTGTGGCCTGTGCCATATGGCTCCATACCCAAATACCACACGACTGTGAGCTGGGTAAGGCTATCACCTCAGCTCAGAGGGACCCACCCAGAACATGCATAACACAGAGACTGAGGACTGGCCTTCCAGTTTCCTTCTGTGGCCGGGGAACTGATCCTGTGAGACAGGGGTCAATACTCAAATAGTGCCAGGAGAGAACTGGTCTCCAGGAGTACTTACATACCTTTGAGCACAGGCAGGGCCACCGCTTCTGTTCAAGCTCACTGGATCAAGAGGGACCCTTGCAGAGCCATCAGGACATAGGAGCCAAGGGACAGCTGGGGACAGGATCCTTCTGGTTTCTGTCTGCACTCCAGAGCTGACCCTGTGACACAGCTCTCCAGGCCCAAGTACCTCTCATAGAGAGCGGATCTTCAAGGAGTGTTGACACAGAGGCCTGTAGGAGGGGTAAGCCACAGCCAGACAGAGTAAGACCAGCTAACATCAGAGTTAACAAGATAGCAAAAGGTAAGGGTAAGAACATAAGGAACAGAAACCAAGGATACTTGGCATCATCAGATCCCAGTTCTCCCACCACAGCAAGCCCTGGATACCCCAACCCACCAGAAAAGCAAGACTCAGATTTAAAATCACATCTCATGATGATGATGATAAAAGACTTTAAGAAGGAAATAACTCCCTTAAAGAAATACAAGAGAACAGAGGTAAACAGCTAGAAGCCATTAAAGAGGAAACACAAAAATCCCTTAGAGAATTACAGGAAAACACAATCAAAAAGATGAAGGAAATGAACAAAATCATCCAGGATCTAAAAATGGAAATAGAAACAATAAAGAAATCACAAAGGGATACAACCCTGGAGATAGGAAACCTAGGAAAGAGATCAGGAGTTACAGATGCAAGCATCACCAATAGCATACAAGAGATAGAAAAGAGAATCTCAGGAGCAGAAGATACCATAGACAACATTGACACAACAGTAAAAGAAAATGCAAAATGCAAAGAGCTCCTAACCCAAAACATCCAGGTAATCCAGGACACAATGAAAAGATTAAACCTAAGGATAATAGGTATAGAAGAGAGTGAAGATTCCCAACTTAAAGGGCCAGTAAATATCTTCAACAAAATTATAGAAGAAAACGTCCTCAACCTAAAGAAAGAGATGAACATAAGCATTCAAGAAGCCTACAGAACTTCAAATAGATTGGACCAGAAAAGAAATTCCTCCTGTCATATAATACTTTATTTACATTTCAAATGTTTCCTCCTTTCCAGGTCTCCACTTTGGAAACCCCCTAACCCCTACCCCTTCCCCTGCCTCTATGAGGGTATTCCGCCCACCCACTCCCGTCTTCCCACCTTGGAATTCCCCTATACTGAGGCATCTAACACCCTCGGGCCCAACACCTTTCCTCCCCCTGATGGCCAACAAAGCCCTCCTCTGCCACATATGTGGTCTGAACCATGGGTCCCTCCATGTGTGTTCTTCGGTTGGTGGTCCAGTCTCCAGGAGCACCGGGGGTGAGGCCAGTTGATACTTTTGCTCTCTCCATGGGACTGCAAAGTCCCTCAGCTCCTTCAGTCCCTTCTCCTACTCCTCCATCTGGGACCTCACACTCAGTCCAATGGTTACTGTGAACTGAAACTTGGGTATTCCGAAATTTTGGGCTAATATCCACTTATCAATGAGTACATACCATGTTCATTCTTTTGTGACTGAGTTACCTCACTCAGGATGATATTTTCAAGTTTTATCCATTTGGCTGCAAATTTCATGAAGTCATTGTTTTTAATAGCTGAGTAGTACTCCATTGTGTAAATGTATCACATTTTCTGTATTCATTCCTCTGTTGAGGGACATCTGGGTTGTTTCTAGCTTCTGGCTATTATAAATATGGCTGCTATGAACATAGTTGAGCATGTGTCCTTATTACATGTTGGAGCATCTTCTGGGTATATACCCAGGAGTGGTATAGCTGGGTCCTCAGGTAGTATTATGTCCATTTTTCTGAGTGTCCACCAAACTGATTTCCAGAGTGGTTGTACCAGCTTGCAATTCTACCAGCAATGAAGGAGTGTTCCTCTTTCTCCACATCCTCGCCAGCATCTGCTGTCAACTCAGGTAGATCTTAATGCATATATAGTCGACAGTTTACTGACTGAGCCATCTTCCCAGTCCTACTTATTTCTTTTAGTCTGGCTTTCTCAACTCTGCCCCCAGGTCAATATATGTCACCACATATCAGTTGGGTCAACTTTCCTCTACTACCCTGAGAAGTGTGGGGACTTAGAGATTGCCATATAATTCAGCTTCATTGCTGTCCCAACTAGAAACAAATGTGCAATTGTTTCCTGTTCAGTTGTTCCTGAGGATGACTCTTTGGCTCATGCCCTGTGTCTTTCCAATCACTTGGGAGAGGGTGACTATTTTAAAGCCTGACTTCCTAAGGGTTGATGAATCAGAGAATCACATGGTTCAGCCAGCGTCTAGTTAAATGATGTGCTTCAGTTTCTTCACCCAGTAGATAGCCCCTTATGGCAGGCTTTCCTATATTCCTCTTTGAGAATGACCTGAAGTCTCAGTGTATCTATCTCTAAGTGCTCCTGAGCAGATGTAACTTGGTGTGTGGTATATCTTTTACATCCTATGGATGAATACAATTTCAAAGGGGCTCTTCATGGACATCTTTCTTGCTGATAAACTTCTGGATGTTCCTCCCTTTTTACTTATACTGGAATGGATCTCATAGCTGCTTCTTCAGTAACTGCCAGGATAATCTCCATGGCTGCATGGTGTATTCTCATGCTTCGTTCCAAACAGTCTCTCCCTCACAGTGAGCCTTGACACTCAGAGCTAAAGATAGAGTAGTGCCTTTTCTTTCCTGGAGGGACATCCCTACTTCACACCTGGTAGAGATCATTGCAGTCATCTTGATACCTCAGCTTGAATATCCTAGTATGAACTTTCTGCATGATGGACAAGTTCAGGTCAAGGACTTTACCTGTCTTGTTAATTGAAAGCTGGTGTGGAGGTGATCCCAATACACCTGACTATGCTACCTCAGTTGAAACTTTTGTAACATGGACTTTGAAGAACGGGTATCTGAGACACTTGTATTGCAGCAGCAGCCATATCTTGACAATTTTACCCAAAGCAGAAAGCCTGTGTTTGAACTTGTATATCTTGAAGCTAAAGGGAATCAGGTGAAGGATGGAGAATATCTTGGTCCAGCCACCATCACTTCTCACTCTTCCCATTAAAAAGAAATGATGGTCCTTGCATAGATGCCTTTCTACTTGATGTATTGTTCGGCAATATTCAGAGACTCCATATATAGTTATCTTTGATGTTTTATTAGTTTATAATCTTAACGAGTTAATGAGTTGTTCCATTTTCTTTTATGCTGAAAGATAATCTGCTCTACCACTGGTATGATCATTATGGAAGACTCTTCCTTAAAATCAACCTTAAACTTGTTTGCTTTTCTCAACACACTATGGTGTGATAGACGAATCAAGTAGTGGAGAACATACTTGACAGGCTCATAAAGGAAATGAGCTGAGGAAGAAAGAAAATGAGGGATGGAAGCAAGAAGAGATAAGAAGATAGGAAATCAGTAAAAGACACTGGAAGGATGCAGTAGGTCTAAGTTCCTCTGCTGGTGGCAAGTAGGCAGCTTGCCACGTTGTGTGACTCAATGATTTCCCTTTCAACCTTGTTGGGAAGAATGTGAAAGATAAATATGTTGTTCTACCCTTATATTGTCCATGAGGGAGAGAGAGAGAGAGAGAGAGAGAGAGAGAGAGAGAGAGAGAGAGAGAAAGAGAGAGAGAGAGAGAGAGAGAGAGAGAGAGAGAGAGAGAGAGAGAAGCTTTCCAAAGGGAGGCTCAAATAAGATAAGGGTTTTGTGTAATTATAGAGACTTTGTATTGACAACTAATCTCAAAGAACATTAGTAATGGTGTTTGTTGGCAGGGGGATTTGAATTGCTTCTATTTACATAGATACTTTGGAATACAAATAAAATCATTGACATACTAAGGGTATGAATGGATGATAACCATATTATGTAGAAAGTAGAGCTCTCAGTCACATAACCTGCACCACTCAAGCCCAGAAAGACCAACACCTCCCTAGAGCCACCAGTCCATAGCATCCTCAGGTTGAGCTACTATATTCAGCAGCCAACTCCACCAAGCCAAACAAGAATCCCCCAAGATGACTATATGTGACCAGCCCCTGATGGGACTTGGCAAGGGTCCCTGAGGCCACTGCATGTGACAAGCACCTGGTGGATCATTGACAAGGATCCTAGAGATGACTGCATATGGCCAGCTCCTGATGGCTAAATGACAACTCTCCTAGTTTTGATTTAATTTAAATTAGGATGAACTGAAAAAGTGAAATCCACTCACTGAGGCAATTAGCAGCTGTTCTCCCTCTGGAGATCCTGCCTGAAGCTTATTTTCATCCTTACAGCCTGGAACTTTTCTCTTTTACAGTAAAACTCTCTCCCTCTGTTGTTCTCTGGAGTCTCTGCCCTGCCTGGGTGATGGAGCTGCCTTGTGTGCTGAAAAAACGTGCTTGCAGGTTCGCATATCTGTGGGCTTCCTTTACTTTCTGCTTGGGAGTTCAAAGTACTTTACAAACTGTAAGTTGACATTAGGAGCTTGCAAAGATGGTAATTGCTGAGTGCTGTACTTACTTCTCATACCGAATAACACAAGACTAGAAAGGACCTTCCAAATATCATGACAGCTTTTGCGTTCTTATTTAAAATGTAAAGCCACTAGACCTTCCTTCCTTTCTGATTCATGCCTTGAAGTAAATACTGAAAGACCAATGGTTTCATCTAAATCACTTAGTAGTCAAATAATAAAAAGTAACTTGCCCACTATCACAAAGCCAGTTAAGAGTCAGAGCCCCCTTTATCTAATCCCCATCAGAGCAGACTCTTACCATCCAATATCAGACACACCTAAGGCAGAGTGTTACCTGCAGTGTGACAGAGATGAGCGGTTCCCCATGGTTCCAATAATCTGCAACGAGAAGGAATGGGGGTCAAAGGATGGCATATTGGCAAATTACATGGTCCCATCCATTACTGAATGGAACTTCATTTAACATCAGATTGTATAAGTAGAACCCAATAATGTCTTTGTTTTTAATACTAAAAAGCTAAGCACCCCCTCTTCTGTAATGAAACAGGAAAGGAAACAAACATTTTAACAAAGAATAACAAGAAAGTACAAAGGCACATTGAGAATTTACCCTACTAGGACTGTGGTGAACATGTTGATGTGTTGATGTGCGATATTCCTGAGAGACTGAGAGAGAAAATACGGGGCATTCTTAAGCAGTAGTGCACTCTACGTGGTGTTGATGGATTTGAACATAAATTGGCTAAGGAAAAATGGGTGAAATAGACAGCTCTGGCCCAGGCTTTGAATGAGGCTCTAATTGGATTAAAGGGAAATGACCAGGCAGCCCACATTACAGGGCCATTGTGCTCCTTATCATCGCCCATATTTCCCCAGAGGGAAGAAAAATCAGGTGGAAAGCAGAGAATAGGAGTTGATTCAGAATCCTCTCTTGTCTCGATTCAGCCCTGGCTCCCTCTGGGCTATTTGGTGCAGATTTAAGACACAATTACAGTTTTGAGGAGAGTCATTTCATTGGTCCATGGAGCTCACAGTTTATGCTTTTCCTTTAAATGATGTATCTTTTTTTAAATGATGAGCTATGAATCGGAGCCAGGCACATTCAAGCCGTGCCAGGCTGTGTTTCTAAGGCAATTGCCCATTATTGTGGGATGCTTCCTAGTTAATAACACTCACAGAGGATCCTGTAGTTGAGCCTCTGGGTGAGGATAATTCATACACATCTTTTCAGCCTGACTTATAGATTTTTATTTTAATAATTCTGTAAAGTTTGATCTCTTTCCCCACTGTACTGATGAGACATGTAGGTTTTGTTGATTCTAGATTCCTTCTGCCTCCAGTTTTGTGGAAACTAAGATATCATTGGGGCAAATTGAAGAAAAAAACCTAAAAATACATCCATTCTGATATTGTTCTTCCTTTCATAGGAAAAATTTAAGTTACTGAAAGAACTGACTTCCAGTTACCATGTAACTTCATTGAGAAGCCAGGTTCTCCTAATACAAGAAAATGATGCCGAAAGGGGTCAAGTGGGGGAAATCTATGCTTGGTGTAGATAAAAACATGTTTTTGGTTTAGTTTGGTTTTTGATTTTTGGTTTGTTTGTTGTTGTTGTTGTTGTTGGTGGTGGTGGTGTGTGTGTGTGTGTGTGTGTGTGTGTGTGTGTGTGTGTGTGTGCACAAATTGGCACATATATCATAGGGGCTATTTTGATAAAATAGGCTGGTCTAATACATAACCAAGATGAGCACCTGGTACCTCAGCCTTCCTTCTGGAGGCTATGTAATTTTGGTTCCTTTTTTTCTGAAAACAGTTATTTAATATGATGCCATTTTTATTTTACCCTTTCTACTTTTTGTGGGGGGCACACATGTGTGGTTGTGTGCATGTTTTTGTTTGTGTATGTGCATATGTGGATATATACATGTGTGTGTGTGAATGTATATGTTAAAAGAAGCACTAGGAAATCAATTAAACATGTATAACTTAGGGTTCTATAACTCATTATTTTTAGACCAACTATAGAAGCCTTTTGTAAAGCAGGAAAAAAACGTTTTCTCATGCAGAGATGAGCTGTAAATATACTGCTGCTTTTGCCTGTGGCACAGTCATGATGCGACAGAAGCATAAAATATTTTCAGAGAAATGCACGTGTGTGTATATATACCCCTTAAGTTTTCTAACAAACTGTATAAAATAATGACAGCTTGCTTCTGGTCATATTGTCTTTCAAGTTACAGGTTTGATACTTGGATGTGAAGATTTATCAGGCACCTTAAATATATAATATAGCACCAGAACCTAGAGAGATGGGTTAATTGCTAAAGAAAGCACTTGTTGACCAACCAGATCACCAGGAGCCCAGGTAAATGCTGAGGGGGCATGATTATCCACTGTAAGTCTAGAGTCAGGGAGCTCTGGTTTGTTAAGAGTCCCTGGCTTGATGAATGATAAAGATCAATGGAGGATGATTCTCAGCATCAACACTGAACCTCCACATCTGCAAACACATGCACACACACACACACACACATACACACACACACACACACACACACACACACACACACACACACACATGCATAAATTTTCATATACACACCCACACAAAAGTACAAAAAAGTAAAATAAAAGTAGCATCAGATTAATTAACTGTTTTCAGAAAAAAAAGACACCAAAATTACATAGCCTCCAGAAGGAGCCCTAAGGTACCAGGTCCTCCTCTGGGCTGCATATTAGATTGTCCTAAGGCCTGTGTCTGAAAATGTAAGGCCTGTTCTTTTAGGGAAAACCCTGGCTCTACAGGTCTCCTGGTTGCTCCAGTGACTGCCTCACACTGGGTCCCCATATCCACTCCCACATTCAATCATATAAATCATATTTCAATTGCCTGATATTCAAACATGTCACAGCAAGAGGTAGCAATTAGTAATTATTTAGCATAGTGTATAACATTGCCAAATATTACTTCACTCAGTTTCCCCCAACAGTTCTGGGAGATGTGTATTGATTGATTTTTTTTTTTCAATGAGATTCAGTGACATTAGGGAAAAGGCTTGAGATTAGGAACTAAAGACCAGGGGCCCTCTCCCTACCAAACTGGGCACTGCCTCTGTATTGCTGCAGTTGTTTTGTAGGGTGCCTCTTGCCTACCTATTAAATGGTGTGTAACATTGGGGCTGGGCCGTTGGCCTAGCGGTAAAGGGTACTTGTTGCTGTTGTTAGAGCCCCGGCAGTTGTATGATGGCTCACAACTCCCTGCAAACCCAGTCCAAGGGGATCTGAGACCTTCTGACCTCTACAGGCACCATGAGTGTACATGGTACACAAACATGCATGGGAGCAAAGCATTAATACACACAAAGATAAAAATAAATTAAAGATATGTGCAATATGACATGTACACATTGACTTTTTCAGAAATAAAAATAAAGAGTTGCTCCATCAGGCGGCCGGGGACCTCAGCTTGGGCCACAGGGCTCCATAGCCGATTAGCGCCAGGAGAGGGATACCCTCCCAGGAGCATGGAAAAGCTGGGAGTGGGCCCAAGACAAGCTCCACAGCTCACCAGGAACTGCCCCGAATCTGCAAGTCACAGGGACTGAGGCAGGCGGGCATAGAAACCCCCTGAATCCCAACAGCGGCAGCTGAGGCAGGAGACTTCTGCCTGGGCCACCAGGGTTCCATAGTCAAGCAGCGCCCGCCGGGAGAAGGTTACTCTCCCAGGAGCATGGAAAAGCCCCGAGTGGGGGCAAAATGAGCCCCAGCACTCACTGATTCCGCCCGGTTTCTGCGAGCCACAGAGTCTGAGGGACAGGAACTTCCGGCCTCCATCGGGCGGCCGGGGACCTCAGCTTGGGCCACAGGGTTCCATAGCCGATTAGCGCCAGGAGAGGGATACTCTCCCAGGAGCTTGGAAAAGCCTGGAGTGGGCCCAAGACAAGCTCCACAGCTCACCAGGAACTGCTCCGAACCTGTAAGTCACAGGGACTAAGGTAGGCAGGCATAGAAACCCCCTGAATCCCAAGAGCAGCGGCTGAGGCAGGAAACATCTGCCTGGGCCACCAGGGTTCCATAGACAAGGAGCTCCAGGAGAAAGTTACTCACACAGGAGCATGGAAAAAACACCTCTCAGAGAGAACTGGTCTTCAAGGAGTATTGATACAGAGGCCTGCAGGTGAGAAAAGCCATAGCCAGAAAGTAAGATCAGCTAATATCAGAGTTAACAAGATGGCAAAAGGCAAGGGCAAGAACATAAGGAACAGAAACTTGGCATCATCAGAACCCAGCTCTCCCACCACAGCAAGCCCTGGAGTCCCCAATACTCCAGAAAAGCAAGACTCAGATTTAAAATCATTTCTCATGATGATGATAGAAGACTTTAAGAAAGAAATTAACACCCTTAAAGAAACACAAGAGAACAGAGGTAAAGAACTAGAAGCCTTTAAGGAGGAAACACAGAAATCCATTAAAGAATTACAGGAAAACACAATCAAACAGACAAAGGAAATAAACAAAACCATCC
>CM052713.1:6500639-6517533 GCA_028551405.1 Uromys caudimaculatus
CAAATGGATGGAACTTGAAAATATCATCCTGAGCGAGGTAACTCAGTCACAAAAGAAGGAACATGGTATGTACTCACTGATAAGCGGATATTAGTCCAAAAGTTCAGAATGCCCAATTTCACTTTACAGTAACCACTAGATTGAGAGTGAGGTCCCAGATGGAGGAGTTGGAGAAAGGACTGAAGGAGTTGAGGGAGTTTGCAGCCCCATGGAGGGAGCAATAGTGCCAATGGGCCTGACCCCCCCCCAGGTCATCCTGAAGTTTGGACCACCAACCAAAGAATACACATCTATGGACCCATGGTTCGGACCACATATGAGGCAGAGGATGACCTCGATGGCCATCAGGGAGAGAGTAGAGGCCCTTGGGCCTGAGGGTGTTAGAGGCACCAGTAAAGGGGAATGTCAAAGTGGGAATAGGAGCATGGGTGGGCGGGTGTGTGGGAGGTGGAACTCCTTCATAGAGGTAGGGATGGGGAGGGGATGGGGGGCTTCCAATGAGGAAACCTAGAAAAGGGGAAACATTGGAAATGTAAATAAAGTATCAAAAATTAAAAAAAAAAACATAAAGAGTTAATTCAGGAATAATAGCATGCTTCTGCAGTCTCATTATGTCAGAGGTAGAGGCAGGAGGATTGTCAAAGACTCAGAGGCCAGTGTGGCTTGCATAAAATGTTCCAGGCCAGCCATTACTACTTAGTGAGACCTTCCCTCAAAACCATGCTCCCTGTACCCATGGGCATATGGATAGTACCATCAAGACTCAGTGAGCTATAAAAGTTAATTAATTAAAAATAAACAAAGAGGACATGGGAGGGGCATGCAGAGGACCAGGAGGAGGTGAGCTAGATAAATACTTCCTACACATGTAGAAAATTACCACAGGGAGGGAGAACAGGGCTGGAGAACTGACTCAGTGGCTAAGAGCATGAGCTGCCCTTCCAAAGGACCAGAGTTCATTCCCCAGATCCTATCCATATTCAGAGGCTCACAAACTCAAAGTAGTTCCAGTTGTGGAGATACAACTCCTTCTGATGTCCACAGACACACATACACACACACACACACACACACACACACTTAAAAAACAAAACTACTTGAATAAACAAATAAAAAAGCCAATCATTTTGAACCTTTATTATCAATTTTCACAATGAAGAGCTAGATCCATACTTAAGCAAAATGTTTGACATCAAATGGGTGCCTAAGTGTTGCTATCTCTCTAGTATTCAATATGGCATTAACAACTGGATTATCTACATTTAGAAATGGCATGTGCTGTATGAATAATGGACATCAAGTGAACATGGGAAACATGACATTGTTGGAGTCTTAATATCTAGGATTTTCTCTGTTTGTAATAGAAGGGCCATCACTTGAACTTTGTGTTATCTTTCATGTTTCAAAAAAGAGGCATTGTAACAGGTAGTATAATCCTAATGATTTATCATTAGTTTGTCCTAGAAAATATATTTAAGAAGAAAAGCCCTGGTCATTTCTACACATACTTTCATTCTCATTCAATCATGGGCTGACAGGTAAACTTGAAAAAATAAAAAATATAGCTGGTTTGAGATCTCTCTCTCTCTCTCTCTCTCTCTCTCTCTCTCTCTCTCTCTCTCTCTCTGTGTGTGTGTGTGTGTGTGTGTGTGTGTGTGTGTGTGTGTGTGTGTGTTGGTATAGGTTGCTTCTGTTTGTTTGTTCATATGTTCTGAGACAGGATGCTACAAAGTCCAAATTGACCTCCAATTCATCAGGAGGCTAAGATGACTCTGAACCTTATCCTCATGCCTCTGCTTCCCCAGTGCTGGGCTTGAAGAATCACCTCACTTCTCAGTGTCTGCCAGCCTGTGATCTGGCAAAACCTACTGAAGGATATTAAGCAACCTTGCTCAGACTTCCCAAAACGTGACTGAATCTCAGCCTCACAGCTCCTTGCAGGGCTGGGCCCTTAGTAAAAGTGACCATGAAACAGCCACGTGCCTTCCCCGACATTCAGTTGTGCATAGTTGGATGGTAGGTCAGTTTTTACAAAGATGTATCGGCATACTTAGCTGCTCAGTCTGTCCTCCATCAGGACTTCAGTGAGCAAGGAAAACAAACTAGGTAGGGAGCTGTCCCATCTTTAAGTGAAAAATTGGCCCAGAGTACAGTTTCCCATAGCTCCAAGGCTACTACTGATGCTTAGAGGTCTATGGGGAGAATCCTGATGATCTCAGGGACCCACTTACCTCCATTCTACAATGGTATCCTTTTAAGGAGTCACTCAACTCCATCTGGATTCTGGTTGTAGGCCATGGATTTACATTTATGGCTCAGGAAAGGGCTTGCCTCTTGGGTTAGTTCTTCCCCCCTCCCCAGTTGTCAGGATCACACCTGCAGCTACTACTGGCTTAAATAAATTCCAGCATAAACCATCTCACTTTAAGCCTGATGCTGAGTGATTTCATATGTCTTTAGCACAGCTGATTGTCTGTGTCTTCCTGTCTAATTTCCTAATGCTTACTCTTTACGTAGTTCACTACAGAGAGAAGTTGAGCCTGTGGAAAAATTCAATAATAGGCCAGATACCACAGAAAAATCATAGCTTCTATGTGGATTATGTTGCTAAGAATAAAGATTTGTAGTGTGTGCATACAAACAAACACACACACCCATGCACACACATATATGATATTATACGAAAATTGTATTGATGCGTGCATTTGTGTACATGTAAATTTGTAAGAGATCCAAAATAGATAAACAAATGAAAGAATCTACTCTAAATGTGTGAGGTTAGAGGAGATAATCACACTTTAACACAAGCATCACAGCATAGTGACATACATTACCAATTTATAGAATAGCAACATTGACTCATGGCATAAAAATGGTTCCTTAACCCCTTAACTCTTCTCTGTCACAGTGAGACCTTTGCATGCATACCTTTCTTCCCTGCCTTCAGTAAACATGGGAAGTGCTGAGTTCCTTGTTTGCTTTCTGATGTTCTATCACCGTGAGATTATAGCATTTTCCTTAAGGTTTTCTTTTCTCCTCGGTATGACTTTATTTTTAAATCGCCCTCCCTGCCCTCTGAAGAAATGCTGTGACACAGACAATGTAATTGCTCTGGGGAACTGACAACTAATTATCCCAAAGCAAAAAGGAGGCTGGACATTTAGATAATGAAATGTCAATCAGTGTAATAGAAGTGTCACTTATGTAATCCCTGCCTGGGCTCCAAGGGATTTAGAGATAGAGCCTGTGCGCCTATCTCCAGCCAGTAGCATGGGTACACACAGATGTGCCTACTCTACAGGCTTCCAGATACAAAGACTGGTATGTGGAGTAGTGTGTATATCAGGGTGTCTGCCAACTTACAGCAATCTATCAAATCAGACCTTTTGCTCTGCAACTGCAAAGCATGCATCTACAGCTGTGTTTCTGCAGACAGCCAGATCATTTGCTCAGAGGCTGCTGTGCCCTTGATATAGAACGGTACTAGAAATCTAGGTCCACACCATCAAGCAAGGATTTTGAATGTGTACAAAGGAAAACTTTCCCATGAATATGTATGGAAAGTCCAGCTCTGTTTGTGAATACCAGAAAGGTGTACAGAAGAGAATCACATTGCTCTTTGTTAGAAATAATTCAGACAGGGGAGGAGGAGGGAGGACCCTGTATTTTATTAAATAATCCAGAGATCACATCCAGACATTATGCTTTGACTTCCTTAGCTCCTTCCATTTCCCCATCAGGCTTGATTCAGATTTTAGTTTTTTCTTAACTGCATAAATAAGCAGCTTCAATCTCCAGAGCAAAGAAAAACTGCCTTTGTAGCAGGTAAGTAGCTTCTAAGTAATGGTTTTCTTAACCGTCCGTGTCATAATCAACAAAACAGCCTGCATTTACTTTACCCTAGCCCCCCCCCCCCATATTGCGTTCACTCACGTAATAATCACCAATGGCAGTCTTGGCTATGATAAACACAAACTACAAGTTACTTCAAACTAGTGGTTAAGAGTGGACATGCCTTGTGTTAGTTATAGAAGGTACAAATGTGAAATGGAGGTGCTATCAGGATCACATGGCTTCTGACACTCTGAGGTTGGACTCTGTCTTTCCCCTTCAGCTTTTCCTTGGCCCTAGGCTGTAGAGCTTCAGGCTCTGACTTCTACCTCTGAGTTATTTCCAGATCAATGTCTATTGACTAATTGGCTGACTGGTAGATTTTGATAGACAGCATTTCCTATGCAGCCAGGCTAGATTTGACCCTCCTGCTCTGCCTCCCAAGTGCTAGAAATATGGAAAATCATCACCAAGCCTGTCTCCATTAGTATCTTATAATGTAATATAATATATAATAAAAATAACAGAATATAAAATACTGTGTATGTAATTATACAGGTATAACTAATGTACTATATAACATACTACTTTATTGTTATTTAGGAAGTTGTGAGATCGTCTCACATAGTCGTGGTTGGCTTAAAATTTACTATATATGAATCTGGGGGAGTATCAACCCAAATAAGTAAGTATGAAAATGCCATAAAGAATTCTGTTATTTTGTATGCTAATTCAAACTCAAATAAAACATATTTCCAAAAGTGAACTAAAGTTAATACTAGCAGCATCATGGTCAAGCACCGAATGGCTGAGAGAAGCTCTCTAAGCCACTGACATGAGCCTTGTGGAGCCTTGTCTTTAGAGCTACTTGGATAAAATTGGAGCAACTCATGTTACTATTGTCTCCTGAATGATACATTCAAATTCCCTTTCAAAATGGAGTCACTTGGGGACTGGAGAGGTGGTTCAGTGGCTAAGAGCACTGGCTCCTCTTGCTGTGGAGCTGGGATAAGGTGACTCACAATTGTCTGAACTCCAGTCCCATGGGACCTATGCCCTTTTCTGGCCTCCTCAGCCACCAGGGATGCACATGCTACATAGATATGTACACAGACAATATGCCAATATATATAAATCTTTAAAAATCACAGTCACTTCAGCTATGTCTGTTAGCACAGTGACTTGTTTGAGAATGATTGCTCAGCAGTCTGCTGCAGGATATCAGAACGATTGTCTCTTTTAATAAAAGGCTGTACCTACCAACAGTGTAGAGAGACAGATGAATTAATGACTGTAGTATCTCATTCTGTTTAATCCTGATGCTTTCCTTCAGATCATGTCTGCAACTAGAAGCCTCTAACTTTTATCTCTACAGGTAATTTTAGATGAGGCAATAAGAAGCTAACTAAATATTTCCCACTATTGTTGAAACTTTGCAAAAATATGAATGGAGTAAAAACACCAATGCTCAACGTAAAGCCTTGAAAAGAGATAGATATAGAAGGCTGGAATTGAATAGACAGAAGGAGCATGGGTGTTCCCCAAGGTAGAAACACACAGAAAGGATTCCTTGCACATTAGACTGGGTGGAAATGTTAACTGTCTGTGTGCCTGACTGTTCTGTGTTGTGTCAAATGGTAAGGAGGGCTCCATGGAGGAGACCAGAGGTCAGACTCAGGCTGCACTTGACTGGGAAATTGAACAGGAAAGGTTTCCCTGCTGGAGTCAGATGTCATCCAATAAGCAGAAAGGTGACCTTACACTTCTCTCTTGGTCCTGAGATAAGGATGCTGCCAACAGCAAGAGACACACCTGCTCATGTGAGCATCGGTGCAGCATAAGGACCCAAAGCAGGTGGCTTTTAACTCAACAGATGGAATTAGAAGTGCAAAGAAGTAGGATTTTTATACATATCAGCTTGTTGGAAAGAAGACAGTATATATCAAACTCAAATATGAGTCTAAAGAGAAAACGGCAAAGTAACAACAAAAAGAGATCATGAAGTAAAATCAACTATTCCTGGGGGGAATTTCCTGCATATTTGCAGACATGCTTGTTTATCTTTCTACACCTGCAATGTGTTCCCAATGGTGAACGCAATAAAAGTCCAAGGTCACTTGAGCCTTGAAAGTTAGGGACTGGTCCAAATGACCCTTGTTGGTACAAAGAAGACTAGGATTTGCTCTATCATTTTTATTGGCTTGTTAGAGGAAGAAGTATCATTTTCTTCAGTCATTCATTTACAGATAAGTTGATCCACTAATTATCTCTCACTCACCTGCAGGCAAGTGACTCTTGATAAACTCAGGAGGATGCATACACTAAGAAGAATTGATAGTAATGAGGAGGAGTGGGGGCTTGCTGATAGAAGTGTGCCAAGGGGAGGGGGAGGGGAATTGGGGAGGTCACTAGATTGTCACTAATGGGGAGGTGAAAGTGAAAAAACTTTATTATAAAAATTATGAAAAACAGGATGCTAGAATAAAGCCTCTGTGGTGAGGATGGTGTGAGGAGTCTCTGACATGGTCCAGCTCCTGGATCCAGCAGGATGCTAGAATAAAGCCTCTGTGGTGAGGATGGTGTGAGGGGTCTGTGACATGGTCCAGCTCCTGGATCCAGCAGGGTGCCAATCTCTCTGTTTTCATCTTCGTATCTCATACCCACTCTGGATTATAAAATCATAGGTTTAGAATGGAGTCTGCTTTCCATGAATGCTCGTTTTTCCAATCACAACCAGGTCTACTTTATTTCTGAAAATCTCACCCAACTCCCTTAGGTAACACATTAGTAGGCTCAGAGATTTTCTCCCAGGCACCTGGATGCTTGTTCTTGTTAAGTTGATATGACCATAAGTCTGCTAGTGTTACTTTTAGCTACTGTTCAAAACATTTTTATTTGATATTTAATTATCATACAAAGTAACAAAGTTCCTTATGGAATTTGCACATATTCTTAGTTTGGGTTGATACTGGTCTCAATTCATACATTGCGAATTTTAAGACATTACCTTATAACCCTTAAATAATAATAAAATCCTACTTTATATGGTTTAGTACATTAATCATACCAATATATCACATATTGTATTTAATTATATTACATCACATCATAGCAACTGCATGAGGGAGATGTGTATCTACTCCCTCATCTCTTGGCAAGGTTGCCATTTGGTAGTTTTGTTTAGCAACAAGCTGGGAGACTCTTTCAAAGTCTGTCTCCTCATACTGTGCATTTGCTCTAAGAGGGTGCATTCCTGGGCCAGTGTACAACTATTCCGATTGTCCTGGGAGTGACTTTAACTGTCACTTTCCTTTATTGCAGACAGTTCTTAAGCATTACTATTTGCCGGCAGAATGCAGCATTATTGGTTTTGGTTTTTTTTGTTTTTTTGTTTTTGTTTTTGTTTTTGTTTTTGGCAGTCTGCTTGGATTGTAAATAACTGCTTGTTCTGACTAAATTAACTTTGAGCCCAAACAAAGGCAGTTTTAGAAACCACCGTTTGAGGTTTTCGAAGGTCCCAATAGCTGTTTTTGTTTGTTTGTTTGGGTTTTGTTTTGTTTGTTTTGTTTTGCCATTGTCTGGTAATTCAGCTCACCCCTAGTTAAGCTGATTTCATGGTACTGATGGCCTTTTCACTTTTCTTCCTTTTTCCTCTGCTGGTGTGTACACCACATGTGCACATGTGCTGCGTGTGAGAGTGCATGCACACAGAGGGCGCTTTACTGACTGTGTGGTTTTCCCAGTTTTTATTTCTGGAAGGGTTGATTTCCATGGGAAGAGCTTTGGAGCACACTACCTCAAAGTTGTGGGGCAGCAGATGTGTTGGGACAATGTCTGCTCTATCTTAATGGCCTTCCTGTTTTGTCTCAGGGCCTATCCTGCCTATGTCATTTTCAGAGTCCCCTGGTATGGAAAGTCAAGCATAAATAAGACAAGGCTCATTTGGTGCCTCAAGAGTCTCAGCAACCTTTCCAAGAAACAACTTCTGTGTTGTTTGTTTGTGGGATGAAAGGAAGCAGTTCAAAGCTTCTTAGCCAAACCTGTGAACATCCATCATAAACTCACATTACTATGGGAAGTGATGAACACTGGTGGCCCTCTTTCCCTCCTGTGAAGAATTGTACTCTGGCTATTGAGAAGGAGAAGGAAAAGCATAACCCCATAACAACTAAGCTTCTGCCATACTGAGATGGGAGGAGGAGGAGAGAGAGCCTGCCCTATCAAGCTTCAGACTTCTGCCTTGCTTCTGCTTTAACAGCCTTGCCTGGTTCTTTCCTCTGTGTGCTCCTTGGACAATAAACTGGGACTTAGAGGTTGTTTCTAAACCTTGCTTTATATTCTTTTAAGGCAGTGTCTCAGCGGCTCCGCTAGCTTCAAGCTCTCTATGTAGCTAATGATGACCTTGAACTCTGACCCTCCTACCTCACTTCCAAGCATCTCCATACTCAGTTTATGCATTTACCTATCTTCACAAGTTATATTTCCTTGGGGAGGGGGAGTAGGTAAGAACATACTCTCCTCAAACTACTGAATATTCTTCTGCAGGCAGGTTTCGTGTTTCTCCACGGTCACACTGGGCCAACTCACTGGAATCTCAAGTAATCTTGACACCTCCAGCTTGTAAGGGACAGTGTTACACTAAGCATGTTTCCCCTTGCCTGGTCACGGTCAGCTCTTCATGCACGGAAACCTGTTAATAGGATTACTGGATTTCTCTGTTTCTTCCAGCTTCCCTTCCTTCCCTATAAGAATCCTCAGTTGCTTAATGGAAAACGTGGCCTTGCTTTTTATTACACTTTTCATATTAAGATACTAATAGCTTTACATACAGTACCCAGAAATAAAATAGAGAAATTCTACGAGCTGTGTATCTAGTTTTTCCCTGTGGCTCACGTCTGCAGAACTTTAGTATAGTGCAGCAAGCCAAATCTCTCTTTCATGGTGAGGATCTGACATGCGGCTAGGGACAATGAGAGAGTACAGGGTGGTGGGTGAAATGTGGTGGGGTTGTTGCAGTTGTGGGAGGTGGGGGGCGCTTTGCTGTATGAGGAGAAATATTGTAAGTAGAAAAGGAAAGCCTCCTCCTCCCTCGACGAGGAGCTGGTGGAAGCAGCAGCAGATAGCGCCCTCTAGTGTTGCAGTCCTCTTGCAAGTGTTGGGACCACCAACTCAGATTCCCAGGCCTTGGCAGTATTAAAGAACCTGGACTTTGAAGACCTGTCAGCTCCCTAGAACCTTCTAAAACATTTCTGACAGCCAATGCCTCCAGTTTCCCTTCTCGGGTTCCTTCCACGGCCTACCATCCTCCTTTACTGTGTGCTTTCTCAACCCCTGCCTGCCCTGGCTTGCGTCCAACTGTTAAATCAGCTGGGGGTGAGCCGACTGTTTTGCCACTTGAGCCTTGTGCTATTGAAAGATCTGGTACAAACTGGAACAGGGCCTTGTAATGTCTGCTATGAACTTTTTTGAACAGTCTCAGGAAGGGTCCGTGTCTTAGTCAGGGTTTCTATTCCTGCAGAAAACATCATGACCATGAAGCAAGTTGGGGAGGAAAGGGTTTATTCAGCTTACACTTCCACATTGCTGTTCATCACCAAAGGAAGTCAGGACTGGACCTCAAGCAGGTCAGGAAGCAGAAGCTGATGCAGAGGCCATGGAGGGATGTTACTTACTGCCTTGCTTGCTTCCCCTAGCTTGCTCAGCTGGCTTTCTTATAGAGCCCGAGACTACCAGCCCACAGATGGTACCACCCACAAGGGACCCTCCCCCCTTGATCACTAATTGAGAAACTGCCTTACCGTTGGATCTCATGGAGGCATTTTCTCAACTGAAACTCCTTTCTCTGTGATAACTCCAGCTTGAGTCAAGTTGACACAAAACCAGCTAGTACAGTCGGTCTCTAGGAGTCAGGACAGTCAGCTGCAATCCTCCTGTAGTTGTGTCGCAGCCACTATCAAATGTTCAAGATGGTGATTGCTGTCATGGGGATAATCTAGCTGACTACTTAACCAGTATTCCTTCTGCTGAAGGCAGCCAAGGTAGCAAGGGAGAGTGCAACCGCTACTAATGAGAGAATCGCCACATCTCCCACTGTTGCTTATTCCAGAGTCCCTACCATAGTTACCTACAGAACTTGATCTTAACACTGTATGTATTTTTAAAGCAGATTGCAGCCGTACTGTCACTGCCTGTGGTTGAGGAGAGGCATGGCCCCTCTTCTGCTCAGTGTCCAGGGAGAGGTGTGCCCCCTCGCTCGCTGTCTCCTTTATTTGGCATATTTATAGGACATCCATGTCCCTCCAGGCTTCCACCTGTCCTTGGGTCCTAGAAACTACTGATCCATTTTCGTAATTTTATCACTTTAATAATGCTATACAAATGAGCCCACAGAGTATGGTCTCCCTGGGGTTTGACGGGTTTTGTTCTTAGCTAATTCTCTGAAGATGCATAGAGTTCTGTGTCTACATCAATGCTTTTTGTCCCTTTTCAGTCCAGGATATGATGTACAGGTTTGTTTAACCATTCACCCATTAAAGGATATTTGATCTGTTTCTAGTTTCAGGCCATTATACATTTTTAAAGAATGGCATAAAAATTCATGTGTAGTTTTTGTGTGAGCATAAATTTTCATTTCTTTGAGACATATGCCCAAGGGTATCATCCCTGGGTCCTGAAGTATTTGCATTTTATTATTTTTGTGACACTGAAAACTGTTTTCCAGTGGGCTATATAATTTTATATTCATACAAAAAATATGAATGACCCAATGTTATGAACTTAACTGGGTCCCTTGCAAGATTCATATGCTATGTCCTAAGCCACAGTAGAATTGCATTTACAGAAAGGGCCTTGAGGAAGGTGATGTGGGTTAAGGAGCTCTGTTCTCTGCACCTTAGCCAGGCAGGTCACAACCCTCCATAGCCCTCACTCCAGGGGATCTAGTGTCCTCTTCTAGTCCCTGCATGCACTAAACACACACACACACACACACACACACACACAC
Organism: Uromys caudimaculatus; assembly: GCA_028551405.1. NCBI lineage: Eukaryota > Metazoa > Chordata > Mammalia > Rodentia > Muridae > Uromys > Uromys caudimaculatus. The sequence goes on from CM052713.1 coordinate 6,511,474, forward strand.
ACACACACACACACACACACACACAAATAAAATAAATTTTTAAAAAATTAAAAATCTTACCTTTCTTTTTTGCCCTATCATCCATCACCATTTTGTTGATGAATAATAAACCATTCTTCTGAAATCCTCAGCTTCTGATGTTGTCACCCTCTGCTTTCATTTCAGCCTCTCTGGTCCATGAGTAACCATGCAATCAGCATCTTTCATTGGTCTATTCTATTTTGGAATTTTTTGGGGGGTTGCTTTTTGATGGTCGTGGTGCCTGTGGTGTGTATGTGTGTCCACATATGTGCATGTGTGAAACATGTCCTTATGGCATTTGTCTATTCTTGGACAGCATTTTGTTTAAAGGATTACATTTGAGATCTTCATAGATACCCATTGTGCCAGATATGAAGAATTTAAACATTTTCTCTTGCCGTCTACCTTTTGCCTTGGATGGAACTCTAGCTTGCCATATTTTCCTTTTATGAATTATATTTTGGCAATGAATTTAGAACTCTAGATATCCTTGTAGATCAGGAACAGTTTATCATATGCTTCAAAGTTTTAAAGTGATTTTGTTGTTTTATGTGTGGATATATAATGATTTCTTTTAATATGTTTATGGAAGATGGGTGACTTAGTTTGTGACTCATTTTTATTTTGTCTATGATGCACTCAGATTATCTCCAGTGAGCTGGGGAGATGGCTCAGTAGTTACAAGTAGTTGTTACTCTTATAGCAGACCAAGGTCCTCAAGGCAACCTCATAACCGTCCATAACTCTAGTTCCAGGAGATCTGACTCCATTTTCTGACATCTGCAGGCACTAAGCATGCTTATTATGAATGTATATAATGCAGGCCAAACACTCATAAAATAGAAATTTAAAATGTAAAAGAAAGCATTTCAAAACTTTTCTGCTCTGCAGTTGTGGTTCTTTGCATATGGGAACCTAGTCCACACATTAGGGAACTCTATCTTGACTCCCCAATAGGTCTCCTTTGGAGCAGCCATGGCGATTGCTTGATTCTGGAAGTCAAAGGTCCAAAGTGATCTGTTTAACATCCTCCCTCTATTTCTTAGTCCTCTGCATATGTAGAGCAGGTTCTTGCTGGCCTCTGTCTGCATCCACTGGTGTTTCTGCTATGCTTGTGCCTTCAGCTCTAAATGTGAGAGGTAGGAGAACAAAGAACCCCCCTGGAAATGCAGTATGCTTTTTCCTGCCATCCAGACACCTTGGTGCAGTTTTAATTTTTCTTTTGATTTCTGGAATTTTCTTCTTTTATGGCTGAAGTATGAGGTTTGTCCAAGTGTTGCTTGAAGTGGAGTTTGATGGACTTTCGTTGAGTGTTTAGCGTCAGAGCATAGTACTTTTACTTACAGAATCCCAGGGTTTCAGCTGTGACAGGAGGCAGACCCCACCTCTCTGTTACAGAAGCTGGAAGATGTTGTGTGTATACATGTCTTCTCTCATTAGAAGTCATCAGAGTCACATAGAAGAAAAACTCTCAAGAGTTTATTGAGCAGGAAGGATGTGTCACACTGGTGCAGAAAGAACAGAGACAACTTCAGCACTTGATGACTGGTGACTTCAGTGGCACCCAAATTAAGCTAATCCAAAAATCCCAGCACAGACAACGGCTGCCACTCTGAGCATCTGCTTGCTCCTTCGCCATTTGGCTGACATTCTTCCTTCATCCTTCTCTTCAATTCTGGATACCACACATCTTCTTTATTATTATTATTATTATTATTATTATTATTATTATTATTATTAATACTTTATTTACATTTCTAATGGTTTCCCCTTTTCTGGGTCTCCTCTTTGGAAACCCCCATCCCCTCCCCATCCCCGCCTCTATGAGGGAATTCCACCTCCACCCACCCGCCCACCCATCCCCATATTCCCACCTTGACATTCTCCTTTACTGGGGCCTCTAACGCCCTCAGGCCCAATGGCCTCTCCTCTCTCCCTGATGGCCATGGAGGTCATCCTCTGCCACATATGGGGTCTGAACCATGGGTCCATAGATGTGTATTCTTTGGTTGGTGGTCCAAACTCCAAGACGACCGGGGGAGGGGGTTCAGGCCTGTTGACGCTGTTGCTCCCTCCATGGGGCTGCAAACTCCCTCAGCTCCTCCAGACCTTTCTCCAACTCCTCCATCTGGGACCTCACTCTCAGTCCAGCGGTTACTGTTAAGTGAAACTTGGACATTCTGAACTTTTGAGCTAATATCCGTTTATCAGTGAGTACATACCATGTTCGTTCTTTTGTGACTGAGTTACCTCGCTCAGGATGATAAATACCACACATCTTCTAATCACTTCCTTCACTGACTAAACCAAATAAAAGTTACTTTGGTTGCAACAACAATTTGCACAATGACAAAGTATGCGAATGTTCCAAGTGGAAGGATTGCTAAGTAAAGTGAGGTTTATGTATGTCTAAAGTTCTAGTATGAGGATGAAATATTTATTATGCAGAAGTGAAGATCTACAGAATAAAGTCGTGTTGTTGCCAGAGGAAGGTGTACTTTTTAAGTGAGAGACAGGTCATAGACATGAACAGAAAACACAATTGAAGTAAGAAGGAGAAATAACACTTCTAACCTTTGTACTCTCCAAAGTAACCTCTGTTGATATTTTCTAGCACAAATGAAACATTCTTCTCAGAGGCCCCTTTCTCTTTTTTTCTAATAGAATTTACAGAGGAGTCTCTCTTGTTCTGGTATAAAATGGAAGCAATATACAAGACATGGCTCATGATTCTACTACTAAAAAGAGAAAGTGAACACAAAAATCTCACCCCTAGCAAAGAAGTTATTTATAATTGATACCTGGTGGCAAAGGAAAAATCAGCTTTTGCTTTTCCAATGGAGTGTCACTGGATATATTAACCACATTTAAGGGCAGACCAGGTGCACAGGAAGAGAGGGCCAACACAAAACTGACCTAACAGTTTTGTTTGTTTGTTCATTTTGTATACACTTCTTTTTTATTGCTTGTTTGTCTTATTGGTTTCTTTCATTTTTAGTCTGTCTGCTTTGATTTTTCTTTTTTTTTAACTTTTGTGGGTTTTTTTCTAATTTCAGAACATGCAGTGGGTAGGCAGTTATGTGCAGAGGCTCTGAAAGGAGATGGGGAAGAAGAAATAATATGATAACATACAGTGTATAAAATGTTTAATAATAATAACAATAATCTTAGACCATAAATTTGCATGCTAAAAGTGTGTATAATATCAAAAGGTGAACATTGACCCAAGTGTTGCCATGTTGAGATTTGCAAGCCATTTGCTGGCACTGTTAACTCCTACGTGACACTAAACAGTTCATGGGGTTGTGAAAAGCAATGCCCTGACTGCTCAGCAAGACTGCATATGCTCAAAGCCCCATCCTAAGTATGCAAAATAAATAAACAGCCATTTGTACTCGGTGAGTCCAGAACATGAAACAGAATCTCACAGCATGGCCAGAAACCAAGAAGTTCCTTTATGGGAAAATTCCTTTCAGTAAATTCCTCAGTCTGATTAGTGTTTCCCTAGTTCAAAGACAGAAAGACTAGACTGTGCACACTGCTCATGTGACGATTCAACTGGCATGACCTCCCCCATATTTGATTGATAGCAAAGAGTTAATGAAGAAAACCTCAACCCAACTTCACCTGTTACTTTGGTTTCCTTGGATTAAAACTGCTTTCCAGTCAGAAGGTTTTGTTTCATTTAAGATTGTTTTAGAAACAGCAAAGGCAAATTTTCAACATTCCCATATGTTAGAAAAAATTCTAATCCTCATAAAATTCATCTGATTATTTGTCATGTCCCCGTGTCTGTTGGATCTCTCACAGCTAAAAATATGTTTTGATGAAATAAGGGATGAGAAACAGGATATTTGAACACCAAGTGTCTGCTATATACTAGATAATAAAATTACATAATTTTATCTTCATTTCAGTGCTGTAATTTAATATCACTAGCTGATGACCATTAAAGCATGTTAATTAGCTGCTTTAGATAATTCAGATCTAGATCTAGATTTTAAGTCTATGAAAGTTTCCTCATACAAGTATGTGACTATACAGATAGTGCACTAAGTAGGGTAATAAAGACAGGCACTAAATAGTAAAATACTCTAAATGCTTGCTTTCATTTGCTCCCATTTGAAGGATAAAATCATCAAAAAAAAAAAAAAAAAAAAAAGCAACTGGACTGAGAAATGGAGAGAACAAACCTGATATAAGGAAACTACAAAGCTAGTCCATAAAGAGAAACTGCATGTCTGCCTTAGAAAGGAGAGGGTATAGGCCCATACCTAAACATAGTAAAAGCAACATACAGCAAACCAACAGTCAACATCAACCTAAATGGAGAGCACTAAAATCAGAGGCTAGGGACAGCAACTTCTGGTGGCGGCCGGGAATCTCAGCTTGGGCCACAGGGCTCCATAGCAAATTAGCGCCGAGACAAAGATCCCTCTCAGGAGCTCGGAAAAGCCGGGAGAGGGCCAAAGACATGACCCACAGCTCACCAGGAACTGCCCCGAACCCGTGAGACACAGGGACCAAGGTAGGCGGGCTTAGAAACCCCCCTGGATCCCAACAGCGGACAGCTGAGGCAGGAAACTTTTGCCTGGGACAGTAGGATTCCATAGTCAAGCAGTTCCGGAAGAAAATTTTCTCTCCCAGGAACGCGGAAAAGCCTCAAGTGGGGGCAAGACGAGCCCCCAGCCCTCACTGATTCCGCCCGGTTTCCACGGGCCACAGAGATTGAGGAACAGCAACTTCCGGCAGTGGCCGGGAACCTCAGCTTGGACCACAGGGCTCCATAGCAAATTGGCGCCGGGACAAAGATCACTCTCAGGAGCTCGGAAAAGCCAGGAGAGGGCCAAAGACACGCCCCGCAGCTCACCAGGAACTGCCCCGAACTCTCGAGACACAGGGACCGAGATCAGACCCAGTGCCACAGCTCTCCAAACCCAAACACTTCTCAGAGAGAGCTGGTCTTCAAGGAGTACTGACACAGAGACCTGCAGGAGGGGCAAACCACAACCAGACAGAGTAAGATCAGCTAACAACAGAGTCAACAAGATGGCAAAAGGCAAGGGCAAGAACATAAAGAACAGAAACCAAGAGTACACTGCACCATCAGAACCCAGCTCTCCCACCACAGTAAGCCCTGGATACCCCAAAACACCAGAAAAGCAAGACTCAGATTTAAAATCATTTCTCATGAGGATGATAGAAGACTTTAAGAAAGAAATGAATAACACCCTTAAAGAAATACAAGAGAACAGGGATAAACAACAAGAAGCCTTTCAAGAGGAAATTCAAAAATACATTAAAGAATTACAGGAAAACACAAACAAACAGGCAGAAGTGCAAGAAAACACAATCAAACAGACAAAGGAAATGCAAAAAAACTATCCTGGAGATAAAAATAGAAATAGAAACAATAAAGAAATGACAAAGGGAGACAACCCTGGAGTTAGAAAACCTAGGAAAGAGAGCAGGAGTCATTGATGCAAGCATCACCAACAGAATACAAGAAATAGAAGACAGAATCTCAGGAGCAGAAGATACCATAGATAACATCGACACAACAGTAAAAGAAAATGCAAAATGCAAAAAGATTCTAACCCAAAACATCCATGAAATCCAGGACACAATGAGAAGACAGAACCTAAGGATAATAGGTATAGAAGAGAGTGAAGATTCCCAACTTAAAAGTCCAGCAAATATCTTCATCAAAATCATAGAGGAAAACTTCTCTAACCTAAGGAAAGAGATGAACATAAATATACAAGAAGCTTACAGAACTCCAAACAGATTGGACCAGAAAAGAAATTCATCCCGTCACATTATAGTGAAAACACCAAATACACAAAAGAAAGAAAGAATATTAAAAGCAGTAAGGGAAAAAGGTCAAGTAACATATAAAGGTAGACCTATCAGAATTACACCTGACTTCACACCAGAGACTATGAAAGCTAGAAGATCCTGGGCAGAACTCATACAGACTCTAAGAGAACATACCTGCCAACCCAGGCTGCTATACCCAGCAAAACTCTCAATTAATAT
>CM052713.1:6518033-6548760 GCA_028551405.1 Uromys caudimaculatus
AACAAAGATACATGATCCACTATGTTCATAGCAACCATATTTATAATAGCCAGAAGCTGGAAACAACCCAGATGTCCCTCATCAGAGGAATGGATACAGAAAATGTGGTACATTTACACAATGAAGTACTACTCAGCTATAAAAAACAATGACTTAATGAAATTTGCAGGTAAATGGATGGAACTTGAAAATATCATCCTGAGCGAGGTAACTCAGTCACAAAAGAACGAACATGGTATGTACTCACTGATAAGCGGATATTAGCCCAAAAGTTCAGAATGACCAAGGTTCACTTAACAGTAACCGCTGGACTGAGAGTGAGGTACCAGATGGAGGGGTTGGAGAAAGGTCTGAAGGAGCAGAGGGAATTGGCAGCCCCATGGAGGGAGCAAGAGCGTCAATGGGCCTGACCCTCCCCCTGGTCGTCCTGGAGTTCAGACCACCAACCAAAGAATACACATCTATTGACCCATGGTTTGGACTACATATGTGGCAGAGGATGACCTCAATGGCCATCTGGGAGAAAGGAGAAGACTTTGGGCCTGAGGATGCTAGAGGCCCCAGTAAAGTGGAATGTCAAGGTGGGAATATGGGAATGGGTGGGTGGGTATGTGGTAGGAGGAATTCCCTCACAGAGGCGGGGAGGGAATAGGGGGTTTCCAAAGAGGAGACCCAGAAAAGGGGAAACATTGGAAATGTAAATAAAGTATCAAAAATAAAACAAAAAAGAAGAAAAAACCAAAAGAAAGAAAGAAAGAAAGAAAGAAAGAAAGAAAGAAAGAAAGAAAGAAAGAAAGAAAGAAAGAAAGAAAGAAAGAAAGAAAGAAAGAAAGAAAGAAAGTCGTAACTGTAGCCAATCAAAGTTATACTAATTTCATCACTTTGGCTCCTACCAATCACATCAGAGATTACCTGATCCTTCTAGAGAGTTCCCCTGGTTCCCTGTAAGAAGGCTTGCATGCCGTTGTCTGGTGTTTCCATTTTGTAAAAATGGTTGACACCCCCCACACACACACACACATGCTGGTTGTTTCTGCAGAATAAACATTCTTTGTCTCTGAATAATAAAAAAAAAAAATAAGAAAGGGAAAATTTTGACTCATATTTGGCTATGATCACTGCTCAAATTACTAGCATACTATTGATGAACACATTTTTATCCAGAGTGTATGTTTTCCTGAAATATCTTATTCTGCTGGGTAAAATAATGCTGAATTAGAATGCATGTCAAAATCCGTCCTTCAGAATATGTCTTTATAAACACTTTGTGATTTTAAAAATTAAAAAAAAAAGAAAAAAAAAAGAAAGTAAATCAAAGATGATATGACACCTCTCCAGTGAGGAACTGGACATGCTGGTGTACATCTGGCTATCCCAGGACCCAGGACACTGAGCCAGCAGGATTGAGAGTCCTGTACCAATCTGCATTTCAAAGGAAGACCCTATCTCAAAAATATCCCAAATCAAGTCAAGCACAAAACCACCCACCCACCCGACCTACAACCACCAGCCAGCCAACCAAAAACCCCTCATTCATCAGAATTTGAATATAGAAAAAGGGAGCTACAAGGCAAACGGCAAAGCAGAATGGTTTAGAGTGAAATGTGATCACCCACAGATCCTCAGAATGAAATGTGATCACCCACAGATCCTCAGAATGAAATGTGATCACCCACAGATCCTCAGAGTGAAATGTGATCACCCACAGATCCTCAGAGTGAAATGTGATCACCCACAGATCCTCAGAGTGAAATGTGATCACCCACAGATCCTCAGAATGAAATGTGATCACCCCACAGATCCTCAGCGCCGAAGCAAAGCAGAATGGTTTAGAATGAAATGTGATCACCCCACAGATCCTCAGAATGAAATGTGATCACCCACAGATCCTCAGAATGAAATGTGGTCACCCAGGGATCCTCAGCGCTGAGATCGGCACTATGGAAACACGAGAACTGAAAACAAAGCGTGGAGGGCTAGAGAAGACAGCTTGGATGCTAAGAACATACTCTGACTTTGAATAGGAGTCATGTACTTTTCTCAGCCTCTCTATTGCGTGACTTACAACCACCTTAGCTCCAAGACACCTGACCCCCCTTCTGGCCTCGATGTGTACCTGCATTCATATGTGCACAACCCTCTCTCTCCCACATACATGTACACATACATAAAAAAATCCTACAGTATCTTTTAAAAAAGAGCACTCTAAAATAATTTTTAGTAAAATGAACATTTCCAACAAATATGAAGTTTTTTTCAAGAGCTACAAAGCATGTATTAATACAGTCTTTGTGGGTGAAAGGGAGATCTATACATCTAAGGCCCTGAGCAATTCATAAAGCACACCCTGCCCCTGTCTGGCATTCCTTGCTTTTGTTGATTCTTTGCAAATAGCTTGAGCTTAATTCTTTAAAAAGAGTTAGCAGTTTTGTAGTTTGTGTTGCTGAAACACAAGAAGAATTTGCCAAGGTGTTATTAAGGCACACAACCCATGCTTGGCTGTAAAGCAATGTGTCTTTTTGTTTAGCATCCTTGCCCAGCATTGGGGGACTAGCTATCCTGCTCTAAAAGCGGTTCAGTGATGCAGGAAGTAAGGAGGAAGCATGGATTGCAGGCTCACAGACAAAGAAGCCAGCGTTTGAGTGATTAAGTCATTTGTCCAAAATGCAAATCTAAGACTTTTCCTTCTTGTTGTAGTGGGCAGCGGAACTCAGAGACTTTTACCGGATGAAGGCTAATATAAAACCAAGGAAGCCAAAGAGTCAGGGACTTAGCTCAGCCCCTATAGCACCTGCATGTTTAACTCAGAAACTATAGTTTCTCATGCAGCACCCTGTCTGCCTTTCCAGAGGGGTGCTAGTGTTCAAAGTTTTGTGGTTTGCCTTCTTAAGTTTCTTTATTTCTAATATTAAAATCATATCCACACATTCTAGGGAGTTCTGGTTTCCAGTATTACACACACACATACACACACACACACACACACACACACACACACACACACACACACACATGCACGCACACACACATGCACTCACGCACACAGTCTCCAGTGAATATTCATGATTTCATTGTGATGAGCTCGACACTTTTGGAAGGTAAAAATAGAGAGAGAAACTGCTGACACACACCTTCTCAAGGCTGAGGGGCAATGGGAGTCAGATTGGTGCACAGACAGGCTGTAGGTGTCGGCTGTGCTGCATCTTAAGCTCATAAGTCAGCAGAGGTTGCTTTGTCACCTAAGTTATTATTTTTTTTTTTTGCAGAGTAATTATCATTAATCTTTCGGTGATAGGCATCTCTTTGGTGTTTCTATATCCCCTCCACAAATGTATCAGAAAATTCTCCTTTGCACACTGTTGGGGGAGAAACATACAGTGCTGCACTGATGGGGGAGAGGCATACAGTGCTGCACTGATGGGGGAGACGTATACAGTGCTGCACTGATGGGGGAGAAACATACAGTGCTGCACTGATGGGGGAGACGTATACAGTGCTGCACTGATGGGGGAGAAACATAAAGTGCTGCACTGATAGGGGAGACGCATACAGTGCTGCACTGATGGGGGAGACGTACACAATGTTGTAATTAGAAGTGAAAAGTAAAAAGGTTTAATAAAGAAAGCTCTGATTTCTTCTTCACTCCTTTCCTACCCTGGTGACTTTAACTTCACCCATCAAAGCACTGGCTCATTCAGCATAAACATCAAATACACAGCATCATGTGATCCCAGTGAGGAAGGGACTGTGGGGTATAAGAAATTTAGTTACTGGAAGTGAATCGTAAAGATATTTTGTATATGTTTATTTATAAAACTGCTGTGCTTGGAGCACTCAGTTTATATTAATGATTAGAGCTGTTATCTCCTGATTACTGAGGCCATAATGAGGAATAGGGGAAAGATTTAAGGTCATGAAGCAAATTATTAAAACAATGAGGCAAATCATGCAGGCGAGCTGGATCATGTAGCAACTGTCTTCCTTCTGCCTCTGGGGATTTAACACCTCTCCAAAGGTAGAGTGGCTTCAACGTCTTGACATTAATGTGTAGACTCTCTTTTAATAAGCTCCTTATTTTAGGCTGGTTGAATTCTCTGGGTTCTTTTCTTAATCTCCATCCTTCTCATAAAGTCAAACCAATTATGATCTTTAAAGTGAGATCCAAGGCATATTTCAGAAATCTGAGTTAGAATTGTCTACAGGTGTTCTCAAAAATTTTAATGTGCTTTCTATTAGCATCATAAACAATATATGATTTCTGACAGGCCAGGCGACATAGGCCTGCAATCAAACTCTATATATTTTCCTAGGTTCTATACCTTATTTTTAATTAACCTTTTTATTACACTTACTTTTTTATTTAGTGTTCACATGTGTAGGCACACAGTGTGCATTTGAAGGTCAGAGGCCATCAGTTCTCTTTTTGCTATATGATTCACTAGACTTTTCCTTTTGGACCATCTTACTGGCCCTCTCTACCTTACCTTTTAAGATAGTGTCTTTTGCTGAACCTGGAGCTATTAGGTTCAGCCATCTCCCCGCACTAGGGTTTTAGGAGGACACTACCAGAAAGGGCCTGCTTACGTGAGTGCTAGAGATCCAAAACAGGCCATCAAGGTTGCACAACAAGCGCTTTACCCATGGATCTATCTTCATGTTCCCATATGCATGGATGGGGGTTGGGGTAAAGAGCAATTTGTAAAATCAATCTAAATATTGATCTATCATCTATTTATTCTAGTAGAGAATGAGAGGCCAATGAAAGGCTTTATGTAGAAGTTACAGTCTCTGTGTCATTAGCCAGTGTAAAGGGATCACACCCCAAATGTTAAGAATCATTATTTCTGAGTGACAATGACTGAGAATTTGATGAAAAAATATCAGTCATAGGCCTGTGTCAGCCTAGCCAGCCTGTCAGGCTTCTCTTACAAAGACAGTCTCCCTTATGCCTGGGAGCTAGAAAGCAAACCAGAATAAATCAGACTCAGTCTCATTCACCAACCTGATCGTTGTAATTGTTAAAATAGAAGTTTAATTTGCCATGCTTGGATTAAAACCCAATTCTGAGGAAGCCTATGTATCAAGTGATCAATGAAGGACAGGAGAAGAAAGTTAATTTGTAGATGATACTTGAATCCTGATGTGAGTCAGAACAATAGTGCATTCTAAACTTGACTGATTTATAGCTAGATAGCTATAAATATATGTTAAAGACTAGGCTGAACCAAAGCTTTCCCTGTGGCCTTGATGAATGGAGAAGGAACATTTTTGGCAGAGTCAGTAACTTGGAACCAGGGCATTGGGAACTTCTCCCTGGGGCCTTCATGCAGGGAGAAGGAAGACAGATCCTTCTCTAAAAACAGGGACATGCTTGGCAGTGTTAGTAATGACCTGTGGCAAGGGCCATGTGGGGGCTGCGGCTTTAGATCCTGAGAGCTCAACTCTTTCCACCATACAGAGCTATGGCTATTAGTCTAAAGCCACTATGCACTTTGTCTATTGTTCTTGAGATAGTCGGTGTTCTCATTATGCAACATTGCCAAATTAGCTTCCAGCTGACTTAGTCCTATTTCTCTCTTATCATCCTGAGCGAGGTAACTCAGTCACAAAAGAATGAACATGGTTGTACTCACTGATAAGTGGATATTAGCCCAAACATTTGGAATACCCAAGTTTCACTTTACAGTAAATGCTGGACTGAGAGTAAGGTTCCAGATGGAGGAGTTGGAGAAGGGACTGAAGGAGCTGAGGGAGTCTGCAGCCCCATGGAGGGAGCATCAGTGTCAACTGGCCTGAACCCCCCCCCCCCCCGGTCCTCATAGAGGCTGGACCACCAACCAAAGAATACACATGGAGGGACCCATTGTTCGGACCACATATGTGGCAGAGGAGGGCCTTGTTGGCTATCAGGGGGAGGAGAGGCCCCAGTAAAGGGTAATGTCAAGGTAGGAATATGGGAGTGGGCAGACGGGTGCGTGGGAGGTGGAATTCCCTCATAGAGGTGGGGGAGGGAGAGGGGATAGGTAGTTTCCAAAGAGGAGACCTAGAAAAGGGGAAACATTGGAAATGTAAATAAAGTATCAAAAAATAAAATAAAAAAACCTTCATATAAGATGCTGTTCTTCATAATAAACATGCTAGTCATAAGCCATCAGTTTATGCAAGATCTCAACTCCAACTTTATGTCTTCTTTTTTTAATTTTTGGATATTTACTTTATATACATTTCAAATGTTTTCCCCTTTGGAAACCCCCTATTCCATTCCTCCTCCCCATGCCTCTATGAGAGTACTCCCGTCTTCCCTCCCTAGCATTCCCCTACACTGGGGCATCAAACACCCTCAGGCCCAAGGGCCTCTCCTCCCAATGATGGCCAACAAGGCCCTCCTCTGCCACATATGTGGCCAGCACCATGGGTCCCTCCATGTGTATTCTTTGGTTGGTGGTCCAGTCTCCGGGAGCTCCGGGGGGTCTGGCCAGTTGACATTGTTGCTCCCTCCATGGGGCTGCAAATCCCCTCAGCTCCTTCAGTCCCTTCTCCAACTCATCTTTATCTTCCATCTCCTGGTCCTTCCCTTTAGGACCCTGTCACCAAAGAATGACCTGCTGCTCAAGGTTAAGAACATGCATTTAAATGTTTGTTTGAGAATTTCATATATGTATTTAATGTGTTTTGATCAAATCCATTCCTCATTCCCTATCCTTCAGTTTCTCCCCTGTCTCCACCATTTTTTCCTCCCAAATTTATATGCTGTGCTTTTTAGCCTCCCCCTTCCCCAAGTCTATTTAGTGTTGCTTGTTTGTAGATGGTGTAGAGCCATCTTCTGGAACACAAGTAGCTTTTCCAGTGTTCTATCATTTAAGAATTCAAACCTTCCAGAAGCCATCAGTTGCTATTAGCTCTTTAGCTAGGAGTGGGGCTTCATTGATCCATGCCTTTATTTGGCGGGCTTGAACTTGAGCAGGTCCTGTGCTTACAGTCACAGCCATTGTGAGTTCATAAATGCCATATATTCTTATCCATTGGGTTAGTTCACTTATACCTGAGCTGGGGAAGGCTCCTGGGACTAGGATCTTGCATTTAACCTTCACTGTGATATTTCTATTTATTATTCTCATTCAACAAATGAGGTTACTGGTATTAAAAACCTGACATATAAATAGCTCTCAATTGGTCATAGAAATAGTCAATGACAGATCCAGGATTCCCTTGGGTGGGTCTGTCCTCAGAGAAAACTTCATCTTCTAAGTATAGTGCTACATCTACTTGCATATCTATTGCAGATTTTGAAGAGAGAGCCAGCCTTTTATACATTGCTAAGGACATTAAAGAACTGTGGTGCTCTAGCAACATCTGAAGGCATGGGCTGCAGTCATCTCATTCAGGAGAAAACTTAGGAGAGTGTGAGGACTACTCTTAAGTTTATTATGAAGCAAATATAGTGCATTGAAAATGTGGTAAAATATAACTAGATAACCATCCTTGTATCCACATTGTGTCTAACATTATAAATATCTATAATAAAGTATTGGTAGAAGTTAGGACTACCTCCAAAACAGTACATAATGTAACAGTGAACTTCCAAATGCCTGGAGTCACTATTGGCTTCTTCATTCTATCATGTATATAGCTAATGACACATAAAGAGGACATCAGACAATGAGCATTGTAGACTGTGGACTGGGTGAGACCAGTATTTTCTAGAAACCATGATTCCATTAAATTTTAAATAAATGAAACAATGTAATTTTCATTTATTGCTTTACAATATGTGTGTATGTGTGTGTGTATGTGTGTGTGTCTGTGTGTGTGTGTGTGTGTGTATAGTCAGCATGAGATTAGCTTAATGCATAACTGTTATTTAATGAAAGAAAAATACATATATTGCACTTGAAGTATATAATCTTAAAACAATTAAGTTAGAAAAGAAAATTCTATTACGATTTTACTTTAGCGTTCTTTCTCTTTTTAATGCTTTCCTGGACCCTGATGATGTTATCATACATAGATACCTATCCATGAACTATCATTGAAGCAGGTAGCCTTTAAGCTTTATTTTACCTTAAAGTTTTAAAATACTAACCTGTGTGTGCAGCTAATCTATCTATCTCTTGATGGTGGCACTGGTCTACATTGTTACAGGCAAATATGCTTCAGCATGGATTCCTAGGGATGCTTTCTAAGCCTCCATTTTTTTTCTCCCTTTAATTATTTCTACTCCTAGCCAGAAGTAGCTAATGAGATCAGGTCATACCTAACTCATCTCATCACATTAAATCACTCTGATAAGAGAGAGACTATATTTAGTTCTGACACTGTAACAGTTTGTCACAGCAGCTGTTTTATTTGAACCTAAGGTCTAGCTTTAGGATGGTGGAATAAAACCAAAGCGGGGTTTTAGTACAGGTTCACCATTTCAAAAATATGCAGACAGAAGCCATTCTCTTGATTCTCAAAGAGCATAGTATTTCTACATCTGAAAACAACAAAATTTTGTTTGTACCACTTGTGCCAACACTTTTGTTTGGGCAATGTGTGCTTAGAAATTCTATCTTAGGCAGATGAAGGATAAACAAAAACTGAATAGATCATACTTCAAATATAGACATGTTTTAATCAACTCTTAATTCAATGTATTTATTCTTTAGAATGAAGTACATAATCCCAAGAATAGCTAATTAACTGTTTTTAAATCTCAGAAACAGCCTAGCTCTATCTTGTTTGAAGTTTTGAATCTCAGTACAATAAACATTGTATCAGATCATGGCTCCATTCAGAGCTCTGAAACTCACTCATGATGTCTTCAAAAATGTACCTAAGGGTATGAAGATATGGCTCAGCAGTCAATTGCTCTCAGTGCTCTCCCAGAAGACCCATGTTTAGATCCCAGCACCCATGTTGGGTGGCTCACAACTTCCTATAGTCAATTTCCAGGGGTATCTTTTGGCCTCTATGGGCACCTGCATTCACACATGTGCATAGGCTCATACACACGGACACAAAAAGTAAATCTCAAAAAAATTTAAAGATGTTTGTAAAATTTCTTGAGACTTCAGAAAATAATTGATATGGAGTGTGAATGTTAAGGCATTGAAAATCTATTACTGCAGTCTGATTATGTCAGTTGCTGTTTGTATAATTTGAGGATGACTGGGACTCTGAGAGTTGTATTTATCATTTGTAAAGTGCACATGACTTCTTGATAGGGATGCTATGAAAAGTGGTTGATATGGCTTGTAGAGTATGTTTAAAGCACTCAGCCCAGATCTAAGCACATTGTCTGCAATCCATGAAAGTTTGTTTGTATGACCCCATCTTAACATTTCATTGGGAAGCTTATAAGCTTACATGTTAATAGTGAGTGCCTCAGTATAGCAAAGAAAACAACAAGCAGTTTAGGAAACTAAAAGAATGCCCATAGTGGAAGAATATATGTGTATATGTGCACATATAAATATATAAGTATACAAGTATATAAAATCTGGCAATATTGATAATTTGTTATAATCCTCTACCATGTATATTTCTATATCTTATAAATATGTATGCATATACACCCTTACATCTTATAGGTATATATGTATATGTATATGTGTTTACTGTATACTTTTCCATAAATTCATGTAGAAGCAGGTAATTAATATCCAAACAATTTTGTTAATCTCACCATTACCTACCTAAGCCCCAGTATTTACCCAAAAGTATTTACTCCTTTTAACTGACTGACATAGACAGTGTCCATGTTCAGGTTTTATTACCAGATAACTTTTCATTTGTGCCTGCATCTGTTTCTAGATGTCCTGGTCAAGGACTTCCTCAGGAGTTGTACCACCCTCAAGGCCTGTCTGCCCATCTGAACTCCAGCACCTCTCTCACATTGACTCATCTTTCATCCCTGCTGCCCCCAACAGCCTGACGTGAAAGTCTAACCCTAGAATTTCCCTGTTTAAAATTCATCAGTGGTATCCCATTGCCTGTGTTTGCCCATGTCTCATACAAAGCTTATGAGAATGTTCTTGAGCCATGTTTTATGTTCATCTAACTTAATTTCAACCCACTCTTCAGTCCTCCCTCAGTAATTGGACCAGTGCTTGGATAGCAGATCCTTGAAAATGATAACAAAATGAACATGTGACTAAGGACCAACAAATGGACAGTCTAACAAGTTTCATCCCTCCTCCCCTCCCAACTCCTTTTGAGTTGGCAGTTGCTTGTGGTCTGGTGGAAATCAATGGAATGCAAAATCAATATTCCAAGCTTCCCTCAGCACAGCTGCATTTCTCCTACAGATATATAATATCTTTTAGACTTTTTATCTCCCCTAGAACTGCAGTGTGCCAGATCAGAAACAATTGCAATAGCTGGTTTATCAGTACTATTTTCCAAGGCAATTAAATAATTTTTAAAAATTATCTATGTTTACCCTTAATTATATCACATGTCTAAGTATAGGTGTTTACAGAAGCTAGGACAGGGTGTTGGATCAGCTGGAGCTGGAGTTCTAAGCAGGTGTCAACTGCCCAATGTGGATCCTGGGAACCAAATTTGGATACTTTGGGAAAGCAAGAAGTACTTTTTACCACTAAGCCATCTCTCCATCCCTGCAATTAAATGGCATTCTATAGCCTGTTCTATATGGCTATAGAACATTCCATAGACATGAGGCTATAGTGTTTTACATTCCATAGACATTTTGTGAACAATTAAATAACTTCCTGTTATCAAGATTCCAGTTAACTTCTTATTATCCGTCATTCATATAATTAAAATATACTTATTTGATACTCTTGGGAACAAAAAGCTTCCAAAATTAAGAAACTTTCTGGGGACTTAAGCTTTTGTAAACACTGCCAAGCACTTTTCAGAATAGTGTCAACTAGAAAATTAAGATAATATCTTCTTTAAAACATTTTAAGGATGCTTTATTAAATACTGTAAGAAAAGGAGTGAGTGACTTTTTTTGTTCCATGATAATATTGATAATAACTTTGGTCTCATGGTACCTTGGAAGTCTGTGCTGAGATATGTGGTTTACCATCTTTTGCTCAGTGTCCCTCTTATTCTTCTCCCACATAATGGTTATTCCTGATCTTATCCCCGGATTAAAGACTTTGTAAATGTGTTTCTTCTATTTGAAAAAAAAAAACTAAGAAGAGATTATTCTTACTATTTGGAAATATTTATCCTAGGGTCAGACCCCATTACCTTTGAGTTGTATACAAGGAAGAATTCATAACACTAATCAGTGTTTAATTCCAAAAGAAGTTATTTAAAATTTTGTTTAACTTCACCATTAAAATGATGATTGTTTACAGAGAGAGTTAGAAAATAAAGCCACTAATGAAAACACTTTTCCTTCTGAAACCACACCCTACTCTTTAAACTGTGTAAAAATAACAGACCTGAAGGACACAGAAGGCATGAATGATCTTTTCTTATGAGATTCAATGCTGTGAGACCTTGAACAAAAGCATAGAGTAATATTTAATTAACCATCTGAAGTATGAATTCTACTAAGCTGTTATTCACTTAATGACCCTAAGTTTTTCAGTAAAATTGACATGATACTTACAGTTACCCTTGGGACTTATGAATACAGAAATGCAAGGACTTCATCACTATCAGGCCTTAGAGCTCTCATTGAGCCCATACCCACTCTTCCTTGTGATCTTAAGGTGTCTTGATTGTTTATGGCTTCATGTTCATTCATTGAATGGCCACCACACCCTGTCCCTTGATGACTACTTCATCTTCCCATGTGTAGCTGGAGGAAGATGCTTCTTCTTTAACCTTTTTCCAGATTCAAGTCAATGGGCAGGGTGGTATAAAAGAAAAAAAAAAAATGAATTGACAATAATCTTCCCAAGGTATTTGGAACTCAGGGGCCTTCAGTCCTTGTCAATTCTGTCTAAAGATGGACCTCAGGATCTCCAACCTCTGGGGAATAAATGGCATTGCTGAGTCTTGTGATCATCAGTTTTAAATACTTGTCAGATCATGTTCCCAGATGCACACATTTTCTTGTGGCTTCCTGTGTCTATTAACAACTGGATTCTTCATTACAAAAGGCTGCTCACCTGATTCATTCTCCCTGTCTGTTCATCCATAGTTGTTACTGTCTGTTACATGCCAGGGTGCTTCTAAGATGAATTACAGAACAAAGAAATTTTCCACTGAACAAAACAAATTAGCATCATTCAGACTAGCAGAACCTTCACAAATGATCCTGAAGGAGGGAACATTTTTACTTAACAGTAAAGGATGGACACTTTTAATTCTAGGCTCTGTGGCAGAGAGTGAAAGATGCTGAGCTCCATGACTGTGGCTGTCAGTCTAAGACAGTAAGAGAACATTCTCCAAGTCTGCACTCAAAGTGCCAGTGTGCAAGGAGTGTGTCTGTTTCCAGTGTCCTCAGCATCTAATAACTAGTTCTAAGTAAAGTGAGCTGAGTCTGAGAAGTTCACAAAACTAAGGCTGCTAATTATCACAAACATTAAACAATCAGGAAACCAAATGATTTGAAATGCCTCCATCTGAGATACATATTTGCATTTAAGATGGATTTTTCTGTTCCCCCCAGAAGTAATGTTTTCATGATAGTTTTTGTTCTGTTACATTAGACCAACAGCTCTCAACCTGTGGGTTACAATCCCTTTGAAGGTCACATATCAAATTCCCTGAATATTTATATTTATAAATATTTATATATAAACATATATATGTTTATATATTTAATATATATTATATATATTATATAAACATATATAAATATTTATATTACAATTTATAACAGTAGCAAAATTACAGTTTGTCAAATAGAAATGAAGCAATTTGATGGTTGAGGATCACCAAAACATGAAGAAATGTATTAAAGGGTCACAGCATAAAGAAGAGAACCACTGCATTAGTCTATAAAAGTCTATATCTACAATAAAGGCTGAAAGGGAAATTATTAATAGGAGAAATGGACATCTTTGGTGCTGCATGGAGTTCAGGTAGCTACTGGGAAATCAGATAAGTGGAAATGATCAGGGCCATTTTCCTAGAAAGTTCACTTCATTATTCATGATAATCAAAACCAATGTAATGGGAGTAGTGAATCCCATTTCTTATATCTTACCTACTCCAGTCAATGAGTCAGAACAAACTGGCCATCAAAGAAAACATTAGGGGTTCAATCCTTAGAGAATCTTCATCATTAGAGCTGGGCTGAACCATTTATTCCACAGTCAGCCAGCATTCTCTGACATTTGAGGCAAGTGTCTTAAAATGGATTATTAGATACTATAATACTATATATAGACTCTTTCCCAACCTCATGTGGTGTGATTAGGAGCTAAAAGCTCCATCCTTTGCTTATATTAGATGTGGACTGTATTAGTCAGGGTTCTCTAGAGTCACAGAACTTATATGTAGTCTCTATATAGTAAGGGAATTTGTTAATGACTTACAGTCTGTAGTCAAACTCCTCAACAACGGTCAGCAGTAGCTGTGAATGAAAACCCAAGGATCTAGCAGGTGCTTAGTCCCACAAGGCTCGCAGGCAAAGAAGATTGAATCTTACTCCTTCTAATGTCCTTACGTAGATCTCCAGCAGCAGGTGTGGCCCAGATTAGAGGTGTGAGCACCACCACACCTGAAACTTGTGTCTTCCAGTCTCACGATCCAGATCACAGGTGAGCCTTCTAATTCTGGATTATAATTCACTCCAGATATAATCAAGTTGATAATCAGAAATAGCCACTACATGGGCATTGAGGGGATAGTCTTGTATTATCTATTACTGTCCATCCTTGAAAACATCAACAAAATGCAAAAATATCTTCAATGTTTTTTCTTAACCCAGCAATCAGAGAGCTGGCTAACATGATGGTTCTAGTTCAGAGATTTGGGGCACACTACACTGTTTCTCTAATGTCTGTACCAATTTACATTTTTACCAGAGGTATAAACAGACTCCCTTTGCTCCATATGCCTATCAGCTTTGGTTTTCTTTGTCAATCATGGCCACTTTTCTCAAGACACATGCCTCACTGTAGCTCTGATATGATTTGCTCAATTATAAGTGATTCTGAGACTCCAGATAATATGCAAAGGGAGCTGAAAATGTGTTTCTCAATGGCTGATGTAAGGCATAGATGCCCACTTAATGTTCATGTCTAACACGTTACTTGAAGTACATTAACAATACATACCGTACATAATTATTTCAGCAACTGAAAACCATCACATTACAGAGAAAGAAGTTAGCTCACCCATATTTTCAGATGGGACAGTTCTGTGTATGCAGCCAAGCAGTGAGCTCTGAGAAGGAGCAGGGGATAGAGACACTATACAGAATTTAGTCCCACTTTCTCACATAAAAAGCTCCCTCAAAATATATCAAGGGAACAAAGAATAAAGCACTAAGGCGGAAATGTAGCCAAAGCAAGGGACAAGGTGAAGTCAAGGCTATAATAATCTCTACAAAATAAATGGAAAAATCGCAATGGGAATATACTCTGGTTCATGAACTGGAGAGACCAATATTGTTGAAATATCTATTAATACATTTAAGACAATCCTAATCAAAACCCAACAGCATTTTTCACAGAGATAAAAAAGCAAGCCTAAAATTCATACAGATCCATAAAGAGGTTGAGAAACCTAAACAATCCCAAGGGAAAAGAATGTTTCTCCTGATTTAAAATATTACAAGTTTATAGATATTAAAGCAGCATAGTATTGATAGAAAAACTGAATGTGTGCCAGTGGGACAGAATCAAAGGCCTATAAATAGATCCATGTATAAATGGTTAATTGATTTCCAACAAAGACAAGAACATAAAACTAGGGGAAAGACAAACATTACAGTAAATTTTATTCTATTCAGTCTATTTTTAATGACAAATCATTTCTCTAATAAAAATAAAGTAAACACACTGTTTTCTACAGCTGTGTTTTTGCCTGTCTTCCTAAAGACTACCTAACAAAAGCCCTCTCTCAGTGTTTCCAGTTACCTGAACACCTTTAGACTGCTATTCCCTTTTATTTTCCAGCAGAGCTATGGCTGCATAGTTCCTTTTTTGCTTTCATTCATTAACCCCACTCAAGTTTTTTAGTTTAAACACAATAAAAATCTTATATTACAGAATTCTCAAGGGCCTAGACAAACCCATTTCTCTGTGCCTGTTAACCAGATTTTTAAAAATTTTATCATTTTTTAAAAATAAAATGTACTTTGATACTGTTTTCCTTCTCCCATCTCCTCCCAGATCCCCCCCACATCCTGGCACAGCCAACATTATATTTTCCTTCTTTCCTTTTCTCTAAAATAAAAAAAACAAGAAGCACAAAATACAAAAATAAAAACAAGCAAAATATTAACATACAAAAAATGCTAAAACAAAGCAAAATGAAACAAAAAAGTTCACAAAAATACCATTAAGCAACGAATGATACTTATAACACTTATAAGTCAACAGAAGCATATAATACATTAGCAGCTAATTTTACAAAATGACAAAAGTCCTTAGTTCTGCCTTTGGATTTATGCAAGATCTGGTACTGAGCCCTTGACTCAGGTCATTGTCTAACTGGCATGGGCTTTGCAATGATTGCTCTTATTTCTTCCACAATCACAGTTCAGGACATATTAGTTTCTGTTTCTCAGGAACTGAGAACAGAGAAATGTCCATTTTGAAAATATCTACCCCAAGACCTTCAGTGCCTCCATGGATTGGTTCATTTGTAAGGAAGGACTTGTTGAATAAAGTGGTATGATACTTCACCATGGGAATTCAGTTTCTCCACAAAAGCATTCAAAGGGTAAAAGGCAACAGTCAAGGCAGCCTGGAGTCAGCCACAGAAAAGGTTATGTTTGGTGTTCAATCTGCTTGATCAAAAATAATTTTAGTGCTTGTAGAAAGGGAATGCTCATTTCTCTATTACTAAGACTGCTTGTTTCTATTTTCCTCTGCTTCATATATTGCAGCTATTTTTGGTATCCTGCATGTAATAGACATTTTAGATTGTCATGTGTAAAACTACAAGAATAAGCCTGCCAACCCTCTGTCAATCTATTTTTCCATCTTCCCATTTTCCCTCTGTGTCAGTTCACCTTCATTTCTTGTTGTTTTTTCATTTTAATCTTAGACTTAAGAATGAGTCAAGTGTAGCAGTCAACATGGTGAGCTGCAAGACCGAGACAAGAAGCAGCAAGTAAGAAGAACTCAGGTTGAGCAAGTACTTGTCAACTGCTCTGTGCTTGAAGTCTATTATTGTAGACGCTGGGAAATAACTGAAAAACAAAAACAACAACAAAAAACCACCGTAGCTAAAAATATAACTTGTGGGA
Source organism: Uromys caudimaculatus (assembly GCA_028551405.1). Lineage (NCBI taxonomy): Eukaryota > Metazoa > Chordata > Mammalia > Rodentia > Muridae > Uromys > Uromys caudimaculatus. The sequence goes on from CM052713.1 coordinate 6,534,370, forward strand.
AACACTTAATGAATCTTAAATATTAGTTTGTTCTCCTTTGCTTACTGTTATTGTGATCTACAAGCACCATTTTAAAAACCAGCATAGATGAGGAAAGGGTTTATTTCCTGTTATAGGTTTTAGCTCTTCATCAAAGAAAGTGAAGCCAGGAACTTGAGCAGGAACCTGAAGACAGAATTTGAAACAGAGACCATGGAAGAATGCTGTTTACTGCTTGCTCCCTCTATCTTTCTCCCTTACCTTTCTGATACAGCCCAGGACTACCTGCCTAGGAATGGTACCTCCTACAGTGGGCTGGGCTCTCCTACCTCTGTTGGAAACGTTACAACTGTGCATAGGCATGCCCACAGGCAAATATAATGGAAGCTATTCTTCAATTGAGGCTCCTTCTTCTCAGGTGTGTCAAGCTGACAACCAAAATTAGCTATCATATGTTTTTTTTTCCTATCTTGGTCAGTAGGAGCTTAAGAATTAGTTCTGTGCTCATAAACATCTTACATCTTGTTTTCTAACATACTTTTTTAAAATTTCTTCAATCATACAGTTCCCCTTATTTTAAAATAATCATCATTTTCATTGTCTTGTGCCTGCAGTATACATTCAAGTGTCTACACTCTCAAGGTGAGTTCTCTTATTTAGAAATACACCCTTTCCTTGTGTCATAGTTAGATTGGGTGATGTGTTTGGACACTGTGGTGTGATGGAGGCCATGTTATGGACTTTTTAGGTTAGGTATTCACAGAAAATTTCCCAATTCCTATTTAGACCTCTTAGATCATAAGAGGAAACTGGCTAGCTGCCATGTTAAAAGCCCAGGTAGCTGGAGACTCCATTGCTGGAAGCAAGAGATCTGGACATTGTCTATGGAACACAAGCTTGGCCAGGTCTGTCTTTCCCATTAATCCTCAAGAGCCAGGTATGTCAGTAGCGAAATACTACAGATGTTCCAAACTTCACATGAAGATGTCCAGGGAATTAACAGTCGGAGCCCTAGACTTATGGTTCAGTCACTTCACAGTTCAAGTCATCATATTAAACAGCAATGGCAGGCCACCCAAGTTTCAATACCAAATTCAGATACAAAGATTTTGAGTAGAATAAAAGGGTATGGCATAATACTGTTAAGACCTACCATGGTTAGATTAGCTAGGTAGTGAAAGAGAGCTGACACTTGAATTAGGTACCAAGGGCCATTGAAATCACTAGGCACAATTAACTGAATAACACCTTATGGTAAACATCAGAAATAATTTTATTTTGTATGTACAAGTGTGTGATATGTGTGAAAATATGTATGAGTGCTCATGTGTGAATATATGTGCACAGAAGTACACATGCATGTATGTGATACCTCTGGATATGTGTAAGCTTACAGTTGGCATTGTGTGTTTTTCTCATTCACTTTCCATTTTAATTACTAATCTAGGATCCCTTGCTGAACTAGGGTCTTGCTTGTCAGCTTGCCCAGGGATCCCTTTCCTCTTCCTTCCAGGTGTGTTCACTGCATCTGCCTGTCTTTTATGTGGGCCTGGTGGATCTGAACACTGATCCTAATGCTTATGGGACAAGGGCCAGCCCTCACAAGCACTTTTTTTTTTTTAAGTTATTTAACATTGTAGTTTAACTTTCAATTTTCCTTCCTTGTACAATTGAATCTTTCCACAAATTTTAGATTGGAATGAAGATTATTTTTCTAAGTTCCCCAAAGCTATTGGTAATAAATAAAATTTTCACAGGAGGGGTCAAGTGAGTAGTTTGAATTATGCAGGGGTGATTAAGTGCTAAAATCTCTTTGGCACCCTGTGACACTGTGTGCCCATCCAGAACTTAGCAACCCTGCCTGAGTCATGATAGTTATCTAAAAATGGTGACATTCACTGGGTAGCACCATCCACAGCTGATTGACAAAGTACAGGTCTCCACGAGGTGGCTTCTCCTTCTTAATGACATTTTGAGTGTAGAGGAGATTCTTCATAATTGGATAGTTAGGGTTTTACAATAAAGACACTGCGCTAAGGGAGTTTATGCAAGTGGCTTTTCTGAGACACAAAAATGAAGAAGAGCTAAGCTGTACTGTGCAGAAAACCTGTACTCCATCTCTCGACCATTACACTGATGAAATATTTCGATAAATCACATTCGTTTTCTGTCCTTGGGTGTTTTGCAGTATCAGCGGGTGCCAGTGCATAATGTGCATTGATTTCTGCTTGCAATTTAATGGCAAGAAAAGCTGTTTAATCATTTGACTCTTGACTGGTTAATAAAGAATCTGTCTCATTTAATAAGTTTATTTTCGATAAGACTAGCATCCCTTCTCTAGTTCTGTATTCCTCTTCATTCCTTTCACTGTGGGAGGATAGTAAACAGGTCTTCCAGGGCGGTGATGCAGCAGGTATGTCTCCTCAGCTTGTCTTTATCATCATTGTAACTTGCAAGGCTGCCCCATCATCCAGCAGTGAAAACCTCAGAATCATCTGCTATATAAATTACAGTGCCTTTGTGTGCCTCAGAAATTAGTCTTAAATAAACTAAATTGTGGACTCCCCCCCTTTTCAAACTAAAGGCTATGGTGTAATTACAGGAGGCAAGCACCCTGTTGATATAATTTTCCACCCAATCACATCTCATTAGCATTCAATTTTGCTAAAGCCACATGACATAAAAGTCACTAATAACCTAATGCATTTTGTAGGGTATTGGCAAAAAATAAAATCAGATGAAACCGCATGAAAGTTACATGACCTACGGGAAGCTGCTAACAGGATTAAAAGTGCCAAGACTGCTGGGAGGGAGCCATCTGAGAAAAGTCACCCCCAGCATTAGAAGAGTCAATTAGCCTGACTCATTTGAGGATTTGTGGTGTTGCTTGGGAGCTTGGGAAGGGAGGTGACAGAGAGAGATGTTCCATTTGGCTAAGGAGATGTTGTGAATTAACAAAAACATTTCCTAAGAATGTCCTTTTCAACTTGTTGATGTAAAATGAATGATACCACCAACCAGAAAATCTTTATCCAATTCCCTACTCACTCTGCTTTCTGCACTATCTAAAACTGGCTTAAACCTTCTGGTGTGTTTCTATGTGAGTGTTAATTTGAGATTGACCTGTGTAGGACTAAGTCTAGAGGTCTAGATCCATCTCAGGAGATTTAGAGGGAAGCAGCTTTCCCTGAATGTCCTCAGCAGCAGTGGCATTTGTCTCCAGCAAAGGCCCTATGTATTCTTGTTCACTGCGGTCTTCTTAAGTGACAAAATTACATAAATACTGGACCAGCATCATGTGCCTGGTCACCTCCTCTAGAAACCTCTTTCAATAGCCATGCACTACTAAAAAAGCCCTGCCTGAGGGGGCTCCATATACATATTGAACATTTGCATACTGGGACTAGGACTCTGAGAGGGAGAGGCTGGGTTTTATCTCTGGTCATATGAGTCAGTTTTATTGATAAATATAAACAGTTTTGGCATCTCTATGTTTCAAGGGAAATCAGTTGCATGGGTCTGGTGAAAGACACCTGTAAAAACTATAAACAGAATTACAGAATACACCACCACGGTAGCACTATCCAGCCACATCATATGCATCAACTGCTGCTCTGCTGGGCTGCTAACCAGTCATGTAGGCTGAATGAGCTTCAAAGTCTCACTTGGGATTCAGGACCAGTAGTTTGCTGGATGAGTTTTGGCAGTTTTATGTAACACTTTTATGCATTTCTCAAGGACCCACTATAGAAATATGTAAATGAAACGCAAGCTCCAGTTCAGAAAACTCCACCCACAGTCTATGCTGCCATGAAAGTCATCCCTTGAGAGGTGATAGCATACTAAGGATTAGGCACTGACCTCCTCCTGCATTGTGTCCTCAACTGTCTGTATTGTATCAGGAGTCGCAGAAATGTGCCCAGAGATCTTTTCCAATTCAATCCTTCCTGATGCCCAACACAGTGTTTGTAGGAGATACATAATCCTGTCCTAATCAACGCTTAGTAGCTGGAGAGAAAAAGGCCAGCCAGGATGAAATGAGATGTAACCACCCAATGGAGGGGTGTGTGTGTGTGTGTGTGTGTGTGTGTGTGTGTGTGTGTGTGTGTGTGTGTGTGTTAGAGCCAAACCTAGAGCTTCTCACCTGCTAAGCAGACATTCTGTCAATATACTCATTCCCTGGGCCCATCTGTTTAGGCAGAATGAGGCAAGATCCCTGAGCACCCAGAAATCATTCATTTTGTCCTTCATATTTCTTCTTCTTAGTGAATATAAGATTTTTTAATTGGTAGTTTTAGTTGAGGGCCTAATAAATGCCAGGTAGTATGCTGAGAGATTTATATATTATCTTTCTTTAGTCTCACAAATTTTCTATGAGGCACTTTTTAGAATCTTGCTGTCTTATTTTTATGAGGCTACTGCAGCTGAGAAATATTAAGTAGCTTCCCAAGTGATCTATCATGTATGTGGTAGAACAGAAACTGGTCTGATGTCCCAATCTGTGATCTTATCCTCCTGGAATTCTTTCTGTTTCCTCTATGGTTCCCAAACCAGGGAGTCTTTAACATCGGAGCCTTACAGTGGCTTTTTATGACTCTTGGATATGACTGAACTGCTCTCAGCTTGAAAATAAGTGTTTTAAGACATGGCCACTCAGTTCAAGCAACCTGATGCTTTCCTGTTTCATTAGCGCCATGCATCTGCAAGCATAATGTACTTGAATGCTACGCAGTGGAGGGCTTGGTGCTGTCTTGTGGGAAGTAAATCTGTGCTGCCAACTGAATCTGCATGATACAGTGTTTCTCCGAGAGGTGGCGAAATTCATCTCTTGGTTATGGCTTCAATGGGGAGTTAATAGATATCTTGAAAACACATTTTGTGTTTATCTGTCATGTATTTACCACCTGGCAAGTTGCCTGTAACACAGAACTGCCAAATAAATATGAAGAGGAAAGGGTTAACGGGATCTGGTATGGGAGAGCTAGAGTGTTAGTCAGGTGCTCTATAGGAGATCCTGCGGGGTACAGGAGTTGCTTTGGGGGCCTGAATGTTGGATGACGAGGCCTATGCTTCATAGTTAAAGATTTCAGTGATTGTTCTTCAGTGCCAGGGAAGGCTTACGCTCACCAAGGAAGATCTTACACAGAAGCTTGGTGCACTGTGGAAATGCAATGTCTCCCACAGAGACTAGACTGGGCCAAGATTGCCAGACTATTTTCCAAAGCACTTGAGGTTTCAAAGGATTAAGCAGTCAGAGCACTGATCTCACACTGTCACCCACCACAGCAGACACCACCATTCTGAGCACCCTTAACAGGTGTCAGGAGATCTTATGTGCTCTCTGACACTACCTGTTTAAGGATTTTCACATAAAGAAAGACTTAGCTATATACTATATTTGAAAAAGTAGTTGCACCAGGAAAAAAATTACAGAAGAAAAAGAGTGAGAGGAAAGAGCAACTTGTCCTGTGGATTTACTCTCTATCAAAGGGGATAAAACCCACAGACACACAAATGACTGGAGTTACAGGCTAAGTAAAGCAATTGCCAGGAGGAATCAGACACGTTGGTTGAATTTCTGCTAAGCACATTAATGGTGCCTCGTTTAGTCTGCACAGCAGCTCGGGGGAGGAGATGGTTATCAGACTCACTTTACTGCAGAGGAAATGAGGGCTCAAAGAAGTCTACCAGCTAATCAATGGCTGAGCCAGACTTCAAAATCAGCCCTCCCACCCAGAGAAGAAAGGAGAGAAAATGAAAGGCTTTGCTGCTGTTTCCACACTGTGGATAGTTTCCTTGAAAACCAGGTTGTACAACCAGAATTATAGTAAGGTGATGAGGACTGCTCTCTTGAAGACAAGCAAAGTAGCCTTTAATGAAGGATTTATTTGTGATTGGGACTTTGAATATTAAATATCATTTTGAAAAGGAGAAATAAGGGAACCAGGGCAATGGATAAAAAAGTAGTTAAAACCCACTATCAGCCCATGCCAACTTTATTATTTTGCTAATCCACTCACCTAAGGCCAGAGGGGATTGTGTATCTTCCATATCTATAAAACTGACACTGGACAAATTCCTCTGTGGGTAGTTTTTCTTGAAGGAAAGGATTCATTTAAGAGCGAAAGAGTGTTTGTGCAGAAGTATATTGTACAAATCAAAGCAAAAGAAAGTGTTAAAATTAACACAGTCTAGAGAGTACTGTAACTGGCCAATCTGGAATAAGGGTGGTGTGGGGACAGGGTTCTTACTGTGAGTTTGCAAGAAAAAAATTTCAATGAATATTTCTGAGATGGTGGAATATTCATGGGGTAAGGTGATTCTGTTTTCTCCCAAATCATGATGGGCTAGACCTCACATTTAAGATATTTCTTCCTATGATCTTCTTATAAAGCCCCAAAGGAAGGTGAAAACCACATTTAGCACTGCATATATTTTGAGGCATGATATTGCTCTGTAGCCCTAACTGGCCTGGTACCTTTTATGTAGCTCAGGCCAGGCATTAATTCAAAACAGTTCTACTGCCTCAACCATCCAAGTGCTGGCTTTGCAGGCTCTAGTCATCATGGCGCTCTTCCTTAGTTTCTACTAGAGTGGAGCAGATCTAATTGGAGGATGTTTAACCACAATGGACTGTTCTTACTACAAAAGAGAAGCTACCAAAATACAGTGGAAATAGTATTGGTTTCCTCTCATCTAAATCCCCTGCCTAACCCAGAGAAACAGCTACCTGTTACCTACCTACTATCAAGTTTTCTTGATTACTTGGTGTCTAAGTCTATCTGCTTGTTCTCAAAATGATGATGGGGAAGAAGGAGGAAAAGGAAGGAGTAGAAGGATAAGAAAAAAATAAGGTAGCCTTCACATATTTCATCTTCTTTTTGTAGAATGATTTCTTTGAGATGATAACCTTCTTGAAGATGGTCAGCAGTCCAGTGTGACCTATCCATTTGACTTTTTTTTTTTTTTTTTTTACCATTTATAATAGAAGGGGTGCATTGTACAGAAACTATCCAAGCTTCTCTCTCTCTTTTTTTTTTTTTTTTTTTTTTGGTTTTTCAAGACAGGGTTTCTCTGTATAGCCCTGGCTGTCCTGGAACTCACTCTGTAGACCAGGCTGGCCTCGAACTCAGAAATCCGCCTGTCTCTGCCTCCCAAGTGCTGGGATTAAAGGTGTGCACCACCACTGCTCGGCCCAAGCTTCTCTTTAACGGAATTAGATTAGATTAAAATCAAATTAAATCACCAGAGAATGAACAGATGGCTGCAGCTACTTTAAAATAACAATTTTATGTCAGCATAACACTCAGAAAATTATCTCTTGAATCATCTCCAATAACCTCCCCAGGCTGCAGACATCAAATGGTTTTCCTCCTCAGAGTCTTATGGTCTTTCCAGTTGTCTTGGTGTTTTTCTGACTATTTCAACTGTCTCAGTCTTTGCCTTTTTTGGGACACACTTAGATTTGAACTCTCCCACTGCAGCTCACTAGCTGTGTGATCCTCTGAAGGATGTGTGCACTCTTGGAGTCTGACTAACTTCACAAATAAAATTATAAAGAGACACTATCATGGAAACCATGTGCTGTTCCACACAGTGTTGTTGAATGCTATGTTCAAAGGAAATCATAGGAAACTTGCATTTGACAAAGAATAATTAATAAATAATCCTGTGTTCAGGCCTAGAAGACATTCTAAGTTCTGATGTACTATGTGAGAAGCCAGCTCTTTACAGAATAAATGCAGAGAGACGAAGTAGTAACATTATGGGTGAGTTATAGCTAGAGATTTGGTTTGTTTGTGTGTGAGCTGTTTTGGGCCAATGGGAAGCTCACCGAGTGCTCCCAGTCCAGACCTCTTATGGTCCCCAGACTTATATAGAAGATGTGTTAACAGATATAACATATGTCAGCTTTGAGTCCTGAGAATTAGGGTTAGACTCTCCATGTTTTAGAAGTCTGAGCTTATGTCTATGGATATCCAGAATGGAGCCTTGGCTGTTCTGAGCTTTACTCACTGGTGGTGCAGTGCCTTTAGTAGTGAGTGGCTGCAGCAGGCAGCACTTGAGTGGTACTCTAACATTGGGACCCTCTCTTTCTACAGTGGCTAAGGTTATGCCTTACAGACCTATGGTGTCAAGTTTTGTCAGCCTAGAGTGCTGGAATCCATAACATCTCCCTGGAGCTCTTTCAGTAAATGTTGCAATTTCTGTCTTCAGCTCTTCTTACTATTTATCTTTTTTTTTTCTTTCTATTCACTGACCATCATTCTCTAGACCATTGTAGCTTCCTTTCTCCTGTCACTAAAAAAATTTAGATAAAATATAGTTACATGGTTTTTCTCATTCTCCCCTCTAAACCCTACCATGTACCAACCCATGCTACTCTCTTTTAAAAGCATGGCCTCTAGCCTCTTTTTCTTCAAATTCTTTACACATACACACACATGCATGCATGTGCACCCCATATATATATATATATAATTCCTAAATTCAATGTGGTCACCACCAGATTCTGAGCACTTGCTCCAGAATCATAATGACTGGAGTTTGGGTTCTAGCACCCAGGTAATTTATCAGTACTCTATCTCAAGGGAGCAGAAACAACAGTATAATATTGCTTGTATATATGTTATTCCAGGGCTGACCCTTTGTTATTAGGTAAGCAACTGTAGGTCTAGTCCCCAGGGAAAAGTTTCTCTCATTCTCAGTGTTCTTAAGTTGCCTACAGCTCTTTGTCTAGTGTTGGCACCATGACAGATTTCCTCCTTCCATGTTAGCATGTCTATTGATGTTGTCCTTGTTAAGGTCTTATTTAGGTAGCCATGTTGTTGAGACCTCAACTATGTAGCTGTCCTGACATTTCTATGAGAGACAATCTTATAGCAGAATTCCTGTTCTTATGACTCTGATGTTTTTTTAAATTTAAATCTGTTTGCGTGTGTGTGTGTGTGTGTGTGTGTGTGTGTGTGTGTGTGTGTGTACAAACATGTAAACCTATGAGTGTGTGCAGAGCCCAGAGGTGTCTGGTGACTCTCTTTCATCACCTAGTCTGTTGAGACAGACTTTCCCTGTAGGCTATAGGCCAGATAGTCCCATAGTCTCTGTTTCTGCTCTCTTGAGATAGAGTACAGATATAGCATCTGGGTGCTAGTACCCAAACTCCAGTCATTGTGATTCTGGAGCAAGTGCTCATAACTTCTGAGCCATCTCTTCACCCCTCTTCTCTGCTCTCCTGGTGTTGAGGTTTGGTTTTTTGTTATCTATTGTAATGCTAAGTGCTAGCCTTTAGGACCTGGTTACCCAGAGAGGAGAGAGTCCACTGGTACACCTTGCCCACAAATTATTTCTGATTGGTGAATAAAGATGCCAACAGCTAATAGTAGGGCACAAGAGACATAGGTGGGGTTTAGGTTTGGGGACTTGAGATCAGAGGAGACCATGGTGAATGGAGGAGAGAAAAGCCACTATGGGTTAAAAGGAGGAAGGAGAAGCCACCACGGGTTAAGGAGTTAAGAGAATGTGGCTCTGAGGGCTGGCCAATTGGAGTTAAGAGCAACCCAGATGAAACAGTAAGTAATAACTTGGGGTTATCTATGGAAGAGTATACTCTCATAGCACAGAGGGTAGGCAGCTTCCAGCTTCCATCCTGTTTAAGGCTTATTGTAAATACAAAGGGTGTGTGTGGTAGAACTAAATGGTCAAAGGTGGAGTTAAAACCCTAGTACAAGATTAAGTAATTTCTACAAACACTAATCAGCTGCCAATTCTGACATTTCTTCATTGTGTTATCAGTATAGCCATCTTCCAAACTAGAGAAGCCAAGACCCCTGGAGAAAAGCTTTCCTTGGGCTACTTATTGTAACATCATGGGGGAGGGGATCACACCTTGGGAGGAGATCTTCTAGCTGACTTGAAAAGTGAACTGAAAAACCTACTTCTGAAGCTGAGAGAATGAGATACAGGCTCTGGCAAAGTTTTCACCAGGCACAGCTCACGCCTTCTTCGAAATGGAGAATTGTTCTGCACCAATCACAGGCCCTCTGCTGGGCCACCAGGGCAAGTGTTCCTCTAGAGTTACATGTGAAACAGGGTCATCTAGAGTTCATGGAGGTTTTCTTGCTTATGATGCTGCAGAGCCAGCTGTCATGTTTGGAATGTGTTCCTGCTGTGGATGTCTGGTGCTCTGCAGCTGCTAGAATATCCACAGTATGACTATAAAGTGAGCAGAGCAGCTGGGCTGCAGGAAGTCAGGCCGGGAGGTTCCCAGCAGAGGAGCTACCCAGCTGACAGTTCCCTACTCTAGGCTGCCCAGCATTAGATAAACACCTATCAAATGGCGTCGCTTCTGGCTTTAGTCACTCACAGAAGAATTAAGAGCACGTTCATAATAAAGACTCAACACCAAAGAAAGAATTCTAATAGCATTTGACAATATTTGAGAGTATTTAACAGTATTGAATACTGTCTAACTCTTGCCTTGTGCCCACAGAGACAAGGCCCTCTGATCTAGTCCATCTAGAAGTCATTCCTTCTGTTGCTTAAATTACTTAACTCCCACCTGCATAGCTCAGAATTCTGCTTTTTTAATTTCTTTGATGATTTTTTTCACACGAACCTTATGTTAAGCCATCAAAACAGGATAGAACTACAACTCCAAGGTGACTAGATAACACTGATGAGAGCCAAATATTCTTGTCCAAGATTTCATCTTAAGTGAATACTGAAGCAGAAATTGAAATCCAATCTTCTTCATTGCGAGCCTTGGGCACTTTCTGTCATATTGGGAGAACTTTCTTTCTCTGGGATATTCAAATGCTTCTAGGAGACATTCCCTTCATTTAGATACTGAATGTATGCTCACAGGCTTGAACATGATGTGCTTACACATGAGATCAGGCATTAGTTCAGACCTATCAATTCCATTTCACACACACACACACACACACACACACACACACACACACACACACACACACGATTCTGAGTAATTCAGCCTGAGTTAGGATGCATTTCCTATATTCTGCACACACCATCCTGGCTTTCAACAGTGTTTGCTCCTTGATGTCTTGAGTGTGACTTCTCAGCCAGGGCATTGGGGAAATTAGTCAGGCTTGTCTTTGGTGTTAACTACTGATAGTCTGTACTGTGTGGGAATCACATTCACACTCATTGCTTTCAGGTTTAAGCTGCCTGCCCCTTTCCCCTCCTCTCAGTCTAGGAAAAGAGATGAATCCATGCAAAACTCAACTGATCTTTAACAAAAGCTTTTGTTGACCCTCTCTATCCTTTCTCCATTACCCTGACCTCCCATCCCCCATCCTTCCTGTTCCATTATTTCTTTCTCTGCCTAACTATTTCTGTATTCTATTTTCCTCCATTTGAAGGAGTCCCTCCTCTCCCATAACAGCTTACTAACTCCTAACTTCTATGGGTATTCTAAACAAAACACATGTCTAAGAAGTCAAAGCTGATATCTACACAGGAAAGAAAACATATTTTTGTCTTTCTGAGTCTGAGTTACCTGATTTAGGATGATTCTTTGTGGTTCCATATGTGAACCTTTGAACTTTTTAATTCCATTTTTGTAACAAAGGAATAATACTCCATCTTGTAAAGTACCACATTTTTATTACCCCTTTGTCAATTGATGGACATCTAGGCTGTTTCCTCTTCCTGGCTATTGTGAGGAGAGCAGTAATGGGCATAGATAAGCAGGTATCTCTGTGGTAAGATAATCCTTTGTGTATATGCCAAAGAGTGATATAGCTTGATCTTGTAGTCCATCCATTTCCAGCTTTGTGAGGAACCTACACAATGATTTCCATAGAGGCTGCACCAGTTGCACTCCTAATCACAGTGAATAAACATTCTCCTTACCCCCACCCATAACTACAATAACATCTGCTGTCATTTGTCTTTTGCCTGTTTTGTTTTGTTTTTCATCTTGGCCATTCTGATTGAGGTAAAATACTATCTTGAAGTAGTTTTAATTTATTTTTCCCTGATGGCTGAGGCTATATGGAAACTATTACTATAGAATCTTTTTAAAGTATTCATAAACAAGAATAGGTTAACTGGAGACACCCTGTTCAACTAGATACCCCATGCTAGCAAATGACAACTGGAATACCATGAACAAATGATCCCTTTGAGTTGTTGTGGGCCCATGGAATGCTGAAGACCTCCCAAAATTACAGGCTACTTAGAGTGTTCTTGTTTACCATCCAGAATTCTATAGTGAGACCCTACTCTGAAGATAAATACTTGAGTCATAGAACATGGACAAACGAAGATGATATGCACCTTGAAGCTTCATCCCTACTGTTTAGCTTTCATAGTCGTGGAAGGCAGTACATAAGCTCCTAGAGGAGAAAAGCAGTAATTAGCCTCACCTAGCTGTGAAATCTGTAGCCTACAATAATGACTGGTTAGACAAGATATTCTCACTGATACACTGGTGGCACAAATGTAACAGAAATAACCAATCACTTTCTGATTGGATCTAAAGCTCAGTCCATAAAATGGAACCCATAATTGACACTGTTAGCAGAGCCAGGAACCTGTAGCTAGAAATAGCTAGTTCCCTCTTAGACTATAGAGGGAAAACTCAATATTATTATCCAGATAAATGCTAAGTAGACATAATATTAAACTGGATGCTGATGACTTTTGGCTACACCCATAGATCTTTCAGCCATCCTCAGAGAATCCTCGAAAGAGGCTTTTTCTTGCAGTAAATCAGTGGTTCTCAACCTTCCTAATGCTGGACCTTTAATACCTCATGTTGTGGTGACCCCAACCATAAAATTATTTTGTTGCTACTTTGTAAGTAACAATTTTGCTACTGACATGAATTTTAAGGTAAATATCTGATAGGTAGGATATCTTATATGCCACCCTCAAAAGAGTCACAACCCACAGGTTGAGAATCAATACAATAGATGGCAATCATCAAACAGACATTTAATTGATCAACATGGAGAACATAAGAAACTTGGCTGATCTCAGTACTAGACAGGATGTATTTACCACTTCCAAGGCTCAGGGTTCTACATGGAAGATGAGAGATGGAAACATTTTAAGAGGCAGAGGTGGAAGATAACTTCAAGGAAACTGTTTTCTGGATATAAAACGTCAGTTTAACATATGAACGTACAACGTTTGTAACAGCAAGTGAAGGACTGCAAAAGTTCATGTCACACAGAATCCCAGAATGAGGTAAGAGGAAAGCATAAAATCACACCTCTAGCTGAGAATCTATTGGCATTTGATAACTACAGAGGAAGGGAAGGTCAGTTTTCTTTAATAATGTGACCCCTAATAGGTTGACCACACTCTTTTAATAATGTGACCCTACTCCCAGGACAATTGGGAAACACAAATAGCACTTTGTTTCTAAGAAGAACACATGAAGTTTGGTGGATAAGGAAGTGAAGGAGGATCTGGGAGGAGTTAGGGAACTACATATGTTCAAACTACATTTTATTAAATAGAAACTTAATTCAAGTCATGAATTTTTCTTTCTGGATTAAATGTTTTTAGAGAAGAGTGACAGCAGGCTTGTTTTAAGAGAACAAATATATGTACATCACAGGAGACAATGAAGGACTTTCTCCTGAGAGAAAGGACTATTTGACAAGTCTATAAACACAGACTATGAAGAGTTTTGAGTTCCTTGGGTTAAATGTTATTTTCACATGGTAACCTTTAAAATGTGGAACTATTATTTCAATCAACTTTTTAAAAATGTTCATTGTTCTACATATGCCTTTTGTAAGTTGGAAATCAACTTATTCTTTAAATACTAAAGCATTAGAAATGGAAGCTGAGATATTGCAGCTTAAAGGAAAGAGCTAATGTGAGGGGTGGAACGGAAACAAAGCTCTGTGTCTCACTCTATCTCTCACCCACTCGACCATGACACAGAACCATTGATCTGATGAGGATAGCCAGCAAGTCTAATGGTACAGTGCCTTAAAATGTCTCCTCCATATTTAAACCCCCATGATGTCATTACTCTTTCTATTATATTTATTTATTTATTTTTTATTTTTTGATGCTTTATTTACATTTCCAATGTTTCCCCCTTTCTAGGTCTCCTCTTTGGAAACCACCTATCCCCTCCCCGTCCCTCAACTCTATGAGGGAATTCCACCTCCCACCCTCTGGCCCACCCACTCCCATATTCCCATCTTGACATATTCCTTTACTGGGGCCTCCCCCCCCCCGATGGCCAAGAAGGCCCTGCTCTACCACATATGTGGTCCGAACAGTGGGTCCCTCCATGTGTATTCTTTGGTTGGTGGTCCAGGCTCCATGAAGACGGGGGGGGGGGCAGTGAGACCAGTTGACACTGTTGCTCCCTCCATGAGGCTGCAGACTCCCTCAGCTCCTTCAGTCCCTTCTCCAACT
>CM052713.1:6549260-6572116 GCA_028551405.1 Uromys caudimaculatus
GGGGATTGCGTTGAATTTGTAGATTGCTTTTGGCAGGATGGTCATTTTTACTATATTAGTCCTGCCAATCCATGAGCATGGCAGATCTTTCCACCTCCTGAGGTCTTCTTCGATTTCTTTCTTCAGAGACTTGAAGTTCTTGTCGTACAGATCTTTCACTTGCTTGGTTAGAGTCACACCAAGATACTTTATATTGTTTGTGACAATTGTGAAGGGTGTCATTTCCCTAATTTCTTTCTCAGCCTGTTTTTCCTTCGAGTATAGGAAGGCTACTGATTTGTTTGAGTTAATTTTATATCCAGCCACTTTGCTGCAATTGTTTATCAGCTGCAGGAGTTCTCTGGTGGAGTTTTTCGGGTCACTTAGATATACGATCATATCATCTGCAAATAGTGATAATTTGATTTCTTCTTTACCAATTTGTATCCCTTTGACCTCCTTTTGTTGTCTCATTGCTCTAGCTAGAACTTCAATTACTATATTGAATAGATAGGGAGAGAGAGGGCAGCCTTGTTTAGTCCCTGATCTTAGTGGGAATGCTTCAAGTTTCTCTCCATTTAGTTTGATGTTGGCTACTGGTTTGCTGTATATTGCTTTTACTATGTTTAGATATGGGCCTTGAATTCCTGGTCTTTCCAAGACTTTTATTTGATTTACTTTCACATAGCACTCTTGTTCACTTAGTTCACAAAGTGCAAGATGTCGCAAGCACAGATGTGTATGTTTGTGTTAGCTTTCCCCTGGATGCAACAGAACTTACAAAATTCTGATTAGCCACTGCAGAAATCTGTAAACATCAATCTCAAAGGAAGCATTATTGCCCTGTGAGATCTTTATGGGGACCCATTTTGTCTGCTACAGTGAGATTGCTTTTATAAGCACCTATGGTTTTGAAAATGAGAGAGAACTATATTTCAAATAAATACCCCCCTGGAAGCATCTTCATCACTTTGTGCCCAAGGCTGCAGAGGTTGAAAGAAAAGCTCTCTATTTAGGACAGAAGGTTTTCCTTGACCCAAGGTTACAAATGGGCTTTTTAAGCAAGTACACAGTATACAAAGGTGTTAGATAAAAATGCTATGATGTAGGACCTGTTTCTTACCCTTAAGAGATTAAAGATACTCTTACAGAACCCTGGTATTCATCTCTCCTCTACTTGGCCTGGATAAAGTTTATCAACATGTGTCGTCTACCCTTCTGTGTCCCACATTCTATCATGACTGCTAATTGTTTCCAGACAAAATGGCTTTAAAAAGATACTGTGTCTAATTGGCCCTGACTTATAGATCTTAAGATATTGAATGGCACACTGTGGTTCTCACTGGACATTTGCTGATTCTACCTGGTTCTTGAAGAAGGTATGAAGTACGGACAAGTCTATGAGTTGCTCATTGTTTGAAAAATACACAATCCCACTTGGACGTCAGGACTTGAGTACAGGAGGAAATTTCATTCCTGATACTTTAATTCTGGTCAAAAGTCCCCTGCTAGGGAAGTCACAGAACCTGCCGTCATTATTTTGTTCAGTGGTCCTGTTGCCAGACTGCATAAAATAATTATATTCGTAGCCGTAGATATTAGCTGCTCTCAACCACAGTCAATGGAGCCAGAAGATGGGGAAGAGTACTATGAGATGCTGTCTTCTGCACATGAAACAGCTGTGGTACTCATGCATTCATAGACACTGTGGTTGCCTGCAAGAGACCTAATAGTACATTTTCCTCCCAATTGAAATATTCCTCCAGGCTAGATCAGGAGAGTAATAAGACTCAGGAGGAAAATAACAGGTCACATTTCTGGGAAGGTAAAACCATGGGAGATTCTTTAGAGAAGAAATAGACAAGTGCTGGAGGAAGACTCTGGGCCAGCCAGACAGTGGAGAAGACATTCTGCCAGCAAGTCATCCAGAGAGTTACAGGGTGGAAGCATTTGTGAGTCTTCCCCATGTTGGGATAGGCTTTTTGCTGATGCCGATGCCTTTGTGAGTCATCTCTGTTCTTGTAAGAAACCCCTCACCTTTAGTGAGAGATTTGATTTCTTTAAAAAGCTAGTTACGTTATGTGAATATGTTTTTGTTTTAATCCCAGGTGTGGGATAAGAGGCTGCTTCACAGCAGGTAATTATGCCTTGTGCACTAGCAGGGCATGATTTTTGCCAGCTGCAGATAGTTTGTTTCTGGGGACTCTGGAGGAGGTATAAATGAGTCCAAAGAGGGCCTGTGGAGGCTTCTGTTGCCCCTGCTGCTCCTAGTTGCTGTTGCTGCAGTTTGGCAAAAGGAAAATTGGACTTGGCCCCAAAACTCCATGCCTCTATTATCAGGAAGTAGGTTAAAGAGGTCTATACCCCCTTTTCCCTCTAGCCTTCTTCTCTCCTACTTAGTGTTGGGGGTTGGAAGAGATTACAGTGGAATAAGGGTTGGAAGGGAGGTAGAGGAATTCTTATACCCCAATAAAATACCCCCCCCAATACACCAACACTCACCTATACTCCTGTAAATAACCTCATTAAAAAACTCACTGGTTCACCAAATAGGACATTAGTGTAATCATTACTTTGGTCTGCCCTGGGTTCGCTTTTGAGGGTGAATAGACACAGATATGTGTGCTATATCACACAGCATGCCAGCACAGAATCAAGCCAGCCAAATTCCTGGCTTAGGTAGGTGAGGTTTTCTCCAGGCCATGCCCCTTACTGAGGAGTTAATAGCAACTGACAACTCCTCGAGGAGGAGAAAGTGGAGGAGAAATGGCGTGGATAAGGAACAGCAGCAGCACACATGAAATTGGGAGAGGAACAGGTTTTGGATATACAGGGAAGGTTGGAGGAGGAAATGCAAGGTGGAAATGATATTTCGTTTTATTGGATACATATATTAAATTGTCAATCATAAAGGAAAAACATAATATAAATGCAGCCTTGATTGAAACTAATGTCTTAAAATTTGTTTCTTCCAGATCCTCCTTGAAATGCAGTGTGGAATTGATTATTCTGCTTGAGGTGTGACTGGACACAGTTTCCAAACTTACCACAGTAGCAAACATACTCTCGAATGCAAATCTGGTAATTAAGCCAGGCATACTGCAAACCTGCCATTGTCTCTTAAAATATATCTTCCAGAGAACAGATTAGGCTTCAGTTTCTATTCCTAATTTCCATTCTGTCCAGGAAGATTTTTTGAGTAGTAACTTTCTCACCATTACAAATGTTTTGTTTATTTTGTTTTCTTTATTCTTTTTGTAGGCAGGTCATTACTAACTAATTAGCTATTCTTCATATACATCTTACATAGAAGCAGCATAGAGTTTGTGTCCTATTAAAAATCGTTGCTAAATATATGCCCCCTCCCAAAAATTTAGTGATAAGAAAGAATAAAGATAAGATGATTCTCAAAAAGAAATATTGCCTAACATATGGTGAAATGTTTTAATAACTACATCCTGACTCACAGTGTTGGGAACCAATCTCTCCTTAAAAACCATTCCACCAAGCCAGTGGTTGGCTCCCTGCAGTGCAAGTAAGTGTTCTGATTGTGGATTTGCCTTGGATTTCCCACTCACCACAGGAACGAGAAGGAAGAAAATGTCTTTAAATAATTAACTGCAGTGTTACCCATCCAGATGTTACAGTCTAATGCATGTAGGGTATGCTTGCATGGCACACAGCAGTGATGTCTGGAGGAAACGGCTTGTCTTCCAGGAAGTATTACATAATTGATTAAAAGCATCTAAGGGAGCTGGCATAGCATTCCAGTCTGCTTTTGCCAATGGCTGAGCCAGAGACTGGATGCACTTGAAAGCACAGGAATCTGGTTTGATTTAATGATCAAATATTCATTTAAATACCTCCCCACTCACTCACTGTCAAACTTTAGCTTGCATACAAATGACTATATCTTATAACGACACAAACACCTGAACCTATGTCCCATGTATTTTGATTGAATAAGTGTGGAGTGGCTCAGAATACTGTATTTCCAGTAAATAGAAAAGCCATTCCTAGTATTGCAATCATTTGTCTATACCTGAAAACATTTTATCATAGTCCCATCTTTGTGCTAGGTGTAATGAACTCAACCTTCTTCCTGTTGAGGCTTTCAAAGCCCTTCTTGCAAACACTGTGAAACTAGGGCAGACATCTGCTTCATTTATTAACAGTAACAAAATTACTGATAAAATACATTTAGTGCTAATTTAAATACTGGATAATGTAATATCTAATATATATAATATTTTTGATAATGTATAGGCGATTTTGTATAGCATCCACTCATTTAATCTATAAAATCTCCTCACTAGCCTCTAAATATGATAACCCTGCTTAGTGGTCTGATTTATTTTTTGGCACTGGGAATGTAACCCAGGAAGGGCCTTGTGTAAACCAGGTAAGTGCCTCCTGTGGAGCTCCATCCCTGACCCTTCATTCTTTCAAAGACAGAGTCTCCCACTGGTTTGAACCTGTAGTCCCCCTACCTCTATTTCCTTCATGCTGAGATTCCAAGAATGTGCCACAAACCTTGGCTGTTTCTAATTTTACTTTGAAGCTTCAGAAATGTAGTGATGATCACATAGAATAAGTGTCAGAGCCTAAGACAGGCTGGTCCCTACCCTGTGATCTTAAGCTCAGCTTTCTGCTAAGTAAGTGCTTCATGAATGTGAGTGGAGCCCTCTTGGTATTCTCTACAGCCCTGCCCAAGCTGTTTCTAGTTTCATTTCCTATATTTCATCTTCTAAACAAAGTGCTTCCTACCTAGTCATGCTGCTACCTATGATTCCAGCTAACCAGGATATTAAAAAAAAAAAAAAAGCACACAGGACAGCCCTGCTTATAAAAAATATAGTATTCTTAAGGAGATTGATTTGTGATTTAGCATTTTTAATTCTGATATTTCATAAAGGAGCTGGAGAGATGGTTTAGCAGTTAAGAGCACATACTTCTTTTGCAGATGGCTTGAGTTCAGTTTCTATCACCCACATCAAGGGGCTCACAACCACATATAAGTCTATTCCAAGGAACTGGACACACTCTTCTGGCCTCTGATGGCACCTGAACACATGTGGCATTTACCTCCCAACACACACCTTATACCACACACATACACACACACATTCAGACAAATTCATTAGCAATAATAACATAAATAACTCTTTTTAAAGGAAATATAATTGCAATTATATTTTAAGGTATAAAGGGAAGCTCAGATTTCCTGCATACTCTGAAGAGCAATGAAGATTAATAGGTAACACTGATAACAACTAATCAGTTAAGATGATGTGGTTGATTTTGTGAAACATCAAGACTATAGGGGAGCCAGATAGCCTAGAGTGACCACCAGAGAATTCTGAAAAAATGAGTAAGACTCAAAGAAAGAGGCCAGATATTATGAAAGAATGAAGAAAATAAAGTAAGAATTGGGGCAGGAAGTGATATCAGAGTAGACCTAAAACACGAAACACCGCTGAGGATCTAGTTTTAAACACTTGGCTACCAGTGTTGGGGAGGAGGTTATTGGTAAAGTGGAAGACTTAACCAATGGTCATTAATGCAAGGCTTGGCAGCCCTTAATTACAAGGGCAGTGCGGGACAATCTGGGAGAGTTGACAGACAGGCTGTAGGAGTGATATTGTTCCTTTCGCAAGGCAGCTCTCACCCCAATATGTCAGTCGTGCCCCTGGTACCCCTTTGAAGACACAGAACCTAAAGTTTTAGAAAGGTAGAACCCTTCACAAACACCACAATATTATTAGCCTATTCACTGGGAAGAGGAAGTATAGGATCTCTATGCCTGAAATGTGTCCACAATCAAAGTCCATGCTACTCCTATGTCAGCACATTGCTTCCTGATCAGGAAGCATAGCAAAGGAAGTATATCAGTGATGAGGAGCTCAAACTTAACCCCTATAACCAAAGAGTAGTTTTAGTTCTCAGTGTCAGCATGGACGCACTGAGAACACCGAGACTGACTCAATCAAGCGAGGTCAGCATTTGAAGGGATAAGGTGACTGACTCCTTGCTTCCCCCATTTCTACAGGTCACAGGATAAGGATAACAATATTCTTAAAGAGAAAAGGACCAACGGGAAAGTTGAGGTTGAAGTGGGCATTGCCTTAAGTTAACAGGGGAGATTTTTCTCCTTCTCAGAAATGTCAGTCCTATTCAGCAACTCAAGAACATTCAGTTTTGTTCTTATCTCTCACAGCTTAAATAGTATAGGTTATGTGGACAAATACAGGGTGATTTGATAATGTGTGGAAGACAGCTTGGAATCTCCTAACTCCAATAACCCAAGGCTGAGTCAGAACTAGGGCAATTTCCATATATCCTATTGCAATCTTCATCTAAAAGTGATTTACAAAATTGTTGCTCATGGGGTTATCATTTGTTCAAGTACATAGCCCAAAATTGTCCTCCACTCAGGACCCCAGTTGTTCTCAGAAGCTGACTTTGACTCAAGGTGCTAATTTTCAATTTTTTGTAATTGCCTGTACATTTTCCCTGATGCTGACCAAGGGCCTGAGTTAATAACACTGGCAGCTCCTGGTGCTGATCTGTTATTTATGACATCTTAAAATAACTTCTGACTGAGCATTTCTTTGTCATCATCTTGGGAAGGTTTGCTTTGGCTGTAACAGAAATTAAAATGCACAGCGTAACTCAACTGATGGTTGCTGAAATTTTGCCATTCATCTTAAAATTAGAATTTCAAAGAGGTTTCTATGAGTGATGTGTGTGTGTGTGTGTGTATGTGTGTGTGTGTGTGTGTGTGCGCGCACACGTGCGTGAGAGAGAGAGAGAGAGTTTGGAGCATATGTCCATACAATGATGCTCATGTAATTAGCCTTTTTGAGGCAGAAATGATCTTATTCACTGTTCTCATGCCCAAAAATCAAAATGAATTGAGCAGACTTAAGTGAATGGCTTGCTGCTAACAGTGATGATAATCCTGTTATATTCTCACAGAGCTTAATTTATCATTTATTGAATTGAACACATTGCTTTTTAAACTCAGTTGAATCCTACAATGTACACAGGCTTTGTTTTATCCTCACCAGGGAGAATTATACAGCTGCTATAAATGAACGAGAATTTGAATTGAGGTCTTTTCATAGTCGTTCTTCATAGTCACTCTTCTGTGCTTGGCATGAATGACAGCCTCACCTCAAGTAAATCTTGATTTAGTGAAACCCATGAAATTGATAAAAGTTGGTTTTGCCCACTGACCTGTTTCATTCATATATCTTTTCCTCCCCAGGCATCCCAAGAAGTCTATGTGGGCCACACGAGACACACATGTCTCTGAAATATCCTCTTTTCAAAACATGTTCTCAAAAAAAAAGAAAGAAAGAAAGGAAGGAACAAAGGAACGAAGGAAGGAAGAAAGAAAGAAAAGAAATCTAAGAAACACTGCTCTTATAAACTGTAGCTGAATAGTGACCCCTTTTGGGAGGATCTGTTTCGAGCACAGTATAGTTCACAGTCTGGGTCTGTCCACTGCCTTCCTAGTCCTTACAGCAAGCTGGCCACAGACTGCAATTCAAAGAGGTTCAAAGGAGTCCCACTATTGACAGAAAGATATAAAGTAATTCCCCAACACCAGTGGTAGGGTTTCAGGCATCAGTTATCGATAGAATGGGCTCAGGTGGGTGGCCATGAAGGGATATCCCAGAGCCTTAGTTAGCATCTTCTGAATACTGTGACTGCAATCTATCATGGCTGATCTCTTTTATCAAGTAGGATGCTAAAACCACACTTGCCATATTTCTGTAAACTTATTCATAAGTATCTTCTTCTCCTTGCCCTGACACTTACTACATATTTCTACAGCATCCACTCCACATCTACATACTATAATGTTTATTGAGCAGACAAGTGACAAATCTACTTGACATAAGTCCTAAACTCAGGGTTTGAACGATAAGTCTGAGCCAGTTATTCTTGATCCCAAATTATCTAGAAAAGGGAAATCCAGAAGCATTTAGCATATTCTTTCAGAAAGCACTTAGTATATCTTCCTGGAAAATATTTAGTAATACCCTGACATTTTCCAAACTCCAAGTCCTGACTCAAAGATTAGATAGGAAAATAAAGGCCCTTTCCCACCAAAATTTCTAGCTCTAGTCTCCAGCTCTACTCTCATATTGTTATCTTACCCTCTCATATATCCTGTGTAAGAGTTGGTTCAAGTTGATGATAACAATAGCAGGCAGTTGTGAAATGGTAATGTGTGGAACATTTAAGATGTGAGGCATAAAGCAAAACCTTTTAGAAGGTCATTTTGGGGCTAGAGAGATTTATTCTTTTTATCAGTTAAAATCATGAGGGTTTGGGAAATTATGCCTTCTCCTCTCATCTTTCTGTCCTTTGCTGTGCAGTCATCAATAGTCCATTATCTGTCACTAAATATTGATAGTGGTACACACTTGAAATCTTAGGACTTAGGTGAAAAAGCAAGAGGATCTTGAAAAGTTCAGGGCCACTCTAATCTACATAGCAAGTTCCAGACCAGCCAGGAACATAGAACAAGATCCTTTCTTAAAAACTCAGCCAAGCCGGGCAGTGGTGGCACATGCCTTTAATCCCAGCACTTGGGAGACAGAGACAGGTGGATTTCTGAGTTCAAGGCCAGCCTGGTCTACAGGGTGAGTTCTGGGACTGCCAGGGCTACACAGAGGAAACCCTGTCTCAAAAAACCAAAAAAATAAAAAAAATAAAAAAATAAAATAAAATAAATTTTAAAAAACCCAAAACAAAACAAACAAACAAAACTCAGCTAAGATGATAAATTCAGTCAGACATACTTGTGAAATAAAAGCATAGCTACTATTCTTGACCCCAATTACTTAGTCATTTCATGTGGGGGAACTAAAATTTAACTGAAAGACTGACTGTCCTATAATACAACTGCTATCTACTGAGATATCCCTTGGCTTATTCAAGTAGGTGCCCTCTTGATCACATTACTATTATCCTGGGCACAGACCTCCAGCTCTTAAAAATATAGCTTTCCTTCTTTTATCCTGTTAAATTAAAGGTCTTGGCTTGGTCATCTGACAAGATCGCTTGGATAATTTAGTCTGGTAAGGATACAACCAATTTCTTTCTGTGCCAAAGGTGAACCAAAGGGCTGCTATTTTCCCCAAATGACATTATATTTAGATTTAATCCAACAATCTTATCAGGACAATATTTTCCTGGATTGTCTATAAAAGCATTTTGAACCATAACTACAGACTGTGCTCTCTACAAAATATAATAAGACATTCATATGTGCAACTGGTATCTGTGCTATGGGTGGGCTTTTAACTTTCCAAAACCTACACTTGAGCCATTTCAGGGTTGCATCTATACCTGGCAGAACCAACTAAATGGACTAACCTAGAAGAGTGACTTGGTCAGTTTTATGTCAGCCTCATCTCTGGTTGGTTCTCAGAGTATCTCAGGCAGCAACTGGACTTCAACTTTGTCTACTCTTTGTTTCTGTGGATTGAATTTTCATTCTTGTATTTGCAATTTCCATGTGGCCTCATGTTATTTTTTGCAATCTCTTTCAGGTGAGATTTCTTTTCCATTTGATGAAGGAAAACCAATTGATCTCATGCTCTCTATTTTAGTATCACTTATGAGCAAAAATAAATTAAAAATCATGTGCCTACCAGGAGAGAGAACACATCTGTCTTGGTCAAGGTTTCTATTCCTGCATAAACATCATGCCAAAGAAGCAAGTTGGAGAGGAAAGGGTTTATTCAGCTTACATTTCCACATTTCTGTTCATCACTAAAGGAAGTCAGGATGAGAACTCAAACAGGTCAGGAAGCAGAAGCTGATGCAGAGGCCATGGAGGGATGTTTTTTACTGGCTTGCTTCCCCTAGCTTGCTCAGCTGGCTTTCTTATAGAGCCCAAGACTACCAGCCCATAAATGGTACCACTCACTAGGGGCCCTCCTCCCTTGATCACTAATTGAGAAAATGCCTTACAGCTGGATCTCATGGAGGCATTTTTTCAACTGAAACTCCTTTCTCTGTGATAACTCCAGCTTGTGTCAAGTTGACACAAAACCGGCCAATACAATTGACCCATTGTCAACTTCACACACACACACATACACACACACACACACACACACACACACACACACACTACAGTTAAGCTTCAACCTTTACTTTCTAATTCATCCTCAAGATCTAAATAACTTTAAATGTCCCACAGTTTTTGCAAATTATTACATATTGAAATTTCAAACCCTTTAAAACATGCAATCTCTTAAAATTCAAAGTCTTTTTAAAATTAAAAGTCTCTTAACTGTGGGCTCCACTAAAATGCCTTCTTCCTTCAAGAGGGAAAAATATCAGGGCACAGTCACAATCAAAAGCAAAATCAAACTCCAACCATCCATTGTCTGGGATCCACTCATGATCTTCTGGGGTCCTCCAAGGGCTTGGGTCACTTCTCCAGCCCTGCCCTTTGTAGCACATGCCTGTCTTCTGGGCTCCAGATGCCTGTACTCCACTGCTGCTGCTGTTCTGGTGGTCATCTCATGGTACTAGCATCTCCAAAACACTGCTATCTTCTGCTGTAACTAGGCTTCACCAATAGACTCTCATAGGCTCTCTTCATGGTGCCAAGCCTCAACACCTTTGCATGATCCTTTCAGCCCTGGGCCATCAATTGCAACTGAGGCTGCACCTTCCCCAATGGGCTTCCACAGCCTTTCACAGTGCCAAGTCTCAGCTGATCTTCATGACCCCTTCATGCCTTCAAAACTAGTACCACCTGGGTGACTCTTATACATTACCAAGTCCAGCCACTGCACAAGGTACAACCCTGGCTATCACTGGAACACAGCCTCTTTGTGCTTTCAGAAAACACTATCTAGAAGATGTCCTCAATGATGCTGGTCTCTTGTTAATCACTGCTAATTTCTTAGCTCCAGCTAACCAGCATCAGTAGTCTTAGTAATGCAAAGTTTTTGCTTTAGTAGTTCTGGTATCTTGTTAATCATAGCTGGTTCTTCAGCACCAGCTAACCAAAACCACAGAATCTTCACAATCAAAATAGCAAGGCCCTGATAATTCCCTCTGAAATTTCACAAGCCAGGCCTCCATCTTCTGCACTTTTCTCAACATTATCTTCCTAGCTCCTACACAACATCCCACAGAACTCTTAACATCCCAATGGCTCCTCTAGCTCGAAGTTCCAAAGTCCTTCCACAGTCCTCCCTAAAACATGGTCAGGTTGTCACAGGAATATCCCACTATGGTGGTACCAATTTGTCTTAGTCAGGGTTTCTATTCCTGCACAAACATCATGACAAAGAAGCAAGTTGGGGAGGAAAGGGTTTATTCAGCTTACATTTCCACGTTGTTGTTCATCACTAAAGGAAGTCAGGACTGGAACTCAAGCAGGTCAGGAAGCAGGAGCTGATGCAAAGGTCACGGAGGGATGTTTTTTTACTGGCTTGCTTGCTTCCCCTGGCTTGCTCAGCTTGCTTTCTTATAGAACCCAAGACTACCAGCCCAGGGATGGTACCACCCACAAGGAGCCCTCCTCCCTTGATCACTAATTGAGAAAATGCCTTATAGCTGGATCTCATGGAGGCATTTTCTCAACTGAAGCTCCTTTCTCTGTGATAACACTCCAGCTTGTGTCAAGTTAACACAAAACCCACCAGTACAACATCTTTATTATCTGGACTGGTAACCACCATGTATTGGCCTATTTCTAACCTTATATGTAAAACAACCAAAGCACCATGTGTCCATTTCATTGGTAAAAATACTTTCATCTCCCATCCTGTAAGTATAAAATGAATTCCTATCCCAAGAAGATATTAATTATTATGTGTCTGAAGAAGATATGTCCTCGAGGTCTAGAGCATAATTAAGTGCTTAGAAAACAATCTTATATTCTCAAAATTAGGGAAAATACAACTGAAATAATAACTTCAATGCTCTAGACTTTAAAAACTCACCTCTAAAATTAGGTAATTCAGATGTGTTTTATATTTAAAAAACAGGTTTACAAATTAAGATGAGTATCTCAACATATTAGAACAGTTTGTCAATTTTTAATTTTTAAAATTGATTATGAGGCTAGACATACTGGCACATGTCAGCAATCTGAAATCCCCATGCTCAGGAGACAGACCCAGGTGGAAAGAGTTCAAGATGAACCTGAAATAACTTTTTTTTCTTGGTTTTTTCAAATCAGGGTTTCTCTGTGTAGCCCTGGCTGTCCTGGAACTCACTCTGTAGACCAGGCTGGCCTCGAACTCAGAAATCCATCTGCCTCTGCCTCCCAAGTGCTGGGATTAAAGGCGTGCGGCACCACTTCCCAGCCTGAAATAATGTTATATACCCTGTCTTTTAAAAAACAGTCGAGTACATGATGAGTATGAGCTGTACTTTCAGCTAAGATTTGTTTTATAATTTTTAAACTTTATATGTGCGTTTATCTGCATTTACAGAGGGATGTGTACCACATGTGTGCAGTGCCCAAGGAGGCCAAAAGAAGGTGGCAGATTACTGGAGCTGGAGTTACAGGCATTCGTGAGCCATCATGTGAGTGCTGGGAACAGAACCTAGGTCCTCTGCAAGAGTGGTAAGTGTTCTGCCCTGCTGAGTCACCTTCTCCACCCTAGTATTTGGGTGTATTGTAAGAGAAATCTTGTTACTCTAATTTTTCCAAATTTCTCATGCATTTCATTTATACATCAGATAAGTCACCCCTGTGCATGCGGCGTAGAGGAACATAGTAAAAGGACTGCAAGAAGATGCTAAGTTTATCAGATTGGGTGGGTATGAGTATGATCTATATTGAAAACAGCATAGAGAGGTAAACTGCCCCTTGTTGATCACAAAACATACATGAAGTTTAGAGAGCATAAACACGAAGTGTTTTCTTCTGCTGGGTAGACAATAAAAAGGAATTTTTTTACCATTACCCATGAGTTGGGCATTGCAATAGACAAAAACATTAGGGGACTTGGAAGAATATAGAGTTAATAACTGACAAATTAGAAAAAGAGAAACACTAGACCTTGAAACACATCTTTAGCCAAAGGTTTTCTCTGCCATACCTCTGGGCTCTGTATTTGAGAACTAAAAGTCATCTCATCTCATCATGACTATGAATCACCAAATGGAAATATATGCTCACTTCTTTCATATATATTCATTCACATTTAATTATTAAATATAAAAATGAAAATACGTATTCTAGGATTTTGTCCATATCATAACATTCAGGGGAATGTTCTAATCTTAATTTCTATCTGTGATTTGTGTTAACACATATCTGGGACCTTTTGTTTCCCCATATGATCAGTGTGAGTCTCTGAAGATGTGAATTATGAAGGGACTAGAAGAAAGCAGACTCTCCACATGACCCTGCTTCCTTTTTAAGTGTACTTCAGAATTTAATTTTGCCTAAGGGTCTAGAGATGAACACAATTATCACCCTCTACCTTTGTTACCATGTACAAAAGGATCAGAAGGTGTGCCACCCCATCTCTGCTCTCAGTAAGTATAGTATTAGCAACATAAAAGCAGCTTTTTCCACCATGAAGAACTGCAGGGCTGTGTGTCATGAGAGGAAGCCAGGTAAGGTTGAGCCAAAGGCTAAGAAGCCCTAGAGACCCTGAAGGGACACCTGCTTCACCTGCTCCTAGTACTAGGCCCCTGCAGCACCACCATAGAGAGATTTGGAGCCATCAGTCATGTAAGGGCAACACCCCAAGTACTTCCACAGGTAGATGAGGGATCCCTAATATCTCAGACCAAGAAAAAAAGGAAAGGAGACTTGACCACAGTCAAGTAGGCTCAAAAAAGGGTTCTCTATGCTAAAGAGGTACCTAGAGATCCAGAGGGCATTGCTAATAATCTTCTCTTCCCAGACATTCCTCCCTGTAAAGGGTATTTAATCCCAGGTCCACCCTGAGAAGTGGGGTATGGTTTTATGAATCCATTTTCTGCCATGACAATAAATAGTTTAGAAGTATGGACTGCCTCTTTTCATCAAGAGCCACCATGGGATCCAGTCATGGAAAAGGCCTTGTCCTACAGAGCCACAGTCTAGTCTCCCATAGAAGACCTCTCTGCACTCCCAGCCACAACTGCCACCAAGCAACTGTCAAGCCATGGACTATCACTCATGGGACAAACTGGAGCTCCCCCTTTTCCCTGTTTCCAGGCTAGACGCTGTCACCAGCCCACATCCCCCCACTCAATTCTCAGCTCTTCCTCGTCTACCAGTGGTGCCTGGATGTCCAAGAGCCTGAGAACCCCACGGCACCAGCCTCATCTCAGGCCCAGGGACCCCCTAACCAGTTCCAGCTTTCTTACATCTCAAACTGTTTTCCCACCCCTGGAGAGGTGTCTCAGTGCTCCCTTACAGCCCTGCACCCCTGTGCCAGTGGTTGTGTGAGATAAGTACAGTTAAACTACTCGAATCCCGCCTCTCCAAGTGGCTGTGCCCTATGGTGGGGCAGACATAAGCCCATGACCCAAAAGAGAGCCATCACCATATAAGTTAATAACCTCTTCTGAATAATACATCTCATTATCACCTCCAAAAACATCCTGTGAAGAGTGGAACTGGAGATTTCTTTTCTACAATTGGCAAACAAGAAAGCTGAGCCTCCATGTTAAGTACCATTTGCCTGGTATCTTCATATGATAGGCTATTGCAAAATTGAAAGGAATTAATGAATAGATGAAAAATGTAGCCCCAGTGTGAGGAACAGGAACATTTCTGAAATCTAAGACCAAAAATCCCAGTGGTTCCAAGACATTTTTTTTTTTCAAAACTCAGTTGCCCTAGACAAGAGGGTCATGGGAAAGAGAGACCAAAGTTGGAATAGGAAGATGTATGTCTACTTTCAAGCAATTTCTGAGCTACCTTGCTTGAGTCAATCACTCTGCTCATAAGTCTTACATCATGTAAGCTCCACCAATCTATGTATTTAACAGCTGACTTGCCCATCACAGGACTAAGCTCGACAAGCCATGTGGAATGGTCTAACATTACTAGAAAAACCCAGAGGACTGCAAGCTCAGATGTTTTTTCAAAAACATCTATTCAAGATAGACTTATATGTGAAACATACATACCTTCTATCTGATAAATATACAGTGTTAGAATTGGATGTTTTACTCTCCATCTGGTCATGTGGCTTCATCATATTAAAATATTTATGATGTATATAAAGTTGTTCCACATATAAAGAAACACAGAACCTTGGAAGAAACTGCTAGCTGAAGATTTGCACTTTAGTTTTCTAGTGCACCCAAACTAAATACTAGACTGAGCAATTTAAGCAATAGAAATGATTACTCGTGGTGCCAAGGTTCAAGGTTTGTGATCTCATGAGGCTCATCTCAGCCTAGAGACAGACACCTTCTCACTGGGTTTTTATACAGTCATTGCTCCAGGCTGCACCCTCTGGCTTCTCTTTTATGACCAGATTTCCTCTTCTGATGAAAAACAGAAATTGAAAAGGAAGAACTTTATTGTGTACAAGCTTTGTTTTGTTTTTAACTCAATTACTTTACTTTCTTAAAAGCCCCCTTTCCAAATGCCAAATGGGGCACTTGTATTTGAAGCGACAACATATACACTGTGAGGAAACAGAATTCATTTTATTAAAACTCTAAAAGTGAACATGACAAGGAAGAGAGAGAAACAGTGTTGCCTGAATTCTGAAAAGCTCTGCCCACCAAAGGCGGGGACTTGTGCACAGTTCTCGGAGGAACAGAGATTCTGTGGTGGGTTTTGGAGTAAAAGGATCTAAAGGAGTCTGCTCTTCTCACAGGAAAAACATAGAACATACCTTGGAATCAAGACAGAGGTGATGTGCATGCCACACCTCCTTCATTAGCCCCTATAGCATGGTGGCAATTCAATAATGATATTCAATCTGATGGGTAACATGTAGACTTATAAAATGGTTTCACTGATATCACTTACAATAGTTTTAACCTCTGGTACACGGGAAAGAGAACCCAGACATACTGAGTTCTAGTCCAATTCTTCCCACTCCAGTATTTCTCTATCTTGCATTGTAACTTCTAAATTAGCATTTGGATATTCGTGTGTTTTTCTGGTCACTCAGAAAATAACTGATAAGGTTTTAAAAGTGGAGAAGAAAAGAAAAAAGACAATCTGCTTCAGCATAGGGTTAGATTACCATGGTGCTACTCTGATTCCTAAAGATAACAATCCTCCAAATTATTATTACTGTATAGGTTAAACAGTAATTAAGGAAATTTTTACATTTTTCTTCAAAAATGTTGAATCTAAAGATTCCAAGGCATTCAGGAAGGAAGTTATTTCTGTTAGTTGCCATCTGTTATAGATAATGTTTAATCAACTGATTGAGCCGGGTGCATATCCTAAGACACAAAGTCACTCTGCATGATTTGAGATTCCATATATTATCTGTGTGCTAAGTACTATATTTGAATTCCACACCAGGGATGCATTATAAATTCTTTCCTCTGTGACAGCTATGAGCCTTCACAAACTCAACACTTAAAATATTTAACAAGCATAGCAAAGCAGGCACATGATCAGAGAGCTGGAATGAAAGGCTTCTTAAGGCATTATTAAGCATGCCCTGATGTCAGAATACGGCATGGGTCTGTAAGCAGGGAAAGTTGCAGAAGAGTAATTAAATAGAGTAATTTCATTAAAAAATTTATTTGAAAATTCTTATCACTTTGGGAAAACACCGAGATGTATTTCTTTTGAAACTAGTCATTTTTATTGGCACAGCATAAATGAATGAAAGAATAAATGAAAATACACAAATACCACGAGTATTTATTGCTATTGATGCATGAGAAAATTTTATCAGGATACTCCCTTCAGAACCAAAAGGGTGGGCACATTTTTGACAATGTGGAATTGTCATATATGGAATTTGACAATATGGAAACTAAATTTTAATACACCTGTGGGATAAGCTATCAGGCACCAATTAATAACCAAAGGCCTCAAAGACTCTCTCCTACAGTCTGGATGTTCCTTAACCCCATTGCTGTCAAGCCTTTTTATACAATGTACGATCCAAGGATTGCTTACATTATTTATCAACTAACAGAATTTCAAAAATGTTTAATAACTCTTTTCTCTAAGTGATGCTATAAAGAATCTACAACCCAACAAGATCCTATGCATCCTGTTATCTATCTCTTGGATACACATGGCCGCCACACATCCCTGTCATACACATAGTACACTTGCAACTTCAATGAGACAGAAGCCCAGGCTAGCCCATCCCATCCCCTCAACCATCACTGTGCTATAATAACACAATGATGCAATGGAGATAATGAATGCAAGGCTATTTGATACTTCCATGCTTATAGGAGAATCCACCCAGCAACCAAACAAGAATTCATTTACTGATAAAAAGAATTAGGGGACAACAGTGAAAGGGGATGTGAAAAGGGATACCAGTGCTCCCAGCCCAGACCTAAAACACTGACTTCAACAACCTCTCTATCCATACATAGGAAGCTCAACAAGGAAGTCATGACAAGTTCCAGAGACAAGCTGTAGCTATCCAGACAGACATTGACTGTTCTGGATACCATCATTTCCTATATAAGATGTCTGTGAATAAGGATGGGATCTGAGTTGCTGAGTCACATAACTAGTCTTTGGGAACATAAAAGCCACCTACTATAAAAGCCAACACTCAAAATCTTCAGAATCCTAACACCTGGATTTTCATAAAGGCTTTCATATCTCAATTGATCCTTTATGTGGATGTTCTTTTGAATGTTTAATAACTACAGGATCAAGACCAAATACTGCCATATAGAAAAGATCTGAGATGTGACTCACTCACCCTTTTATTCATGTTAGATCCTCAATTATTTGCTTATTCATTTAAGCACCAACTGTGATAGTGGTGTAGTGTGGATTTAAGACTGAACTGTAAATTGTCCATCCCCCACAAAGCCTCATAGTCTACGTAGATGATGTTACAACTACTAAATAAGTTCAATGTATAATATGTCATAACAGAGACATGAAGCCAATGCTTAGTGGACATATTTTGAAGATGAGGAGTGAGAGTCTTTGGAAATTGGGAATGCTTTGACATGCATTCTACCATCTACCATTTTCTCAAGTATCCAGAGTCATGCTTTGTATTACTCCTGACAGGGGATGTAGAAGCATTAGTGGCTTCCTGCCCTGAAAGACTGGTGTGGTCAATGGGCCTTCTAGTGTTTCCCACACTTCTGTCTGCCCTTTCTTTCCAATGGATGTCTTCATTATTCACCTGTTTATCAGGTCAGAACCTGGCAATTATCTTCAACAGTTTTCTTCATCTCACTCACGTCAACAAGGAACCTATCTGAGTCCAATGCCTTCAGTGTGAATCCTGAGCTCTCATTTTATCCCTGTGACAGCTCTGCTTGTGCAATCACCATCACTGAGACCACTGCAGTAGCTTGCTATGTGCATTGTCTCTTTCCTTGCTTCTCATTGGACCCCTTTTCTCAGAGTGCTCAGAGATATTGGATCATAAGACAGCTTAAATCCCACTACTCCTTGGCTTAAAACTGATATGTTTCCACTCATGGAATAAACAAAGTCATCAACATAGGTGCTAGGAACCCCTTGATGCTGCCACTCTGTCCCTAAACCCGCATTATTAGCCTCTCTCTTTCTCTCTCTTTCTCTCTTTCTCTCTCTCTCTCTCTCTCTCTCTCTCTCTCTCTCTCTCTCTCTCTCTCTCTTTCTCTCTCTCTCTCTCTGTATCTATGTATATACTCACTGAACCATCCCAGGAAGGCTTTTGCAAAATCTCCCACAACCTCCATTCCATTATTCTGATCCTGTCATCTTCATTATTTTATTTGTAGAATATCAAGATGCCAGACATGATGCCTTAGGGAGGAGGATTCATGACTGCTTGTAATTTCTATCAGTAGACACAAAGAATAGTCAAATCACATTAAATTCACATGAAATATATGACTTCTCCATACACACCACCTGGGAGAATTATGGCCAGTTGCCTCTCTTCTGTAATGTTTACATTCCCTAGCTCTCATGGGAAATTCAGGAGGTGTCATGGATTACCTGCTAATGTTATTCTTTGACTCATTTATTTGTTCATTGTCTGCTTGTTACACTGAAATTTAAACTTCCTGAAATTCTTGAACCAACACACAGATCAATAAACAGCAGCTAAGTAAATAAACAAACCACCTCTGCAGACACAAACATAGATGTATTCCAGGAGCAGCAGTTCTCAGACTGTGGGTCCCAATTCCTTTGGGGGTATCAAATGACCATTTCACAGGGCTTGTCTAAGACCATCTGCATATCAGATATTTATATTATATTTCATAACAGTTGCAAAATTATAGTTATGGTGTAGCAACAAAAATAATTTTATTGTTGGGGGTAACCACAACATGAGAAACTGTATTAAAGGTCGCAGCATTAGGAAGGTTGAGAACCACTGAAGAAGAGTTGGAGAACAACCATCCCCTCTACTCCTTCTGTTCCTTCACCACTGGGCTATCCATCCATTCCTTTATTCATTTACTTCCCAGGCAATGTTCATGCCTTTTACTCTAGTAGTGTTTACTCATTGTAACAATCGAGTATTTTTAAGGTTTTTTTTTTTTTTAATTATGTGTGTGAAGGAGAATGTGCACATGAGAGCAGGTCTCCATCATTAAGGTCCAGGAGAAGGTGTGTGTACCCTGGAGCTGGAGGCAGTTGTGAGCTGCAGGAAATGGGGGCTGGGAACTGAACTTGGGTCTGTGCAACAGCAGTGAGTATACTTAGCTATTGAGTCATCTCTTAAGTCCTCAATGTAATTGATTTCATCATGAAATTTCCATATATTTATATAATGTACCTTAATCATATCCACCTTCCATTACTTTATGAGGAATTGTTTGTGAGAACTTACAGGGCATATATACAAACAACCCCAAAAACCTCAAGGATCTTATTTTTTATTAAAATTTAGTTGGAAAAAGGTAGAGCCCTTGGCCTGGGCCACCAGGGTTCCATAGCCAACTAGCATTACCCTCCCAGGAGCCTGGAAAAGCATGAGTTGGGTTAAGGTGAGCACCACTGCTCACCTGGACCTGCCTGGAACCCTCGGGACACAGGGACTGAGGTAAAGTCGAGGACAGGAACTTTCCGGTTTCCATCTGTGCCTGGGGACCTCAGCCTGGGCCACAGGGCTCCAGGAGAGAACTGGTATCCCAGGAGTGCTGACACACCTTTGAGCACAGGCAAAACCACCACTTCTGTTCAAACTCACTGGATCAAGAGGGACCCTTGCAGAGCCATCAGGACACAGGAACCAAGGGACAGCTGGGGACAAGATCCTTCTGGTTTCTGTTTGCACCCCAGAGCTGACACTGTGCTACAGCTCTCCAAACCCAAATACTTCTCTGAGAGAGCTGGTCTTCAAGGAGTATTGACACAGAGGCCTGGAGGAAGAACAAGCCACAGCCAGACAGAGTAAGACCAGCTAACATCAGAGTTAAGATGACAAAAGGGAAGGGTAAGAACATAAGGAATAGAAACCAAGGCTACTTGCATCATCAGAACCCGGCTCTCCCAACACAGCAAGCCATGGATACCCTAACACACCAGAAAAGCAAGATTCAGATTTAAAATCAGTTCTCATGATGATGATAGAAGACTTTAAGAAAGAAATTAACACCAGTAAAGAAATACAAGAGAACAGAGGTAAATAACTAGGAGCACTTAAAAAGGAAACAAAGAAATCCATTAAAGAGTTACAGGAAAACACAATCAAACAGACAAAGGAAATGAACAAAACTACCCAGGAGCTAAAAATAGAAATAGAAACAATAAAGAAATCACAAAAGGAGACAACCCTGGAGTTAGAAAACCTAGGAAAGAGATCAAGAGTCATAGATGCAAGCATCACCAACAGAATACAAGAGATAGAAGAGAGAATCTCAGGAGCAGAAGATACCATAGATAACATCGACACAACAGTAAAAGAACACACTAAATACAAACAGCTCCTAACCGAAAACATCCATGAAATCCAGGACACAATGAGAACACAGAATCTAAGGATAATAGGTATCGAAGAGAGTGAAGATTACCAACTAAAAGGACCAGTAAATATCTTCAACAAAATTATAGAAGAAAACTTCCCCAACTTAAAAAAAGATATGAACATAAATATATAAGAAGCTTACAGAACTCCAAACAGATTGGACCAGAAAAAAATTCATCCCGACACATTATAGTGAAAATACCAAATACACAAAACAAGGAAAGAATATTAAAAGCAGTAAGGGAAAAAGGTCAAATAACATATAAAGGCAGACCAATCAGAATTACACCAGACTTCTCACCAGAGACTATGAAAGATAGAAGATCCTGGGCAGAACTCATACAGACCCTAAGAGAACACAACTGCCAACCGAGGCTGCTATAACCAGCAAAACTCTCAATTACCATACATGGTGAAACCAAAATATTCCATGACAAAAGCAAATTTACACAATATGTTTCCAGAAACCCAGCCCTACAAAGGATAATGGATGGTAAACGTCAACTCAAAGAGGGAAGCTACACCCTAGAAAAAGCAAGAAAGTAATCTTTCAACAAACTCAAAAGAAGATAGCCACATAAACATAAAAATAACATCGAAGAAAACAGGAACCAACAATCACTATTCCTTCATATCTCTTAACATCAATGGACTCAATTCCCCAATAAAAAGACATAGACTGACAGACTGGATCCATAAAGAGGACCCAGCATTGTGCTGCATTCAAGAAACACATCTTCGTGATAAAGACAAACACTACCTCAGAGTAAAGGGCTGGAAAACAAGTTTCCAGGCAAATGGTACCAAGAAACAGGCTGGAGTAGCCATTCTAATATCCGATTAAATCAACTTTCACCCAAAAGTCATCCAAAAAGATAAGGAAGGACACTTCATGCTCATCAAAGGAAAAATCTACCAAGAAGAACTCCCAATTCAGAACATCTATGCTTCAAATGCAAGGGCACTCACATTCATAAAACAAACTTTACTGAAGCTCAAAGCACACATTGCGTCTCACACAATAATAGTAGGTGACTTCAACACACCATTATCAACAATGGACAGATCTTGGAATCACAAACTAAACAGAGACACAGTGAAACTAACAGACGTTATGGACCAAATGGATTTAACAGATATCTATAGAACATTTCATCCTAAATCAAAAGACTACACCTTCTTCTCAGCACCTCATGGTGCCTACTCCAATATTAAACATATAATCAGTCACAAAACAAACCTCAACAGATACAAGAAGATTGAAATAATCCCATGCCTCCTATCAGATCACTACAGATTAAGGCTGGTCTTCAATGGCAACAATAACAACAGAAAGCCCACATACACATGGAAGCTGAACAATGCTCTACTCTATGATAACTTGGTCAAGGAAGAAAGAAAGAAAGAAATTGAAGACTTCCTAGAATTTAATGAAAATGAAAGTACAACATACCAAAACTTATGGAACACAATGAAAGCAGTGTTAAGAGGAAAACTTATAACTTTGAGGATCTCCAAAAAGAAACTGGAGACAGCATACACTAGCAGCTTAACAGCACACCTGAATGCTCTAGAACAAAAAGAAGCTAATGCACCCAAGAAGAGTAGAAGGCAGGAAATAATCAAACTCAGGGCTGAAATCAACCTAGTAGAAACAAAAAGAACTATACAAAGAATCAACAAAACAAAGAGTTAGTTCTTTGAGAAAATCAACAAGATAGATAAACCCTTAGCCAGACTAACCAGAGGGCACAGAGACAGGATCCAAATGAACAAAATTAG
>CM052713.1:6572616-6592031 GCA_028551405.1 Uromys caudimaculatus
TGTTGCCATTGAAGACCAGCCTTAATCTGTAGTGATCTGATAGGAGGCATGGGATTATTTCAATCTTCATGTATCTGTTGAGGTTTGTCTTGTGACCGATTATATGGTCAATTTTGGAGAAGGTACCATGAGGTGCTGAGAAGAAGGTATATTCTTTTGATTTAGGATGAAAAGTTCTATAGATATCTGTTAAATCCATTTGGTCCATAACGTCTGTTAGTTTCACTGTGTCTCTGTTTAGGTTGTGATTCCAAGATCTGTCCATTGATGATAATGGGGTGTTGAAATCTCCTACTATTATTGTGTGAGGTGCAATGTTTTGTTCTCTTAGGGTCTGTATGAGTTCTGCCCAGGATCTTCTAGCTTTAATAGTCTCTGGTGAGAAGTCTGGTGTAATTCTGATTGGTCTGCCTTTATATGGTACTTGACCTTTTTCCCTTACTGCTTTTAATATTCTTTCCTTGTTTTGTGTATTTGGTGTTTTCACTATAATGTGACCGGAAGAATATCTTTTCTGGTCCAATCTATTTGGGGTTCTGTAAGCTTCTTGTATATTTATGTTCATCTCTTTCTTTAAGTTAGGGAAGTTTTCTTCTATGATTTTGTTGAAGATATTTACTGATCCTTTAAGTTGGGAATCTTCACTCTCTTCGATACCTATTATCCTTAGGTTCTGGCTTCTCATTGTGTCCTTTATTTCATGTATGTTTTGGGTTAAGAGCTTTAGCATTTTGTGTGTTCTTTTACTGTTGTGTCTATGTTATCTATGGTATCTCCTGCTCCTGAGATTCTGTCTTCCATCTCTTGTATTCTGTTGCTGATGCTTGCATCTATGACTCCTGATCTCTTTCCTAGGTTTTCTAACTCCAGGGTTGTCTCCTTTTGTGATTTCTTTATTGTTTCTATTTCTATTTTTAGCTTCTGAATAGTTTTGTTCATTACCTTTGTCTGTTTGATTGTGTTTTCCTGTAATTCTTTAATGGACTTCTGTGTTTCCTCTTTAAGTGCTTCTAGTTATTTACCTCTGTTCTCTTGTACTTCTTTAAGGGTGTTAATTTCTTTCTTAAAGCCTTTTATCATCATCCTGAGAACTTATTTTAAATCTGAGTCTTGCTTTTCTGGTGTGTTGGGGTAACCAGGGCTTGCTGGGGTGGGAGAGCTGGGTTCTGATGGTGCCAAGTAGCCTTGGTTTCTGTTCCTTATGTTCTTGCCCTTGCCTTTTCCCATCTTGTTAACTCTGATTTTAGCTGATCTTACTCTGTCTGGCTGTGGCTTTTCCCTCCTGCAGGCCTCTGTGTCAATACTCCTTGAAGACCAGCTCTCTCAGAGAGGTATTTGCGTTGAAGGGCTGTGGCACAGATTCAACTCTGGGTTGCAGACTGAAACCAGAGGAATCTTGTCCCCAGCTGTTCCTTAGTTCCTGTGTCCTGATGGCTCTGCAAGGGTCCCTCTTGATCCATTGAGTTTGAACAGAAGTGGTGGTTTTGCCTGTGCTCAAAGGTGTATCAGCACTCCTGGGGTACCAGCTCTCTCCTGGAGGCCTGTGGCCCAGGCTGAGGTCCCCAGGCACAGATGGAACCTGGAAAGTTCCTGTCCCCGACTTTACCTCAGTCCCTGTGTCCCGAGGGTTCCAGGTGGGTCCAGGTGAGCAGTGTTGCTTGCCTTAACCCCTCTCACAGCTTTTCCAGGCTCCTGGGAGGGTAGCTTTCTCCTGGCGCTAGTTGGCTATGGAACCCTGTTGGCCCGGGCAGAGGTCTCCAGCCAGAGATGGAAGCCGGAAAGTCATCACCTGAGTTTTTGATCTTAGCCATTCTGACTAGTGTGAGTTGGAATCTGAGAGTTGTTTTGATTTGTATTTCTCTGATGACTAAGGATGTTGAAGGAACTTTTAAATGATCAAAACTCCTCCAGGTAAACACAAACTCTAAAGGCACCCAATGCCTCCTATCAGCACGTAGGTGGACATCAAACCTTTAATAACATCAGCCCACACTGTGGTATCAAGGTCCTAATAGCAGTTTAACAGATCTGTGCAGTCTACCTCCTTACACACATCACCCACACACATCACAACCACACAGTCTTGTGCTGAAAACCCAGCAAGAGGCTTGAAACTGTTTTCCATCCAATAAGTGGCTACCATTTTTTTCCTCCAGTATGCTCAGAAGCACATTCCAAGATCCCTGGAGTCATCTTAGTACTATCAGCAGAAAGCATTCTTCACCAGTTAGTTTTATGAAGGGTAACTACAAGCATTCTGTGCACTGGAGTTTGTATGAGAATACAAGGACACTGCCTAGGGTCATTCCAGGGAAGAGAAATAGCCAGTGACTTACAAAGACCTGACTCTGAAGGCTCCTCCCACTAGTACAAGTACCAAGGCCATCTACAACAGGCAGAGAGAAAAGAGATCCTTTGCTCCTTGAACTGGCCCAAGGTGAGTAGCATGCACAATATAGAAATGAAATTCTCTTCCTATGTGATGACCAGATAGCTGGAGCTCTCTCAGGACCCCAGTCAGCTCTGGTTACCCAGAACTTTATAAACATAACAAGTTAGTTGCTTTGCTCAAGGCATTCCCTTGACAGATGTAGTACGTGTTTCTCATCTTTACTGAGACATTTTGTATATGTACCATAAAACTAAATTGTATACATTCCCTTATAACTAACACACAATATGAATTTATTTCTCCAAACCATCCTACTAGGACAATGTAGTATACATTTCTCAACCATTATTTGTAGTTTTTCATGTGAAAAATTAAATTTATAAAAGGACGATCCAGATGTAATTTTCTCTTGTGCATTCAAAATAAAATAATTCTGAATAATTGAAAATCACTATGTTGTTTATTCATATATATATATATATATATAACATATAACATACACATTCAAATATATATATGTATATGTGTATGAATTTGTATATGTACATGTATACATAAACATATACATATATTCCATGTATATATGCATATACCAGTGGTTCTCAACCTTCCTACTTGTGTGACCCTTTAATTCAGTTCCTCTTGTGGTAACTCCCAACCATAAAATTATTTTTATTGCTTCTTCATAACTATAATTTTGCTACTGTTATTAATTGTAATGTACATATTTGTGCTTTCCAAAAGTCTTGGACAAAACACAGGTTGAGAAACGTTATACACTGTAAATAGTGACTCAGACACAGAACAATTTTTATAAATTAGTGGAAGCCAACTAGTATGTAATTGCATGAAATTTTCATGATCATGATTTTACCTGGAGTATGGCACCACCTCTGTGAACAGAATTTTAACAAAATATGCTTGCTGACAAAACGAACAAACATGTTGCATTGTGGTAGCTCAGGGCCATTCAAGCTCCCACCCATTTCAGGCTTGGTAACATTCTAACATACTCACACAGATGATTTTAGTAGCTTCTCAATTTTTAATAAAGTATCTCACTTTTTTCTCACTAAGCAAACAAATATACAAATGCTACTGTTTTGGAGTGTGTTTTGAGTAAACTCAAGTATAATAATGATGAGCCATTCACAAGCTCTGTGTATGTGCACACACACATGTACACATACAGAGAGACATATAATTTCACCTTGTTAGTCCCTGGGCCATCCCTTGAGATCCACTACTCTACTGTACACAGTGAAGAGCATTGCTAACTGCAATGAGGAACTTAGAGTGGTAGCAGTCACTCTCAGGAGTGGTAGCTCCTACAGCATGGAAGAATTTGGAAAGTTCCTGTCCCTAGAAGGACCTCAATGTTTTAGAGGAGTGAGCCAGCTTGAGGAAACACTGAGTTGTGCAAGGTGCAGCAGTGAAGAGCAGTTTAGCAAGTTGCAGTAACAGGTAGGAGATCATGAAACACAAATGGAGGACAGAGCAGCAGTGCAGGCTTTAGAGAGAGTAAAAATCATCTCTAAGTCTTGCTTAACACATATCTGCAGTCTATTTACACAGGATATGAAGTTTTAAATAATGAATGACAAAGTGCAGAATGGAAGCTGACAATATTTTAAACTTTAACAAAGAGACTTGAAATGATTGATTCAGCCACTTACTCTCATCCACAGAACTGTAGAAATGCATGATGGGAATACTGGTGCACACTCATAATCCAAGAACTGGAGGGGTTGTGGGGGAAGAATGATAATGAGTTCAGGGTCAGCCTTGTCTACACAGAGTGTGAAATTAAGCCTAAGATACATGAGACTCTGTATCAGGAGAAAGCGGGAATAAGAAGAAACTAGGGAAGAGGAGGGAGAAGAGGTGAAGTTCGGAGGGAATGAGATGGGAAGGGAATGGAGGAAGGAAGGACCTAGAAAAATGCTATGACTCTTACCTTCTGAGCAACACATATTGAATTGTTTGGAGACTAAAACAAATGAATGATTTTGTGCTCAGTTAGTACAAATTAAGCAGTAATCTTCCTTTCTTCTTCTTCTTCTTCTTCTTCTTCTTCTTCTTCTTCTTCTTCTTCTTCTTCTTCTTCTTCTTCTTCTCCTCCTCCTCCTCCTCCTCCTCCTCCTCCTCCTCCTCCTCCTCCTCCTCCTCCTCCTGCCATTTACAATGAAACTGGTGTTTTATTTGCTGTCTGAGTGCAGAGAGGAATTGGATAAAAGTGCAGAACAAATCTCTCCAAGGCAAACTCATGATGATTATAATTACCCTTCCCATTACTCTACCACCATCTGTAGAGCTAGCTCCACTCTCTTGCATAAATATCATCCATGGCCTTTTACAGTCTTTATGGTCATTATCAAAGTCCCTGCCAGTGACAAGTTCCCTCTTGCCATCATGTTTTCCATAGGTTCTTCACTGCTGTTGGTGGCCAGTGAACTCATCATGTCTACATTTATAATGAACTCCCTACAATCTGCCACATTGCTTTCTTCTACTTCCTTGCTTTAGCCACCCCCTTTGACCTTCAGGGATATAAAAACATCAAGGCCCACCCATCACAGAAAACCTTGGCTGTTGGATTAGCCTTCCCAAGTTTTATTGTTTTTTGTTTTATGTCTCTGTCCCTATCATCCTAGGCACAGCTCTGTACTATAACTCTAACTACATAGTTGTATTGAAGTATGTTTTGATGATTTTTGTTTTATTGATTAGAAAAGGAGTACTCTAGAACCTGGAGAGGTGGCTCAGTGGTTATGGGCATTGTCTGTTCTTCCAAAGGACCAAGACTCAATTCCCAGCACCCACATAGTAGCTCACAGTCATCTGTAACTCCTATTCCAAGGAATCTTATCATTTTTTATTTTGGCCTCTGCAGATGCCATACACATGGGATATGGACAGAAAGACAGACAAAACACTGATACACATAAAATAATAATAATGAATTTAAAAGATAAGCACTACAAAGCTAAGAGGGTTGCCTTGTAAGAAGGAACCAAACCAAAGCTATTCTGTATAAAACTTCCATTTTGAATAGGGGTCAAAACTTATGTGCTGGATACCTCCCTGTGTAACTGGCATCATGCTTAGCAGAGATGTATGTGAGTAACTGACATCTTGATTGGTAAGTTGAGACATGAGTGCTAGGCAAGACACCCAGCCATAGTTGATTAAACTAACCAATGGGAGCAGATAATTGTACCACAATTACATGTTCCTAGGTAAGTCACCTAACACTAAACCCTAATGATGGAAAAATATAACTGTAACTTGGGAGTGTTCATGGTTTTCTTGCTTAAGAGCACAATAACATTCTGATTCAGGGTCACAGTGCAGCTGTCCAGTTTGTTCTGTGACCCTGAAATATCGGCTTGATTATAATAATTTATTGTCAATTTGTAATTGATTACAATAAATGTTGGTGTTTTAGTGGTGTTCAATGTAAGTTGACCACATAACATCCTCACACCCCACTAAGGGAATGTGAGTCTTGTATT
The DNA here is from genome assembly GCA_028551405.1 of Uromys caudimaculatus. Taxonomy (NCBI): domain Eukaryota; kingdom Metazoa; phylum Chordata; class Mammalia; order Rodentia; family Muridae; genus Uromys; species Uromys caudimaculatus. The sequence continues at coordinate 6,578,524 of CM052713.1, forward strand.
TTACATAATGATAAACTTGTTCATGTAAGAATGGAGCTGAGCTTCGTCAGGGTATAAAAACCAGGCTTAAGGGTAAGATGAAGCAAATAAGAATAAATGAGTGGCAGAATCCAAAGCTAGCTCAGACCTTAAGCCAGGACTTGTCGGAATCAAAGAAAATGAGGCAAGAAAGTGGAAGATAGGTTGGTAAGGTAAAAATAGGAAAGTCAGGTGTCTCCGATAGGAGAGTCAGGTGTCTCCCAAAGCCAGCTTGGATCAGCAGTAGGGAGGAAACAATAGAGCAGATTACAGGAAAAAGGCATACTCTGAGGATTAGTAAACAGCATTAGCACACTGGCAATCATATAATGTGCATCCTGGATCACACACTAAGAACCACAGAAGTCTACCTCAGAAGCTATTGATTGTAGCTACTGCTGCTATCATCCATGCTATACAACCATGTTTAAGCAGGAGGCAAAGTAATTGAAAATTGGACAAATTAACAAAATATATAGAAAGTGAAGGTAAAAGAAATGTATAGCTTTGCCTGTTAGTGATAGGTAGTTGACTTGAAAAGTTGATTTAGAATCAGATAAACAGTGAAACAGTATAATCGTCAGAAGCAATTAAGCATTGAGGGGGAAAATGTAAAATTCTATGATTAAAATATGGGCTGAAGAATTTGGTTAAGCAAATAGGCCTGGAAGTAGAAGCAGAGTTATTATTTCTAAGAAGCAGACTGAAAAGGCTAAAATAATGGGGTTACTGGCCCTAAAATATAAATTTCCAAGTGGATGGAGGAATATGTAAGTGGGTAAAGCACTTGCAGGTTTGCAGAGGACCAGAGTTTAATTCCTAGCATCCACAGAGTAGCTCACAACTACTTCTAATTCCAGTTCAATGGAATCTAACATTCTCTTCTGGCTCCTGCTGGCTCCTGCATGCACAAGGTGCATATAAACTCAAGCAAAAATGCATCAATAATATTTTACAAATGAATGAATTTCCAGCCAGTAGAGGGAGAGATAAACACTGATCAACTCACAGCATGGCAGAGGTAAAGGACAGACATCTTATAGATATATTCCAGTATGATCCTTTAAGCCTCACTATAGTAAATATAATTGATTCTTTCAATAGACAGTAAATATAAAATTTAGAGATATTAAATACATTTCTCAATGACCAAAGAAAGAAAAAAGTCTTTATCAAAAGAAAATCTTTGGGCAGAGGCTAAATAATAATTTACATTGTAGAAAACATCTATACTCAGGGATGAGTTGTAAGCAATTACTTATAAAGTCTGTCTGGCTTAAGATTTCAGTTTCTGAGATAATACAAGCTTGATCCCCAGAGACTGAAAATTGAAGGTCTAAACGTTTAAATAATAGATGTCTGATAACAGAGAATTAAGGACACTTATAGCTTGCTACAGCAGAAAGCCCACACTCTCAAAAAACTGGAGTTGCTGATATTTTTTTTTTTGTTTTTTGTTTTTTGTCAGCTGGTATCTTTAATTATCTTTCAAAACCAAGACTTGTACAAATAACTGTAGAAAAGCTGCCATAATAAAAGTTAAGAAAAGATTTACATGGACACTGCAGAGAGGAGACATCAATCCAAGTAGCCAAAGGCTAATGCAGCCTCCCAAGGGGCTGGGAAGGAAGGGAGAGAATAAAGACAAAGAAGATTATGTCAAGCCTTTATAGCTAATAAAATTTGCTGTTGTGGTTGTTTGTTTTTGTTTAAGTTTTATTTTTTTCCTTACCTAGCCCCATCACACATGATTTCTCACTCTTGGAATGAAAATGTCTCTACTAAACCTTACGAACCACTGTACTCTGCAAGCACATAGCATGTGGTCGAGCACGGAGGCTAGGGAAATTGTATACTATCTATCGAAGTTTCTATAAACTCAAAGTGTTCTTTATAAAATGTGTTAAACCTACTTTTATGTATATGAGTGCTTTGCATGCATGTTTCTATGTGTACCAAGAGCATGCAGAGTCAATCGAGACCAGAAGCAGGCAACAGATCTAGATAACTAGAGTTAGCACCATATGGGTGCTGGGAACTGAACCTAGGTCCTCAAAATAGCAAATGCTCTTAATCATTGAGCCATCTCACCTGTTCTATAAAGAACATTTTCAAAAGCATTATTTGAGTCAAAAAATCTAGACACACTAAAATATATGCCACGGGATGTGTTAAGCAGATAAAATTAATCTTTGATTATAGAAATAAGAATAGCAAGTTGTCAGTAGGAGGTAGAGTTGAATGGAAAGAAGCTATAAGGGAAATTCTGAGTCACAAGATACAAGGTCTGTGGTATAAATTTGATGATGAGGCTGACTCAACTGTTATTTAACTTCACCTTTAGATCTAAACCTCACATAAGCTTAGGTTCTACATATGGGCAAAGAGGCTTGGGAAATATAGGTGATCCTTCTCTTTCAGCTTATGAGCGAGCAGAACTTCCAACCAAACAAACTCTTGCTTCCATGAAGGAGTTCCTCCTCTGACTCTACCATGTCATAATAAAACTCAGGCCTGACTTGTTCTTCTTGCAAACCATTTCAGACCTCCTTGAGAGGCTTGCCTTTTTCACTCCCACAAAATTAAAGTAAGTAAACAACCATCATTTCCCATTATCTTGATATATGATGGTCAAACTCCAAGCCACGTTACTGTTTTGTGACAGTATCCAGGTCAGTTCTGAACTCATGTGTTACCTCTCCAGTGTCTGGAATTGGAGCTGTGCATTACCCACAGCCTCTCATTTGTGTCTTATTGATCTTTCTGACTCTGGCCCTTCTCATCCATGGCATCACGGAGAAGCAACTCCTACCCACCACCACTCCAAAGGCTGAGTTTTTAAGTCAAATGATCTTGCTGAGCACTTGCCTCATAGAAAAGAACTGTTCTTTCTTGGATGCCTATGGCAAACTCTGGAGACAGCTGTTCATTTTCTTATATTAAATGAGTAGGTGCATCTAAGTGATCAATGGTGGAATGGTTCTCTTAACCCTCAGTGGTCTAGGACATGCATTTTTGTGTACTCAGTGTTATTGACGAATATATCCTTGCTTACTCAATTTCTTTTGCTAATTTGAAATACTTCTGTATAAATTGAGTTGGTATTAAAGCTATTCCAACTCTATTTATAATACTAATTGCTTCATATTTGTTTGCATTTTTAACAAATGTGAGACTCTAAATAATTAGTATGAACATCCCCAAGTAGCATCAACTTTAGACACAGGACTCAGTTATATTCTGTTATTATACCTGTTCTCAAAGTGGCTATGTGCTGGTTTGTTGAATGGGCAAACATATTTATTGGGAATATAATTTTATCAAAGGCTTGATGGCCAGATTTTTCAATAAAAAGAAGTTTCTGTCCCAAACAACAGGAGCAGGGGATATCCAAAAAGTTGTTTGTATGTGGGATATGTTCTTCTAGCTGGGCTGCCTCCTTGTCTGGCCCCTATGGGGAATGATGCACCTAGCCTTTCGATACTTGATGTGTCAGGGTGGAGTGGATACCCAGCTCAGAGGAGAAGAGGAGGGAGGGTTGGAGGGAAGGATTGTGGGAGATGGTAACCAGGAGGGGGGCAGTGAGAAGGATGTAAAGTAAATAAGCAAAATTAACAATAATAAAAAAGAAGTTTTTTTGTGCTTTTAAGTGTGGACATTTTTAAACATTCCTTATTAGAATATATTAACTATATATAAAGATGGAATTCATTTTTTACATTTTCATACACTTACAAAATATATTTTGATTATATTTGCCGCATCCTATTCACTTCTTTTGTCTCCTCCTACTCCAGTTTGATTTGAATTTTTGTGGAATATTTTTTATAATTTGAAGTTTGGGATCCTGGAATTCTTGTGCCTGAAGAACAGCAATTATAAACATATCATTCAAAATACATTTGTTGCATTAAAAAAACTGCCTGTGAGCCGGGCAGTGGTGGCGCACGCCTTTAATCCCAGCACTTGGGAGGCAGAGGCAGGTGGATTTCTGAGTTCGAGGCCAGCCTGGTCTACAGAGTGAGTTCTAGGACAGCCAGAGCTACACAGAGAAACCCAGTCTCGAAAAAAAACCAAAAAAAAAAAAAAAAAAAAAAAAGCTGCCTGTGCAGGTAGAATATGACTCTTGTGTTGTGAAAAAGGTAATTCCACTTAGGATTTGATCATCTGAATATAGATTATTAAAATCCGACAAAGGCTGAGATAATAGTTGCAATAAAAGATGATTAGTTACATTTTTGATGTCTTTCACTTCCAACAAATGACAAGTAAGGGAATCAGTGGGAGGACATTGCCTATTTCAGTTACCAGTCTAGAGTCAGGCTCAACACAAGTCAATATCTTTCGCAGTGGCAGTTATTTCTCACCTGCAGATGCTGAGTTATCACACAGCTCACTTCACATCCCAGGGCCTTTCTGTTATCTGAAGTGTGCTTTCTTCTCTTGAGTAAAGATGTGATACATCCAAATGAGAAAGTCTTATGATGATGAAAATGTAGCCCAATGACCATCTCTCTTGGGGTCTGTTTATTTAAAACCCAACATGCCTTATTTAATCATTTTAAATTTATTTTTGTTAGAAAAGGTCATTTCTCCAAGTGTTTCAAATTAGGCTAAATAATGACAGAATGATTAAAACGGTATCAGAAATTTAGTTTCTGGCCAACAAATAATCACAATCAATAAAATCTAATGGCTTTTTTTTTTCATGTTTCTTGAGACTCCATTTCACACGCCGCCCCCCCAAATACATGTTTTTGCCACTTTTTTCTTGTTCAGTATTTCTTGTGTGTATGAAATTCATGTGTGTGAGGGGGGCATGCAGAATCCACAGGTTAACATCAGGTATCTTTCTCAATTGTTGTCTACCTTTCCCTTTGAGACAAGGTCTCTTACTGAGCTTGGAGGTGATTCCGAGACTGTCCAGAGAGTCCCAGTAGTCATGTCTTAGTCATGCAAGCACTGGAGTTAAAGCTATGCTCCACTGTGCCCTGCTTTTTAAAGGTAAAGGATAGGGATCTTGACTTAGGTTCTTAAACTCTTCACCAAGTGGCCAAACTCTCCAACTCTAGTTCATTGTGGAGGATTGCCTTATCTGGCATCAATAGGAGAGGATGCCCTTAGTCCTCTGGAGGCTAGATGCCCCAGCTTAGGGGAATGCTATGGCAGTGAGGTATGAGTGAGTGGGTGGGTGGGAGACACCCTGATAGAAGCGGGGGTGAGGGGGTGGGACGGGGGATTGTGGAGGAGAAACTTGGAAGGGGGATAACATTTGAAATACAAGTAAATAAAAAAACCAATAAAATGTATATAACAGAAGTCCATAACTTTATCTTACTTGGTCCCTCTCTGTACACATTACTTAGACCTGGCCCTCTGCCTCTTCCTGTGGTCTTTCAAGCATTGTCTAGTTTTCTCCTGTAGAATGATTCTCTTCAGTATCTGTTTTGAAGCAATTTTGCTAAGAAGACTAGTCTTAGCTTTTATTCACGTTAAAATGTCTTTGTTTTTCTTTATTTTTTGGAGAGTGAGTTTGCTGGATCTGGAAAGGTTGAATCTTCTAGGCTGTGAGCTCACGCCATGCCACTGCCTCTGCCCATTGTGGTTCTGACTTCAAGACATAAAGGTTAATCTCCTGGAGGCACCTTTAAAATGACTGCTGATTTTTATCTTCTTGCTTCTAGGATGCTCTTTGCTTCTCATTAACTTGACTTTGAGGACTCTATCTTGCTTGCATTTTCTTGTTTTTCACCATTGTTTAAATGATGAGTTTTTCATTACGTTTGAACCTTTTCTGCCACTTTCTCCATTTCTCCAACTTTTTGTCTATAGCTGTCTTTTCTATTTTGTAGGTTCTTCTTTCTTCTACCCTTGTCTACCCTTTTCCACCCTAACAACCCCCAACACTGGATAGGAGAGGAAAAAAAGTTTAGGGGAAAGGGTGTGACCAGTCCAGATTATTAAACTACTTCCTGATGATTAGGGGCATTGAGTTCCTTGGTGCAAGTTTGATCTTAGCTGTCTGGATATCTAATTTTTTCTAGTTGTTATTTCCTTTTTGCTAATGACTACTTAACAAACTACAACCAACAACAAACAAGAATCAACAGCCCACCCCCTCTCTTAGAGCCTTAGCATTTATATACCCTCTGAAGAGTTCTCAGAATTCCAAAAGTCACATAACCTCAGAAACTATCTGCAGCTGACAAAATCACACCCTTGCTAGAGCACAAGGCAAATCATAGTCAGCTGCTGTGGATAATCTAAATCAGTCCCATATTCCACAAGCAGAAATTAGAGACTAAGACAAAGTCATAAACCATGAGAAAGTAGAATGTGCTTAAAATGGGATTAAATGAAATCATATTCCCATATTATTTCTGGTTTTCAAAGAAATCAAAATTATCACATTTGTTTTTTGTGATACCCATTATAGAATATGACCATGTTATACCAGACACTCTCAAGTGACCTATCTTTAAACTTCTGTCCCGTCAACTCTTCAGTTGAACACCCCTACTAAATGTTTTCACTTCAATTACTATGCTAATTAAACTAGAGAATTGTTGTATACATGCCTTTATTGCTATATGTTATTTTTAAACAAAATTTCAATGGCTTGATTTTACCAATGAAGACTCGGGAGCCAGATCCTAGGTGAAAGCCTACTAGTTCAGAGAGGCAGAGAAAGTATCCAGCTGACCTTCCTCCTCAGCTGACATCTCAGAAGGCATCCCCCCATGCTGTCTCAAAAAGCCTTCTTTAAGCTGACTGTCCCTCTTCCTTCCTAAGTCTCTCTCTCTATCCTCCTGGCTTCCTCTTACTCTCTACAATATTTAAATAATCCTATATTCACTTCCTGTTAACTGGTTGCTTGCTCTGCCTCTTGACCTGTGGTTGACTTTATTTAGTCCTGTTTACAATATTTAAGCTGAAAGCTCTTGGATTAATGGTGTGTGCTAAGACTGAGCCATACCATAACAGTTCTTTACCAGTAAATAATACAATTCCAGAGTTCATAGTGTGTTCCAATATCCTGTAACAGTTATTCTCATATTTTCTAGTCATTCTTGAGCTGGTTCATTCTCTTTAGCTCTTTTACCATAGTGATATTCACTGGATTTCATCTTTAATTAGAATATTCTAGAGCTGAGCTTTATTGCACTCTGGTCCATCACCATATTAAAGACAATGCTTTAGACATTAGTCCGTCTCCCAGAGTTCATCACTATTTGCTATTTCTGCCGTTGATTTGATTATACACTTTACTGAACTAATTAAACACATCTGTAGTCTTGGTTGCCAGAGACTCCTGAAGTCTCTGCTCATTTAACTTAGAAATCAGCTAGTAATTAGACAGAGACTTCCCTAAACACCTTAACCTAATAAGTCTTGTACTTTATTAAAGACTGAGCTGGTGTTTGTCCAGGTACACGTTCCACTTTCTCATGGTTTATGACTCTTATATTAGTCTCTAATTTCTGCTTGCATGGTGGCTCAACAGGGGCTTCTTGTGCCTTTTCTGAGCACACCCCAACCCTGTATATGCAGTGGCCTCCTAAATTCCTAGAAAGGGTTAGAATGTTTCAAATCACATATGAAAAGCTCATTTGCTTTTTTTTTTTTCCCCTTTTGGTCATTCTCTTGCTTTTCTGTACAGTGTTGCTGTCTCAGGCAGCTGTGACAGTAAACTGTAGACAATGATTCTTTTCAACCAAAGCACCAGGGTTAATTCAATTATGACTGAATAGGCTGAGGCCAGTCTAAAGAAAAAGAGGGTAGTGAGTGGGGCATTTCCAGGAAGCTACAAGGAAAGTCAATGATGACAACACCCCCAAAGATGAAGATGTTGGAAACCTTAAGTCCATTCTGACATACCAGCTGCTGCTGAGTGGCTGGATTTTGTGGCTGCAGGGATTCTAAGTAGCTGCTTCAAGGTTTCCACGGAGCTTGGGATTAGAAACAGAGAACACAGCAAGTGGAAACAACAGCAGTGGTGGTGCCTGTAGTTTGCTGTCCTTACAAAGAGACAGTCATCTCTCCTGAATCACCCTCCTAAGATGCAGCAGACATTGCTCTAAATCCAGATTCATGAAAATGTTATATTTCATACATATGTGGAGGGGTGATCTTTCAAAGACTCAGTTCAACCATTCTCCAAGATTTTCTTTGTGGGAGTCAGCCTTTGAAGCAACTAATTATTTGTTTTTATAAGATCTGTTTTTATCACTCTTTATTAGTAGAGTCATGCTGGTTTAAATAATTTCTAATTGGTGTTTTGATTATATCAGTATTTCTAAGGTCCTGAAACTTTCCAAATAATCAGCCATATTAAAGAAAGTTTAAGGATGCAAGACTTCAATGAAAACATATGAAGGCGTGTGCTATGAAATGCCAGAGGTTAATATACTCAGACCTTTCAAAGTATTGCTAGCATGAATGATGATTCCTGGAAGGAGGCCATGTCTTCAAAGACTGATTGACTGATTAGAGCTTCAGTGTGTGGAAAGGTAGAAATGTTGAAGGTCCTGAGTTCAATACAATTTATCTTGGGTGATTCTTAGTCCTCTAAATAGCCACCAACAGTGTTCCCACCAATGTAACTTAAAACTGTCTTGATTTATGATTTTAAAATATGGAATCTGGGGTAACCTACATCCATTTCCTCACATTGGTCAGTATGTGGCTCCAAAATAAACTATCTCTTATCTCCTTTGAGGTGGGAATTGGATTTTTATATCAATACTTAGTAACAGTCAACTCGGTCTTGCAACCCTAGGTAGGTTGAAATGAATTTGATAGAATGTATTATAGGAGAAGTGATAACAATTTACATTTCAGTAAGTAATAGAAATATCTGTATTTAGAGACCACTTATGGCAGTAGTTACATCTGGATGAAAAATAGAACTGTTTGAATCAAGATAGTTTTTGGAAGAACTAATGGACAGAAGTGAAGATTTTGGATTGCTGGTGTTTAGATGCAGAATAATTGATTAAGTCTAGGTGTCTTTCATTTATTTTACTTTATTTTATTTTGTTGATAGTATGGGGATGGAACCCAAGTGGCCACTCTTCAGTTAAATTCTCCAACCTCCTAAAATTGTAACTGGCATGTGTGATTCAGACTATGATACATTCTCTGGAGTCTAGCCTCAATAACTCTTATGTTTATGACCTACAATATTTTTAAAAAGCAGGTGAAGAGCCATAATGAAGATGAGGAAAGGACTACTTGGGGAGCTTTGCAATGTCTCCTGAACTCTATTGTCAGGTTCATGGCTTCGCCTGCCTCCCTGAAGAATCCTTCTGGCATCAGAAACATCCAGCCAACACCAAAGACAAACGGAAGACTAAAAGATGGCCTTAACTGATGGCAATGGGAGGGGAGACCCTTGGTCTGAGGAGGTTTGATGCCCAAGGTAGGAGGATGCTACAGTGGTGGGGCAGGAGAGTATGGGTAGGGAGCACCCTCATACAGGCAAAGGGAAGAGGGAAGGGTGGGTGTGGGGTGGGGGAGTAGTGGAGGGGTAACAGGAAAATGGGATATCATTTGAGATGTAAACAAATGGAATAATTAATAAACACACACACACACACACAGCAAATTTAGGTGACTATGTACATTAAAGCAATTGACATTGAATTGCATTTTTAAATATTTTGTAACTCCAGTTTAAATTCTAGTATCATCAAACAAGAGATCTTTCAAGCATCTAGCTGATAAAATAATACAGCTTAAATGGCTACAGACAGACTACCCAGATGGGCTCTAATAGTTAACAGTTTGGGTGCTCAGACATGATTTCATTTCATTGATAAAGTAGGGATACTCAAGACCACCACTGTATGTCTAACATTGTGGTTTGTTTTAAGGCTTCAGGGAGAAAACTCAAAGCTTGTGTATCTTTCCAGTGTTAGATGTGGGTAGAAACAAATCTCTTTAGAGTTTCTAGGAGATGAAAGAATGGATAACTTCCTTTCATGCTCCTTTCTCATTAGATAGGGCAGTTTGGTGAAGCTCCCACTGAGCCACAGACCATTCTAGCTCTGGAATTTTCCCAAAAGTTGTAAGAACTTTTCCCCCTTCCAAAGAAAGTGATTTAATCATTTGTGTGATGATACCATTAGGAAGATGAGGTCCACTTCCCAAACCAGAGCATCATTTGTCACAACCCATAATTCAGTGGCCACTTCTGTAACCCATGATTGAACTTTGGCAGCAGTTAAAATTCAAACTGGACTGTCCACTCCCCATAAATGAGGCTAAAATGTGCTGACACTGCTCAGATAAGGGCTGAGACAGCTAATAGGACTGAGTGTCTGAAACTTTTGATAATCCAGTCTTAAGTGTCATGGGTCTTTCAAGGTGGATTCCATCTGTCTTATAAAGCTGTGTATTGAAACATAATGCACCCTTTGATCTCCTTTGTAAAAACTTTATGAAGTCAACAGAATGTCGCATTGGCTCAATAACCAGATCCCCAACCTGTTGACATGAGAGATTTTAACACTTCTAAGTGTTGCCAAACAGTAAGTGACCTAGATGTTGAAAGGTTTCCAGCAAGAAAGCTGAAGATGGGAAGAGTCATGCCAGAAGTTCCGGCTACCCAAATCCAATCTTATAAAGATGATAGAGGCCCTTAAAGAGGACATAAACAAATCCCTTAAATAAATACAGGAAGATGAAATCAAAAAAGTGAAGGAAATGAATGAAACTGTTCAAGACCTGAAAATGGAACTAGAAGCAATAAAGAAAATGCAAATGAAGGGAACCCTGGAGACAGAAAATCAAGGAAAGAGAATAGGTACTACAAATGCAAGCATCACCAACGGAATACAAGAGATAGAAGAATCTCAGACATGGAAGATATAATTGAAGAAACCAATACAAATGTTAAATCTAAAAGCTTCCTGACATCTAAGAAATCTGTTATCAAACCTAAAAATAATAGGAATAAACAGGAGAACATTCTCAGCTCAAAGGCCCAGAAAACATTTTCGATAAAATCATAGAAGAGAATTTCCCCAACCTAAAGAAAGAGAAGCCTATAAACATACAAGAAGCTTACAGAATACCAAAAAGATTGGACAAGAAAAGAAAGTCCTCCCACTACATAATAATCAAAATACTAAATGTACAATACAAAGAAAAAATTTTAAAAGCTGCAAGGGGGAAATGCCAAGTAGCATATAAAGGCAGACATTTCAGAATTACACCTAACTACTCAACAGAGACTTGAAAAGCCAGAAGGACCTGGACAGATATTGCTGACTCTGGGAGACCACAGATGTCAACCTAGACATACCCAGCAAAACTTTTAATTACCATAAATGGAGAAAACAAAATATTCCATGACAAACTCAAATTTGAATCATATTTATATACAAATTCAGCCCTACATAAGATACTAGAAGGACAATTCCAACCCAAGGAGGCTAACTACACCCAAGAAAACACACCAAGAAACCCTACACCTGGAAAAAAAAAGGAATGGAAGTGTGCACACATACTCATGCATGTGCTCACACAAACACAGCACCAACCTCAAAACAACAGATGTTAGCAATCATTGTTCACTAATATCTCTCAACATTAATGGACTCAGTTCCCTAATAAAAAGACACAAGTTTACAGAATGGGTGCAAAAACAAGATCACATACAAGAAACACATTTCAGCAATAAAGATAGGCATTGCCTTAGAGTAAAAGGCTGGAAAAAGCTTTTCCAAGCAAACTCAAGAAGCAAGCTGAAATAACCATTCTAATATATAACAAAATAATCTTTTCACCAAAATTAATCAAACAATATGGAGAATCATACTTCACATTTATCCAAGAAAAAATCCACCAAAACAACAGCTAAATTCTCAATATATTTGCCCCAAGTGGAAGAGCACCTGTGTTTATAAAAGAAACATCGCTAAAGCTTAAATTGCACATTGAACCCCACACATTAATAGTGGGAGACTATTGGACAGGTCATCAACACAGAAACTAAATATAAAAGTAAAGACACAAACAGATGTTATGAATCAAATGGACCTAAGTAATAACTACAGGACATCTAAAAACACAAAAGAATATACCTTTTTCACAGCACTTCATGGAACTGTCTCCAAAATCGACTATATAGTCTGTCACAAAGAAAGTCTCAACAGATACAACAAAATTGAAAGAACCTTTTGTATCTTATCAGACCACCATGCAGTAAAGCTGAAACTCAACAACAGAAACAACAGAAAGCCTACAAATGCAAAGGAAATAGAAAAAACTCTCAACTGAATGATCACTGCATCAGGGAAGAAATAAAGAAAGAAATTAAAGACTTTCTAGAGGTCAATGAAAATAAAAGCACAACATACCCAAGCTTATGGGACACATTGAAATCAGTCCTAAGAAGAACATTTATAGTATAAGTGTCTTCATAAAGAAATTGGAGAGATCTCATACTAGCAATTTAACAGAATATTTGAAATCTCTAGAACAAAAAGAAATCACACACAAAACAAAAACAAACAAAACAACAACAAAACAAGAACAACAACAAACACCCTAGAGGAGTACACAACAGGAAATATTCACACCTAGGGCTGAAATCAATAAATTAGAAACAAAGAGAACAATTAAAAAAACAAGAAACTGAAAGTTAGTTCTTTGATAGAATCAACAAGTTAGACAAATCCTTAGCCAAACTAACTAAAAGGCAGATAGACAGTATCCAAATTAAGCAAATCAGAAATGAAAGGGAGCTATAACAGACACTGGGGAAATCCAAAAACAAACAAACAAACAAACAAACAAAAAACATTAGGTCATACTTCAAAAGCCTGTACCCACAAAACTGGAAAATCTAAATAAAATGGATGATTTTCTTGATAGATACCACTCCCAAAGTTAAATCAAGATCAGGTAAACAATTTAAATTGTTTTCTAACCTCTAAGGAAAAAAATCAGTCATTAAAATGTCCCAATCAATAAAAGCCGAGGCCCACATGGCTTTAGCCCAGAATTCTTTTTTTTTTTTTTTTTTTCTGCAATCACATGAGGTTTATTGGGGGCCAGTGCACTGGGGTCGTGCTCATAACCCACGCAGGGGCAGAGGAGTCCGACCCTGAGCAGCTGAAGTCAGGGGTATTTAAAGGAAAAAATCACAAAGGGGTGGGGAACGGAAGGAATTTGCGTTATGGGGAAGTACAGAATGTTCTAAGTTAGTCACGAGTCAGTTGCACAAACACTTCTAGTTCCTGAAACATTGTGCCTCTGGCCCTGGGGCCAGGCCAAGGTCACTGTTTCTTAGGAGAAAGAATGTAGCTGGGTGGGGTTTGATCAAGCAGGCAATTTCAGGCCTATTTCTGTTTCTGGCTCCAAGTGTGCTAGGGGTGTAACTTTCCTCATAAGGGGGTCAGGTCTTACATTCCCCACTTCTTCTAGTGGTTAGTTCTAATCTTAGAACTATATTTCTGTATCATAGTAGACCTGTTTGTTGT
>CM052713.1:6592531-6611580 GCA_028551405.1 Uromys caudimaculatus
GCCCAGGACCAGATGGGTTCACTGCAGAATTCTATCAGACCTTCAAAGAAGACCAAATACCAATACTCTTCAATCTATTCCACAAAATAGAAACAGAAGGAACACTACTCAATTCCTTCTATGAGGCCACAGTTACACTGATACCAAAACCTCACAAAGACCCAACAAAGAAAGAAAATTTCAGACCAATTTCCCTTATGAATATCGATGCAAAAATACTCAATAAAATTCTCGAAAACTGAATCCAAGAACACATCAAAATGATCATTCACCATGATCAAGTAGACTTCATCCCAAGGATGCAGGGATGGTTCAGTACCCAGAAATCCATCAATGTAATCCACTACATTAACAAACTCAAAGACAAAAAACACATGGTCATTTCATTAGATGCTGAAAAAGCATTTGACAAAATTCAGCATCCCTTCATGAAAAAAGTCTTGGAAAGATCAGGAGTACAAGGCCCATACCTAAACATAGTAAAAGCAATATACAGCAAACCAGTAGCCAACATCAAACTAAATGGAGAGAAACTCGAAGCAATCCCACTAAAATCAGGGACTAGACAAGCCTGCCCTCTCTCTCCCTATCTATTCAATATAGTAATTGAAGTTCTAGCTAGAGCAATTAGACAACAAAAGGAGGTCAAAGGGATAGAAATTGGAAAGCAAGAAATCAAAATATCACTATTTGCAGATGATATGATGATATACTTAGGTGACCCAAAAATCTCCACCAGAGATCTGTTACAGGTGATAAAAAACTTCAGCAAAGTAGTTGGATACAAAATTAACTCAAGCAAATCAGTAGCCATCCTGTACTGGAAGGATACACAGGCTGAGAAAGAAATTAGTGAAATGTACACTTTACAATTACCACAAACAATATAAAGTATCTTGGTGTGACTCTAACCAAACAAATGAAAGATCTGTATGACAAGAACTTCAAGTCTCTGAAGAAAGTTAAAATCGTCATCCTGCCAAAAGCAATCTACAGATTCAATGCAATCCCCATCAAAATTCCATCTCAATTCTTCATAGACTTAGAAAGAGCAATTCTCAAATTCATTTGGAACAACAAAAAGCCCAGGATAGCAAAAGCTATTCTCAACAACAAAAGAACTTCTGGGGGAATCAGCATCCCTGACCTCAAGCTGTACTACAGAGCAGTAGTGATAAAAACTGCATGGTATTGGTACAGTGACAGGTAGGTAGATCAATGGAATAGCATTAAAGACCCAGAAATGAACCCACACACTTACGGTCACCTGATCTTTGACAAAGGAGCTAAAACCACTCAGTGGAAAAAAGACAGCATTTTCGAGAAATGGTGCTGGTTCAACTGGAGGTCTACATGTAGAGGAATGCAAATTGATCCATTCCTATCTCCCTGTAGAAAGCTCAAGTCCAAGTAGATCAAGGACCTCCACATAAAACCAGATACACTGAATCTAATAGAAGAGAAAGTGGGGAAAAGTCTCAAATACATGGGCACAGGGGAAAAGTTCCTGAACAGAACACCAATGGCTTATGCTCTAAGATCAAGAATCGACAAATGGGATCTCATGAAGTTACAAAGCTTCTGTAAGGCAAAGGACACTGTCAATAGGACAAAACGGCAACCAACAGATTGGGAAAGATCTTTAACAATCCTAGATGCGATATAAGACTAATATCCAATATATACAAAGAACTCAAGGAGTTAGACTCCAGAGATCCAAAGAACCCTATCACAAAATGGGGAACAGACCTAAACAGAGAATTCTCAACTGATGTACCTCGAAGGGCTGAGAAGCACCAAAAGAAATGTTCAACATCCTTAGTCATCAGGGAAATGCAAATCAAAACAACCCTGAGATTCCACCTCACACCAGTTAGAATGGCTAAATTCAAAAACTCAGGTGACAGCAGATGCTGGCAAGGATGTGGAGAAAGAGGAACACTCCTCCATTGCTGGTGAAATTGCATGCTGATACATATGTTTGACATACTTCCTGAGGACCCAACTATACCACTCCTGTGTATATACCCAGAAGATGTTCCAACATGTAATAAAGACACATGCTCTTCTATGTTCATAGCAGCCATATTTATAATAATTAGAAGCTGGAAACAACCCAGATGTCCCTGAACAGAGGAATGGATACAGAAAATGTTGTACATTTACACAATGGAATACTACTCAGCTATTAAAAACAATGACTTCATGAAATTCTCAGACAAATGGATGGAACTTGAAAATATCATCCTGAGTGAGGTAACTCAGTCATAAAAGAATGAACATGGTTTTTACTCACTGATAAGTGGTTATTAGCCCAAAATTTCAGAATATCCAAGATTCACTTCACAGAAACCATTGGCTGTGCATGAGGTTCCAGATGGAGTTGGAGAAGGGACTGAAGGAGGAGATGAGGGAGTTTGTAGCCCCATGGAGGGAGCAATAGTGTCAACTGGCCTGACCTCCTGATGCTCCAGGAGACTGGATCACCAACCAAAGAATACACATGGAGGGACCCATGGTGCTGACCACATATGTGGCAGAGGAGGGTCTTGTTAGCCATCAGGGGGAGGAGAGGCCCTTGGGCCTGAGGGTGTTAGATGCTTCAGTATAAAGGAATGTCAAGAAGGGAAGACGAGAGTGGGTGTGTGGGTGGGTGGAGGAGTACCTTCATAGAGGCAGGGGAGGGGGGAGGGGCTGGAGGGGTTCCAAAGGGGAGATCTGGAAAGGGGGAAACATTTGAAATGTAAATAAAATATCAAAACAACAACAGCAACAAAAGAAACATACAGGTTGATAAATGGAATCATATCAAAGACTCACAAATAAACCTACACACTATGGACACTTGAGTTTTGACAAAGAAGCCAAAACCATACAATGGAAAAAAGAAAGCATCTTCAACAAATGGTGATCGTCTAAGTGGATGTCTATATGTAGAACCATGCAAATAGATCCATAACTATCACCTTGCACAAAACTCAAGTCCAAGTGGATCAAAGATTTCAATATAAAACCAAATACATTAAATCTAATAGAAAGTGGGAAATAGCCTTGAACATAGTACAGGAGACAACCTCCTGAGCAGAACACCAATAGTTCAGGCACTAAGATAAAAAATTAATAAATGGGATGTCATGAAACTGAAAAGCTTCTGTAAGGAAAATGACACTGTCAATAGGAAAAAATGGCAACCTACAGAATGGGAAAAGATCTTCACTAACCCTACATCCGACAGAGGCATGATCCCCAAATTATATATAGACCTGAAGAAATTAAACATCAACAAACCAATTAAGTAAGCAGATTCCTCAACCGAAGAGTCTCTAATGCCCTTGAAGCATTTACAGAAAGGTTGGATGTCCTTAGTCATGAGAGAAATGCAAATTGAGATTCCATCTTTGTGGGTGGGTTGGTGTTTCCTCCCTCCACTGAAAGTCCTAGAATGGCTAAGATCAAAAATTCAAGTGATTGCACTTGCTGGCAAGGATGTTTAGCAAGGCAACATTCCTCCGCTACTGGTGAAAATGCAAACTTATACAACCACTTTGAAAATCAATTTGTTGCTTTCTCAGAAAATGGGTAATAGTTCTACCTCAAGATCCAGCTATACCACTCCTGGACATATACCAAAAATGCTTTGCAATAACACAAAGACACTTTCTCACTTAATTTATAGTAGATTTATTCATAATATCCTGAAAATGGAAACAACGTAGATGTCTCTCAACTGAAGAATGAATAAAGAAAAAGTGGTATTTCTACACAGTAGAATACTATTCCTCTATTAAAAAGTAAGATACCATGAAATTTTCAGGCCAATGGAATGGATGGAACTAGAAAGTATCAACCTGAGTGAGGTAATCCAGACCCAGAAAGTTATGCATGATATGTCCTCACTTGTAAGTGGACATTAGCCATAAAATACAGGATAACCAAATTCACAGACCCAAAGGAACTAAGTCACAGGGGGCAGTCAAGGAAAGATGCTTGAATATCACTCAGAAGGGGAAATAAAAGAGACATCAGAGGAGAGTTGGATGGAGGGAGGGAACTGGGTGAGAAAGAGTGTGGAGGGTGGCATGGGATTGGGATCAGGTGTGGAGAGAGCAGGAGGGAGTAAATAGCTGGATGAGAGAAAATAAATAAGTAGGTGGGCATATCTTCCACAAGCTGGAGACCTGGGATTCAGGAGGCTCCCAGGAGACTATGGGGGTAGCCCTAGCTGAGAGTTCTAGCAGTGAGGCATATGGAGACTGAAGTGGCTACATCCTGTAGCCAGCTAGGACTTTCAATGGAGGGAGGGGACACCAACCCACCTACAAAACTTTTGACCCAAAATTTTTCTTGCCTTCAAGATTTGCAGGGATAGAAGATGTAGCAGAGGTTGAGGTAATGGCCAATCAATGACTGGCCCAACTTGAAGTCCACCCTGTGGGAGAGAGACAAGCTGTGACACTATTAATGATATTCTGTTATGATTAGAAACAGATAGCTATGGTCTGATAGTTCTGGATAGGTGGAACTAACTTCATCCAGCAGATGATGGAAACAGATACAGATATTCACAGCCAAATATCAGGGGGAGCTCAGGGAGACTTTCTGAAGAGTGGGGGGAAGGACTGAGGAGCCAAAGGGGTCAAGAACATCACAAGAAGACTTATAGAGTCAACTAACCAAGGCTCATAGGGGCTTATAGAGACTAAACTACCAACAAAAGAGCGTGCGTGGGCTGGACCTAGGCTTCCTACACATTTGTAGCAAATGTGGAGCTTTGTCTTCATGAGGGTCCCCTTACAATTGGAGCAGGGGTTGTCTCTGAGTCTGTTGCCTGCCTTGGGTGCCAGGCTGCTTAGAGTATTGCTTAGTCTGCTGAGACTTAATTGCCAGGGGGTTGATGCCCATAGGCGGCTTTCCCTTCTCTGAGGAAAAGAAGAGGGAGTGATGTGGAAGGAGTGTGTGAAGGTAGGACTGAGAGGAGAGGAAGGAGGAGGCTGAGATCAGGATGCACAATCAATCAATCAATCAATCAATCAATAAATAAATAAATAAATAAATAAAATGAGATGCATTTTGAACAATAAAAATGCCATCCAGGTTTTCAAATGAAAGGTTCATGCTAATTAGCAATGCCAGAATTAATTAAATTCAAATGTATAAAATGATCTAATGCCATTAGATTGGAATTGCATTCATTTATAATGTTAAATAAAGAATTTACTCCCTACTTGTGCAGATAAAAAAAGTGACTAGATGCTGTTACATGATTTCCTTCTTTCCCTCAGTAATAGGCTTTCCTAAATAAAATGCAAAACCTCTAGAATAATTCAAATATCAGACAAACAATAACGAATTCTTTTGTGCCATTATGACTCAAATCTTGCATGAACTATACTCATTCTGATGGGCTTTCAACTGTTCACTTGTATTTAAATTTAACTCTCTGGCTTGCTTGCTTATTCTCAAACTGTCAATCATAATGTGAGACATTCAGTTGAGTCTATAGCCATTGTTGTTTTCATTCTGAAATTCATGGTCTCAGCCTCTTCTCTGATCCCACTCAACATTCCCACCCTAGAGAAGAAAAAGTTTTGTTTTCTTTGGACAAAACCATAATGTCCACACATTGCATCCTCCAAAATGATGGAGTTCTAACTGCCTTTAGTAACCAAGCCCCTTGTCTTTAAAACCACAGGTACTACTCATAGCTGAAGATTTGGAGCTGGGAGTCTCAGATAAGAGAGAACATGTGACATTTATCTTTCTGGATCTGGGTAACACTATTCAATGTGATTTTTTTTTTTTTTTTTTTGGTTCCAGTTATTGGCAAAAGTTCCCAATGTCATTTTTTCTTTAGAGTTGAGTAGTATTTCATGGCATATATGCACCATGTTTTCATCACCCATTTCTCAGCTAGTGGGCATTTAGATTTGTCTCCATTTCCAAGCTATTGTGAATAAAGCAGCAATGCATATAGCTGAGCAAGGATCTGTAATGTCCTTTGGGCATATGCCAAGAAGTAGTGTAGCTGAGCCATATGGTACATTTACTCTTTGCTTTTGAAAGTTCTCACTGATTTCCAGAGTGTCTGAACCACTTTGCCTCCCCACCAACAGTAGATGAGGCTATTTTTCCCAGCAACCTCAGCAGCATTGGCTGTCTGTTGTTTTGCTGATCTTTGCCAGGACTGGGAAGAGAGTTTTAATTTACATTTCCTAAATTGCCAAGGATGATGAACTCTTTTTGAGGTATTTGTTGGCCATTTTTATTTCATCTATCTTTAACTCTCTGTTTAGATCCCATGCCCATTTTTTCATTGTTTATTTATTCACTTTATATCCTGATTGCAGCACTTCTCCTCTAATATCAGTCCCACACCCTTATCTGCGTTCCCCTTCTCCTCAGAGAAGGGTGTGTCCTACATGGGTACCAGCTGGCCCAGGCATATCAAATTACAGCAAAACTAGGTGCACCCTCTCCAACTGAGGCCTGACAAAGCAGTCAAGCTGGAGGAAAGGGATCCAAAGTCAGGCAACAAAGTCAAAGACAGCCCATGCTCAAATTGTTAGGGGACTCATATGATGACCAAGCTGTACCTTTGCTACATTTATGTAGGGGGCCTAGGTCCAGCCCATAAATGCTCTTTGATTGGTGGTTAGTCTCTAAGCCCCCCCCCCCAGGCCCAGGTTAGATGACTCTGTAGATCTCCTTGTGGCATCCTTGACCCCTCTGTTTCACTCAATCCTTCCTGAAACTCTTCCTATTTTTTAAATGGGGTGTTGACACGACTTTTCATTTTCTGATTTCTTTGTATATTTTGAATATTAATCTGTCAGTTGTACAGCTGAAAAAAAATGATCTCCCATTCTGTGTGTTCCTGCTCTTAATTGTTTCCATAGCTACAGTGAAGGTTTTAGGTTTATGAGGTCCCCGTTATCAACTTTTAACCTTAATTCCTTGGCAAATGGTATCCTGTTTAGAAAGCCCTTTTCCATGCTTATGCCTTGCAGGGAACTGCTTGTGTTTTCTTCTAGTAGTTTTAGTATTTTGGATTTCAAATTGAAGTCTTTCACAGAGAAATTAGACCCACAATATCAAAGTCTATCAAAAACCACATCTTACCTCTTGAAACAAGTTTTCTATCTTTGTCCTACAAAACAAATATCTAGGCATCAGACCCAAGCTCAAGCCCAGGCTTTTTCTGTCAAGTGACAAAACACTACTTCTTGAAAAAGTTTGTGTAATTGTATATACTACCGTGTCTGAACAAATACTATTTGAAGTGTAATGAACTTACACATTAATAAGAAATTAGACACAACTTCCTTGGTAGTTAGCTCCTTTCCCTATTTTCTGTTCTCTTAGTGGGGCAGAAAGTGAGCTTATCTTTTACTGTGCATTGGAAAGGGTTCAGGACTCTCTGAAGAATTCAGGCAGTGCCACTTGGGAGTATTGCAGGGGGCTAGCTGATAGACATCGTGTTTCTTGTACTTTGTTTCGATCTAGTCTTGACTTGTAAATAAAATGAATTCCCAACTCAAGGTCACTAGAACATCTAGGAGACTGAAAATGACCAGGGACTCCACAGTATCATTAATCATCTCTATCTTCAGTCAATTTCAACCAAACAAAAACTATCATTGAAACTGTAATTTAAAAAATACACACATATGCATACATACACACACACACAGCAGTCTGCATAGATTATCTTGGTGAAGATTGTCTTTCTAAGTCTATAATAATACATGCTTTCTAAGATTTTATCAAGTTAGAATAAAGCATTGTCTTTTGTTTTATCTCTAAATGCTTCCTTTCCAGAGCAGAGAGACCTGTAAATACTGTGACTTTAATTTATTCATCTATGTTCTATGATCTCAGAACATAGCACGATGCCAGCTAGAGTCAGTAATTCACAAGTAAAGAGGAATGTCTGGATAATTAAATGGTATATAGCTTATCCTCTGCTTTATCAAGAGTGAGATGATATTTAGATCTAGTCTGAAATAAATATGCATTAGCCCAGCTTGCCAAATCTACCATGCATATCATGGCTCATTCTGAGCACCATTTACCTCACCAACAGAAAGTGCTTTTCCTGATCTCCAGAAAGCTAATTAATAAACACTCAAGTGTAAATCTTGATTAAGCAATTGAAAACAAATTTGAGAATGTGGGGCTACGATTAAGGCAATTAAATACATGGTCCACTGTCATTCATATCTTGATTATGAATTACTGTGGTATTGACTGAAATTAACATGTACACATATATTGCATCATTTGCCATAGACTGCTATAAATAATAATAATTTTAAAATACTTCCATATAAACACTACAACTGGCCCCTGTGTTCAGAGAGAGCGTAGGCACAGATATTTAGATCTAAATAAGTGAGAAACTTGTGTTCCTGCTTAGCCTGAAAAATTGACCATCATCTAACTGCAATTACACAGCCATGGCTTTCTGTACTAGATTTCAGATTAAGTTTTTAATATTTCTTGTGTTGACTAATTGTTACATCTCTATTAAATGCTCTTATATTCAATGGCACAATGTCATTACTTAAGATGATTTTATTTACATACTTTAAAGACTTTTCCTATTAATAAATTCATCTTTTGTTAAGGGAGGGTCCTATCATTCCATCCTATCACAAGGACACTTGCTCATCTATGTTCACAGAACCTTTATTCATAATAGCTAGAAACTGGAAATAACATAGATATCTCTCAATGGAAAGAAGATGTGGTACATTTACACAATGGAGTGTTACTCAGCTCTTAAAAACAATGACATCATGAAAATTGCAAGTAAATGGATTAAACTAAGAAAAAATCGTCCTGAGTGAGGTAACCCAGACCCAGAAAGACAAACATGATAGTGATACTCACTACCTAGACCATGCTCACAGAGATCTGCCTGCCTCTGCCTCCTGTGTGCTAGAATTCAAGGTATGTGTCACCAGGCCTGGATTAATTAATTAACTTCTTTTTAAAATTCCACCAGAGCATGTTAAATGGTGTGCTTTCTCTGCCCCCTCATTGTTGTTTTGTTTTATAGTAGCCAATACACAGCTCATCACACCCACCTTGTCCAGACATTTACTTATCATTCACACCGATAGATGACTTTGGTTCAACACTTCTTTGACCACTTTGCCCTCTCTTCTACTTTATGACCTATGTTTCTTTTCCTTACCAACATAATAGGTCTCATAGATATCAAATAAAAATGAAAAATATGATACAAACAAAAGGAAGCAAAAGAGATAGAGAAAAACAGGGAGTGATTTTTGTTCAGTGAAGAGTTCTCCAGCACGTTATAAATTGCATTACAAAGACAGAATTTATAACCAGTACAGAGCTTTCTCTCATCAGGATTAATATTAGAGAAGAACTAGATCTAATTGAAACCTTCACAAAACACACTACTAATATTTCTATGTCTTGGATGCTACATGACCCTGTTTCATGACATTATCTTTTTATGACTATCAAAAGTCACTTGCTGTGTAAAGAACCAGTTTCATATGTTCTATCTGGGTTTGCATCTATCTCCCCAACTCTGAAGACATTTTTCTGTGTCACCAAAGTTATGTGGTCTAACACTGAGTTCAAGGGGAATTAAGAATTGCTAAAGATGATGTGTCACATAGCAAAAAGGACTGGTTCTCTGGGGCCTGCTGTCAGCCTTGCCTTCATTTCCTGTTATCGCTCTCACACACACTGGAGGGCTCAGGACACTACAGGATCTGACATATGTCATTTCAGACTACAATCCTTATGTCTGAATGTTTGTGTTTCTTGTGGAGACAATGCAGAAAGACCAATCTTAGAATGTTCCAGCTTTTGGAGGTTTTTCTCACGGGTCTACGTGCTGAGTCCTCTAAGGCGGTAATTTTCCATCTCTCTGGCCATTTTAACCATCACATATCTTCTGGCCTTGACCTCTGCAGGGGAATTGTCTTTTAAGGCTCATCTAATTAGTGTGCTCATGTAGATAATCCAGGGCATCCCACTTGCAAAGCCTCCCTCCCCATACAAGGCAACTGTCACAGGTTCTAAGAATATGGTATATGCAACTCCACTGACCAAATGCCTCTGGGTCACAAATCTGTGGCACTGGTAACTCATTTTTACTTCTCTAATTCTTAATGATAATTAATCACTGACTCCTTGGGTAGTTTTTGTACTTTTAATTCCCTTCATTCCTTGTTGTTATGACTCTTAAAGTATCTAAATATAGTGAAGAGTGATAAGTTCTTTCTATAATAAGAGTGAAAGTTACAATAGTCTCAGATTTGTACACCAATTTTGTTATTCATTAGTCCACTAAATATCACTAAATACTGAGAGAGATACTATTTTGTAGACACATGGTGGACAAATGGACAAGATACCAACTGTTATAGAGATTCAAGAACAAGCTAGAAAAGTCATATAACTGGAAGAAAACTGAGTGGTCAATGAAGCTGAGGTGGACAAGGACCACCATACCTAAAGATGGAAGCTATTTTTTTATGGCTCATCTAATTAGAAGCCAAGTTACAAGATGAGATGCAAACTTAAATCAGCCTGGTTAGCTAGGAGGAGGCTAGATCAATCTCCTCTTCTCATTCTAAAGAAAGAATAGGACCTAAGGCCAACTGCAGTTTGGTCTGTATCTTAGTTTGGATTTTACTTCTGTGAAGAGACACTGATCATGGCAACACTTATAAAGAAAAACATTTAATTGGGGCTACCTTATAGTTTCAGAGGTTTAATCCATTATCATCATGACAGGAAGCATGGCAGTATTCAGGGAGACATGGTGTTGGAGCAGGAGCTGAGAGTTCTACATCTTGATCTGCCCATGGCCAGGAGAGTATGTGCCACACTGGGTGTAGCTTTGGCATAGAAGACCTCAAGTCCCACCCCAATAGTGACACACTTCCTCCAACAATGCCATACCTATTCCAATAAGTGTTCTTCCTTATGGGCTAAGCATTCAAACACATGAATATATGAGGGCCATTTCTATTCAAAACACCGGAATCTGTTCCTGGAAACTCTCAGATCAGTTTATTGGCTTCTTTAGATAGAAAGTCACAACTAGCCAAAGTTCAGAGAATATATACCACACAAAGTAATCAGCCCAA
Source organism: Uromys caudimaculatus (assembly GCA_028551405.1). NCBI lineage: Eukaryota > Metazoa > Chordata > Mammalia > Rodentia > Muridae > Uromys > Uromys caudimaculatus. The sequence goes on from CM052713.1 coordinate 6,603,670, forward strand.
ATGAGACTCCTATTTTGTACCTCCTTCCCCAAATACTCAGAAAACTTTACAGAAGAGGGGATTAAAAAGACTGTATGAGCCAGAAGCAGGAGGATATGGTCACGAGAGTGCATTGGGGACATGCCAGTGCCACCGTACTTATGAACTCACAACACCTCTGGTTTCCTATGCAAGACCTGTACAAGATTAAACCTGTTAACATTCTAGTTGAGGGAGCTAGGGACTCGCAGAGCTCCTGCTTCTTGCTGGGGAGCTACTGACAGATGATGGATGCTAAGGGAGGAAGAAATAGCTTTCTTTAGTGTGTGGCCCTGGTAGGTTGACCATGCTTCAGTGGATGACCCACACTCATGAGAATATATGGTCCACAACCATTAGACTCACTGAGCTATAAGAAAGAAAGAAAGAAAGAAAGAAAGAAAGAAAGAAAGAAAGAAAGAAAGGAAGGAAGGAAGGAAGGAAGGAAGGAAGGAAGGAAGGAAGGAAGGAAGGAAGGAAGGAAGAAAGGGAGGACACAGAGCTGGGATGAACATGTGAAGGTGGAAGAAGTCTGGAAGGAACTAAAGAGGAAGTGGGGAAAGTGGCCAAAATATTATCATAAACATGTATGAAATTATCAATAATAATCCAAAAATTTTAGAAATCAATTGAAAATCAATAGAAAAGCACTATAAAATACAAAATAATAATAGTATACATAGTAATGATAATAATTACTTTATTCATAGTTTTCTAAAGGACCTTGCCATTACCGTGTACTTAAGTGTCTGATACTTCATTTTATTTTATGTTTCATTCTTTTCTTCATCTTTGGGTTTAGGGCTCAGTGTGATTTTCCTGACCTTAACTGTAAGTTCTTTTAATTTGACCATATTAGTTTATTTTTTTCATTGTACCCCCTTTAAATTAGCACCTTCCTATACATATCACAGTTATACACTTTTTCTACCTCAAAGGCCTAATATTCCATGAGCAAAATAAACATGATTCAAAATTGCTAATTTTAATTGATAAGTTGTGAATATTTTGCTTTAAGAGAGGAAAAGTTAAATTGAAAAACCTCTCTATCCCCAAATAACTTCAACTCAGTTTTGCCTTCACACATATATGCCAGAAGAAAAGACGATTATAGAAACTAGCTGGAGTCAAGAACTGGGTCTTGTCTACAACCACATAAAGAAAATTAATGAAACTAATAAACTTTCAGAGCAAAGACCCAGTAGGTAGGATTCAGGCTCCCAAGACTGAGTGACAAGATTGTTAAACAACATCTGGACACCCTTTAAAAATCTACACTTTGGGTTTAGATGCTCATTAATTATGGAGGGAAAGCCATCTCCTCTTTCATAAATATAAGCAGGAATAAACATCTTGATGAGCTTCAGGGTGCTCTGGGAGAGGCCAACCAAGTAAAACAACTGGCAAGGCCTGTACACACATGGGCAGGTGGCAAGACCTCATCCCAGGATGCAAATGTCCCCGAGTCAGGTATACTGTTGCCTAAGCTTTTGTTTGGCTTCTGAATAAACACAACTAAGGTTTTCTAGAATTTTTAATTTTTCTGCTCTGTGCTACTTCCTTACATTCTCTTTATCACATAAATATTGTTGACTTTTTTCTGTTGATTCACATAAAGATTCAATTGCCAAGATTTGCAATCTTGGTCTGTTGGTACAGGGCAGCTTCTTGGGAATCTGAGGTAGTAGGATGATAAGCTCCAATTCTTTCTTTATGTGACAACTCAAGGAGACTACCTCAAATCTGTACCAGCATAGACAAGGCTCTGGGTCCGATTCCTATTGCCACAGTAAAAGGAAAAGATTTACAGATTTGTTCACATCTGCGTGTATAAGCACATAATCACAGGTACAAAGAGAAAAAAGGCATGCAGAGTGTTTCAGCTGTACTTCTTAGAAAAAGAAGAAAGATGGTAATCCTAGGAATAGTTCTTTAAGTCCACCGGATGTACAGTTTATGCGGGCACTCACTGAAGCAGGACTTAAGGACCATAAGTAGCCATGAAAGTCTTTTAAAAGTTGTCTTTTTCAGAATCAATTTGAGAATTTTAATGAAAATATACAACAAATGAAGCACAAAACACACAAAATGACAGCACGGGGCAAAGAGGGTTAACCAAGTAAGTGAGCACAACATTAAGAACTTCATGGTACACAGATGAAATTGTAAATTTCTGTGAATGTTCTGTGGAATGACTTGACTTCAATAAAAATGTGGGGTATTTTTTTTCAATGATTCTCTTATTTTACGTTAGGTATATTTATATTCTTCACCAAATTTGGATGAAGCTAAGATAAATCGCCGTGGTTAATACCTAATTTCAATGAAATCATGTGAAAAATAGCAACAGTGACAGTGGTCTGGAGGATTTCATCTCCTGAAAGTACACAAGGAGAATCACAAAAGAAACCAGAGCAAAAAATACACTGCAAACATCTGGACTGAAACACTGGCACACAATAGAAAATCACTACTGAAAATACAGTTCATTTAGAGTGAGTCCTCTGAGCATTCAGAGCACCTCTGCCCACAGTATAGACAATTCCTGTGAAAATATGATTGACAGAGTCAATTAAGGAGATTGGCATTTGCAGATTAGATGGAAGGCTGTAGGCGGCTTTAAGAAAATTCTCAGATAAAACTATACTAAGCTTTCCTTTTCAGAAAATTGTCAATGACCCAGTATTACAGACAACTATAACCAAGAAATCAATTGCATAAGAGTATATTAAGAGTAATAATTATGATGCCTGCGTTATATTTAATGATCAATAAACATAATCAAGGACTAGGCACTACTTAAAATGTTGCTTTCATGTTCAAAAATGTGACGTATTTTTCAATATACTTACTGCCTTCCTCTGTTTCCTGAATATTGATTGGCAACTTTCAAAGTTCTCTTTTTATTGGGCAGCTAACAGTTCCACTGGTATTTATGAAACAGACCTTTTGTTACTGTATTAAATCTCATTAGTGTCTTTATCAAAATAATTATTTCTCTTTTATACCAAAACAGAGAGGGTAATTACTTTGCTAAACAGCCATTATGCAATGGAGCACAAAAAATGTCCTTATGGGAACCAGAGAGGATCTGAGGGCAGCCAGGGACACAGGGAAACAGCCCTCGCATTAGCTTTGCTTCACTGATCATTACTACATAAGTGTTTCTCATTCACTCCAGCTGTGGGGAGAACTAAGCAACAATTTCAATCATTGCTCCTTTGCTCAAAATAGTTTTGCCCAGTTACCTGGTTGCAGATGACCTTGACATGAAGAGCTCTCCAGCTCATTCCTGGAACAGCATGGACCCTCAACAACAAATAAAATGTGTTCAGAGTGTTCTTAGTTGATAAAATACAATGGTAGTACATAATCCTGAATTGGGGCTGGAGAGATGGCTCAGCGGTTAAGAGCGCTGACTGCTCTTCCAAAGGTCGTGAGTTCAAATCCCAGCAACCACGTGGTGGCTCACAACCATCCCTAATGAGATCTGGTGCCCTCTTCTGGGGTGTCTGAAGACAGCTACAGTGTACTTACATATAATAAAGAAATAAATTAAAGAAAAAAAAAGGCCTGTGCCATAATCCTGAATTGGCCCATCAGGTGACCTTGGTCATGGCACACACACACACACACACACACACACACACACACACACACACACACACACAGAGTCCGTTCTTATTGTCTTCATCTATCAAATGCTGGTGTTAGGTGGTTGATCTTAAAACCCCTGAACTCTAACATTATGGACTCAATGAAGAAGCTAGAAGGGCTGACATGATTAACAGCCAGGGCTCCCTCATTCATTTCTGTCTTTGATAGAGGGGGAAATAGGAAAGCTATTTCTTACCTCACTCCTTTTATTCAACAACCAAATCCAGTTAATTGCAATTAAAATTTGTAGTTTTAAATACTTAGTCTGATGGATTTTTTACAGAACCCTTTACGTGTAAATCTTTGCCCTCCCCTTTCAGTGTGGCAGCTGCCTAGAGCTTTATAATTTCTGCTCATCAAGCCCATGGAGAGCACTGCTTCTAATTCATTATTCTTTGTTCCTATGTATTGATTAAGCCTATTTCCCCTCTTCTCTCCTGATAGTGATAACACTTTGCTTAAACAGAATTTTAAAGAGTGTTATAAAGATCTTAAATTATCTTGATGCTCTTTCATTCACAGTCGTATTAAATCTTGTTAAAGAGGCTTTCCAGCCCCTTTGAAATAGGTCAGCATCCCAGTGCTCTGTTTTTAATCCTGCCATTTTCTTCTAGCCACTCTGTGGCCTGGTAACCCCTAAATCATATAGTATGAGGAGTACAAGAACCCCCTTACACCCAAATATATTCTTCATAGTACTGCATGGTCATTGATATTGTGTGCCCTTGATTTTTATTTTGCTGTACCTCAAAATCAGTAAGACTCTGAGTTTTGTGAGGACAGAGATACCCCCCTGTGTTTTCCAGTTCCAATATTTGTAACACTCAACATAATAAAAGGAAATAATACTTAAATCCTTGTTAGGTTTATTCACCAGTTATAAGTTTTTAAAGAATGAATTAAGTAATCATAATTAATTTTAGCCTAGTTAGTTTACTTGAAGACTACCATCCTCAATTATTTATGGTTTGACATTGTACTTCTTCAACAGTGACTTTGTCCAAGAAGCCACTGTGCTAAGAGGCTTAGGCTGTGTTCCTCCCCTACTGCACCAAACAACTTCACGAGAGAAATGCCATTGCTCTTTTTAATTCTTTAATTATTAAGCTTGAGGTTAAAAAAGACAATTTACTAAGGTTTCAGATTCCACAAATGACTCAACCAGAATTATGACTCAATTAAAAATAGAAAAATTTAAACACTGAAACACAGAGTAACATAAACCACTATCATTCTAATTTTTCTTTCCATGACAACTAGTTTTAGCTAATGGTGTCAATGTTTTTAAAGTGTACTGTAATTTTTATATGGTGTAGTAGTTACTCTTCTCTTTTCTGTGATTAAAATGCCTGATGAATAGCAAGTCAAAGGAAGATACATTTATTTTACCTTCCAGTTGGAGTGTATACAGTCTACCACAACAGGGAAGGCATTGCAGAACTGTGATGAGACCGCTCAGCTCTTCAGTCAGGAAACAGAGCACAAACCAGAAATGGGGCTAGGCTATAATTTTGGAAGGCCTGCCCCTAAGGGTTCACTTCCTAATGGTTTCACAGTCTTTCGAAAATAACTGCCACCATCTGAGCATCCAAAGTGCAAACAGGTATGTGCTCAGGGATGTTCACATTCAAGCCACAACACACCAGGTGAGAGTCTGCTTGTATGTTGTAACTAGTACTTTAATGTTTGCATGCTGACTAACCTACAGCATCCCACGGAATGAACACCCACATGATAGTGCCTTCTCTCAGCAGATTGACTCTACTCTCAATCAAAGTCAGTAATGATGATTGTACTGACTGGTTTTGTGTGTCAACCTGCCACAAGCTGGAGCTATCACAGAGAAAGGAGCCTCCCTTGAAGAAGTGCCTCCATGAGATCCAGCTATAAGGCATTTTCTCAATTAGTGATCAAGGGTTTGAGGGCACCTTGTGAGTGGTGCCATCCCTAGGCTGGTAGTCCTGGGTTCTATAAGAAAGCAAGATGAGCAAGCCAGGGGAAGCAATCCAGTGAGCAGCACCCCTCCATGGCCTCTGCATCAGCTCTTGCTTCCAAGTTCCTTCCCTGTGTGAGTTCCTGTCCTGATTTCCTTTAATGATGAACAGCAATGAGTAAGTCTAAGCTGAATAAACCCTTTCCTCCCCAATTTGCTTCGTGGTCATGGTGTTTTGTGCAGGAATACAAACCCTGACTAAGACAATGATTATACCCCATAGCGTTATTTTTGTTTTTCTAACTACAACTAGTAGTTCTGCTACCTCTGGAGTAAAAAACCTAGCATTATATTAAGTATTTTAAAAGCAATGCTTTATGTAGAAGATTTGATTATGTTAATTAATGCTTTATCAGTCCTGTATTCATTCATGTGAGATTATCAGCCCTCTCCAACAAACAAGATATGAAAGACGAGAGAAACAAAATAGTGAGAAGCCATAGATAGAGAGGTTACAATGAAATATCCTTGAATTAGGTACTATCTTTATGTATCCCACAAAAACACATGACCAAAGTAAATTAAGAAAGAATGCCCTTCTTTCAGTTTCTGGTTCAGATGGAAGAGCAGGACTGTGGAGGAAGTGCAGTAGTAGGTATAGCATGCTGCTAGGAACACTGTATCTGTGCTAGGTCTAAATTCACTTCCTCCTTATTAGTCCACTTTGCCAGCTCATAAACGATGTTGTCCACAGCCAAGATGAGTCTTCTCACCTCACCTAACCAATTCTAGCTAACCCCTTATAGACATGCCCAGAGACTTGTGTCCTTGGTGATTCTCAATACTGTCAGGTTGGCAGTATTAGCCAACACAAACCTGTCTATATCCATTTTCTGAGAGAGATAATCAAGTTTCGGTGGCAGATAAGTAACTACCCTATGTCCACATTTCTATCCTCCTACACAGGTTCTGGCCTCATCCCACCCCAGCCTATGCCCTTCTAGCAAACAGACCTTGTTCCCAACATTCCCAAGTCTCCCCTACGGATTCAATGCAACTAATAAAGACTCCACCCCTGAAATATACCCCAGCAGTATTGAGGAACTTCCTCACCATTCACAAAACTACTCCAAACACCTTACCTTGTATTAATGGGAAACCCATGGTCATTTTTTAATTCCCATATCATAGAAAAAAATATATAATATCATAATCTTTCACTGTGTCCTTCTCTTCCCTGTGTACATAACAATCCATATGCTTTAAGTTTTGGCATGTACTCTTGCAGACTTTGGTCTCCATGGAGTCATAAACACTCTCCAAATGATGCTGCTTTATCCCTCATATCACATTCTCATGACTTCCTGTTCCTCACATTCCCAGGTGTGCTGTGGGGAAGAGGATGGTCCTACAGCATATCAGCAGCCACAGAGAGCATCAACGGATACTCTGCTCAACATAGCTTTCTTGTTTCTTAACTCTTTGTAAAGATTTATTTATTTACTAGATATGTGGGGGTGGGGCTTCTATGAGTATATATGTACCATGCGTGTGCAGTGATATCAGAGACCAGTAGAGGATGTTGGATCCCCAGAATCTGGAGTTACAAGCAGTGTGAGCTGTCTAATGTGGGCTCTAGGATCCAAACTCAGTTCCTCTGCAAGAGCATTAAGTGTTCTCTTGACCACTGAGCCACCTCTCTAGCTTTCTTGTTTTTAATTCTTTTTTTTTTAAGTTAGCATAGAAAGTAGTGGGCTTTATTCTGGCATTCTCAGAGATACTGTGTCCTTGCTGGTTCTCTTGCTTCTGTCTCCTTCCTTGTCTTACCTCTTGTGACCCGCTGCCTGTCTCCTCACCTCAACGAATACCTTCTGCTCTCAATCATTTGCATTCTAGTACATTCTCCCCTCCCCTGAAGACTGTTTTCTCCCTCCCACAGCCATCTTTCCCCCTTCATGTGACACAGTGACACATACACATACACAAACACAGAGAGAACACAACACTACATGTGTGTGTGTGTGTGTGTGTGTGTGTGTATGTGTGTGTTTATGTGCGTGTTAAAATCTAGGATACACATATGAAAGAAAACAAGTATCTCACTTATTTCACCTAACAATGTTTTCCATCCACTTCCCTGAAAATATCATGTTGTCATTCTTTTATGGCTGCACAAAGCTCCACTGTGGATATATGGTACATACTTCTCCATTCATCTGTGGACAGACATGTAGACTGTCTCCATTTCTTTTTTTTTTTTTTTTTTTTTTTTTTTCAGGGTCTGAACCTTTTTTTTTTTTTTT
>CM052713.1:6612080-6650084 GCA_028551405.1 Uromys caudimaculatus
ATTTCTGGGTCCTCAATTCTATTCCATTGATCTACCTGCCTGTCACTGTACCAATACCATGCAGTTTTTATCACTACTGCTCTGTAGTACAGCTTGAGATCAGGGATGCTGATTCCCCCAGAAGTTCTTTTATTGTTAAGGATAGCTTTCTAAGCTGCTGTGACTAGAGTCTGTGTGGTGTCTCTAAGGTGAGACTTTGAGTCCTTTGAGTGCATCCCCAGGAGTGATGTGGCTGGAAAGAGGCAGTGGATAGGTCTATTTTTAGTTTTCTTTGGGAACCTTCATACTGATGTCCACCGTGGCTGCACTAGTGAACACTTCCATCAGCAATGCTAAGGGTTCCTTTTGTCCAAGATCCTCGCCAGCATTGCTGCCCTTTGTTTTATTGGCCTTGGCAATTCTGGGGTGAGACGCAATCTCAAAATAATCAGTTTGTTCTCCCCTGATGTGAGACACCTTTATAAATATTTCCTGGCCATCTGTGTTTCTTCTTTTGAGAATGGTATATTCACTACCCGCCCATTGGCTGCATGGACTACTTATTTTGTTGTGCTTCATCTGTGCCTTTTAAAGATGTATTCTCAATATCATCCCTGTCTGAGAGATAGCTGGCTATTCACTTTAAGTTCAGTTCGATTGTTTAATTCTTTCGACCCCTGTCGAACCAGTTTTCTGATGAGCATTTCTGGGGTTCTGAGGAGCAGCAAGGGGTCTCAAGGGGAGACCAGCACCTCCCTCATTCTACTGCCTACATTTTCAACTGTCCTTGAACACTAAACAGGCAAAGCCTATTCCTATTTCCTATTCTTGGGCATATTAGAATTTTAGAATACATTTATCTCAGTGTGTCCTACTGTTTCCTCAGTCTGCTTTGCACACTCTGACATTTCCAAGAGCATTTGTTTAACTGCCCTTCTCCCTTCAGATCACATGTAGCTCTCATGTTTTGTGAATGTGCCATTTCCATGTCTTGCCACACCCTCTACTAACACCAAGAGATACTCAGCTCACTGATCATAAAATAAAGCTAAAAATGCTCAGGTCTCTACACCTGTTGCTACACACCAATATAACGGTTCAGGCCTCTTTGCCTATATATTCTCATTTCCTTTCAAAGCAATTTTGCAAATCAATTAGAATATCATGGTAAGCCCAACATGGAGCATCTGCTGGGCATGTGTACCATATCCAATTAGTCACAAAACACATTCCTCAGGGACATTCCCATCTGCACAACTCCAAGCTCCTTTCCCAAGGCCTTTTTTGGACTCTAATGAATTTTTTTCAAGGTAACCATTAGTAACACTGCACCATAGCTGCACTGTTGTTATAACTGATCCCACCTAGCCTGGTGTTATATTATCAGCTATTAAATTTTATTTTTATAAAGAATATAGTTAAAATTTACTTGAAAAATCAACAGGTCCCTGTTCTTCAGTGTGCTCATTCTGATTTCTTGTCTGTTCTTTGTTTTTGTCAAGGTGGGTTTCTCTAGTTCTGTTTTAATCTTTTTATACTTTGGATCATGGTAGTGCTGGGAATAAAACACAAGGGCCTTGGGCCCACAAAGACCAAATTCTAGCACTGAATGTTGCCCCTGATTTTCTTTAAGGCACCCGGAGAAAGGAAGTCCAGCTCATATATATTATAAAGCAACAACTTGGGAGGACTGCAGCAAACCCCAGTGTCTTTCAGAAAGGACAGGATACTGCACTCTAGAACCCACAGCAGGGTGGGTGCCTCTGCAAGACCAATATTAGATCAAGCCAGTCAACATTCCAGCATGGAGTAGGAAGTTCTTGAGCCCCATCACCAAAGTAGGAGCAATTAATGCCTTCTAAAAGAGTCTGTTTTCTTAAAATTGTTCCTGGGAGATTGCCCTCCAGTAGATCTATAAGTGCTAAGTAGCATTCAATGAGTTTTTAGTTATCTAAGAGGAGGACATGAGGTTGGGAGAGGCGAGAAGGAGGATGGGTCTAGGTGTTAAAGAGAACTTTGGGGGTAAAGGTGATCAAGATACCTATGAAATTCTCAAAGAAGTCATGCAAATATTTTAAAGCAACACCTAGAGATGGATGTGGAGCTCCTGTTCATTTTCCCTTCCGTGTGTGAACCTGTGTTTTTGTGTGAGTCACTACATCCAGCCAGTCTAGGAAACTCATTGCACTTCTAAGCTAGCCATGATCCATTCATCTGTGCTCTATATACTTCCTATTTCCACCATCATTGATAGGTTTTTTCATTGTGTTGCACACAATAGCATGTAAAGAAGGTAAATTCTACTGAATAGATTCAAGAAAGATATAAGTAATAAAAATATAAAAAGCAAAGAGGAGAGATCTGCATTCTGTCTGCAGATTTCCTGCCAAACTTGCTCAACCAGCAAATAGTATTTCATTTGCAAATCAGATGCACTGGCTTGCCCACCATGATGAGTAATTAAGGAGTGGGCAAATCAAATGTATTGAGTAGCACTGAGCATTGGAAGTTTTGTAACATCACTGGGCACTGAAGTCAATGTTACCAGGCATGGTCTAAGGCAGTAACTCTCAACTTGTAGGTTTGACCCCTCTAAGGGTCAGAAAATCTTTTCACTGAGATCACTTAAGATCATCTGCATATCAGATATTTACATTGCAGTTCATAGCAATAGCAAAATTACAGTTATAAAGTAGCAACAAAAGTAATTTATTGTTGGGGGGTCACCAAAACAGTAAGTGTTAAATGGTCACAGCGTTTGGAAGGTTGAGAACCATTGGTTAAGTGACGGAGAAATGGCTCACTGAATAAAGCACTCACCACACAAGCATGAGAACAAGAGTTTAAATCCACAAAACATGAATAACTGCCAGACAGTCACAGAAACACATCTATAATCCCAGCATGCGAAAGGCAGAGATCAGGGATTCCCAGAACAAGCTCATTAGTCATATCAGCCCATACAGGCAAGTTTAGGTTCAGCAGAAAGACCACCTCAGTGAAGAAGGTGGAGAGCAATCATAGAAGGCTCTGAATGTCAGTTCAGGGCCTCAACATGCATGTGCACACATACACCAAATCCTCTTCACACACAGATGCACTTACACATATGTGAGCATGTGTACAGACACTATACATATAATAGATGTACAAAAGGAAAAACGTCTAATCTAGATGTAAAAAGGAGGTTACAAGACACAGAAATCAAATGAAAACGGCTCACTGGGAGGATACATAGCTCCTGGGAGGGAGAAAAGGATGAGCACAGGCTCCTTCTTCTCCAGTCAACCTAATCTCAGCTCGGCAGTACCTGCTTCCCAGATCAGGAAGCATCACTCACACTCTTCTCTTGTTTTCCAAGGCTGTATTTCCCATGAATGAATGAGGTCCTTTTGCTCATGGTAATTATTAATTATAGGGGTGTTACAATTCCTTGTGAGTAGATAAAGAAAACCGGGAAAGGCACATTCATCTCAGCTCAATTAAAAGACTTATTCATTAGTAAATAAAGCTATCTTGTTAAAGTAGTTTCATTAATCATTGAGAAAATGTGTATACTTAGTCATGGGGGCAGGTATTCCGAAAACTTGAGAGATGCTGAGTGTCTGATCCCACTTCCAGAGAGAAGGGAAAAAAAAAACCGCAATAGAAAACGTGATTGGGAATGTTACCATTTCAAATCCACTAATGGAAAAAAACAAAAAACAAAAAAACAACAAAAACTAATGTCATTGGTCTCCCAGAAAATCATCTCTCCAGCATCCATCATTTCATTCACTTCTTAACCCTAGCTTCAAAAACATAAACAAAAAAAGTCCTCAATCACAGTCTGTTCATCTGTTGGGGTAGTCTTCAGAAAGTGACAGACTAAGGTTTTAAATTGCATCTGTGCCCTGTAGAGATGGCTGATCTCTCCCAAGACTAAGCCTTCACTTAAAATTAATATTTTTAAAAATATTTGTGTGTGAACATGTGCGTGTGTGTGTGTGTGTGTGTGTGTGTGTGTGTGTGTGTGTGTGTGTTAAGTGTGAATATTAAAGTTTATCCTTTGGGGGGAAATATGTGTCTGGAAACTCTTAATTTTACAAGAAATAAATTTCTATGTTCAGAGAAACAGGAATGCCTTATTTGTTTACTCCATATATTTGGGGTCTACCTTCTCTGACAGTCACCAGCTCTGTAATTGGGACCAAAAGCAGAGTTCCTGCCACTAGGAAGCCTGCCATCTATCAGTAGTAACATTTATAAAATCTGAAAGTGTCTCTCTCAGAGCCCTACAAATCATTTTCCCTTTACTAGGGTAGAAGTGAAAGGGACCTCATTCTCAATCTGATTGACACCCCGTTCCTTGCAAGCCTTGTGACTATGTATAGGCATATCATATGTACCTAGGGATAAAAACATATTAATAACCTTACAATGTGATGCTAGATTACCCGAATTGGTAATGCAATTGACTTGTCAATTCTCATATGTTAGGGGCGGCAATTTTTCACAGAATCATTTTTCTGTTAAAGCTGACTGTTATATTTAATACTGTTTGCTATATATTCCTCTCAATGAGTCTACCTGTGGTGTTCTTGACATATTTAGAAGGTTTGATGTCTTTGAAATTTAGTGCAGAATTATCAACATTTTCATTTAAAAATCAAATGATTTCCTCTTCCTATTCTCCGTGCATATGAGTGGAGAATGATCTGAATGCTTCATCCTTGAACCCCACTTAGGTCATTCCTAGAGCTTCCAGGAAAACAAGGAGACAGATAAGCCATGGATATGAGTGTGCTTGTCTGAGTGCCAAGTGGCTAGATCCAAGGCTGGTGGAAAAGTCTACTTATAGGCTTCAGGCACAGAAATAAGGATTTGGACCCTGACTCTCTTCTTGTATGATAAAGGCTAGACAATCACTAAAGAGATTTTTCTTGGCCTTATTGCTTCCTGCTTTCTACACATTGCTCAGCTGGGAGAAGTTAGGAGTAATACCTTCTTTGTTGCTGTCCATGTATGCCTGAGGTTTCTCAATCAGTTGGCTCTTCTTGCAATTCTAAACTTTCCTTGTGCCCTCTGGCAAAAACCTCTTCACTCATCAAAGGTTTTGAAGATTTTTTTAAAAAAATATTTATCTTTAATCTTGTTTTTTTTACAGTCCAGTCATTTTCCACCTCCCAGTTCACCCTCTGACAGTTCCTCATCCCATTTCCCCTTCCTGTGTCTCCAAGGGAATGTCCCCACCCCCCACCCCACCTCATCCCACCAAGCCTTCTCACTCCCTGGGACCTCAAACCTTTTGAGAGTTAGGTGAGTCTTCTCTCACTGAGGCCAGACCAGGCATATCTGCTGTATATGTGTCAGGGGCCTTGGATCAGCTCTTGTATGGAGCATGGTTGGTGACTCAGTGTCTGAGAGATCTTGAGGAGTCCAGGTTAGTTGAGACTGCTGGTCTTCCTATGGGATCTCCCTCCTCAACTTCTTCCAGTCTTTCCCTAATTCAACTACAGGGGTCCCCAACTTCAGCCCATTGGTTGGGTATAAGTATAGACAGGTTTTAAAGATTTTGACACTGCAAGTTTAACATATGTCATAGCCTGTCTTTGTGGCAGCTGTCTTCCCTTAATCCCATTACAAATAGTCATGTTGTCTTGTGGATGACATTCAACAGGTGTACATCTTGTCATACAAGGTCAGTGGCTACCAGAGGTGACATCACTAGAAAGGATCTTATACTCTAGCTGATTTGCATGCATCTGTCATGGCCTGGAAGCCTTGGCCATGGGCAATATTCTGAATATAAAGCAAGAGGGCATTTTGCCATTTTAGCAGATGGACATGTAGAGCCCAGAGCCCCTGTAATAAGCACCATGATGTTGATGGAGGACAAGATGTGTGGCCAGTAGCATTTAATTGGCTATTTATTTGTTGCTTAGAAACCTCAGATTCAGGACCAATGTCCTTGCTAATTACAACTTGAGCTTAGGACATTCCCATCATAAGAATCAGGGACTATGACTGCCATAGTAAATGTCGGGCTACAGCCAGCCAGCTGGATCTTTGAGGCTGCCAATAAGGCCAGCCATAAAATCTGTACTTTGAATGAGATTTATTTCTCCTGAGCTAAGTCAGCAAATGCAGTCTGGTGGTCTGAGGAATAGAGACGAATCTGCCTACATGTACTCTTTCCCCTGTTTTTACAGCAAGTGAACAGAAAAATAGGGTGACATACAAAATGGCAGAGAATAAATCCTTCCTGAACTGGAAAGACTGATGAGGCTATGCTGAACTCAGGCAAGAGAAAAAGAACAGTAAAACAAATGAGAGATCTGGACCCTGACTCAATACATCATCAGACCTGCAGAGTCAGAATAGAAGGTCTCAGAAGTCACCCCCAGTTCTAATTCTGGTGCTTAGTTACTAAGATTCTATTATTCCTCTTGTGTGGTTATGATAATAAATTTCCTCAGTATAGTTTCCATAATCCAATGTTGACGTGCTTGTATACAACAAAGGATTTCCTATGTGAACTCAGTCCATGAAAACCAAAGAAATTAGAAGAACCCTGATCAGTTAAGCATCAATCTTCAGAGCATTGCTTGGCTGCCCCGTGTCTTGTTATGCAAATCATTTTGGTGTCCAACTCATCCATCTCTATAGCTTCAGCTGCTTCCTAGAGAGGAAATACAAATCAGTTCTTAGGGCTATCTGCGTTTATCTGTTTGATATTTCTGCCATCTATCTTCTATGTCCCACAAGCTCTGCAGATCTTGTGTATACAAGAGAATTTTTATATCTATTCCAATTTCTCAACACTATAAAGTTTCTCTTCCCCTGTATTCCTCATCTGTCCATGTATCCAAGTGTACCAAGTTGAGGGATAAATTCTATGATATTCTGTGTGGCTCATACATCACTTTCACAAGGTAGAGTTTCTTTGATCTAGTGTCAGAAATATAACCTGTTCCTAACCAGGACAAAGGTGCCATCTCATACATCTCACTTATTCATCTTCATCCACATTATATTGCTCTTCATTATTTAATTTGCCTGCTTGGGTAACTTTATTACATTTGTTTATTAATTACAGTATGTGTGCCTGTGCAAGAGGGCAGCATGCTATGGCACATGTGTGGAGGCCAGAGTTAACCTATGGAAGTTGGCTCCTACCACCCATCCTGTGGGTCCTAGGGATTGAATTTAGGATGTGAGGTTTGGCAGCAAGCACTTTTACCATTGAGCCATCTCTCCCATTGCTTTGATAATAATTTCCATAAATAATATTTCCATGTACAGTTTTGTTATAAATATGTTATTCTCAAGATTACAATATCTTTTTAAATACAACCATGTCTCTCATATATAAAAGAAAAAAGTAATCTCTGCCTCATAAAAAACTTCAAAAAAATTACCTGTAAACTAATGAATTCCAATGTTAAAGCCCCAGTGCCGTTCTCACTGCCAAATGGCAGCCTTGGGCCTATTCCAGATCTTTCCTTGTACATTTTCAGTCATAGTTTTCAAATTTCAACTCATAATCTTACCTGAATACATTTTTTCCTCTTGAAGGGCAGCCCTTTACCTATGGCTTTGTCCCTGGAGCCTGGGGACACCATTGACTCCCCCAACACCTGCCATACTTATCAGTTGTGTTCACAGGTACTTGTTGGGTCTGCTTTGATATCAAACCATGCTGAATCTCACAAAGAGAGAGAGAGAGAGAGAGAGAGAGAGAGAGAGAGAGAGAGAGAGAGAGAGAGAAAGAGAATTTATTTATCTCTTAAATCATTAGAATAGCCTCTGATTCTTGCCTTTGAAAACTGAGTTCAAAGGGCTGGAGAAGTAACTCCGCTGTCAAGAGAAACAGGTTCAAATTCAGAACCCACATGATGGCTCACAACTATCTGTAACTTCAGTTTCAGGGGACCCAACATCCTCTTCTGACCTCTGCAACCATATGGTGCCCAGACATGCATGCAGGCAAAACACTTACACATGTAGAATAAAAATTTTAAATTTTTTAAATTGAATTTGGTAATTATTGATTCCATATTATTTTATTGGCTTGTCTATTGTGTTTTATATTTTGACTCAATCATTAAGCTAGTTTATACAGCACATTTTCATGTATGCTTATAGCTCTTCAAGTATAAGCTAAGAACCATATAATATCTCCATTTGCTTTCTCAGCTACTATGGTATATATGCATCTGCATAGCAGATCTCCAGATGTCTCTTAGATCCTCTGTTGTGGAGTCTTCAGCATTCAGGAAAAAGGTATCACCCAGTATGCAAAGTTGATGCAGTAGATATGATGCTTGGTCTTCTTCATTTGTATGACAGGATTTGGAGTCACCCAGAAGACAAACCTCTGAGCGTGTCTATGATGCTTCCAGCAAGGTGTAATACAGGTCGTAAGACAGACTATTGATGTTGGTGTCACTATTCCAAAGGCTGGAGTCCCAGGCTGAAAAAGAAGAAAGCAAGGTGGGCACCAGAATCGAATGTTCTCTGTTTCCAAACCATGAAACAAAAGAAGTAGTTCCTTACATAAGTTGAACTTTTTTTACTTTTGTAATAAGATGAAAAATTCACTAACACAGTAGACATATCTGTTTGCAAGCCCCAAATGAAGAAAATTGGGTTAGAAATTTAGAAATAGAAAATGAATAACTCTGTCCTAGTGGCATTCTTGCTTCATACATATTTTTATGAAGTAGGGGGAAAAGACACCAAAAATCAGCCTCTATGTATTAGAGAGGAGGAACATACCATGTTTAAGAGCTCAGATGCACAAGTCTCTCCAGCTCTCTAAGGATCAGTTGTTGCCCCTTGGAAACGTGGATGAGAACAAGTTGCAAGACTCAGAGCTATGGCCAGAAGTAAATGTAGGCATCACGCTAAATCACACAGCAAATGCTCAGTAGGGATTATCTCATGATTAACTTGTACAATGGAAATAAAAGACACAGAGGAAGACAAACTTATGCTTTCAGAGCGAAAATTCAGTTTATTAGCAAAGGAAGACTTGCATAGAGAAAGCACACAACTTAAAGAAGTCTGTCTTTGTTTTATTTTTGTCTCATACATTATATCCTGACAGCAGTTTCCCCTCCCTTTTTTCCTCCCAGTCCCTCCCTTCCCCCTGTCCCTTTTCCCCAAGACTCACTTCTCTTCCATTTCCCTTCATCAAAGGACAGGCCTTCCAGGGATATATACCCTGACAAGCTATCATAAAACTAGGCACAAACCCTCATATCAGGGGTATACAAAGTAATCTAGTAGAAAGAAAGGGTCCTAAAAGCAGACAAGAGTCAAAGTCATACCTACTCCCACTGTTAGGAGCCTCACAAGAGCACTAAGCTACACAACTATCACATATATATACAGGCCCAGTTCCAACCAATGTAGGCTCCCTAATTGTTGCTTTAGTCTCTGCAAGCTCATATAAAGCCCTGCTTAGTTGGTAATGTGAGATGTGCTCTTCTGGTGTCCTTGACTCCACTGGGTGCTACAGTCCTTCCTCCTTGCCTTCTGTAAAAATCCCCAAGCTCTGCCTAATGTTTGGCTGTAGGTCTCTGCATCTGTTCCTATTCATAGCTGGATGAAACCTCTCTCTGATGACAGTTATGCTAAGGTCTAGTCTATGAGAATAGCAGAATACCATCAGGGATGTGGACCAAGGGGAACACTCCTCCATTTCTGGTAGGAGTACAAACTTGTACAGCCACTTTGGAAATCAATATGGTGGTTTCTCAGAAGTTTGGGAATCTATCTACCTCAAGACCCAGCTATACCATTCTTGGACAAATACCCAAAGAATGTTCCATCCTACCACAAGGACACTTGCTCAACTATATTCATAGTAGCTTTATTCAACTTAGATATCCCTTAATTGACAAATGGATTAAAAAATAAACATAATGGAGTTTTACTCAGCAGTTTTTAAAAATAGCATCATCCTGGGAAGAGGGATGCCCTTGATGGGGGTGGGGGAGTGGGGGAGCACCTTCTCAGAGGCGAAGGGAAAGAGGGAGGAGTGAAGAACTCTGAGAGGGAGGACTGGGAGGGGGCAACATTTGGAATGTAAATAAATAAAATAATTAATTAAAATGGCATCATGAAATGTGTATGCATATGGATGGAACTAGAAAAAAAATCATTCTGAGTGAGGTAACTGAGACCCAGAAAGACAAACAAGGTATGTGCTTACTTTTAAGTGGATATTAGCTGTAAAGTAAAGGATAACTGTGCTACAATCCACAAACCCAGAGAGGCTAAGAAATGAGGAGGGCTCAAGAGGAGGTACAAGGATCTCTCTGACAGAATAGATTTCACAGGTGGACTTGGGGTCAGTGTGGATGGGAAAAGGAGGGAACAGGTAGGAGGTGGAGGGAGAGTATACTGGGAGAAACAACTGTGATTGGGGCATTTAGGGGGAAAATAGAAACTAGGGCAATAGAAATTACCTGGAATTTATGAGGTTGATCCTGCAAAGACTCCTATTAATGGGGGATATGGAGCCTGAAACAGCATCCTCTGCAGGCAGGCAAGGCTTCCATTGGAGGGGATTGGAAGACCAACCCAGCCACACAATCTTTTACTTACACTTGTCTGGACTGAAAAATGTGTTGGGGAAAAGTGGCACAGAACTTGCAGGAGTGGCCAACCAATGACTGGTCCAATATTAGACCCACGTCATGAATGGGATCTTACCCCTGACATTGCCAGGAAGGCCATGAACCAGAGGCTGGGAAGCACAGAGATCTAGGATAGAACCAAACACAACTGGAAAAAAGTCTGCCTTAGAGAACAGAGACGTAAGTTTAGATTTTTACTTTACCATGTTCACACAGGGCTTATAACAAAGTCATCTTTCTCTACTAGATCTCATCTTCTTCTGCTTAATATTGGAATGAAAACATTCTCTTGGCTAGGGTGATAGAAAGATCACACGCAAGTACCAGGTGTGTGCATTGTGTAAGAATTAAGAACTGCTCCTGTTACCAGTGGTAGCTTCACAACCTTTATGCTGAGCATGAACAGCAAAATGTAGAGTAGTCACTATGAGGACCATCATATCATATACATACACACACACACACACACACACACACACACACACACACACACACACACACACACACACACGGGAAGCAAGGGTTGGACTGCTCAGTCTGTGATTAAGGTACTTGCTGACCTTGCAGAGGATGTGGGTTCACTTCCCAAAATCCATGTCAAGCAACCCACAGCTGCCAGTAAGACCAGTTCCAGGAGATCTAGTGTCCCCTTCTGGCCTCCAGCAGTACTGTACTCCTGTGGTATGGATAAGTTCACACAGGCATACTGACAAATGCATTAATAAAGACCAAACAAATAAAAAGTAGAATGATGACTAAGTAGTTAAGAGTGCTGGCTGTTCTTGTAATGACCTGAATTCAGTTCCCAGCACCCATATCAGGCAGTTCACAACTGTGTCTAACTCCAGCTCTAAGAGATCCAACACCCTCCTCTGGTCCCTATGGGCACCCTCACGCATATCTACATCCTCACACACAAATTGACATGTATACACACAATTAAAATTGTTCAAACTTTTAATTAAAAGGTAAGAAAACGATACCAAAGGATCGACTAGTGAATACAGAACTCTAGGGATGCAATAAGAGCATCAGGACCAGAGAGTTTCAGATTAGGGGCTGTGTACCCAATTTGTTCTTTCTATACAGGCTCAGAATTGTACAGTCCATTCTAAATAACAGTCGGTGATGGCAATTTACATTCTAGTCATGGGAAAACCCACTTTCTACTTGTTTGCCACTAGCTGAGAAGCTCAGAGCAATGCTGTGTATAAACTACATGTCTCCCTAGGGGTCAATGATATCGACATTTCTTACCTCATCTGGAGATGCTTCATCCACCAGCCATAGTAAATCTGACTCAGTCTCATTCTCCCCATTGTTGAATTCTGGCTTTGGCAGAAGCATCTATCATGCCCCAGAAACAAAGCAAGGGAGAGAGCCTCCGCCCTGAGATGTATGATGAAGGGTCCTGCGGTTCAGTTCCTGTGTGTTACACCTGAGCTTCAGTTAGCTCTAAAGAGACTTGGAAATAAGTCTGTGAACACACTGGATCAATTCCCACTCAAACAGATATTTGTCATCATCTCGTCGGCTGGCTGAGTAGGTTGTGGAACCAGGCATGAATTTTTGACACAAATAAGTGGTATAGGTTAGAGCTGGCCTAAATAGAGAAGGGGTAAACAGAGAAACATCAAAATATGTTTAATGATAAAAATACATGCATGTGTTTATGAAAAATCAAGGTTAGAATCTCCTGGGAGAAATTAAATCAGCCTTTCTATGTCTTTTCTCACAAATACTTTTAAAATTAGATTATTTAAGTCTTAGTACATGGTCCAAAGTCAATGTGAATAAAGTCTTAAATTGAGATTTGAAAGATACATACAGAAAATGTCTCAGTCTTTGAAAACATCCTCCTTTTATAGTGGATATCTGTTGGTTTGTCTGTTGTCTATTTTTATGGTCTTTTCTACCTCCCTGGTAATAACACAGAGGTTTTTCTATTAGAAATTAATGTTCTATTCCATAACTGCCAACTACAGTGATTCTTCTTCAGCCACAGCCTTGAGCATGTGCTCCTGGGCAGCATCAAGACTTTACTTTGTCCTAGACTGCAATTATTGATCTGAGAATAGACACGTGGGTGGCTAAGGTTTTCCAGTGACTCTTCTCAGAGAAACATCGCCTTGGACATTCATTACCAAAGTCCCTGCACCAGATATAATGCAGCCAGAAAGTAGATTATAGTATCTGGCTTCAAAGAAATAGGAAAAATACACTGAATAAGGCAAGGAGGTAAGAACTGGCCACACTACCAGCTACCAGATTCTAAGCAATAAAGTAGGGAAGACAGTGTCTACCTAGGAGATAGAAAGGATATTGAAACCTGGCTTTGGTCATCAAAAACATTAAGAGCCTCAACACACTTGACCACAGTACTAGGTGAAGCACCATGACTGTTAGTCACAGGCTGTTTCCACTACAGCAGGCCTCTGCACCGGCATTAGCTAGACAGTTAAGTGACTGGCTCACAACCTTAGGAAACACAGCCCAGAACAAGTCTTCACCCTTGTCGGTGTAAGACAGAAAAGCAAGTCCAGGGCTCTGCCTTAGCATCCACCACTGCAGGAAAACTGGGAATCACACTGATTCAAGCAGCTGCTTTCCTGAGCTCAGTGCTTGCATGTGAAGTTGATAATCACACCCCAACACACAGCAGAGATCTATGCCCTAGGCAGACAGGGTAGTGAAACATTTATATTTTAGCCTTCATTACCCCCAGCCACAGCCTGGGCCTGAGACACATTCTTGAGTCTATCCAAGCCCCTGAGGCTGTGACAGGAGGGACCCAGCTTAGTAGCAACCTCAATAGCTAATGGACCATCTCTACCAACCTTGACTGAACCTCTGGCAACATAGCAACATAACACTATGAAAATCTATGCAATCGGTAAGGAGGGAGAGTAAGACATTAAAGTAAACAAATGACTTTACCTTGGAACTCAATGTCAGACTTGTATATTCCAAACTAGGAAGATTTCTTTGACTTCTTTCCTTAGGCCAGTGAACTCAGTAGAGACTTTGGACCGTCACCTGTACCAGGAGAACACTAGAGACCCCAGACATATCAACATATATTCTAAAAATCATCGTTTATGATGGGTTCTGCAATGCTAAGTCAGGAACACTAAGTGACATTGGGTACACCGTAGCAGAATTGGCCTTAGTTGTATACCTATCCTTGCGTTGACAAGAGTCTTTAGGAGTTGTGGGTATAGAGTATGTTCTAGCAGAACTAACTGTGAGGCTGTCAATCAAATCTCTTTTCTAAACATTCCCAGTACAATAAGACATTCCTTGTCTGCTTGAGGGCAAAAAAGAAACATTGTCTAAGACTCTAAGACTGGTCTCTATGGAGAAGCCAGCTCTATGCAGAATCACACAGCATTTTACTGTAGGCTTCTGACTGAGGACATGGCTCTGTCTCCAAGTACAGGGAGGTAGAGATGCTCCACCCTTTTAAACATTAGCATTGCAAAGTAACAGGATTTCTTTGTATTCCCACACATTTTTGTTTTGGTTAATTTTCCTCCTAGTTCTCTGTTCCCTTCTTATTTGTACCTTTCTATCCCAGGGCTCTCCTTTCCACTGTCATATCATAATATAAATAAATATAAATAAAATAAAACTGTGATCTAATTCTCTTCCCACAGTCCTCTTAAACTTCTTCTCAAAGGCTGGATAGATAATTCTGTGAGTAAGAGCATTTACTGTAGTTGCAGAGGACCAGAGTTGAGTTCCTAGTGTGCACATCAGACAGTTCCCAACCACCTGTAGCTCAAGCTCCAAAGAATCAGTTCCCCTCTTCTGGACTCTCTAGGCATAGACACTCACATGTACTCTCTCTCTCTCTCTCTCTCTCTCTCTCTCTCTCTCTCTCTCTCTCTCACACACACACACACACACACTGTACACATAACTTACAATAAAATAGAATAATTTTAAAGTTTCTTTCTCTTCCATAATGTATGTACACACATGCATACATGTATATGTGTATTATGTAGATATATGTACGAATATATATTAAGAGAGAGAGAAGAATCAGTTGTGATCAGCATGTGATAGAGAAGAAATGTTATTTCCTTTTCTGAAAAAAAAATGTTTTAGATATATATGTTTTCCTGCAAATCTCATGATTTTATTTTTCTTATAGCTAAGTGAAATCTCATTGTGTGTCTGTGCCATATTTTCATTGCCTTCTTGTCTGTTGATGGAAACCCAGGCTGACCCAATTTCTCAGTTATTATGAATACTGTGGCACTAAACACTGATGTGCAGGTGTTATTGTGGGAAGCTGTAGGATCCTTGGGGTACATGCCCAGGAGTGGTGGAGCTAGGTCATGTATTGGTTCTGTCTTTGTTTCCTGAGAAATCACCACACTTGGTTCATATTTTCACCACCAGTGAGTAAGGATTCCTCCTTCTGTACCTCCATGTTACCACGTGAGAACAAACATTTGTTTGTTTGATGACTGCCATTCTTACTAGGTTAAAATGGAATTTCAAAGGCCTAGGAGTAGACAGATTCATTGATGAATTTTACCATAATTTTAAGGACACTCTAATGCCTATGTGGTTTTTTTAGGGTTACTATTGCTATGATGAAACACCTTGACCAAAAGCAACTTGGGGAGAAAAGTATTTGTTTTCACTCACAGTTCCACATAACAATTCATCATCAAATGCAGTGAGGGCAGGAATCTCGAGGCAGGAGCTGATGCAGAAGCTATGGGAGGGGTGTTGCTTACTGGCTTTCTGTGCATGGCTTCCTTGACCTGCTTTCCTATAAAATTCAAGCCCATCAGTCCAGGATGGCACCATCAACAAAGGGCTTGGCCTCCCCCATCAATCACCAATAAAGAAAATTTTCTACAGACCTTTCTATAGCTTGCTTCGATGGAGGCATTTTCTCAATTGAGGCTCTTTCCTTTCAGATGACTCTAGCTGGTGTCATGTTGACATAAAACTATTCAGCACTCCTCAAGCTGTTCCACAAAATCAAAGGACAAGAACACTAGCAAAACCCTATCACAAAATCAGTATTCCCTTATACCAAGACCAGATAAAGACACAACAAAAGTAGAAAACGAAAACCAGTATCACTGATCTACATAGATGCTGAGCTTCTCCAAAAAAAAAAAAAGACTTGCAAACTGAATTTGATAATCCATTAAGAAGATTGTACATTGTAATCAAGCTGGTTTCATACCCAGGATACAAGTTTGGTTCAAAATATGCAAATCAGTATATGTAATACACTATTTTAACAATCTAGGACAGACATCAGATCCCACAATCCTCTTGAAAGATGCTGGCACTAGACTAATTCAACACACTTTTCACAGTAAAACTCCTGAAGAAACTAAGGATAAGAGGAAACACTGCCCAACCTTGTACTAAATCTGGAAAAACTGAGAGCATTTCTTCTAAACTCTGGCTACTTTTTTTTTTTTTTTTGTACATCCCTACCCAGTCCATCCTGATGACACCAACTGTTGGTATAGATAAACTTGGGCCTAGGGTGCCCTCTAGTGCTTAAACAATGACAATACAGGAAATACAGACCTTGAGTTTAAGACTCCAAGTACTTAATAGTCATGAAATTACAACGGGAAGTGACCAGAGGCTCAGAAAAATAGTAGCCTTTTAAATTTTTTCATAAGGATATGAGCAAACAAAAAGAAAAATGAAACCATATGAAGTGCCTAATCTTTCAATGTATAGATGCCATCACAGACCAACAAGAATCAGTAATTTTGCAAAACTGTAACCTCAATGATCAGCCAAATAAGGTGCCAGTCAAAAAGCAGCATGGATATGAGGACTCACCGATTGAGATATTGAAATTGATGTTTTAAGGAACCTGAGGAACTTCAAAAATTCACAAACAATAATTCAGTAACTTATCAGATTAACATAACAGAAGGCAGAAACAAACAAAAAAAGTAAACAGAAAATTTACACCCAAGTATTCTCTAGACAAAATTTAAGACATGAAACATCAACAGGTGAATGTATCAAATGGAAGAAGGAATTGGTGAGCTTGAACACATGCCATTTGAAACACATGAAGGAGAAAAAGATGAAGAGCACTTATCTGAAATTTGAAACAGCATTCACAAGGGCAAATTTTGGTTTGCAGAAGCACAAGGCAGGCATGAATGCCAAAGAGAGGGAGACAATAACAGTAAAACACCCAAGCTTATATCTAATACAGGGAAGCCAAATGTGACCACTGTTGTTTATGTCAGCCAAGTCAATCCCAAGACATTTATTATCAAGCTCTCAAAGAAGCAAGACAAAGAGGGGCTTATTAAAGTATTTAAAAGCCAAGTACCAGGTGAGTGTGCTCTAACTCGCTTAACAGAAGTGTCAACGGGGACCTTACTGTCCAGTCAGGGACAAGTTGAGGTAGCCACAGTGCTGAATCAAAAAGAACAAACTAGCAAAGTAGAAAATTTCAACATTGGAATCTTTAAAGAAGAAAACTTCATCCATACAAGCTACTCTTTATAAATGATGGAAATTTATGGTAATTTCCAGAAAAAAAAAGAAATCAGAGCTAATTCATCACTGCCATACCTCTCTCATAATAGACACTAAAAATGGTGAGAGTAACTATACAGTTAGGCTCCAAATGCAGGAGCAGTGTAGTCAGTGCATAAAATGGGTATGGAGTTAGTATGAAGACTAAAGTCTCAAAACTTAATTGTATTTATAAGTCGATGAACAGATACTATGATGTGATATAAAGTAAGATATCAAAAGTTCAAATTATGGGGGGAAATACAGCGTGAGTGTAGAAGTTTTTATTAATATTTTCTTGTATTTCCTTTCTCACATTTACTCTCTGATGTTGATTTCATTTCAAAATAGTTTTCTATATTCGGCAGATGTCATTTTTATGAATTATATTAAGTATCATAAATAATAAGCAATCGGTCAAACACCATGACATACAAAATCACTTACCTAGGAAGCAAGTCGACAAGAGAGGTAGAAAGAAGCCAATTAACTAGCAAGCAGGTCCATGCGTTGGATTTATGGGGGGGTTCCCAGCTGTAAAGGATCAAATTGTGTCATGGGCAAGAAAACAACACGACGAGTGATTCCAATGTTGTCTTCAAAATTCAGTCCTATAAGGACAAGTACCACATGTTATCTCTCATATGTAAAGGCTATGAAAAGGACATGAAACTAAAAAGCTATCACACAGTGATATAGAAAAGGGAGGAGGTAAGTGAGAAGGAATAAGAAAGAGCAGTAGAGGAAGTCAATGTCTGGGGATGGTCAACTTTTTCCTCTATACCTGCAGCCAACTAGATTAAAGTTCATAAAAGAAAAAATGCTTCAGAGCCTGCATCTATTTTCTGTGTAGATGGTGATTGTGTCAAACTCATTTTATCACAGAAGTAACTCAGTAGGAGTATTTTGTGTTTAACCAGAGTTTCTCCAAGTTGTTTCTGGTTTTCCAGTTACCTCTGATCCCAGCAATGGGATCTTGTCTTTACTGCTGCAGGGATGGGGTTTCCCAGACAGTCAGATGCTGCTTGCAGGTTTTGACCTCGAAGTTTTGAGGTAGAAGAGTCAGCCATAAGATATCTAAGAAGTAGGCAGGCCCTCTAAGGACTGGTCCTTAGAAACACTAAGGCAAAATTGGCCGTGTGGTACATACCTGATGCAGTCTCCCAGTGCCTGCCCATTTCCCAATGCTTTGAAGTGAGCAGGGAGATTCGTTTTTGGGTTCTTGAGCTCCTAGTAGGTGTTCTTAAGGCAATACAGAGGGTAGGCCTGGGGCTCAGAATTGCACATCAGCAATCTCTGGGGACGGGTGGCACAGGACCAGACCTGATAAGCCATAGAGAATGTACTGTGATACCTAGGAGTATATCCTTTGCTGTTTCCTCCTGCACAGGCTAAGGAATTTAGCTGCAATGGTAGGGTAGTACATCTTGGATTAATTGACATTTTAGTTCAAGTGGTCAGGGGGATGAAATCTTAGAACTCAATTATATTGAATAATAGGAAACAGAATTTAGTGAGCCACATTAATGTGGACTACATTTCCACAATGGGATATTATTCAGCTGTCAAGAAACATGAAATTCACAGGTAAATGGGTATAGCTAGGAACACTCATCCTGAATGAGGTAACCCAGACCAAGAAAGACCAAAAAAAAAAAGGCTTGTTTTTTCATATATGTGAATGTTATCTTTTCAGCTTCAGATATATGTGTTTTATTCTGAATATCCACCAAGGTTAGGTAGTTAGTAAGGAGCCAAGGGGTGGGGGTGGGGGAGGCTTGAAAAATGAGGAAGCATAATATATTGGGGTGTGTGGGTGTGTGTGTGGGGGGGGTGTTTGAGGAGTTGTTTTTTAAGACCAGCTTTCTCTATGTAGACCTGGCTGTCCTGGAGCTTACTCTGTAGAACCAGCTTACCTAGAACCCAGAGACCTACCTGTCTTTGCCTTGGATAAACATAGAGTTATAAGGGGACAAGGTGGAAACTAAAATACGAGGATTGAACAGGGGGAGAGGTGAGAAGAGAAACTGATGGAATACAAGGAGGCCATCTGAAAACAAGATGGAACCTATTGCTGTAGAAGCTTCCTAAAAGATATACACACATGGAAATAATCTAAATGGAATCAGCAAAAAATAGGAGAGACGGTGCCCCAGCTTACATCACAGTCTACCAAATAAAACCCTCACTATTTGGAATGGGTTACATCTGGTTTAGTGATTTACCAAAGGGCTCTCATAGACCCTGCCAATCATTATAGGCAGTTGACAACGTTATTGGTTACCTCTATAACCTGAAGGTGAGGTCCTATTACTGAAGACATCACATGCTTATGTAATAGAACATGGAGAAATTGTCCTGGTGTTCAAATAGAGGCTACACCCCTATTGACTAGTGTTTGTTTATAGTGCTGGAAGGTACTATACACACTACTGGAAGAGAAAAACAAACCTCTGTCTCATCTATCAACACCTTATAAGCTACAATAGTGACCTGCTAACAAGATACACTCGTGCAACAGTTGCAAAAATATTATGGGAGTAGCCAACCGCTTTTTGATTGGACCCTCTCCATGATATGGAACCCATTCCTGACACTGTCAATGAGACCAAAACCTGAGACTAGATAGGCCATAGGCCATAGAGGCCCTGCTATTACTATTCTGCTAAATCAGAGGTTCTCAACCTTCCAAATGCTGCAACCTGTCAATACAGTTTCTCATGTTGTGGTGTACCCAACCATAAAATTATATTCGTTGCAACTTCACAGGTGTAATTTTGCTACTGCTATTAATCATGATGTAAACATCTTGATATGCAAGATATCTGACATGCAACCCACAGGTTGAGAACTGCTGTGCTAAATGAACATAGCAATAAAACTACTCTTAATCTATACCCATAGATCAATACTGTTGAATATTCGCTTTTAATATCTTTAAAACAAAATGATACTGAACACAACTATAAATCAGGAAACTGCCTGTTCTTTAATATATGCTGTTCATTTAATTCTTATGACAGCACAGGCTGGTAAATTTTCCAAAGAGGGAAACAAAGGTGAGAGGTGTTTGGTGACTAGCCAAAAGTGACACCGCTGAACTGGGGAAAATGAGAACTAATGTAAAACTAGAATTGGTCTGGAGATGTATTTCAGAATTACCACAGCTCTCCCCTGAAGGCACTACATGGAAACCCATCATGGTTAGTGTTTTGGATTTAATTTTTGAGGTAGGTTATCATGGTTTAATTAGGCTGACATACCAACTGCTGGGTCAGAACTCTTGAACCTCCCGCCTCAGGCTCCTAGGTGCCAAGGACGCAGGCATGCACCACCACAGCACCAGCCTGTCCCTTTGGTGTTAAGTATAAAAGCATTTACGTGTTGCTGTCACAAGAATCAATTCCTTTAATCAACAATCTGCATGTAGGGATAAGTGACTGTGGGATTCTCAGCCCCAGTGAGTGCATCTACAACACAGCCTCTATACCTCAGGAAGCTCACAGGAGAGAGGATGGAAAGATTGTAAGAGCCAAGGACTAGCATGCCTCCCGCTAAATCCATCTGCTAGAAATGACAGAAAGGTTGCACCCATGAAATCTACAATATAGTCACCCAAACAAGACCCACGTGAAGACAATAGTTGGCATGCCAGTGTGCACATGGGAAATTTCACAAGGTCCCAGCTCCAGATGATGAGCTGTAACCAATTACTTACTT
Source organism: Uromys caudimaculatus (assembly GCA_028551405.1). Taxonomy (NCBI): domain Eukaryota; kingdom Metazoa; phylum Chordata; class Mammalia; order Rodentia; family Muridae; genus Uromys; species Uromys caudimaculatus. The sequence continues at coordinate 6,632,939 of CM052713.1, forward strand.
CTGAGGGGGGAGAATGAATCTTCTCCAGTAACAAGCTCTCTGATAGGTTATCCAATCCCTCTAAACCACATAGAGAATGCAAGGAACACTAAATGAATGCAGAAGGCAATCTATCTTCTGTCTGTCTCCTACATGTTCATATAAAGAGGTTTTCTATCTCTGATCTAGGCTTACATATTACCTCCTAAGAAAGGATGAACTTGGGGATTTCATAGAAAGTAGAAAAGTGGTCTATCATATTTCTATTGCTATTTCTTCTGTTTCTGCATCCTGAGAATCTCTCCATCTCCCTCTGCTTCTACTTCTTTCTCCTGTGTTGTATCATCTCCAACTAGAAAGTATGTGTGTGTGTGTGTGTGTGTGTGTGTGTGTGTATAATTTAGTTTCATTCATTATCACTTTGATGGCACAACAATCAAATGTTCACAGTTGCCCATGTCAGGTTTCTTAAAACAGCCATTTTAATTTCAGTCAGTGAGTCCCCAGTCTTCCATCTTACAGTAGGATACCTGACTTTGTAAGGCCCTTGGCTGCCCCTTCTATTCTCCTTTGGCAGACATTATTCCTGGATCAGGGAAAGCACTTGTGTCCTGGCAGCTCTTCTGCCTACGAAAGTACAGCACCCATAACCCCCCACCTCTACCCTGCATTCACTTACACCCCTTACACCCACCCCCATGCAGCTTTACTTTCTGGTTTTTTCCTCTAGTGCCTACAGTCTTTGCTCTTTAAGCCTACTTGTGTCAATAAAAAGAAGGAACATAACAAATGTTTTTGTGCATAGATTGTTGAGACTCATTATTTGACTGTACCAAGCTTCAAGACCACACAGTTTTAAAGGAGTAAAAATGCACTCAGCACACAATTTCATGGAGGAAAGGCAGATCCTATCTGCCCTTCGTTGGACAAAGATTAAGTGACCACATTGACTTTTCTTTTCCAGCACAGTGCTTTGTATTCAGTGGATTTTACGAGTATACGATGCTTTTCTGAGTGTGTTTCTAAGTATAGGATGGTGAGGGTGTAAAAAATAGACAAGATCCAACTTCTCTCCCTGAAGACCTTAGAGTCTAGTCAAGGGTATTTCTGAAAATAAGAGTTACTCTGACACACAGCTTCACTGGTTCTATGGGAACCTCTTCAATAGCCATTTAAGTGTACATTCTCAAAGCTAAAAGAAGAAAATGGAACATTCTGAATGCCAAATGCCAAGACAACAAAAGGCGCGCTATGTGGTGCTAGGTTTTGGGGTTTGTATTTGTGTCCCATCTGTGCATAGAACGCTGTTGTCAGCACTTTCCACGCTGGCTTCATTTCAGTTCAGGCAGCCCAGCCTGTGATGATGTAACTTATACCTTCAATGAAATCAAGGTGACAAAAGAGAAGAAAAAGAGACAGATTTGGAATTTATTGCTTGTGATTCTATGCAATGAATAACTCCTGCTTATCCCTAGGCCTGCTCCATTCCGGTGATGCCTTCTGGATATGAGGAACTAAGAGGTAGTAAAAAAGATAATGTCCTTAAAAGATTTTACCCTATGGAGAGTCTATAAACTATGAAAGCATTGCTTTGCTTACTTTCTGTGTGGTATTGTGCTTTAAAATTATCTCATATAAATATGACATTATATGTAGATGATGTTTATGGGCATAGGCACTGTGCTTGTTTGTGTGAATTAATTTCAGGTTGCACCCAAAGGACAGTTAGCACTTAAAGTACTGCACTTGAGAATCCATATTCTACAGTCTTTTTCTCCTTGACTATGCATAATATTTATCTGCCAATTAAATAAGAAAAGAAGCAAGTACATTCCAAAGTGACTGTGGCAGCAAACATTTATTCTAAATCTATTCTAGTCAAAGAAGGTCATAATTTGCAAGAAGAATGTTAACTTACCCCCAGTGGTGAAAGTATGTGGTGCTCAGACCTTCCTGTGGGTAAGAAAATAGTTCATACATTCTAAAGTCTGTTAAGAACTAGAAATTGAAAGTCGGCTTAACACAGCTACATTGGGACTTCATTTCAGGACAAGGTTTTTGCACCTTCTCATCCTAACAAATGCTTTTGTCACTTGGTCCAGCTGGAAGGTAGCCCACAGTCCATCTAAAAAAGAACTACTCAAGCATGGAAAATGAACACTGCCTGAGGTCACAGAGCCTCAGATAACCTTTCAAGAAGGGCAGTTTCCGGGCCTGCTCAGTAACAGACACAGGGAAATGAAAGAATATAATAGGTGTATTTGTTACTCTTCCCTTGCAGTGATTAAGTACCCAGCTGAAAGCATCTTATAGAAGGAAGGCTTTATCCCACAACTTTCCAGAGGGATAAGAGTCCATCATGGTGGGGTGGTAGCATGGCAGCAAGCTGCAGACATGTTGGCAGGAGCAGAAAACTTGAAGATCATACCTTTAGCTGTAAACAGGAAGCAGAGAGAGAACTGGAAGGGGCTGCTGTAAACTCGCAAAGCCCTCCCCCATGATGTGCTTCCTCCAGAGACTCAGTTCTCTAAAAGCTCTGCAAACAGCACCACCAACTGGAGACCAAGTGTTCAGAAGTCTGAGCCTATAGGTGATGGTAGGAAACCTTTCTTATTCCATCTTACTAGTAAGGCTGAGAGCAAGAAAGCTTCCTGTATTCGTTGCTTCTGACTTCCCATAGTGACCAGTGACTTAGAGTCCTTTCCAAAACAAAGTTCCTTTTAGGACCATTAACTTTTTTTTTTTTTTAATATGTATTGAATAACTCAGGGACCATGGAGATACAACAGACACTTTCTCCATTTACAAAGTGTGTTATAGCTATACAAATTATTTTAATGCCCACCCCACACTGGAATAACTGCTATAAAGAAGCATAAGTTTCATGAAACAAATCTAAGGAAGCCGTTGTGCTCCAGCAGAATGTGAAGTGCCAGTAATGTAGAGCCAGGAAGATAGCATTTGCCTTTTAAGCATGAGGACATGATTTTGGAGCCCCAGAACTCACATAAAGAGCTAGGTGTGGCAGAAGCATGCACCTAGAGTTCCAGCAAAGGTGAGATGAGTGATGGAGGCAGGCAGATTCCAGGAGGCCTACTTACCTGGCAAGGCTGTGGACCAAGGAGAGATCCTATGTCAAAGAAAAGGTAGAAAGTATCTGAGGAATGACAATCAAAGTTGTCCTAATTGTACACAAACAGAGACATGTACAGCCCTCTTCACATGCAATCACACACACACACACACACACACACACACACACACACACACACACACACACACACTCACACTCAGGTTTTTAGGAAAAAGAGAGATCAAAACATGTAGATTTATTTTATCCTATGTAATAAAAACCTAGCACAAAGAGCTAGGGATGCGACACAGTGACAGGTTTCACCAAACACGCGCAAGGCTAGGTTCTGTCCCAGCGATGTAAACAACAAAAGACTAACATAAAACTGTCATCATCAATACCGCAAGAAAGAACATATTAAAAGATCTTTTTAGAGAAGTTGACCTTGACGACAAGGAGAAAGGAATTCTTACCAATACCTAGATTCTTACAAGGTCCAAATAAAATGAGGGACTACTCAAGGTAATGTTTTCTTCTTAGCATCAGGAATGCCTTGTGACTCTTTAGCCCTTCAGCCTTCATCTTCTAACACTGTATACAGCAGGCACCCGACAAATTATATTACACTGAACTGTGCTAGCCTATTAGGCACAAAGCCCTGATTTGAATCTCTAGCATGCGTAAATTGGCACAGTGGTTCATTCTTATAATGCCAGCACTTTTGAAGTGGAGGCAGGAGGATGAGAAATTCAAGGTCATCTTTGGTTACATATCAAATTTGAGGTTAGACTAGACTATAAAGACATTCTCTCAATTTTTAAAATATATTGTGTTGATCTTCAGGCAAGCCACTCTCTGCATTGCTTGAACCTCTTTGGCCCAACATACCAAACCAAGCTGCACTTCTCCGAAGTACAACATTGTCTTCCTCAGATGCAAGGGTTGGTGGTTCCATTACATCCTTTGGCTTTCTTTGCCCCTCCCCCCCACTCATTAGTATCCACCTGATGTCATTTGTCCTATTCAGGGATTTGCCATTCAGGATGGTAAGGTCTGTTCTGTATCGGTATCCACAGGGGCAGCTTAGTACACTGCTCAGCAGGAAATAACGTTGCAAATGATTTGTTTTATTTTAGTCCTGGGTAGTCCTGCTTTGTGCAACACCTCTGACTGTAAGCAGTCAGAATCAAGTCATCTTCTCACCCTTTATCACACTTCACATGTTTTCTTTCCAGACACATGCAGTGGATATGGTGCAAACATTCTCCACCTAATTTCAGGAAGACTGAAGTTTTTAGAAGGCCACTCTTCATATTTAGGGGTAAGAAATCTGAGGCATAGATACAGGAACAAATCATCCTAGGCCCCTCAGCAAGGACCAAGGCAGTGGACCACCCACTCTGAACCTGCATCTGTTTCAAACTCTGACCCCTAACTGTTACCCTGGACTGCCCCAAACTTGTTCTTGTTCAGTCTCTGTCTGCCTTTATCTACTTTCTCCTTTATCTTGCCCCCCCTCTCTACACACACACACACACACACACACACACTTTCTCCACAAAATGCTCTCCAAATTCAGTTCCAATGTGTAGTAAATATTAGTGGAATGAGAAGGCACTGGGCAGTCAACAACAATGACCTGATCATTTGACTCCATTTAATTCAGCTTCTAAGAACTGTACCAGTGATCAAGGCCTTTTCGCTAAATCACACATTAGCAGTAGCCTTGAATAAATCATTTCATAATTAACAGTTTAAAAAAGAAGACCCTTTTACTGGCCAGCTAAAATACGTTGAAACTAACACATTTATTTACATGTGTATTCTTGGGAATGTACATTTTTGGTTTAGATTTTCTATAGAATAAAATACCACATATCAAAACTAACCAGACCCCAAATCTATACAACTCCCTGGATTTCTTCTGTACAGTTGGAGTTGGCATTTGTAATGAACACTGTGAGGCTTCACATTAAATGTCTCATTTTCACCATCAAATATATTTTCTTCAGCGATCCACCACCAAAACTAAAACAACGACAACAAAAACTCCCTGACAAACAGAAAAAGAATAAGCATTGCACCATCGTTTGTGAAACATCATGCTATCTTTATCTGCAAGCTTTTTAAAATAATAAATTTTGTAATTTATTAGGACATTTAATAGGACAAATTTTATAGGACAAATGTTATCTACTTATTATCCAAAGTTCCTAGGCTCTACCAGTGAATATTAACAGGAAAAAAAATAGGATGATTTTGTAGCACTTTAAATCTTCATAAAACCCATCTGCTTCCAAATGACAGGACTGGAGAGCTCAGGGCAGGCAGGAGGAGAAGTAGATGACTCCTTGAAAGAGTAATTTGTGTGTAATTATTACTTAGCAGAGAATTTGTGCATTGCATGCTTCATTTATTATTCTCTGCTGCCACTTATAATCTAACATCAAAATAGTGGAGTTGAACACATCCAAAATTAAACAATAAAATTCTAAAATAAATGTTAGTTTAATGAGGGTAAACATTTTTCCCTTTTTGTTAATCAGTCAAATAGTTTTAAGGTTTAAAGGTGAATTGCATGAACTACCATCTCTATTGTAAGATTTAATTTGTATTGAGTGTGTAGACACCTTACAAACATCTCAAATAAAGCACACTGTACCCACGAAAGGCACAATAACCGATTAGGCTGTTGGCAAAGCCAGCAAAGAATAGCTCCCAGAACTGTATTCTAGGGATTGAATTGTTTTACCAATATACTGATGCTCTAACCAACAATGTGATCTTTAAATCTTGACTAGGAAAGAGGGAGAAGCATAAATCGGAAACAATTGCCCAGATAAATTTGAGAAACAAAGATGAACACACTTTAATGCTAAATATTCTGAATAGAGTTTTTGTCTCTTCTGGCTGTTTCTCAAGTAGTGGTGGTGCTGATTGTGAATGTCATGGAACCTTTAGGGGGTAGAGTTGTACTGCAGGAATTCTGTCACTGAGGCCTTGCTTTGAGGGTTTATAGCCTGGCTTCACTCCCTGTTTCTCTCTTCTCTCTTCTCTCTTCTCTCTCTCTCTCTCTCTCTCTCTCTCTCTCTCTCTCTCTCTCTCTCTCTCTCTCTCTCTCTCCTCCTCCTCCTCCTCCTCCTCCTCCTCCTCCCTCTCTCCCTTTCTCCTCCTCTACCTCTCAATCTGCTTCCTGTGTGCAAGTGGAACATGAACAGCTACATTCTGTGTCAGCTAGTTTTATGTCAACTTAATGGAAGCTAGAGTTATTTGGAAAGAAGGAACCCCAAGTGAGAAAATAGCCCTCAGCAGAGTGGCCTGAGGGGTATTTTCTTGACTGATGATTGATGAACAAAGACCCAGATGATTGTGGGTAGTGGCACCCCCAGGCAGGTGGTCCTGGGGTATTTTAAAAATAAAGCAGATTGATGAAGCGGTAAGGAAACAGCCAGTAAGCAACATTCCTTCACAGCCTCTACTTCAGTTCATGCTTCCAAGCTCCTGCCTTGAATTTCTACCCTGATGAGTCCCTTCAATAATGGACCATAATATGGAACTGTATTCTGAAATAAATCCACAAGTATATTGTGGTTATCTATATTTACTCATGAAAAAGTGAAGATTTACAAAATACTCCCAAACACTTTAGTTTTCTGCACAGGTAGAATCTGAATCCAGATCAATCTGTGTTCAATCTGTACTTGTTTATAACTTGTGATTGATTAGTGAAGAATAATGAGTTTTTCCTACGGATCTTCCATAGGTGATGGGACCCAAACTGTAAGAACTTAAGGGTGGGTAAGAGTGCTGTGAGTCTGTCTTCTGGACATGGCATGGCTATTGAACTCAAGAACTTACAGCAACTGTGGTCATCTAACACAAGCTCAGGGGGTGAAAATCCTAGCACAGATGAGGTGATCGACCTCGAAGCCTCTCCCCTTGCCGAGGAGGTTTAGGTAATGGGTAGTCCCTGGAGGAGAGAGAATCACTCTTCTTTGAGAATGTGGCAACTGTAGCTTTCCCAGTTTCCAGTAAATAGCTCCACATGCAGCCATGGCCAACACTAACTGGATCTAGTGGGTCAGTTGGAAGCGAGCATGTTGGGAGAGATCTGCAGAGAGCTGAAGGTAAGGGGGAGGTAAATATGGCCATATTTCATTGTATACATGTATAACATTCTCAGAGATATGTATTTTTAAAATAGATGTTCATTCAATGAAAAGTAAATTTTAGCTCTTTATAATCTAATAAGCAATCTCAATTCATATGCATAAATGAGTAGACATCCCTACCCATAGATTCTGCCATTTGTAACCCAGACTTCAAAGACTGTGGTCCAATACTGTTTTGCCTTTTGTTGTATGTCCTAGTTAATTTCTAGTTAATGTTCCAGCTAAGCTGTTTCTGTGTAGTGTATGTGTTGTATATGTATATACAATTCCCTCTATCCTAGTGCTTCTATCACTTGGCATGCTTTCTGAAGATATAACCATAGGTAATTAGAAAGAAATCTTATGCCTCCAAGATAAATAGATGATACATTGTTAAGAACCTCATATACACAAGGTGGTATACTGAGATTCTCTTAGCATTCTACATTTGCAGAATGAGATAGTTGTCATAGTTACAGGACAAAGAAGAAGCTATACTACCACAATCACATCAGTTGTCCTGGTTGCTTTATAAGCCTACCACAAAATTGGAGCCTTCAATCAACAGCCATCGTATGTTTCAGTGTTTGGGGCCTGCATCCCGACCTGAGTGCAGCAGGAAACTTTTCCTTTTGAGCTTGTCCTGGTGATCTCATGGCAAATTAGCTAAGGCAGGTGATCTAACGGGTTCTCTTCTTATATCTGACCATAGATACTAGCTATCATGGAAGTCACTCTGTGTCTTCTCATCCCACATAGAGGCTTCCATAAGGACTATCATTCAGGATTTTTATTAGAGAGGTCTCTCTCTTCTCTGTGGGTAGCATCTATCATGGAGACTTCTCTCCATGCTGTCTCTCTCTTTATCCTGTAGCTTCACACAGTATTTACCAGGTTTACAGGTGGGAGAACTGGGTGTGGTTTTCTCAGGGAGTTTGATTTATAAGTTAGACATTATTTCCAGCATGTTCTCTACTTCAGTGCACATTGCAAGGCCAGTTCAAATATAAACTCCTGTCCTGATAACAGAAGCAGAAACATCACATTGCAAAAATAATCTGGAATAATTCATTAAATTTTATTTTTTATTTGATGAATTCCAGATTTACTACAGTACAGTAACTCTAAAACACTGGGCATTTGAGTCATGTATGCCTCTCTGAACTAACGCCACCTCTCAGTCATGTGCTCACTTCATCTACAAAGATAAGACAAATGTCATTATATGAGAATTAAAGGAATACTGGTAGCCTTTCAGGTTCTCTAATAGAATGTGACTCGTGGGATACTGAGTAGTTGTAAAAACAATGAATCAGAGAAATTAACAGCAACATGCAGAGATTGTTAAAGTACAGGGTTGACTTGCATACATAGAAAATATAAAGCACTGTCTGGTTTTCATGGGACCTGCCCACTCTTGTTGAACTGGCATACATGTAAAACATTAGGGTAGGCCTGGCAGAAAATAGGATGAGACATAGGAAAAATGGGTGAAATATGAAAGAAAAAGTGAAAATGAGCCAGGAAGGATGAATGATAATTATCTAGGACACAATGAGAAGTATAATAAATTCATCTCAGCACAATGAGTTGAAAAATCCTAAAATATTGCATGTAATAAGATAGAGGTACAATAATTGATATGAAAAGCAGACATGAGTTAATAAATAAAAATAGCTATTTAGTACTCTGATGTAATTCTTGTAAATATGCATATATAACACATACATACCCTTGAATATAGGTTTAGAAATCTCTGACCATATACAAAAAGCACTTTTGAAATATTTTTGTGTTTGGTGAATAGAAAAACAGGTACAAGTTTTATTTTACATGAATAATGTTTTGATGGTTTTTATCATGAAAACGTAATATAAACTTAATAAATTAAGAAGTGAAATAGTGAATTGGAAGTACTTAAAATCCAGAATAATTGAAATGATGCTGATGGTGACCTTTGCTATGTTTAAAATCTTGGGAACTCAGTTTCAGTGAACATTTGTCTCTGATCCAGGGGACAATGTGGGCAGAAGTGATAACCTAAGCAAGTTGAAGTGATTTGTGTAGATGAGGAGGCTGAAGACAATACAGAAAATGACAGGCAATGCAGTACATAACTTCATGCCTGGGTTGAGGAATCCAAGGTGAAATGCTGTATGACTTTCCATAATCCTTGGATATTATTGTTCCTGGGTACCTCTCCCTCCAAACACTTGAAGAAATATCTCCACAAACAAAAAGTCCCAGTGCATAGGAACATGTTACTTGCATATGAAGCTATAATAGTTGTTTTTTACTGCCAAGTTGAGTTCAGTAAGATTCACTCATGAAATACATTTATAAGGCATGTCTGTGAAGGCCTTTCTGGAAAGATCTAAAGCAAGAAAATAGATCTGTCCTGGATACTGGTAGCATCAGCCTATAGAACAGAGCCTCACGTGGAATAAGGGACAAATGGGAGAACTGGCTATGTTCTTTCTGTTTCTCAGATATGCCCAGATATGAACCAGAAACATCACACTCCTGCACAGAGGCAAGCCACTCCTGCCACCAAGGCTTCCCTGTTATTATTGACTATGCCATTAGGCCATGAGCAGAGTTAACACTTCTTCCTTTCCACTCATTTCCTATGCACTTGGTTACAGCAGTGAATGGAGTGACTGACAGCCCCAGACAGCACATTTTAGAATGAGAGCCAGAAACATAGCAGTAGTCCAGTGAAGAAGACTCTGAGGGAAGTAGGGAGTCTAGCATGACCACCAAGTGGCTCATTGACCATATCCCTGGATACAGAATCTAAAAAGTCTTTCTCTCCATTTTTAAAGGAGGAAAATATTCAAAGCACTTGAAACCATGCATATTATACAAAAGAAAAGTGGACCACAAATTCAATTGCTGTGGTTAGTGTGTGTTTAACACCTGCCATGTGCCAGCTATTGCTTGATGTGCTATAGAAATAACTTGAAAAACAAAACCAAAAATGTGCCATCTCAAATGTACATCTGAATAGGGAAACAGACCAAAATTAGCAGTACCAAAATATAAGAAACAGATAAAGCAATAGAGAGGGTTAGGTTAAGATGGCATTGCCATTGGAATGGTTACAGAGGGGATGTTGGAGCAATAGTACTAAAGACCTGCAGAGTCCTGCAGGTTCCTGCTTCCAGGAGTACTGCCTACAAGACCATTTAGCATATATATTTTGAGAACTTGCTAGTCTATGTCACTGTGTCCAGTCCTGTACACAAAATAATTAAAGCTGCAAACCATTTTGAAGGACTCAGCATATGCAGGCACCACACTGAGAATATAACCTGCAGATCTCACTTAACCTTTCTTAAAATGATCTCCTGGGTTACTGGAGATATTAAGTATCTTGACTGCTACTGGCAGCCACTCTAGAGTTTGAACATAGGGTTGAAACACCAGTGCAATTATCAGAGTCTCGTATTTACAGAGCACAATCCCCCCCACAACAAGGTCTTATGTTTTCCTTGACAGTGTTGGGCATTGAATTTATGGTCCATTCACACAATGGTTTTCTTAGCACCTGTCTCAGAATGTGCTGAACAGTAGATAGCAACAACAACAAAAAATTGGTAGAACTTCTCTCAGCACTAAATCTAAAGCATAATACATAGAATCAAAGTACTTATGAAGTCCTCCGTTTATGCCTTCTAAATTAATCCATGATTCTAACATAAAGATTTATTTTTATTTCGATATGTATGTATCTATGTATATTTATTTTTATTTTGAAGGTATGTAGGCATCTATGTGTAAATATGTGTACAGACAGGAGTACAGGTGAGATGACCATGGATGGAACCCAGAAAGAATATTACATCCCCTGGAGCTGAAATCACAGGTTGTTGGGAGCTACCTGCCATGTCATGAGTTTTGGGAGCCAAACTTGGGTCCTCTGCAAAAGTAGCAAGTGCTCTTAGCTGTTGAGCCAACTTCCTACCACCAGGAGTCTGATTCTGACCATCCATTACATGTATTGCAATGAACACATTTCTTTTCCCAGTGTTCAAAGAAACATGTTAAAAAGGAAATTTAGGGATAGCAATGTTTTTAATGTTCTAAGTCACATGACAAACATAGGACTTTGAAAAGCTTCTTCTAGTCTGCATGTGTCTGTCGCTTATGTCCATGATTTTACTAGTCCAGGACTCCCTAGTAAATCAGCACTGTGCTTGATTTTTTTAGAACATAATTGTTCACCTTGAGAGAGTTCACTTTGTATTTGGCACCAAGAACATCAAAGCAAGTATTTATTTCATGACTTCACAGTGTAATGGTGAAGTCCTGATCCAATCCTCATCTTCTCCATGTCAAAAATTCTTACCTATTCATTTATTCAAGGTTGATCTGATTCTGGAGGACTGACTGATGCTAATCAAACTCACAAGAGATTGATCAGGAATCCTAAATCTAATTTCTTCATGTGTAATGAGAAACATTGCTGCTTAATGGACCAAAATTCTCACATCAGTCCAATAGTGCCTTCTCCTTCTAATAAGAAACTGCTCTCAGACACTGAATTAATATGTGAAACTTGCTGTGTAAGGAGAGAGATGAAGGAAGGGAAATGTAATTATCTTAATGAACTTATAATTAATTGCTTTCTCTTCTCTTAGTTATAGCACATGATTTATTTGTCCATTCCACATGTCTTCAGCATCTTCCTGGTGCCCATATTATTGCTGAGGTTTGTAACAATGTGTGGAAACAAATCCAGAAGATTAATACAGTTCATGTGCACTCAGTGATTTATGACCATATAACACTAAATTTTCATAGGGAATTCTATGAGGAATTTATATTGCCCGTTTAGAGATGGCAATTATTTTTAAGAAGATACAATTTATAGATACTTGGATACACAGTTAGGGTTTCATGGCTATTTCTCTCAAAATTCATACTGTTTATGTCACATAACTCCATACATCTTCTAATTACATGGAAATATTTATAAATAAAATATCATTCCATAGGTCCCAGCTATAAGCAGGGAAGGAGAATGTTACAGCATGTGCATTGTCCCAAGGCCACTGCAAGAAGCTCCCTTGAGAGCATCACATATGCTTATCTCTGAAGGGTATGCATATGCATTTGGAACTTTAAGTAGGCTCTGATGCCTGGTTATTTGATCAAACACCATTATAGACATTGCTCTGATGTTCTGACAGGAGTGCTCTTTGGGGTTGTTAGTGGGATAAGCAGATTCTGAGTAAGCCAGGTGGCCCTGTGTAATGTCGGCTAATCTTTCCAGCGGCTGAAAGACTCAGTGCGTGGAGGTTTTTACTGAAGACTTTGCTCAGTTGCAAAGAAGAATCTCAACATTTTCAATTCTCAAAACCATGGTTGCATCTGACTTGAATCTCCAATCATCTGCTCTGCAAGCTGTCAAAAATTTCCTAGACTTGCAAGATAGATACAACGATCATGCAAATCAATTTTTCGATCTCTCTCTTTTCCTTTCTCTCTACCTCACCCTCGTTCTCCCTCTCCTTTCCACATTCTCACTTCCTCTGTCTCTCTTTTACTCCTTTATTCCATTTCTCTAGTAAGCTCCAACCAATAAAGATGCTGGTACTTGCCTTCATTCTATAAGAATAGTGAAATCTAATGCTCTTAGGATAACTGAATTCTGAAATGTCAGGAACGAGATAGAAATATAGAATTGTGAAAGGCAAGATGAAAAGCCATAATATAATGCATATCAGAGTAAAACCAGCAACAAGAATATTTTGCCTCATATAGATCTGCAGTACTAGGGTATTGATTCTACTATCTTAGGAGGAAAATGCATGGGTGATCCATTAAGTTCTTATTCAGCCTCTATGTGAAAGAGTTCTGGGTTGAAGAAGCAATGTCTAAGTTTAATTGTTTAAAATATAAAAATAGATTTGATCACATTCCATACTTGAGCCTAATCATAGTGAGCTTAGAGCACCCTCAATCAAAAGTGAATCAGGAACTCGTGAAGAGGATCCTTGCCGAGACACTGATCTTTCTGCCACAACTGTAGAAAAGGACCTACATCTATGAGCTTTGACCAGGGTACGTGTGCACTGAGGAATGACAATACTCAAGTTTTCCACAGATTTTTGTGCCTAGATTTAGACTATCACTACTTCTCAGAGATGCAAAAAAATTTCTGTGATGCATTGTCATCATGAAACCTCATAGAACTCAAATGATCAATGAATTTTGTCCCAAGCACACCTCACAGGAAGATCAACTGGTTTTCACAAAGACTGACTTTTACCAAATTTGTGTGGGTAAATGAGACTTAGATGGTTTGTCAAATTCCTCTGTGAGCATGCATGTTGGGGATTGTCTTGATTGGTAATTTATGTAGGAGGGCTCATCCCACTTTGGGTGGCTCCATTCCCTAGGAAAGAGATCCTGGGATGCATTAACAAGTTTAACTAAGAATGGAATGTCAGCAAACCAGGGAGAGCAATGATTCTTTATTGTTTCTACTTCAATACCCTGATTGAGTTCCTGCCTTGACTTCCCTCAGTGATAGACTATCAGTCATCTATTAGCTGAAAAAAAAAAAGCCAACATTTCCTCCCTCAAGTTGTTTCTGCTCATGGGGTTTGTCACAGGAACAGGATAAAAAGTAGAATAGTGATCTTTTTCATTTATCTATATTGGTGAACCCTTCCTTCTACTATGTTTTAAATGTCTCCAATTATGGAATAGATAAGGGAGTGTTTATACTTGAGTGGATGAAACCTAAGATTGCTGCAGAATTCCACATTCAAGACTGAGAATTCTAATAACTGATCCTACTCAGTTGATATTTCCATTTTTACTCAAACCATAGAAAATAAATGCCCTTGATTAGGTGCTTAGAAAAACAGAGTGTGATAAGGCAGCCTGCTTTTGGAGATATTGCCTGTCTTAGTTCTCTTATATACAGGCACAGCTCATCAGCTCAGTTGATGAGTCTCAGCACTGAGTTTCAGGTTGAAATGTCATGGTGGCATACAACTTCTTCCTTGATTGCTCAGAAAGCTTCCTGACTTAATTCACTTCAATTTCCCCTTTTCATACCACTATTCTCTTCTGAAAAGACATTTCAGATACTTGTGGCTGCATTAGAGATGGAAATTATCAATGTAACTTTTACAAAGTGCTCAGGGAAAATATCAGGTATTGAAATCTAAAACAGGTTGTCAGGATGACAGTACACTCACTGGTGGGATAGCTACTGGAATGAGTCTAAAAATATATACCAGCATGTAGACCGAACTTTCCAGGCATGGGTAGGACAGGAAGAAGGGTCAATGGCCAGACATTTGCTATTTAAACCAAACATCAGTGTAATAGAAGGTATGTGCTTGTGTCAGCATAATACCAGCATAAATATTGCAGGCTTACATCTTTCCTTTGATAGCATTTGCTTGGGGACCATTAGGGGACCCAGCCACAATGTGTCAAGAATACAAATGAATGTGTATAAAAATCAAGATTTCCCAGTTCACATCCCCAGTTTAGAAAGGTAAATTGAAATGATAGAAAGCCTCCAACAGCAGATGTTTCACTATAAATAGATTAAGAATAATAGTCACATGCTTATCTTGGATATTGTCAGAGTTTTATTGCAGATCCCAGTGCTTGGCAAGGCCTTAGCTGCTTAATCAGAGCTGTCCCAGATCTCAGATTCTGGAAACTCAGCAGTCATTCATTGTAGTAAGATGTAAGACTGCATATACCCAATCAAACATATATCTATACAAAGTATAGAAGACTCATAGGAAACCACTGTAGATCAACTTGCGTACACCTAGATACAGCAACCACTGATGTGCATAGTTGTACCACCACAGGTACCTCTTCCTTTATCCTTTTAAAAACTTAATATTAGTCTTATTTATGTGTTTGCACATGTGTACGTGTGACCACAGAGGCCAGAAGAGGGTGTCAGATGCTCTGGATCTATAGTAGCAGGTGATTGTGAGTGGCCTGATGTGGGTGCTGGGCACTGAACTCCATCATCTGCAAGAGCAGTAAATGTTCTTAGGCACTGACACCCCCCCTTTCTTTCTCAAAGACTGTCACCTTATTAATATATTGAATTAACATATTCTTCCTGTGGAAATTTTGAGAATTTATAATGGAAGAAATGGTTCACTGTAATTTCTCCAGATCTAAGCAAACCGCTAATAATGTTTGATGTACTTTCTCTGTATCTAGAATTATAAATGGAGATGTATGATATGCATGAAGAATCACATAAGTATATAGAGATTCACAAAGTTTACAGCCTAATTGATATCAACCACCTAGTAAATTTATTAAGCCCCCTTTTAATTACATGGTATTTTAAATTATTTATATTGAAGACATACCAATATCTAGAATATTTGTTTCTTCCCTATCCATTTGACTATTTTAAACACAAAACATGACTTTAAATCTTCATATGCATTTATCTTACACTGGTCTCCATATGTATTTCCATTTTTTTTTCTTTTTCTTAATTTTTTAATACTATATTTACATTTCCAATGTTTTCCCTTTTCTGGGTCTCCTTTTTGGAAACCCCCTATCCCCTCTTCCTCCCCACCTCTATGAGGGAATTCCACCTCCCACCTACCCACCCACCCACTCCTGTATTCTCACCTTGACATTCCCCCTTACTGGGGCCTCTAACACCCTCAAGCCCAAGGGCCTCTCCTCCCCCTGATGGCCAACAAGGCCCTCCTTTGCCACATATGTGGTCCGAGCCATGGGTCCCTCTATGTGTATTCTTTGGTTGGTGGTCCAGCCACAAGGAGGACCAGGGGGGACAGGCCAGTTGACACTGTTGCTCCCTCCATGGGGCTGCAAACTCCCTCAGCTCCTTCAGTCCCTTCTCCAACTCCTCCATCTGGGACCTCACTCTCAGTCCAGTGTTTACTGTAAAGTGAAACTTGGGTATTCCAAAATTTTTGGGCTAGTATCCACTTATCATACCATGTTCATCCTTTTGTGACTGAGTTACCTCGCTCAGGATGATATTTTCAAGTTCCATTGGCCAGCAAATTTCATGAAGTCATTGTTTTTAATAGCTGAGTAGTACTCCACTGGGTAAATCTACCACATATTCTGTATCCACTCCTCTGCTAAGGGACATCAGGGTTGTTTCCAGCTTCTGGCTATTATAAATATGGCTGCTATGAACATGGTGGAGCATTTGTCTTTATTAAATGTTGGAGCATCTTCTGGGTATATGCCCAAGAGTGTTATAGCTGGATCCTCGGTTAGTATTATGTTCATTTTTCTGAGGGTCTGCCAAACTGATTTCCAGAGTGCTTGTACCAGTATGAAATCCCACCAACAATGGAGGAGTGTTCCTCTTTCTCCACATCCTTGCCAACATCTGCTGTCACCAGAGTATTTGATCATAGCCATACTGACTGGGGTGAGATGAAATCTCAGATTTGTTTTGATTTGCATTTCCTTGATGACTAAGGATGTTGAACATTTCTTTAGGTGCTTCTCAGTCCTACGAATTTCTTCAGTTCAAAATTCTCTGTTTAGCTTTGTTCCCCATTTTTTGATAAGGTTATTTGGTTTTCTGGAGTCTAACTTCTTGAGTTCTTTGTATATATTGGATATTAGCCCTCTATCAGACTTAGGATGGTAAAGATCTTTTCCCAATCTGTTGGTTGCCATTTTGTCCTATTGACAGTGTCCTTTGCCTTACAGAGACTTTGCAATTTCATGAGGTCCCATTTGTCTATTCTTCATCTTAGAGCATAAGCCATTGGTGTTCTGTTCAGGAACTTTTCCCCCATACCCAGGTGTTCAAGAGTTTTCCCCACTTCTCTATTAGATTCAGTGTAACTGGTTTTATGTGGAGGTCCTTGATCCACTTGGATTTGAGCTTTGTACAGGGAGATAGGAATTGATCAATTTGCATTCTTCTACATGTAGA
>CM052713.1:6659027-6684682 GCA_028551405.1 Uromys caudimaculatus
CTGAGTTTGATTATTTCCTGCCTTCTACTCCTCTTGGGTGTACTAGCTTCTTTTTGTTCTAGGGCTTTCAGGTGTGTTGTTAAGCTGTTAGTGTATACTCTCTCCAGTTTCTTTTTGGAGGCACTCAAAGCTATGAGTTTTCCTCTTAACACTGCTTTCAATGTGTCCCATAAGTTTGGGTATGTTGTACTTTCATTTTCCTTAAATTCTAGGAAGTCTTTAATTTTTTTCTTTATTTCTTCCTTGACCAAGTTGTCACTGAGTAGAGCATTGTTCAGCTTCCATGTGTATGTGGGTTTTCTGTTGTTATTGTTGCCACTGAAGACCAGCCTTAAACCATAGTGATCTGACAGGAGGCATGGGATTATTTCAATCTTTTTATATCTGTTAAGGTTTGTTTTTTGACCAATTATATGATCAGTTTTGGAGAAGGTACCATGAGGTGCTAAGAAGAGGGTGTATTCTTTTGATTTAGGATGAAATGTTTTATAGATATCTGTTAAATTCATTTGGTTCATAACATCTGTTAGTTTCACTCTGTCTCTGTTTAGTTTGTGTTTCGAAAATCTGTCCATTGATGATAGTGGGGTGTTGAAGTCTCCCACTATTATTGTGTGAGGTACAATATGTGCTTTGAGCTTTAGTAAAGTTGCTTTTATGAATGTTGGTGCACTTCCATTCGGGACATAGATTTTCAAAATTGAGAGTTCTTCTTGGTAGATTTTTCCTTTGATAAGTATGAAGTGTCCTTCCTTATCTTTTTTGATGACTTTTGGTTGAAAGTTGATTTTACCCGATATTAGAATGGCTACTCCATCCAGCGTGTTTCTTGGGACCATTTGTCTGGGAAATTGTTTTCAAGCCCTTTCTGAGGTAGTGTTTGTCTTTAACATGGAGGTGCATTTCCTGGATGCAGCAAAATGCTGGGTCCTGTTTATGGATCCAGTCTGTTAGTCTATGTCTTTTTATTGGGGAATTTAGTGTATTGATGTTAAGAGATATTAAGGAATAGTGATTGTTGCTTCCTATTATTTTCCATGTTATTTTTATGTTTGTGTGGCTATCTTCTTTTGAGTTTGTTGAAAGATTACTTTCTTGCTTTTTCGTGGGTGTAGTTTCCCCCTTGAGTTGGTGTTTTCCATCTATTATCCTTTGTAGGGCTGGGTTTGTGGAAACATACTGTGCAAATTTGGTTTTGTCATAGAATATTTTGGTTTCACCATCTATGATAATTGAGAGTTTTGCTGGGAATAGCAGCCTGGGCTGGCAGTTGTATTCTCTTAGGGTCTGTATGAGATCTGCCCAGGATCTTCTAGTTTTCATAGTCTCTGGTGAGAAGTCAGGTGTAATTCTGATAGGTCTGCCTTTATATGTTACTTGACCTTTTTCCCTTACTGCTTTTAATATTCTTTCCTTATTTTGTGTATTTGGTGTTTTAACTATAATGTGGCGGGAGGAATTTCTTTTCTCATCCAATCTATTTGTAGTTCTGTAGGCTTCTTGTATATTTATGTTCAACTCTTTCTTTATGTTAGGGAAGTTTTCAATTTTGTTGAAGATATTTACTGGTCCTTTAAGTTGAGAATCTTCACTCTCTTCTATACTTACTATTCTCAGGTTCTGTCTTCTCATTGTATCCTGGATATCCTGGATGTTTTGGGTTAGGAGCTTTTTGCATTTTTCATTTTCTTTGACTGTTGTCTCAATAGTTTCTATGGTATCTTCCACACCTGAGATTCTCTCTTCAATATCTTGCATTCTGTTGGTGATGCTTGCATCTATAACTCCTGATCTCTTTCCTAGGTTTTCTAACTCCAGGATTGTCTCCCTATGTGATTTATTTTTTATTGTTCTATTTCTATTTTTAGTTCCTGGTTGGTTTTGTTTGTTTGCTTCCTCTGTTTGTTTATTTTCCTGTAATTCTGCCCGTTTGATTTTGTTTTCATGTATCTTTAAGGGATTTTTGTGTTTCATCTTTAAGGGCTTCTAGTTGTTTACCTGTGTTCTCTTGTATTTCTTTAAGGGAGTTACTTATTTCCTTCTTAAAATCTTCTATCTTCATCATGAGATGTGATTTTAAATCTGAATCTTGCTTTTCTGGTTTGTTGGGGTATCCAGGGCTTGCTGTGGTGGGAGAGCTGGGTTCTGATGGTGTCAAGTAGCCTTGGTTTCTGTTCCTTATGTTCTTACCCTTGCCTTTTGCCATCTTGTTAACTCTGATGTTAGCTGTTCTTACTCTCTCTGGTGTGGCTTGTCCCTCCTGCAAGCCTCTGTGTCTATACTCCTTGAAGACCAGCTCTCTCTGAGAGGAATTTGGGTTTGGAGAGCTGTGGCACAGGGTCAGCTCCTGGGTGCAAACAGAAACCAGAACGATCTCGTCCCCAGCTGTCCCTTGGTTCCTGTGTCCTGATGGCTCTGCAACGGTCCCTCTTGATTCAGTGAATTTGAACAAAAGTGGTGGTCTTGCCTGTGCTTGAAGGTGTGTCAGCATTCCTGGGATACCAGCTCTCTCCTGGCACTATTTGAGTATGGAGCCCTGTGTCACTGGATCAGTTCCCTGGCTGCTGAAAGAAACCAGAAGACCACTCTTCAGTCCCTGTGTCCTGGGGATTCCAGGTGGGTCCCTCTGAGCAGACATGCTTGCCCACACTCCTTTGAGTCTAGCTTTCTCCGGGCACTATTTGGCTATAGAGCCCTGGTGGCCCAGGTAGAGGTCTCCAGCCACAAATGGAAATCAGAAGGCTTCTTTCCCTGGCTGTTCCTCAGTCCCTCATGAGTATGTTTAAACACGTTCACATTATGGAATGATCCAAGGACTTATACTAACGAGTATGGATGGAAAGGAGAAAGGGAGGGTTAATCACTTACTCAGTCTTCTGGAAGAGTAATGGCAGAACTGAATTCAGGTAGGTAGGGGATGCCTTTAGATGGACTAGGAGCCACATTGTCAGACAAGCTGTAAGGATGTGGATAATGTAAAGAAAAAGATGTATGTCTCTATGCTGGTGCATGCATGGATATTTTCTCTGCAAAGTCAGTGTTCTTGTCTGCCCAGCTTTAAGTGGGAAGGGGAGGATATAGGTTTAAGTTTAGAACAGAAGAACAAAATTAACAGAAATATCAGTTAACTATACAGATATCAAAGGACAGGCTGGCAGTACTAAGAGCACTGGGGTGGGTTACCTAATGTATTGGGTGTCCAGTCTGTTTTCCTTCACTTATTCACCCTCATTCTATTTTGCTTTTTTAGCATGCACAATGAAGCTGAGCCAAATCCAACAAGAAGGCAACCATGGAAATAATATTTCGCGTTTATTCCAGATAGTCAGAACACTGTCCTCCTGCCTACTCACTGTAACTTCACTTTGAAATCCCTCGGATCTGTTCCTAACATAATTGAACACAGCAATATAAATGTAGCTGTGAATCGGGGAACATTTGAAAATATTTAGAATGAGAAAGGATACTTAAGAGACCACAAACCCACAAAATCCAATGTGGCAGTGACATCTTTATCTACTGACCCTTCCTGGAGTTGAGAAGGGCTTAAAGAGGCTGAAGGTCTCCAAGTGCTTCTAAAGGTTAATCTCTAAGACTTGAACTCACACTGATGAAAATGCGTCTATTCAACAGGAAGAGAGGACAGATTCAGTTTGAAATCCATGTTTACATTACTCTGAGACCTTGGGCCCCAAAACTAGCAAGGAAAATGTTTAAAGTGATAAGGTAATCCCCTTTATTTCTTACTGCTTCTGCTTTATATATGTAATCTATAAATGACATTAATGACCCTGGTTTTATATAGTAAACAGACCTTTAACATAAAAACGACTAGAATTTCCTCTACTTTAGCTCTTCAACATATTTGCTGCATTAGTATTAATAAATTTGGATCAAGTGTGGTGACTTGTTCCTGCAAACCCAGCATCTGAGAGCACACAGAGGAGGACCAACTTGGACTACACAGTGAGTTCAGGGTCAGCCTAGGCTACAAAGTCATGCCCTGTCTCAACAAACAAACAAACAAACAAACATACATACATATGTACATAACTCCATACCAACATACATTCATACATACATATATACATATGCAGATGTATATACATAGAAAATACATAAGTACATACACCCATGCATACATATATATATAATTCATATATTCATTCATAAATGTACGTACATACTTACATGCATGCACACACATATGTTCATACATACACACTGTTTTAGGGTCCTATATAGGAATAGAACTGATAAGAGTGAATCTATGTATAGACCTATATGTACCCAGCTAGTTGAGGAAGTCACATCTCTAGGTGTGGTCCAAGTAGTCTAACAATGGCTATCTCCCAACAAAAAGTCCAAGAATCCAGTAGATGTTCAGTCAATGAAGCTGGATATCTCAGCTGGTCTTAAGTGTAGGAGAGAATCCCAAAGGTGGATCTTCCTATCTTAAAAAAGCTGGATTAAAGGTAGATCTTCCCATTTCAAATGATTTAATTAAGAAAAATCCTTCACAGGTTTATCCAGCTACTTGGGTTTTAGTTAATTCCAGATATAGTCAAATTGACAACCAAGAATAGCTATTAAATACACATACATACACAATACATATATACACATGTGTGCATATACATGAATGCACAATAGGACCTGTCTAGAGCAGGATCTGGCTTTTTCATAGGTTACTATGTATAAGCATTTGCAAAAATTGTTATTCATAGTTGGACAGTATTGGCGCACACCTTTAATCCCAGCACTTGGGAGGCAGAGGCAGGTGGATTTCTGAGTTCAAGGCCAGCCTGGTCTACAGAGTGAGTTCCAGGACAGCCAGGGCTACACAGAAAAACCCTGTCTCGAAAAAACAACAAAAAAACTGTTATTCATGCTGAATGTCTTGACAGTTGATACTACCAAGAGGGTTCATGGTAGTCTTTTCTGCCCATGTGATATCTCCTCCCTATCCAGGCAGGCCAGGCTCTTGGAGATCCAGTACAGTATGAATGCAGCTCAGTTTATCTTGTCCAGGTAGTGAACATCAATAATAATTCTAGACATCAGATCTCATTTGAACTACCCTCACTGACTGTACTTATATATATGTATGTTTATACAGGTATACAACCGTGGTCCAAAAAATAATGCTACCTCTGAGTTCATAGAACAGAGTGGCAAGAAAGCTGTGTTATGAATCTTACCTGATGAGATCTGATATATCTGCCTTTGTTTCTCTCCCTGCAACTAACACAGTAGTATTCAATAAGTATTCAACGGTAAATTATTGGATCCAGTATTGTTATTGGGATAAAAGCATCCTAAGACCACCCAGTACTACCAAGGTTCAAACTGAGAGTCTATATTATGCCTGCTGGCAACTGCCAGGAGACACTTCTCACAGACAGCCCTGAATGCATATTACAGGGAGCTCCTAGAGACAAATAACACAGAAAAACTACATCCTGGTTGTCAGTCGTAGAGGACAGGGGAGCAGGCAAGCAGTTTAACAAGAGCCAAGAACTTGAAGTTTGACCCTAAGTTTCTAGAACAGGCTTGGTTGCTTTCCCAAGGAATTTGTCAAGACAGGGAATATAAACTAAAGATGGCTTCAACTGAGACAAGATGTAGAAACCTTTATATTTTACCTGGTTACAGTAGTTTTCCTTGGAGCCTCTCCAAAGTAGGATTGCTTGAACAGATGTGACAAAGAACCATTATCAAAATATATGAAGGTACTTTTGGGGACAAATATTAGGATAAAGTTGAAACTCTTCATTATGGGGGTTTCAACTGGACATACAGGGAAGGCTTTTCTGTCCTTAAAATACAGTCTGCCACACCCAAAGTCTTGACAGACATCTCACTTTGCACTCTTGACCACTCAGACCAAGAGTGATGGCCCTCAGGGAGGCTTAGCAGTGAAATTGGAAGGGTACTTTTCTAACAGTAACACCATTAGCACATAAGTATAACTCTCAAAAATCGTGAAGCTATGTATCAGTTGAGATCCAACCAGAAGACACAAACACCCTATGTTCAACTGGAAAATAATATTAAGATTGTTGACCACCAAGGGCACAGGGGCAAGGATAGTTAGGTGAGAGTTAGGAGGTAAAGAGGATGCTGAAGGACTCAGGAGTGACAGGTTAGAACAGTCTAAAGCTTTAGAAATGAGCAGAGTGCCCAGGTACAATCCTACCTCCCCCACCAGGCTGGGATACTCCTCGGAGGAGACTGGTAGGGATTTGTAGATGGCAGACTTTATGGTGTTGCCTCAATTGTTAGAAATTAGTGAGTTTATTCTATGAAACTTGCATAAAATCTACTTTCCAGAGGCTGGGGATTTTTCCTGGGAAGTCATCTTATGTAAGACCTTTTAGCAAATTTGCTTACATGAAGAGATGCTGGGGGTCCTGCACATGGCAGTAGTTGGCCCTCCACACAGGATGAATTGACATTTGGAGAAGCCTTGCTTACTGGAGGAGGTGATCCCCAAAATGTGACTCCCTCAACCAGCTGGGTACATACATCATAGTGTTTCTCCTGAGCCCACTACTGATAACTCTTATTGTGCTAGATTTCAAAGGGAAAATGCTTAAAAGGCCCATAACCATTTTTATAGGACAGCTAATAAGTTAGAAAATTGGACCTACAAAAAATTAATTGGCAAGTAGGTAAAGGTGAAATACATAAAATGGAATTTATTTTCTTGTCCAAGCTGAGAGTTTTGAACTTGCCTAAATTTCAATAATAAGTAGAGGTCAGCAAGGTCAGGTTTCCGATGCCCTCATGTTAAACCTTTGCAAACACATGATCATGCAAATGAAACAGTTTTATTTCAATTTTCTTGTATCTGTTAAAACTTGATTTGTGACTGAATATGTGCTCGATTTTTGAGAATGTTCCATAAGTTGCTGAGAAAAGGTATACTTTTTTGTGTGTATGTTGGCTGAAATGTTTTGTAGATATTTGTTAGGTCCATTTGATAAATAACATATGTTAGTTCCATTATTTCTATTTAGTTTTTTGACTGGATGACCTGTCCATTGGTAGGAATGTGGTATTAGAGTGTCCTACTATTAATGTGTGAGATTTGATGTATGATTTAAGCTTTAGTAATGTTTCTTTCAGAAATGGATGTGCCCTTATATTTGGGGTATAGATGTTAAGAACTGAACATCTTCTTGGTGGATTTTTCCTTTGATGAGTACAAAAGATCCTTCTCCATCTCTTTTGATTAATTTTGGTTTGAAGTCTGTTTTGTTAGATATTAGAATAGCTATATCAGTTTGCTTAGGTCTATTTGCTTAGTAAATCTTTTTTTTAAACCCTTTACTCTGAGGTAACGTCTATCTTTGATATGGATGTGTGTTTCTTCTGTGCTAAAAAGGTTGGATCCTATTTTAGTATCCTTTCTGTTAGCCTATGTCTTTTTATTGGGGAATTGAGTCTATGGATGTTGAGAAATATTATTGACCAATGATTGTTAATTCCTGTTATTTTGTTGGTGTTGGTATTGGTGGTGGTGGTGGTGGTGGTGGTAGTGTGTATGTGTGTATTGTCTTTGGGTTTTGCTGGTGTGAGACTATTTTTGTATGGGTTTTTGTGAATATAGTTAACCTCCTTGGGCTGGAGTTTTTTCCCTAGTACTTTCTGTAGGGCTGGATTTGTGGGAGATATTGTATAAATTTGATTTTGTCATAAAATAACTTATTTTCTCCATCTATGGTAATTGAAAGCTTTGCTGGGTAGAGTAGTCTGGATGAGCATATATGGTCTCTTAGAGTCTGCAAGGCATCTGTCCAGGCCCTTTTTGCTTTTAGAGTCTCCATTGACAAGTAGGGTATAAATCTAATAGATCTTCCTTTATATGTTACTTGGCTTTTTTTCCCTTGCTTCTTTTAACATTCTTTCTTTGTTCTGTAGGTTTAGTGTTTTGATTATTATGTGACATGGGTACTTTTTTCCCCTGGATCAATCTATTTGATGTAATCTATTTCTGTAAGCTTCTTGTATTTCTATGGGTAGGTCCTTTTTTTAGGTTAGGAAAATTTTCTTCTATGATTTTGTGTAATATATTTTTTGGCCTTTTGAGCTGGAATCTTCTCCTTCTTCTATTACTATTATTCTTATATTTGATCTTTTCATAGTGCCTCAGATTGTGGATGTTTTGTGATAAGAAATTTTTAGATTTAACATTTTCTTTGACCCATGAAACTATTTTTTTCTATCATATCTTCAACACCTGAGATTCTTTCTTCCATCTCTTGCATTCTGTTGACAATGCTTGTATTTGCAGTTCATATTTGCTTAACTAGATTTTCCATTTCCATGATTCCTTCAATTTGTGTTTTCTTTATTGCTTGTATTTCCATTTTCAGTTCTTGATCAGTTTCCTTCATCTGTCTGTTTGTTTTCTTGGCTTTCTTTGCAAGATTTATTGATTTTCTCCATTTCTTTTTTGCCTTTTCCTCAATTTCCTTAAGGAATTCTTTGTCATTTCTTTCTAAAAGACTTTTATCATCTTCATATAGTTGGCTTAAGGTCATTTTCTTGTGCTTCAGATGCTTTGAAATATTCAAGTCTTGCTGTCATAGTACAGCTGTGCTCTTGTGATGCTATATATTGTTCTGGTTGTTATTATGTTCTTACACTGTCCTTTAGGCATCTAGATTTTGGATGATTATAGGTCTATGCCCTGAATTCTGTGTTTGTTTTTGTTGGATGGGTGTTTTGTTTCTTGTTTTTTTGTTTCCTCTTTGGTCTTCTGATCCTTTTGGCCTTGATCCTGGGGTCCAGCGTGCCCTCTGGTCTAGTAAGGAGTCTCTTACCAGGTTAGGGACTGGATTTCTGGTAACTAGATTGGTCCTTAGTGAATTAGGTTGCAGCACAAGTTCTGACTAGTGTGGCCTGCACCTGAGCAATATGAGTCTGCTAGAATTGGGGACATGTGGTGAAGTGGGAGGGGTCAGCAGTTGACTCAGTCTCTGGGAAAAAAGTCTATGGAGCCCGTTCAGCTAGAAGGCAGGTCACTCACATGTTCTTCTGACTAGTTGAAATGGAGTTTTTAAAAACTCAACTCATGCTGGGCAGTGGTGGCACACACCTTTAATCCCAGCACTTGGGAGGCAGAGGCAGGAGGATTTCTGAGTTCGAGACCAGCCTGGTCTACAGAGTGAGTTCCAGGACAGTCAGGGCTATAGAGAGAAACTGTTTCCAAAAACAAACAAACAAACAACCCAAAACCTCAACTCACATACTAGAATTTTTCACTCTTTAAAGAGATAACAAAAAACAACTACATGTGTGAGAAATATCCTTACTTCATAATAAGAACACAAGAGACTAGGAATAAGAAAAGCGAAGCAGTTCACTTTATAACTTTGCATAGTGAAGAAAGTGGCATGATTTGGAAGGGATTCAGTAACTTATTTAATGTCTGATTGTAAGTGGCAGAATGGCTTCTCTGATTCTAAAATCTACCTCTTGTGTCAGCTAATGAAAATTCTTCCTACAGACTTACCTAAGTGATGTCTTATATATGTACATTATCAGAATATTCTTGGATTAAAGGAAAAGGGACTGCTATCAAGGAAGAGCTGTGCCAACATGGGCTGGTTAATTACTTGTGTATATGACATCATGTCCAGTAGAGGGCTATAGATACTGGAGGGCAGGAAGCTAAGCAGAATCTAGAGGTTAGAGTAAATCTGGGGCTGGGACAAGTCTGCAGGAAAGAGCTCTTTACTGGTCATTAATGCCTTCCGGCAGCTTGCTTACCTTGCAATACAAATCCATTGCACAGTAAAATGTCTTCTGTGCAATGAATTAGATAGCTACATAATTTAGTAAAGATGTTCATTTTGAATAATCCCTTCTGATTTATAGTGTGACCACAAATCACACTCTTAGGGTAGAAGCATCTAGACACTACCAACTTCTTTAGCATACATGTAGTGTTGTTACATGAGTTATCTCTCTCATTTCTTGTCTCTTTAAAAGTAAAATTCTACTGAGACACATGGTTAAAAGAGAAGTTTGTCTATCAAAGTAAATCACCCTAAAGAGAGATTGGAGTGGGAAGTTCAAAGGGGCAGGGTATCATCCCAATGGGATTCATGCTGTGGATTTCCAAGATGTTTTTGTAAGCTACATGAAATATTCAAGGATAAAGTGACACTATTTGTCTTCTAAATCATAGTAAACCAGATCTCCCTTTTAGGATATTTCTTCTATGATCTCAAAAAAGCCACAAAAGGATGAGCTCAAACCCACAATGCAAGTGATACTATGTTAAAGCCAAAGCCTCTTGAAGATGCAGATCCTTCTTTAATGAACACATACGGGAAAATGCCCAGATACCTATGTTTTTGACATAGCATTGTGGTGGTTAATCTTCATTGTCAGCTTGACTGGACTTGGAATCACTTAGAACATTAATGAAAACTCTCTAAACCTACAAAATATTAGAACTGTTGCTCTATATTTCAAGTTGTAAAATGAACGTTTTATATCTTAACCTATCAAATCATCACGGGTACTATTTCTCATATTATTTAAAGGGAAACATAGTTAAATCTACTATCTGACTATAGCTTATACTTTCATTCAGTTTTTAGAACTGATATAAGCCACCTTTTATAGCCAACCACAAAGTATATGCTACAAATCCTTAGTCTGCAGTGGAAGAAGAGCAATGGTTGGTCTTTGTAACAGGAAACATGTCAGAGGAATTCATCTATTTTAGGAGCTAAAAACTTTTAGAGATTAAACAGCAGATTATTGATATTAGTGTATCTTCTGTTATCATAACACAATCCTTAGAAATGTAAATGCTATTGGGACGATATTCGCTTTATAGGAAAGAAGTGAGGGTGACACAATCTGGAAAACTCAATCTGGGAGAGTATATGTGAAGGAAAAACTTCAGGATGCTCTGTCTTAACTTCTGCCTCTGCCCTCATTTCCATTATGTTTTTAAAGACATATAATGCATTTATATAATTAACTTAAATAAAATGTGTATCCTGAACATACATTTAAATCAAAGTACATTGTATATTATAAACATGTACAGGCACTCAGAGAAATTCTAAGCACCATAACAAAATACAACTAAGATGTCCAGATATATCTCCCACACTCTGAGTCAATTACATCTCCAGTACTTATTCTTCAGGTGATATTAGATCAAAATTTTCATTCTTGAAAATGTGTGTTCACTTCTACAATCTCAGTGCCAGATGGTTATCAATGTCTATGAAGACTTATTGGAAGGTTTCCCAATACATTGTCTGTCTTTCTGTCCTGGTCGTATATTGTTTTCCCTGGGATTTATTTTTTCTGACACTATTACCACAAGGGGTGTGTGTGTGTGTGTGTGTGTGTGTGTGTGTGTGTGTGTGTGTGTCTGACAAAGAATAGCTCCTGACCAAGATGGACCAATGTCTTGGGACCAAGGTAGCCTTAATGTCTGCTCAAATTGACTGATGCTAGATTCCTACCGCCCTTTCCTAATATTATTTATTTTGGAAAACTTGTAATCATAAATCTTTTCCTGCCCCTTTGGGAAGTAAATCTCTTTTTAAAAACTGCCTGCTAGTTTTATGACTCAAAGAATGCCTCTTTGAGGACAGGAACATTATGTCATTGCCAGAAAATTATCAAGCAAGATACCACTCCATCTCCCAGTGTTTGTGGGAGGGCAGGTGTCTCACTTCAGTAGCTGTTTTTTCCAAGATATGAAACCAGCCCTTGTCAGAAGATGCAAGAACAAGTAATTAATTTGAGTAAGACAGATTAGTCATGAAGGTCTATGATGCTACCAACCCACTCCTTAAACTAAATTTAATCTTTGTCTCAGTGGAGATGCATGTTAGTGTAAAGACTTAGTTTGAACTCTCTGCTCTATTGCTGATATCAGTTATAGAATATAATCAACTTCTGAGTCATGTATGGTGACTCACATCTGTAGCCCAAACAGTTAGGATGTGAGGGCAAGAAATTCTTAGGAGTTTATGGCCATGTTAGGCTACACGGTGAGTTTGGGACGGGACAGTAGAATGAGACTCTGTCTCAAAAAAGGGTAAATAGAGTCCTTCTGCCTGCTTGCTTTGTATAGGCTAAACTTAAAAGCTTCTCTTCTCTCTACTCGTTTTCAAAGCCAGAATTTGCTCAAATGCTCTGAGAGGCCCCCACTGAGTCCTTCTGATGCCCCTTTCATGTTTTACTCATAGTGTTTATGGAGTCAGAATTTTATTTCTTGGAACTTCATCTTAAATTTATGGTTCTTTTGGAGTTTCTGGCCACAGCTTTATAGTGACAGCTGAGCGTGTGGAGGTATGTTTTGTTGTTATTGTATTGGCAATAACCATTTAATAATATAGTTGAATTTTATGCAGTGTTTCACTTGGTGCTTTATAACAATTACACACATATAGCTCCATGAAGGTATATGTGTATCTAAAGACACTCAAACAGTCACCTACTTATATTTAATTTTCTGACCCAGACAGTAAAGTCTTCTGAGTCTAATTTTTACTAAAAACATATTTCTTAGAAACATCTTATATGTACAGCTCAGTGTAATTCTGTTCAAATGGGTCATTTCAGAAACAGGGACTACATAAATCTGGATTTGGCAACTATCTCCTGAGTCAGGCAAATGACTGGAAGCTAAAAGACACTCAGAAAGCAATGCTTAAAAAGGACAATTTCCTTTGGAAATATTTTTTTTCTATTGTGTATACACAAGTCAAGTAAGATAAGGCAAAGAATAAACTTCAATTCTTGGCTAACCAGCCCTTCTTGGAGCCAGAGAGAGAGATGGCTCAGAGGTTAAAGCACTCGGTGCTCTTGCTGAAGACCTAAGTTCAGTTCCAAGTACCCATGTTGGGTGGCAACAACTGGCTACAATCACAGTTCCAAACAATCTGATGTCTCTTCAGGGGCACTCATTCATGTGCACATACCCACACGCAGACACACATGCAAACTCAATAAAGGCATCTTAGGTGAAAACAGACCTGTTAAAAGTTCATAGAGGGAGTTCCTCTTCTTTAATTTCATTTTAAATTCATAGCAACTGAAAATAAAGCAGACAAATTAGCTAATATATTTTTCTACTAATAATTTCTAGTGCATGCTGCCATGGAGAGAAGGATGATTTGTTGTGGAGGCTAAATACTGGAGGGGAAAGCTGTGTGGCTACCATTGAGAGATGATTCTTGTCATGTATGTAATGAGAGTAAACCTTTATGAACACTTATGTGCTCTGCTAAAATTAACATTGTACTTGTCATTTAAGGTTCATAGTGACATTAGAGGTTGAATCCTGTCTCTATTCTTGCTTTATTGTACTATGTGACTGTTTATTTTTTTGAAGAATTATTTATTTTTATGTATATGAGTACTGTAGTTGCCTTCAGACACACAGCCATTTTTTTAAAAAAAGATTTATTTATTAATTTTATGTATGTAAGTACACTGTAGCTGTCTTCAGACACACTATAAGAGGATATCAGATCCCATTACAGATGGTAACCACTCTGTGGTTACTGGGAATTGAACTGAGGACCTCTGGAAGAACACTCAGTGCTTTTAACCACTGAGCCATCTCTCCAGCTATGTGACTGTTTTCATCCTGGACTTTGCCAATGGACTTTGTAAATGTCACCACATATTCTGATCATGAGTGGATCTAGGATGTGTAAGCCATAAAAGAGTTCAGAAGTTAAAAGCAGGGAGTTGTATGTTTGTCAGAAATTGAGTGTCTTAGTGATTGTTGCTGTAGCTCCATTAAAACACCCTAACAAAAGAAACATATGGGAGAAAGCTTGTTTTGGCTCATAGTTCAACGGTACAATTTATCCTGGCAGCAAAGTTGAGGTGGCAAGAACTTGAAGCAGTTGTTTACACAGCACCCAGGATCCAAAACCATAGAAAGACAAACACCAGTGTTTGACAAACTTTTTCCCTAGTGCACCAGACATTTTATACTTTGAAGGTTTAGCAGAAGCCCATGAGTGAAGTGTATGATCACAAGGATAAGCTGTATGTGGCAAAACCATGTTTTTCCATAGAGGCATATAATATACAACTAACAACCGCCAGTTGTAATGAATAATCTAAAGTAGGTTCACTCCTACCAGCTCACCTAAGAGGACCATGAAAACACATTACGAGAAAAAGTCTGTATTTTGAAGAAACTGAGGTCACAAGACTCTTGACTTAAATTCTTTGAGTTTTCTTACAAGCACTTAAAATTCTCCTCACATAACTTTATTTTTGAATCAAATTCTGAGAGAGGGACATTTACACCACCCTCTTATTCTTCTACCTATTGAATTTGCACAGATGTGACATAGGTCTGTCTTCAAAAAAGGTCTGTCTTCCTTGGAAGTTTATTTTTGAATATTATCATTTTTTCTTATTCCCTTTACATACTGTTCACTGCTCCTCTCCCGGATACTCTCTCCCACAATCCTTCACCCTGCTCCTCTGAGCAGGTGGGGGCCCCTCTGGATATCTCCTACCTAGGCACATCAAGTCTCTGCAAGGCTAGGTGCATCCTCTCCCACTGTGGTCAGACAGAGCAGCCCAGCTAGAAAAACATATCCCATGTACAAGCAACAGCTTTTGGGATAACCCCCGTACCGGTTGTTCAGGACACACATGAGGACCAAGCTGCACATCTGCTACATATATGAAGGGAGGCCTAGGTCTAGGTATGCTCTTTGGTTGGTGGTTCAGAGTCTGAGAGCCCCAAAGGTTCAGGTTAGTTGACACTGTTGGTCTTTCTGTGGAGTTCCTATCCCTTCCAGGGCTGCACTCTTTCCTCCTATGCTGCCATCAGTGTCCCCACATTCCACCCATTGTTTCACTGTGTCTATGAGCCAGCTGCTGGGTAGAGTCTCTCAGAGGACAGCCGTGCTAGGCTCCTGTCTACAAGCACAACAGAAATCATTAATAGTGTCAGGGTTGGTACTTGCCCATGGGATGGGTCTCAAGCTGGGATGGTTACTGGTTGGCCATCCTCTCAGTCTCCGCTCCATTCCCCATGCCTTCATTTCTTGAAGACAGGATGAATTTGGGGTAGAAAGTTTTCTGTGTAGGTTGGTATACCTATTGCCTCATTGGTGTTTCTGCCTGGCTACAGGGGGTGGCTTCTTCAGGTTCCATATCCCCAGTGCTATGAGTCACAGGTATGTACACCTCCATTGATTCTTGGGCACCTAACTTATCCCAGGTCCCTGTCACATCCAGGAGATGCCCCCACCTTCACATCCATGTCAGTTGCAGATTTTCATTCATTCTCATGGCCACCTGGCTATCTCTCCTGTCCCTCCCACACCTGATGCTGAACTCCTGTATTCTCCTCTCTATCCCCTCTTCCACCCATTTCCCTCCCTCCATCTGCCTCCTGTGACTAATTTATTTCTCTTCCTAAGTGAGATGCAAGCATCCTCGCTTAGACCTTCCTTCTTGTTTAACTTCTTTGGGTCTGTGGAGTATTGCATGGGTATATTGTATTTTATGGCTAGTATACACGTATAAGTGAGTACATACCATGCATATCATTTTGGGAATGGGTCATTTCACTCAGGATGATATTTTCAAGATTCATCCATTTGCCTGCAAAATTCATGATGTCTTTGTTTTTAAAAGCTGAATAGGATTCCATTGTGGCCGGGCAGTGGTGGCACACGCCTTTAATCCCAGAACTTGGGAGGCAGAGGCAGACGGATTTCTGAGTTCGAGGCCAGCCTGATCTACAGAGTGAGTTCCAGGACAGCCAGGGCTACACAGAGAAACCCTGTCTTGAAAAAAAAAAAAAAAAAAAAAACAAACAAAAAAAAAAAAAAAACAGAAGAGAAAGAGAAGGAAGGATTCCATTGTGTAGATGTACTACATTTTCTTTATCCGTTCTTCAGTTGAGTGACATCTAGGTTGCTTCCAGTTTCTGGCTATTAAGAAAAAAGCTGCTATGAACATAGTTGAACAAATGTCTTTGTGGGATGGTGGAGCATATTTTGGGTATATGCCCAGATATAGCTGGGTCTTGAGGTAGAACTATTCCCAGTTTTCTGAGAAACCACCAAATTGATTTCCAAAGTGGTTGTTCAAGTTTGCTCTCCCACCAGCAATGGAGGAGTGTTCCCCTTGCTCCACATCCTTGTCAGCACGTGCTGTCACTTTAGTTTTTGATCTTAGTCATTCTGAGCAGTGTAAGATGAAATCCTAGAATTGTTTTGATTTGTAGTTCCCTGATGACTAAGAACTTTGAACATTTCTTTAAATGCTTCTCAGCCATTCAAGATTCCTCTGCTGTGAATTTTCTGTTTAGCTCTGTTCTCCATTTTTATTAATTTTATTACTTTATTTTTTTATTCTTTAATTCTTTTTTTACAGTCCACTCTTCATCCCCCTCCCAGTCTGCCCCAGGACCAATCCCCATCCCATACCTTTCCCCCTCCTTTTCCAAGAGGATGTCCCCACTCCCACCCCTAACTCATCAGACCTTCCTACTCCCTGGGGCCTCAAGTCTCTTGAGAGTTAGGTGCATCTTCTCTCACTGAGGCCAGACCAGGCAGTCTTCAGCTGTACATGTGCTGGGGGCCTCACATCAGCTGGCGAATGGTGCCTGGTTGGTGGCTCAGTGTCTGAGAGATCTGGTGGTCCAGGTCAGTTAAGACCACTGGTCTTCCCATGGGGTTGCCCTCCTCCTCAGCTTCCTCCAGCTTTTCCCCAAATTCAACCACAGGAGTCCCTGGCTTCTGTCCGTTGTTGGGTGCTAGTATCTGCATCTGACACTTTCAGCTGCTTGTTGGGTCTCTTGGAGGGCAGCCATGCTAGGCTTCTGTCTGCAAGCACACCACAGCATCAATAATAGTGTAAGGGCTCCAGGTCTGCCCTTGAGCTGGATCCCAATTTGGGCCTGTTACGGAACCTCCTTTCTCTCATGCTTTTCTCCATTTTTGTCCCTGAAGTTCCTTCAGACAGGAACAATTCTAGGTCATAGCTTTTGACTGTGAGATAGCAACCCCATCCCTCCACTTGATGTCCTGTCCTCCACTGAAGGTGGACTCTACAAGTTCCCCATTCCCACTGTAGAGTACCATTCAAGGACTCCCTTTGAATCCTGAGAGTCTCTCACCTCCCATGTCTCCAGCATTCTAGAGCCACCGGCCCCTGCCTCTTACCTCTTGGGGTTGCCTGTTTCCATTCTCTCTGCTGGCCCTCAGGGCTTCAGTCCTGCCCCCCACAATGCCTAATCATATTTTCTCATTCCCTTCCCTGTCCCCTTTCCAAAATATATAAACAACTCAAGAGGCTAACCACCAGAAAACCAAACAACCCAATTTTAAAAAATGGGGTATAGAAGTAAACAGAGAATTCACAACAGTGGAATCTCGAATGGCTGAGAAGCACTTAAAGAAATGTTCAAAGTCCTTAGTGATCAGGGAAATGCAAATCAAAATGACCCTGAGATTCCACGTTATACCAATCAGAATGGCTAAAATCAAAAACTCAGGTGACAGCAGATGCTGGTGAGGATGTGGAGAAAGAGGAGCACTCCTCCATTGCTGGTGGGATTGCAAGCTGGTACAATCACTCAGGAAATCAATCTGGAGGTTCCTCAGAAAATTGGAAATAGATCTACCTGAAGACCTAACCATACCACTCTTAGGTGTATACTCATGAGATGTCCCACCATGCCACAGGGGCACGTGCTCCACTATGTTCATAGCGACCATTTTTGTGACAGCTAGAAGCTGAAAATAACCCAGATGTTTCCCATTTTTTAAATTGGATTATTTGGCTTGTTGGTTTTTAGCTTTTTGAGTTCTTTATAGATTTTGGATATTAACCCTCTGTCACATGTAGGGTTGATGAAAATCCTTTCCTAATCTGTAGGCTGCCTTTTTGATTTATTGACAGTGTCCTTGTCATTACAGAAGCTTTGCAGTTTCACGAGGTCCCTTTTATCAGTTGTTGATCTTAGAGCCTGAATCACTAGTGTTTTGTTCAGGAAACTGTTTTCTTTACCAATGTGTTCATGGGTATTTCCCACTTTTTCTTCTATGAGATTTATTGTATCTGGTTTTATGTTGAGGTCCTTGATCCATTTGGACTCAAGTTTTGTGCAGAGTAATAAATATAGATCCATTTTATTCCTCTAAATCCAGTTAGACCAGAACAATTTGTTGAAGATGCTTTTTTCCCTCCATCTTATAGTTTTGGCTTTTTTATTAAAAATCAAGTGACCATAAGTGTGTGAGTTTACTTCAGAGTCTTCTACTCAATTCTGTTGATTGGTGTGTCTGTTTCTGTACCAATACTATATATACCACTATTGATTTGTAGTAGGTGAGGGATGGTGATTCCTTCCAAAGTTCTTTTTATTGTTCAGGATTGTTTTGGCTATCCCGAGTTTTCTGTTTTCCCACGAGATATTGAAAATTGCTCTTTCAAGGTCTATAAAAATTGTTTTGGAATTTTGATGGGGATTGCACTGAATCTGTAGATTGCTTTTGATAAGATGGCCATTTTCACTCTGTTAGCCATGCCTATCCATGAACATGGGAGATCTTTCTATCTTCTGATAACTTCTTCAATTTCTTTTTAGGGGCTTGAAGCTCTTGTTATATAGATCTTTCACTTTCTTATTAGAGTTACTCCAAGATATTTTATATTATTCATGGCTATTATAAAGGGTGTTTTTATCTAATTTCTTTCTGGACCCATTTATAATTTGTATAAAGGATGGCTAGTGATTTCTTTGAGCTAATTTTGTATCCAGCCACTTTGCTGAGTCAGTTTATCAGCTGTAGGAATTCTCTGGTAGAATTTTTGGGGTAGCTTAAATAAACTATGGTATCATCTGCAAATACTTGACTACTTCCTTCCCAATTTGTATCTCCTTGATTTCCCTTTGTTGTTTTATTTCTCTAGCTAGAACTTCAATTACTATATTTAATAGATATGGGGAGAGTAGGCAGCCTTGTCTTGTTCCTGATTTTAATGGAATTGCTTTAAGTTTCTCTACATTTAGTTTGATGTTGGGTATTTGCTTGCTGTATATTGCTTTGATTATGTTCAAGCATATGCCATGTATCCCTGATCTCTCTTATACTTTTAACATTAAGGGATGTTGGGTTTTTGACACATTTTTTTCTATTTACACAGTCTAGGATGCCACCCAGGGAAAGGTCTCTCTATTGTGGATGTGACTTCCCAACTCATACCACCTAATTAATACAGTCTTCCGCCACAGAGGCCCAGGTGATTCTAGATTTCCTCAGCCTGACAATTGGATTGAACAATGAGGAATTTTGTCTGGGTGGAAAACTTCTCAGATTATCTTCAGTTTTGCACCTATGGCAGAGCAAGAACATCTGAAGACATGGTGATCTGGCACAAGCACTGCCTTGACTTGCTGCTTTCTGATATTCTACTAGAATCTTAATGCGTGTCTCCACATTTTGGGAAGATTTGAAGATGAATTCCTCTCCCTCTTAAAGAGACACAGAGGAGAGTAACTTGGGCCTTGGGTGTGGTAAACCAGGCAAATCTATAAAGGAAAACAGGAAGCAGGACTGCAAATTTCCTAGAGAGAGGTGGAGAGGACATGGGCAGTAGGAGGCAGATGTAGGCTTCTTTCAACATAAAGACAAGAGGTGTGTGGCTCCCAGGACCATTAGCCTCTAACCATTGGTTTCTGAAAATGCCCAAAGTCAAGCAACCATACTCAAGAGAAGGGCAGGCCGATATTCAGGGGAGAGGTGGAATTCTTTTTCTCCCTGCATCTAAGTGGGTAAAGGTTATAAGATGACCTTCTCTGTTCTCTCTGTGTTAAGGTGATCAGGGAACAATGTTTACATGTTTAAGCCTATGGATTCAGATGTGAGAGCAGGTGCCCATGGGAATCTGATAATCCCCTCCTCCCCCCACACCATCTACCTCAAGGTGAAGGGGAGCACTGGGATTACTTGGGCAAGTTTTCTTGTAGACTGTCCTCTTAGAGAATAGTAGTTGGGTCTAAATCTGGTTTGTTGATTTTTATTCTAATTTATTTTGTGGGCTTATTTTTGATATAGAACCATTTGCTCCCTGAAACAGTACCTGCATTATGAATCTAAGCCAAGCGTACAGCTAGTTTAATGGAGTTTTCCAACTAGATTCTTGGTTTAATACTCAAAATCTCTGCCTTGTTACTATTAATAATGGGCACAGAGGTGTATCCACCACCACTGAGCATGAAATGATATGCCAGACCGGCAGTAGAGTATTTCATATCACATCTTGCCAGTGAAGCAGATATTTTTAGCAATTCTATTTTAGAGAAGAAACTGATACTCTAACAGTACTTGTGATTCTTCCAAGGTGACTCAGCTGGTGAGCTTTGTAAAGGACTCAACAGCTTTTACTGGGGAAAGAGGGCAAGCTAATATGGCCTTCATAGGTCTTGTCTTCCCCTCCTATTACTGTGTTTAATGATGAAGTCAGATCATGACATGTATACAAGGCAGTGAAGATGCAAAAAAGCCAGAGATATCAACAGTTTGAGAAAGTCTCTGTGAAAATGTAGAGAGTGAATTTGTTGAATAGAGGTAGACATCATAGCAACTCTAGTTACATGGGTATTTGAGTTTTAATATTTGAACTATGTTTTTAAATTGAAAACAATTTGAGGAATGATCTCTTGGATCCCAGGCTGATTTTCAAATCATCATGTAGCCAAAGATGACAGTCAACCAATGGTTCTTTTGCCTCTATCTCTAAAGAGCTGAGATGACAGGTATGGCAAGCCACACCTAACTTGCATGGCTGTGTATAAAACTCAGAGGTTTTTCCAATATGTATATAATTGTATCTCCCTTCCTTGGTCAGAATCCTGGTTCCCATCTCAGCAGGCAGACAGAAGCCATTAAAACACTTTGCCCTTTGAGATAGAAGGAGTTTGATTATAGATTTATTTTAGTATTTTAGGAATGGGCTCTAAGCTATAAAGAGGTAAAGCCAGTCTTCTGACTCAGTCTGAGGAGTAATTTTTATGTATTTTCTTATATCTCTCATATCTATTTTTATGTATTTTCTTACATTTTCCCACCTTGAATACAGATATTGAAGTAATTTTGTCATCACTAAACTCCAATTAAAGAGAAATGTGTATATAGAGGAGTGTCGGTTAGTGCTACAACCTACACTTTTAGATATGCAGATTAAATCTGCTTTGCTTTTCTGATTTGTTTCTTTCTCTCTCTCATATTTGTGTGTGTGTGTGTCTGTGTGTGTGTGCGCACACCATGTTGGTACTCATGGAGGCCAGAATAGGACAATGGATCCCATGGAACTGGAGTTACAAGTGATTGTGTGCCACCTAATTAGCATACTGAGAGCCAGACTCTGATCTTGTGAAAGGCCAGGCATCATTTATAATCCTGAGCAATTCCAGATCTAAGCTTACTTTCTAAATCAAAGGCACATTAGTCATATCTATTTGGGAGATGTCAGTTTGCCATAATGCCAAGGAGAGGCTACTAGCAGTGACAGACATTCTTGCTATGTAGGCCAGCTGTAACTACAAGAAGGAAGTTATTATCCATAGTTCCTGACCTTTAAATGAAAAGGAAGGTTCTCAGCTATCCCAATAATCAAAATTGCCCTAATACATTCCTGAATGATCTTACTAGATTATTGTTGAACTTTCTTACCATTATTTATAAAAGCTTAGGCACTATAGCAAGACTACCTCCCTAGCTAGCTCAACCAACTTAATTAACCTGTCTATTCTAGTCTACATCTGTCACATGGCTGGTTACCTCTCTTTCACTCAGTAAGTCTGACCTCCTCTGTCTTACACTGGTGAATCTTCTTACCTCAGATTCTTCTCCAAGAGACCCTCTCTCAGCTCCCAAATTCTGCTTTCCCTTTCCTGCCTAATTATAGGCTATTGGCTCTCTATTAAGGCCAATCAGAGAATGCTTTAGGCAAGTAAGGAAGGACAGAGACATACCTCTACACAGTGTACAAAAAGTTACCCCAATAGTAGATGGCACTAATTCTCACTGAGAACAAGTGTAGCTCTCATCTTCTGTAAATTAACAAGTACATTGCACATTGAGAAAGCAAAAGCCTTGCAAGAATACTTTTAATTTATTCAACACACCCCAAATAACTATAGGAACCTGCCCCATCTCCTCTGTTCAACTTTAAAGCACCAAGTGACAGCCTATAGAATATCCTTATATAAATTCTGCTTTGCTTGAAAGGACCAGGATATGAATATTGTATGTAAAGAGACACTCCCAGTCCCTTCACACCTGGAGCTCATCCTGTGGGACACACACCTGGTGCATTGGGCCCTGGGGACCTGTATGATCTTTTAAGCAATTTTGACCTGACAGCTGTTTCCTTCTGATACCAGCTGCCCAGTGTCTGTGAAACTGGCTCCGACCAATCAGTTCTCCATGCTGTTATTCATTGCATGGTTTTGACTTTCAGGTGTCAGTTTACTGGCATTTTACCACAAAACAGGAAATCCTAATGCAGGATCCTCACCCAAGGGAAATCCTTTGAGCATGGCTTTGTTCATGTTCAAGTTGTTAACACTCATATACCAGCTGTGGTTCCTGTGGCTCATGTTTATTGCCATTTAAAATATTATAGCTGGAAAATACATATGAGTGTTTCCACGAACATATGTAGATATATTATGATATAGTAGGAACCAAAGAAAAATAATGCATTTTTATGTATTTCAAAATAATGTTTTGCCAGCATTAACAGCTAGCCCAGGAGCTGCTAAGTCTCTGAGTCACAGTTTGCTTTTTTGTTGATTATTTACTTATTTTCATTGTTATTGTTGTTTTCCTGACCTGCATGTCCTTATGTAGTGGGATGACTTGAAGTTCCTTATGTAGTGGAGATGAGCTTTGGATTCTTGATACTTCATATTAACCTCCCAGTGTGAGTCATGGTTTAGACCCAGAAACCCTTTCCAGGTAGATGTCTTTACCCTGAGCCAGTCTGCAATCTTGTCACAGAAGAAAGGCCAGGGCAACAAGATGTAGGAAAGAAAGTTTCTGGAACCTGAACTTGGAAAAGAAATTTATACAAACACATTTTCAGAAAACATAATTTAACTATTGTTAGCCCACCCTGACCCCTCCAAATAAGCTTCATGTCAACTATCCAAGCAGCATAAACCTAACTACTGCTGTGTGAGCTTTCTGGTGCCTGTGATCTCTATTGTCAAGCAGCCAAATGGCAGCTTCAGGTTTCTCAGGAGCTCATAGCAGACTCAGTGAGAGTTTGCTTTTTACCATAATGCGGTATGAAAGGAGGATTGGCTTTCGTCCACTCCAGCCTGTAGTAGGCAGGTCTCAATGAGATTGTGAGGTCTTTACTTAAAAGACTTCAACTATTCCTTTCATCCCATTCCAAGACAGTTTTTTCTACTCTTTGCCTGATAAATTCTATGAGATACTAATCTCTGTTCTCTCCTGCTGCCACTATAGAAATAAACTCAAAAGTGAACCAGCATTGCAAAGTGCTTTGTTAGTTTCTTTACTACGAACAATTTCTATATGTACTTTCACATTTGAATTCTGAGCAACATGGGATTATTATGTCATTATAAGCAGTTAAGTTCTGAACTAATATTTCTATAGTATCCATGTCCCCTGGTACAGTTTCTTTTTTGCATCAAAATTACAAAGACACTGCACTTGGAAGCAGTTGTAGTGTGAAACATGGAATAAACCATAGTGGGTTTTGGAGAAGGTACTTCAAAGCAGAAACTAAAGACTCAAACATGTTGGAATCCAGAGGTAAAATCAACAGGGCACCTGTATCAGCCCACTGACCAGGGCCAATCAGGATTCCATGAGTGTGAGTCAGAGCTTCCGGTGTGCTGATCAATCTGTCAGTTCCAGAGAGTGCGTTCCATCTAGGATAGACAGGCACTGCTGTACCACAGGGCAATAGCTGTTCACTCTCAGCATCCATTCCTACAAAAGCAGGAATGGTAAGTATTAATAGCCAATCTTCAAACATTAAGTACTTGACATGTGGACCAGTGGGCCCTGTCTCACTGCTTCTCATCTTAAATAGGCTTAGTCATACCTTCACATTACTCTTCCTTTAGAGACTAGAAGTTTCCAGGCCCAGTCTCTCTTCTGTTCTTCTTTTTCTCTCTAGAGTTGATATTCAGCATATGGAGCCAGCAGGGGGAACCATAGACTCTATGATTTAAAATTATAGAAATAGATTTTCAAGATTTATCCTTAAGAATAAAATTGCAAAATTCTTAAGAGCAGTGACCAGCTTCTGGTGGCCTGGTCAGCAACTTGAATTGTCATAGTATATCAGCCCCTGCCTTCATTTGTCATGGCCCACTCACTAATCAGGGTTCAAACAGTCAGAGATATTCAAGGAAAGCTCTTCTCCTGACTTTCATCTCTGTGTTGAAAGAAGCTCAATTGCTGAAAGAAAGACATGAATGACTGACAGA
Organism: Uromys caudimaculatus; assembly: GCA_028551405.1. Taxonomy (NCBI): domain Eukaryota; kingdom Metazoa; phylum Chordata; class Mammalia; order Rodentia; family Muridae; genus Uromys; species Uromys caudimaculatus. The sequence continues at coordinate 6,683,545 of CM052713.1, forward strand.
TCTGGTTGTAATTAGATCTTATTTGTTTTGAGTAACCAATGTCTTTATGTGTATTACTGGTGAACTTTTGTCGTACAGATTCATTGCTTTAAGAAATGTTTAGGCTAACTGTGGAAACTAACCTATATGTATATGTGTGCACATACACATGCTCACACACACACACACACACACACACACACACACACACACACACATTCACATTGTTGCATTACTGTCTCACATTTTGTGGAGAACTCTTAATCGGTCCTTTCTTCTAACCTTTTCTTAGTGATGCCACATAAAGAAACTGACATTTATTCCCATGCAGAGGAAATAGTGATCAGGACTATAGGGATTAAAAGCTGTACCTGAGACAAGTCCCATCTGGCTTTGGGGAGCATTATGGCGTCAGTATTTGGAAGATGCTCAACCCACTTGTGTCATGGCAGCAGTGTTTCTTGAAACACAGTTGAGAGGGTCTGCTCTACATGGGCAGTGACTCAGTGACCTGGATTTTTGTTTGTTTGTTGTTGTTTGTTTGTTTTTGGTTTTCTGTTTGTTTTCCCCCAGTGTTTCTCATTAGCTCTGTTGAAACATAAATTAGGCTGTTTGGTCATTTAATTTTTTTTTTTTTTACTTTGAAAATATGAAATGAAATTGAAGACTGGATTTTCTAGGAAATTTCCCCCTGGAATGTTTGCTTTTTCTCATAGTTCCCGCCAAGATCTTAACAATTGTTGTGACAGTATTAAGAGAGAGAGGGGTTTGGAGGAAGTTATGAGACGGAGCCTTCATAAGTGGACTAGTTATCTTAGGAGAGACAGCAAGCCATGTAATCTTCGTTTTTGTCATGTAACCTCTTCACACACAGTGGGAAGAAGGAGGTCCATGATGCTCAGAACTGCACTGGTACTGTAGCCTCATATCACAGTGCTCAGACCAGGAATTTATTCTGTTAATAAGCTACTGAGTTCATAGCTATTTCTTTTTTTTTTTTTTCTACTAGACAAACACTTTATTTATTTATTTTTTCTTCCATACACATTTATTTGTGATAAGAGCATCTAACATAGGATCTACCGCTTTACCATACTTTTTTTTTTTTCCTCCTTTTTTATTTTTGATACTTTATATACATTTCCAATGTTTCCCCTTT
>CM052713.1:6685182-6700668 GCA_028551405.1 Uromys caudimaculatus
CCCCTGACTTCAACTGCTCGGGGCCGAACCCCTCTGCCTCTGCGTAGGTTACGGGTTTGACCCCAATGCATTGGTCCTTCTCACCGCCCCCGAATTAAACCTCGTGTGATTGCAGCAAGGACGGTCTTTTCGTGAGTTCTTGGGGGGTCGCGCCATCCCGAGACTTGAGCGAGGGTCTCCCCAGCTCGGGGGTCTTTCAATCTCTTCTCCGATGATCTGATAATATGAGCATCTTTATATGAGTAAAATTGACCCCCACTATAGTAGACTATGGATTTTACAAGCATATCTCTGAGCCACTTTTAAGCATTTTATCTATAAAATGGGAACAACACTAATAGAAATGTCTTGCTCATATTTCATATGGTTATGGAAGGGTTAAGTGATACAGCAAAAAGCTTTGAACTGTGCTTCCTACAGATACTCATGACAGCCATTCTGCCAGTGTTGCCAAGGAAGTATGGAGGTTTTTGATAGGATGTTTGGGTTACCACCTAGGGGTGTTGATCAGTTTTGCTCTCTCTCCTTCAGCTAAAGAATTTAAAGGTGGAGGTGGGGTGGGGCTGGGGGTAAGGTGGGTCTTGAGCCCAACCCTAGTGGAGAAGTCATGAACACAGAAAACAGGAACAGTCAGAATCAGCATTTGAAGAAATACTTTTATTGGGGATAAGGATGCAGGAAGCTCACAGAGAAAAAGACTGCCCCCTCCACCCCACCTCCAGCCCCCACAGATCAGAGGAAAGATGCAAGAGGAAGCCCAGCTTCTTCTTGAGGTCTAGGGTTTGTTTTGTTGTGGTTTGTTTGCTTTTAAATCTTTAAAGACTCTTCCTCCCCTAATTTAGAGTTGGTCAGCTTGAAAAAAGACAGAATGGCTGATTAACCCACAGTTACTTCATACATGATGGATCAATCCACAATTATTTCACACATATCTCCTGATCAAGCCTGGAATTTGCTGATCCAGTGTATCAGCACCAGGATGCTGCTGAACAGAAAAAAAAAAAAAAAAAAAAAAAAAAAAGGCCAGAGGGTCTGTGTTTCGAGCTGCTAAGCTTTTGCTCTAGTCAGGAGGGCTAGGTAGAAGCCAACCTTTTGGGGGGCTCGCCATCTTTATCTAGTCATGATCTCTCTCCCTGTCTGTCTGTCTGCCAGAGACTTTTAACACCTTGCCCTCCACTGGAATAGAATTATGATATGCTGAGGAGTGGGATATGCTGAGGACTTCAGAGTTTTAACTTTACCTAACCCTCTTTAGCTCCTTAGAGAGATCATGCTCACTGAGGAAAAGCTGAAGAAACTGATATATGGTGAGATTTCTGTCTCAATGAGGATTTTAAAGCTATTCAATAGCAGAGTCTTGAGTTAGGGAAAAGAAAAGCCTTCTTTCTCTTGGTTCCTCAGGCCTTATCATTGTCAAGTAGTTAAATATAATCATATGAAACTGGCATGGAATGGGTCAAAATCAGTCAAATTTTTAAAATTTGGTAATTATCGGTAAAGTTCAACGTGTCTTTTGAATTATGTTTGCAGAGTGTAAGAATCTAGGGAGTCTTAACTTACTGAAGACCCTCCGAATGGACACACGGAGTCGGGGATTGATGCAAAATACAAGAGAAATGTATTGATTCATCAGCATGCTGAGGTCACTCTACATACCAAAACGGGAGGGCAACCTCTAGCCCATTCAGGGACCTTATATAGGATTTTAGAGCAGCAGCCTGCCATTAGGTACAATGTGATTAGCAGAACAGTGTGACTTTTAAACTGATTGGTCTTTAGGGAATGAGGTAGCAGGGGCTTAATCAGCCCCTCCCTTCCAGCCTACATGCTTCCTAACCTGTTTCTTCCATGTGCTCGGAGGGGAAAGGGGACCCTGGTGGAATATCTCAAAGTTCCCCAGCTGACCTCTCATTCCCCCCTTTTTCTTGTGCATGCTTCAATCTTGAAGCTATTGTTGATAGCTATAAGATCATTAGCTGTACTGCACCTATGCTTTCCTTAACTAAAGCAGCCAAGCTGCTCAAAACATAGGGGCCAAAAGTCAACAATAGAACAATTAAGGTCTTAACAAGGTAAATGAGGGCTGTTACCTAAGAGGTTAAACCAAGACTTGAACCAGTCCCGATTCTGCTTCCTCTCTCTCTTCCACTTGGCTAACCCTACTCTAACCTTGGCGATTGAATCTTTACCAACCTCAGAATGTTCTATATAAAAGCAACACTCTTCAGTTAAGGTAGCACATGGCCTTCCTTGCTGGAAGAAAAGTTAAGTTTAATCTCCTCCTATTCTATAGTATTACTTCTGATAACAAAGTCAGTGATTCCTTAAGATGACTGATGGTTTTTCCTTTGTAAGATCAAAGCAAAGGTCTTGGTGGCTGCCCCAGCCACCACCAACCACAACAGAAGGGAGACAGTGAGTGCTGTCTAAAGATACTACAAACAGTATGATAAAGGTCAAGTGTAGGGAGCGGTTAGAGTATTCGCCATTACAAGATGGCGCTGACTTCCGCTGTCACTCTGAGGAAACTTGTGGATAGAGTGGGGTGGCTCGCCCGAAGCGCCTGAGCATTATGGGTGTACATGACTAATCACCGCCCACTCCCGGGGCGCGCCAATCAGTGGAGGACACGTTGCCTCAGGGCTATATAAGCAGCACCATTCTGGGGCCCCGGGGTCTTCCTCTTTTCATCATGCAATAAACGCATTGCTGCAGAAGGATCCGTGTGTCTGCGTGGGTTCTTGCTGGCGAGACCAAACAGCGCGCGGGACAGTCAAGAGATCTTGAGCTTGAGCAGATTGTCCATCTTCTGTACCATCTAGCGGGGGTCTCTGGGGAGCAGGGCATCTGCAGGTTTCACATGAGAAGCATACACCCAGGCCTCAATACTGTCTACATCGAGGACTGTGGGAGTAACTAGCAGTGCCAGGAAGGGTCTCTTTTATTTGGGTTTCAGCGACTGTGTCCGATGTCTCTTTACATAGATCCTGTCACCAGTCTGGAAGCAGTGAGGGGTCTCTGGCATTCCTGGAGCACTTAAGGCAGACAGTTTGGGTCAAATCTCTTGGGAGAGCTCAGTGTACACCAAGGGAGTTGGGGTGCCACACAGGACCTCAAAAGGGGTCAGGTTAAATGGTAGTGGGTGTTCGGAGCTCAGAACAGGGCCAAGGGGAGGGGCACCACCCAGTCCAAGCCAATCTCCAAGGTCAATTCAGTTAAGGTCTCTCTACCTGCCCTGAGCTTTGAGGATGGTACTCACAATGAAGTTTCCAATCTGTCCCCAATACCTTTGCCACCCCCTGGCTTACCTGACAAAAGCAGAACCATTGTCTTATCCACTTGCCTTGTGCACTCTAAACCTCAGGGAAATTTGTTCTAATATCTTCTTCAATACCATGGCAGCTGCTTCCCGCTTGGTGGGGAATGTCTCAGCCCATCTAGAGAAAGTAGCTATGAACACCTGAAGGTATTTGTAGCCATATTTTCCTGGCTTAACATCTGTAAAATCGACCTTTCAATATGCTCTAGGCTGTTCCCTCTAGGTCTTTTGCCCTGTTTATTCTTGACTGCATAAGCACTCACTTGCTGGCATACCTTACACTGTCCTACTATCTTTCTGGCCCAGAACCTGAGTTTTATTATATATACTCCAGGTTCCTTAACTGCTTGGACATGGACAAGTTTTTTATCCCATAAATGAGTCCATCTGTGCATTTGGCCTAGTAAGTCTTTTGCTTGCTCGCTTTCTTCCTGATGTCCTGGGTGTGAATAATCCGGTTACTGGCTTCATTGGGACATCTAAGAGATCCAGGATTTGTTTGTTTCCTCTGGTGTGAGCAGTCCTCTCTCTTAGCACATAGCTCTGTGGCATGGGATGTGGCAAAGGCATACCTGTTATCCATATAGATGTTGATTTTCTTGCAGGCTTTAAGTTCTAAGGCCTTGGTGGGGGCAGTTAGCTCCACTTCCTGTGTCCACGTGTCAGGGGGTAGAGGTTCCACCCAGATGACATTTGTGCTGTCCACCACAGCAGCACCTGCTTGTCTGACCTTCATGGAGAAAACTGCTCCCATCTGTAAACCAGGTAGCCTTGGCTTTTGGCAGGGGTCAGTCAGAGAGATCTCTCTTTTGGGGCCAGTTTGTTGTGGCCCATTGGGCAGGAAATGTATCTGGGCCCCTATTTTGGAGAGTATGCCTCACCCCAACAGAGGGTAGGGACAGTCTGGAGTAACCTTAAATGAATGGGATACCTGGCCCATACCTAGGTCCACTGTTCTTCAGGTAGTCCATGAATACATTTTGGTGCCAACGGCTCCTTGGACCAAAGATCTTTTCTTGAAACAGAGCTAACAGCTTGGAGGACGAGTGTTGAGTGCCTGTGTCCACCAAGAATTGAGCGGGTTTCTCCTCCACTCTCAGAGTTACCCTGGGTTCGGGGAGAAGGTCTCCCCTAATCACTGTCTTCACTCAAAGCTAACACCTTTTGCTGCTTGGGGGCACTTTTCCCAAGGCCTGGGATTTCTTGCTCCAGACTTCCGTTAGGATGCTCTTAGGCCCAATGGCCTCAGTCAGTTCTGAGACTGAAGGCAGGTATATTTTTTCCCAATCTGCTTTTATACTATTTTAATTACATGCAAGCAATAAGGTCAGTTCTAGGTTGCAATACAATAAACACAAATAGCCAAGGACTGAGCAAGGCAATAAGCATAAGTCCGAGATCATTCTGGGGATCCTGTTTCTGAGGGCATGTCAGGATGACTGAAATATCTGAGCCTACTTCCTTGTCCAAGCCCAAAATCAGATTCTCACCTGAAGCCTACTTCTTCTGTTCCACCCTAAAATTAAAATTCTTACCGGAACTTACTTCCCTGTTCTAGCCTAAGATTAGATTCCTGCCTGAAGCCTGTTTCAGGACTTCTTGTAGATTCCTTTCCTATCACTTTTCTTCCTCTTTTTTTCTTTCTCTCCTGTCTCCCTGCCATGGCAGACCTTCTCAGCAACTTGCACTAACTCTCTTGTCAGCCCACTCTTGTCTTTCTAGCCTTTTTCTGTTATCTCAAGCGGTTCCCCTGAGACCTGCCAACAGAGTCTGGTGATGGACCCTAAGGTCAGGTGCCTCTTACCTTCTGTCAGTCAGGAAAAGCCGGATGTCGATGACAGCCTGGTCAGTTGATTGTGTCGGAGGGGGCATTCTTTCTAACTTCATCTTAGGTGTGCTCATGAGTAAATAAGACAGTTTTAGAGAGATTAATTGGCCCCTTGGAACCTCCCACTCTTCCCTCCGGTAAAGAGGGGTAGGGCCATAGGGACCAGGGTAAGGAAATATAGAGGAGGTCTGCTGTTTAAGGTTCTTAGAGGATCAATTTCTTCTCAGGTCTGGATCTCAAACCAAACGGTTTGTCCCTTCCACTGACTCAGAAACCAGGTGGCCCTGCTGCATCAGCAGAAGCCAGATACTCAGGCAAACTGAGGGTTCGAGGTGTCCCTCAGTCCCTCTGTGGCCACGGTGTTCAGGTACGTCTACCCTCCATGAACACAACCAGACAGGCAGCACGAAAAGTGCCCAGACAGGTGGCACTGAAGTGCCCAGACGGGTGGCACCAAAGTGCCCAGATGGGAACCCAAGTGGCCCTGCCGAATAGGCAGAAGCCAGATCACAGAGCTTGCAAGCAAGACTTTTAACCAGACTTACAGACACAGACAAACAGACAAACATTGAGACGACCAACCGCCGTTACCTGCTCGAGCTGCCATTTCTCCAAACCCCTGCTCTCCGGTGCATCCCCACAGAGGGTTGATTCCTGGCCAATGCACCAAATGTAAGAATCTGGGGAGTCTTAACTTACCGAAGACCCTCTGAATGGACACTCGGAGTCGGGGATTAATGCAAAATGTAAGATAAATTTATTGATTCATCAGCATGCCGAGTCACTCTACATACCAAAACAGGAGGGCGACCTCGTGTAGCCCGTTCAGGGACCTTATATAGGATTTTAGAGCAGCAGCCCGCCATTAGGTATGATGTGATTGGCAGAACAGTGTGACTTTTAAACTGATTGGTCTTTAGGGAATGAGGTAGCAGGGGCCCCTCCCTTCCAGCCTACTGCTTTCTAACCTGTTTCTATCATGTGCTTGGAGGGGAGAAGGGACCCTGGTGGAATATCTCAAAGTTTCCGAGCTGACCTCTCAAGAGTCATCAAAACTCTTTGATTGGTTGGTTGGTTTGGGTTTTGGGGGGAGAAGGGGACAATTTTATTAGAGTTTAAAAAAGAATATCCCATGTCATGCAGTCTGGAAATCCTGGCAGCTTTGGTGAGGAGGTGTGAAACCAAATACGTTTCTGTCTCCTAAATCTAATGTATCCTGCCAACGATGTTTTTTAACCTATGCTGAACTTGTAACCCCCATGATGTATATTCTGAACACCTGCGATGGCTCCCCTCCCACATGATGTACCCATACACATATCCACCCCACCGGAAGCCTTGAGCCCAGAGTCCCCCATTAGGGTGCTAATGGCCAATTATCTCAACAGCTATTTTCTGTCTTTCTTTTTTTTGCTTTTTGGGGTTTTTTTTTTTTTTTGGTTTTTTGAGACAGGGTTTCTCTGTGTAGCCCTGGCTGTCCTGGAACTCACTCTGTAGACCAGGCTGGCCTCGAACTCAGAAATCCACCTGCCTCTGCCTCCCAAGTGCTGGGATTAAAGGTGTGCACCACCACTGCCCGGCCTCAACAGCTATTTTCTATGAACCCTAATCCTTCCCCACAGAAGAGACCTCAAAAGTAAGTGAGGGGCTGCTCTCTGAATCTCCATCTTGGGTGGGGAGCAGTCATCTGGCCAGGCTCTTGTACATTTCTAAACAGGACTAGTTGTACTCAGACAGTCAGAGGAAGATGAAGAAGAGGAAGAGAGAAATCTATGACACTTATAAACAGTCCCGTGGTGAAAGGGGGAATAGAGAGTGCAAATAACCTCCTAGCAAAGACTGAGAGAGCCCACGGTGTCTGGGAATGCGTGCTGAGGCACTGGCAAGTATTCAAAGGGGGGGGGGAGGTAAAAATACTTAAAGGGAAATTTATGCTTTGCTTCATAATTTAGAAAAGCAGGCAGGGTTAACCCTTAGCAAGACTGCAGCTCTAAACATGGAAGGCACTTAAGAGCTTCCTGGAAAAGATGGATGCCTTGTTTCACCACAGGGATAATTACTCCCCCTAGCTCTTAAGTTTGGCTTACAGTGAATCAGCCACCCTGAGAAGTGGTTTCTTAGGCAGGTGATTAGCAGGCACAGCTGGATCAACTCTTCTGTTTTTCTGTGGCATGGAATGCCAGGTCTCCACTCCAACCAGAGAAGTAGCTTCTTTATAGTGGTCTGCAAGCCTTCATCAAGGCTGTCGTAATACTTTTTCCTCTGAGAAGGTAATACTATGATTGATTAGGGGGTGGGCTGAAGCTGGGGAATAGGCATTACCCAGTTTCAATTGGAAAAATACACAGATCTATTCAGTTCTAAAGCTGTTCACCTGAGAGATTTGGACCTGGGCTGGAGTCCTTTCTCACCCTCGTGTCTAGCCTCCAGGTAGGGCACTCATTTAGGAGGAAATAATAAACCAGAACTCCCCAGAACTTTTTGTCCCTGTTCTTTATTTTTCACCCATTTATTTATTTTCCAAAATTCACAACATTCTGCTGGTATTAACGCTAGTTTGGATAAAATACCAACAGTCAGGATTTTTCGGGATTTTATGATGTTTTCTCTGCTCTGCAGTGATGACTACCTTGTTAGAGTATTAAGCAGACCCCTTGAGGAAGGAGGAGGAAGCAAAACACTGGAGGGAGTCCACAAACTGGTGACTGACCTTTCAACATGGTGTCCTATGTTTGTTGTGCTGGGAAATAACAAATGGCTCTTTGAAATAATTGCATAGAGAGCATACTCTGGCAGGAATCATCATCCTTGTTCTTATTGGCTAAATGCCCTCCCTACCCATTCAAGTCAGGGTATGCAGCCCCAGCTCTGAGACTGAGCTGCTAGAGGTGTCTGGCATCAGTAAAGTAGATACTGATGAGTTCATAGTAGAAGCAGACTGCATTGATATTAAAGCCTCTCTCTTCACTGTCTTTGAAGATGACTGTCTTAGGACAAGTCTGGATTAGAACCCTGCCCTCCATGTCAAGTTAATATATAATTAAGTTGGGTGGGCTCCTGTTCTCTGTGAGAGACCATTTTTACATAGAAGAATTTGGTAAAAGGGACTAAATAAATAATTTGATTAGCAATAACTGTCTCCTTAAAGCATGAAACTTCAAGCCACAGCAGGCTCAATTACAAATGTGCCCAACATTTGGAGAAATCAAATATATTCCAGCCACTTCAGATGTCCCTGGAAAATACCACTGGGTGGATCACACATAGGAAGATTTATTTAGGGTAGATAAACCTCTGACTGAGCCACTGAGTAACTAAAGCTCTTTAATTTCACTCACTTGCTGCCATTTACTGAAATTATATATAAATTCTAAACCTTGAAAATGAAATGTCTTTATTTAAACATATTTTAAAAGTATTCTGATCAATTTCATTATACATAAAATTTAAGTCTTCACTAACTTAAAGGTGCTACATTTTCTTCAAATTTGGTTGTTTTTGAAACTCAAATTTCAAGCACATGTTTGGGATCTTAATAGTCAGTATTTTGGGGGAAGAGTGAACTGGTTGACCGTTTATTTGACTGTGAGCATGAGATCATCTTTTGGTGGGCGTTTACTGTTTCTCCGAGGCTTTAGCTACATTGCCCCGGCACTAATATCCACTTTATGCTGAGTTAATGAACACACCAATCGATATGACAGTCCACTGGATAATAAGAATTCTAATATTCTAAGCAATGTTTGTCTTGACATTTTTATGTGTCATATATTTAACATTTTAAGTTTCGAGAACTTTGGATTTGTACCATATATGCTAGAAGTATCACATACTGATAAAATCAATCTTCTTGCAAAAAGTAAAGATACTAGTAGTAAAAAGGTACAGCATCTCCTCAATAATAACAAATGCAACAGAATGAAAACATCCTATGTTTTATTCATTTTTTTAAAAAGAATTATATGTATACACACATGTATGTGTACACATGTGTGCAGGTACCACCCCCCACCCCCACCCCCCAAAAAAAAAAAACAGAATAAGGCTTTAGAGCTCGTGGAACTGGAGTTACATGTTGGGGTCTGGAATCACCACTCAAGCCATACAAACACTGATCTCAGTTAAGCAAGAATAGTTTGTTGAATGTACACCTAAACACTGGATGCCCAAATCCACGAGAAGGAAAAACCCAATTGTGGCATCAGTCTGTCCTTAGGGCAAGCTTTTTATAGGAAAAACCAGGTTCAAAAGTTCAAAGGCAAGCAGTGAAGTGGCAGAACATTTTTGGCTAACTAAACTAAGCCTTATCAGCTAACCTTTAAGCTGACTGGTCCCGTGTGAGGTACGAAGAATGATGGACAGGTGGAGAACAGGAATTCAGAACATTGAGATGACAGGGTACAAGTGATTCAGCCATACTTTTTGGCTTATTGTTAACATTCTGTAGTGTCAGCTATGGATAACTACTTCTGGGAAGTAGAGTCTGAGACCTGAACTTAATTTCACCTTATGAGCAAAATGGAGTCTGAATACAAAATGGCTACAGTTTAGTTAAAAGGATCAGGCCTCAACATTACAGACGGTTATGAGTCACCTGACATTACTGCTGGAAACTGCACTCAGGTCCCCTTCATGAGCAGTAGGAACTCTTAACCACCAGGCTTCCCAGCCAGCTCAGATTAAGCAAAGTCATAAATTATGGTTTTAATCCATAGAACAACCTCACGAGGGGTGAACTGTTTTCTTCATTTTATGCATAATGGAGCTTCCACTCAGAAAGGTTAAGTGTCACGAAGACTTACAGCAAGTGTTTGTAATTGGCTCCACTGAACCATTAACTGATGGAACCTCTGCTATCATTTTCATTAGAAGAATAAAGCAAACTAGCAGTGATGGGACAGCTGCAGGAATGTGGGAGCAAGGTTGACCCTGGGGTGCCTTCCAAACTGCCCACTGTGGTTTCAAACTAGATGAGATCATTTTTAATAAACAATGAGTGAGACATTTTAAGAAAAATGACAAAAATTATTAGCCTAGACATCATTTTTATAATTTTTTGTTTTTATAACTTTAAAAAATATATATAATTTTTAAGTTTTTGACAAAATTAAAATGGCTTGTTTTGTTAAATTTCAAACCCAGGACAAATGGCTGAGGTGACTATTTGACACATCAAAGTGGACCCTGCCTTCGGCTCTCCCATCATCCCTCAGTCTCTATCTGTTACAGGGGATGGCTGGCATGCTGGCCCTCTACACTGAGTTCTTCGACCCAGAGGCTGGGCTGGGCTTTCCTATAAAATTCAGACATTTTGGTTACCAGCCCTTTTTGAACCTTTGGCCTTGTGGCTGCTGTACTTTGAGCCTTTCTCTCCCCCCTCCCCAATCTCCCCACACCACCCAGCTCACTCTGGTCATGTCCACTCTGGACTCTCCCAGATGTCTCTGCCTCTGGCTAGTCTCTACCTAAATAAACTTTCTCCTTCACCATATCTAGGAGCAGTCACATCCCATCTTTTTCTTTCCTTTGATTTCTTTTTATTTTCCACTCAGTTTTTACTTTAAAGGGTGATGCTAAGATGATGACCTGTGCCAATAGGCTCTCCTGAACCTTGTTGCTTTTTTCTTCTCCTTCCTTCATAGTGTTGTAAATCTGCAGAGTTCTTTAACCTTTTTGCAGGGCTCAGATTCCAAAATGCGTTCTAAGGATGCACTGTTCACTTCAGCTGGACTACTCCAGTTGCAGAGCCTGAGGTAAGACACAGGGAAAGAAGACTCCTGAGAGGAATGAGAACTAGGGAGGATCAGACAGGACCAGAGAGAAAGTTGATGGAAGAGCATGCTGTGTACAGGGGAGAGTCACTGGCTGTTCTGGACTTCCAAGTTCCCACACTCAAGGGTCAGCTTGTCTCTCCTATCCCAACTACCCAGGGGTCGTAAAACTAGAACAAATATCAATGACATCGTGTAAAGGTTAATTTTGAGGGACAACTTGACTGGATTTAGAATTATCTCTGGGTGTTTCTGGAAGAATGTTGCCAGAAAGAGTTAACTGAAGCTTGTAAAGGCTGGCAGTGAAGAACTAAACCGTTCTGTCTAATCATGATTATAGGCAAGCACGTCTATTGCCCACCGTATGCACATCCACTCTTCAGATACAGTTTCAAAATCCATCAAGAGGAGAATTGTTCCACAATCTTGAATTACTCGGCCACATGGCGTTGCAAGAAATTCAGTGGGAAAAAAAAAATCCTGACAGTGTAGAAAAGCAGTGACTGCAGGCTGCTGGAATCTCTAAAAGGTGATTCTTGGTTTCAGAACATCCCTGAGAAACAGAGAAACACACAGCAGCCCTGCCACCAAGACGTGCCAAGTTTTCTTTGATCAACTGTTCTTTAATTTTGAAATCACCCCAATCTAGCCCTCGACAGTGTCATGACCCCTGTACTTGCTAGGTGCTCTGCTCAGGTGTCCGACCACCTCACCTTCCGTCTATCACTCAACAGTTACCCCTTCAGGAGTTCCTAATTACTGTGCGGTTGCCAGGCCCGATTCAGAGCAATCTGTTTCCTGGGGATTCCTCTGCTTGATTTTCAAGTTAAGTGGTAGAGTGAGGCTCAAGGGGTTGTGGGCTAATTTCTAGCATTCTTCCCAGCACACTCATGGAGTGCTCCCCGCATAACCTAGAAGGTACTATTCTCATAGAGTGTAAAAGATGTGTTCTTCCTCATTCACAATTATAGGATATTTCCGTTTCCGCTATCGCATGCATCATGAGTGCACATGTAACTAGCCCGTATCTTTCAACTTTGAAGGAACAGAGATTGACTCTTAATTTTGGCCACGGGGTCTGACCTTCTCCCCACTGTAGAAATGCCCCCGATTCACCATCCAAGAAGTGTCCATTAAAGAACCAACACTCAAGCCAAGCCAAGAGTCTTTTGGAACCCTGGAGAAGACCCACGTCGTGCTCCGGCCTTAAAGGGAGAGAGATGCTTTAAGGGAAGTGGATTTTATTCTCACCGGACAGAAAATAACCCCCAACTGGGAAGAAGGTTTTGTCCCAGCTGGCTTCACTTTGAGTGGAGGGCCAGGCAATCCCGAGGAACCAGACTTACTAGTAGGCTGAGGCTGCCTACCAGAGGGGATGTGAGGAAAAGGGTTGGAGATGTGGGTACCTGTCTTGAATGGGTGGACCGGTTGAAACGGGAAGCTCTAAGCCTGTTAGATATGGAGCTGGGAGGTCAAGAGGGAAGGGAGCCTGGAGACTCCCAGGAACCCGCTAGGGCTGGGATCCCTAGGAATGCTGATAGGGTAGAAGAGCCAGGAGTCCCAGAAGATGTAGCTGTGGTGAGCGCCCCTGAGGAGGCCCCAAGGAGGGTGGAGGAGTCTAGAGTCTCCCCGGATGTGCACCAGAGTGTCCCAGAGAAGGCAAGAAGGGTGATGAGGCCTAGAGTCTCCATGTATGTGGACATTGGGGAAGTCTCTGAGGAGGACCAGGTGGAAAGCCCGGAGGAGAGAAGAGAATCAGTGGAGAAAATACTGCAAGTCCAGGAGTCCGAAACTGGGGAGGAATCTGGGTTGTCCGGAGAGATCAGTGAGAAGGAGGGCCCTGAGAGCAGCGCGCCAGAAAGGTCAAAGAGGAAATGGAAGTATCCCCAGCACGACCTGGAGGGCTGGCAGCAGGATTCAGAAAGGGATTCAGGCCTGCTTAGCCAGAACCAGGAGCAGTACGTAGAGCCCTACGTGGAGGGGACAGAGCAGCGCTGTCGCTCAAGGACAGTGAAGCACAGAAACTTAACTGCCAGTCTCCTGAACCGCCGCAGGAGTCAGGTCAAGTACCGCCTGGAGAGGAAGCCCAGCCTGCGGAACCGCCCTGAGTATTCGGCTCAGGGCACCTCGTCCGTGGCTCCTCGCCCGTCCATGGCTCGTCGCCCGTCCGTGGCGCCTCGCCTGTCTCTAGCACGTCGCTTGTCCCTAGCTCGCGCGTCCGGTGCTCTTCGCTCTTCCCAGGCTCCCCGGGTGTCTCTAGTGCCTCTGAATCTGGAGTCGCAGCATTCCGGCACCTTGAAGAAGACGAGCTCCAGCTTGGTACAGGAGCAGGAGCTGAAAAGCAGGCGGCAGACCATCCGCTTCAGCCTCCTCCCCAAGTCATCTCGCCGCCTGTCACAGCGGTCCACTGGCCCCTGTGTTTCGCTCATCAGTGCTTTCAACGAGCTGGCAAAGCTGGGCGACCCCGACCTGCTGGAGATGGTGGAGCAGGAAGGTAGGACGGCAGGCCGGCACTAAGCAGGCGCGCGAACCTTCTTCGCGCGGGGTTCCTGGGGGACGTTGGCAGCTGTAGGTTTCTGTCCCGGGAACGTTCTCAGTGTGGTGAGCCCCGCGATTCTGTGGCCCGCGATATCCCTCGATGCATCTGCGCTCCAGGGATCTGCAACCTGTGACTCCCTAGGATCTCCGGGCATCTGTCTCAGACCCCACTGATCCTGAGTAATTAGCCTGGTGTGGGTCCCTGGCTCGGGAATTCTGCTCCTGAAAGATGGCCTTTTCCAAGGATAATCTGCACAGATGGGAACCCTCCAGTTAGGAGCTGGCCCTGATGTGGTGATTATGGGATGGACAGACACAAAGGTCTAACAGCTCTTGGGAATGCTGTTTATGGTGTGTGTGTGTGTGTGTGTGTGTGTGTGTGTGTGTGTGTGTGTAATACAGCTTTAACTGATGCCTTCTGCTGAGAACACTATAGTCAGTTTTTACTGAGGTTTGCACTGCCCTATAGTCTGTCTACTTAACTTACATAGTTTAGTTAACACAATTTTTCCTGAACACAGTCTTCCTGCTGGAATTCAAACCTCAGTCCTCTTAGTGATTCTGAGGTTGGGGGTGGGGTATTTTTTTGCCTCACCACCTCCCCAGTTGTTTATATATAAAAGGTGTTTGGGAACTGGAAGAGGGAGTGTAAGATCTTTCACTCTGTAACCCAGACAAACTTTGAACTCAAGGAGAATTTCTGTCTTTGACTGAGCACTGGGGTTAGAGGCATGACCCTGGCTCTACTAAAACAAAAAATCATTAGAAGAATCAAGTGTAATCTTACTATCCAGCCTTAAAGGGACAAAGAAATGTTATTGTCTCCCCCCACATACCCTTAATTTTCTTTTTGAAACAGAGCTTCACTCTGTAGACCAGGCTGGCGTCAAATGCACAGAGGTCTTCCTGCCTCTGCCTCCCAAGTGTTGTGATTCATGGCTCGGGCCGCCATCATGCTGCACTTCTTTCTTCCCTTTAAAAACAGCTTGTAATTGAAACACGTCTGCATCCCATGAAAGTCAGCAACTAAGTGTAAAGTGATTGGTTTCTGTGTATTTACAAAGTTTTGTGACCATCTCTATAGGGTCACTTTACATCAGTTAATAGTGCTCCATGTAGCCATTCTCCACTTCTAGCCACAGACAGCTGCACCTCTAGTCTCTATAGATTTCCTTAGCTCAGATACAGAGTCACAAAGTTCATGCTCCGTTGGAACTGGCTTCTGTCTTGGCATGTTCTGAAGTTCAGTCACATTCTGCACCATTCCTTTTATTTGACATGTAGTATTCCCTTGTGAAGGAATGCCACACCCATCCGTTTGTCAAACCCTGGACATAAAGTGGATTCCCCCCCCCCCTTATGCTACTATGAACAAAACAGCAACATGCATTAATTTGAAAGCTATTGTTTAAACACTGGTTTTCATTTTTCTATCACAGAAGGTCTGTGGAACACATAGTCACCCTGCACTGAATATTTTACAAGATAGCCTCCATACTTTCTAAGTGTTTGCTCAGTTTTTGATCCCACAAGTAGCTTCTATTTCTTGTTTGAAGGAAAAATATAAACCAAAAATACATATGACGTAATATTTTCTGGGTAATAAAAATATTTCATTGCATTCACATGGAAATGAAATATTGCAGCTTTTCAGGCATTTGCATCTCAATGCAATTTAGCCTCAATGTGGGCCTACTTACTAGAAGCTATTTAGTTACTAACCTTTTAGCATGAAGATATGTGTAGCTTCTGTCTGCCGAGGAATTTCAGAACATTACTGAAACTAATCTCTTTTCATGGCAGATGCCACTGTGATGTGTGTTTGCTCATGTAATCACTGCTATTCCTCTGATTTGGATGGCAGTGGGGGAAATTTATATTGATGGGAAGTTGGTGTCTGCATCCTGCCCATATCCCTGGACCTGAAAGCATGACACTCTAGAAAGCAGAGACTTAGCAGCAGCAGAGATCCCTGGACAAATAGGTGTAAACTCATAATGCCCCCTGATTTGCTGTATTCGTCTGACTGC
>CM052713.1:6700768-6729945 GCA_028551405.1 Uromys caudimaculatus
CCCCCCCCCCCCCCCCCCCCCCCCCCCCCCCCCGAAGAGAACTAAATGGAAATGGAAGCCTCCAAGTTCAGGCCATTGACGTACTTCCTCCACCAAGGCCACGTGTCTTCATCCCTCCCAAACAGTTCCTCCAAACATTCAACCACGCATTCCAATACGAGCCTGAAGGGGCCATTCTTATCCAAACTCCCACCCTGATATTTATGCTTCTGTGACTGCTGTTGACGATCTGGCACAGGAGGGTTGGGACAGGAAGTAGATTAAAAGTTTGGCATTGGAAATGAAAGTTTAAAAGTTGAATGCAAAGTCATACTTTTACTGCAATATTAAACAGTATATCTAATCAAACCACCTGCCCCTTAGTCAGGAGGACATTTGAGTTCTCATGCAGTGGTTAGTTGTTTTCAATAGGAATACGCTCTAATAAATCTGTTAGGTGACTTCTAGAATCTGGGTGGTAGAGCTTCCTCCTGTACACCAGGACCCAGTACAAAGATGAGAGCATTAACCTATCTGTGGTCTGATATTAACCAAAACATTATTTATGGTGGCACATGGCTGTGTTTTATTTTGTGATGCTGGTAAGAGTGTAATGAGAGATGACCTCTTGGCAAACACAGGGACTATTTTGGGAACTAGTTTTGCAAGAGCGCATGTTCTTGGTAGGGTGATTGCCATGAAAACTGGTAGCTCAGTCTTGTGCTGGTTTTCCCTCGTAGCATATAAATGAGGATTCTCTTTGGTGGTTAGTGCCACCCTTCATATCTCCGGTTTCTCGTCTACAGCAAGTCTCCAGTGGTGGAGGAATCGCAAAGGGCTCATTTGGAGCAGGCTCCAAGTTAGGCATCCTCTGGCCCCTTGACTGACATTGGTTTTTTGGTTTGTTGGTCTTTCTTTTTCATCTTTTAAAAGATTTATTTTTGTTTATTTTTAAATTTTTTATTTTACTTTATGTGTATGAGTGCTTTGCCTGCTTGTATGTGTACCACATGCATACATGATGCCTTCAGTAACCAGAAGAGGGCATCGTAGTACTGGCATTAGAGATGGTGTGAACTTCCAGGTGAGTGCTGGGAATGGAACTTGATCCTCTACAAGAGCAATATGTGCTCTCAACTGCTGACCCATCTCTCCAGCCCCTTATTCGTATCTTTATTCATGTGTCAGTGTATCTGCCATGAGTGTGCAGGTGCCTTTAGAGGCCAGAAAAGGGCCTTGGATTCCCTGGAGCTAGAATAACAAGCAATGATGGAGTGCCTGATATGGGTGCTGGGAATAGAACCTTGGTCCCCTGGAAGAGAGCACTTCACTTTGAACCCCTGAGCCCTCATTCCAGCCCTAGTCCTCTTGTTTGGTATGTAAGTTAGTCTGAGATATGAACATTTGTGTGTGAGATAGCTATTGAGCCGTGTGTGTGTGTGTGTGTGTGTGTGTGTGTGTGTGTGTGTGTGTTAGATATGGGGGGAAAGAAACCTAACCTCCTCAGTATTTCTACTTAGATGATTCACCACACAGAAGAAGTAAATAGTTTGGGGCAAGACTAGAAAGTTGAACTGCTACAATGTCAGGATCAGCTAGGCTGAGCCAGAGGTGCCAGTTCACCCCAGGGAAGGAAAGACCAGAGATTAAAGGGTAAAGTGTGAGAGGGGGATAGCAGGGCTCCTGAGAAGCTAGGAGACTGCTAGTATCTTTTATCAGAACCTTCAAATCCATTGTGTCAAATTCAGATTTGAGTTTGAATGTGTTTATTCTGCCTAGTTTTGTGTTAAAGAAAGCAAAAGAAAGGTGAAGGAAAGTTTCCTGTTTAGAGTACTCACCTTTCTCTTCTTAAAAATGGAACCTTCAAATGCTCTGTGGATCTTGTGGATGTGGTTTATGACAACTGTGTGATAAGGGTCCATTGGTATATTGCATTGTTCTTTGTTGTAATTTGACTGGTTTTGTCTTCATGAAAAGAAAACCTTCCTGAGTTGGTATTCCCTGACACAGTGACTTCAGAGATAAATACATTATCTTTGACAGTCTTGAGTCTGACCTCTTTGTCTTAATGCTTGTTAGTTGATTTTGTGTTGCTTTAATGAAATGTCTGATGGTGGTATTATATGAGGAGTAGAGTAGTATCTAGCTCATGGGTTTGGAGCTGAAGACTGACACATGTGCAGCTTGGGGGCTTTGTGGCTATGTCCCATGTGATGGTGACTGATATTATTGTAGAAATATATGTAACAAAACATTTTATTGTAAGACACAATGCCAGAAAGACTTGGGAACATGACGCTCCATTTCTCTGACAGTTTGTTCTGCTATGGAATGACTGAGGCCCCTCTAGATTTAAAATAACTATTTTAGAATTAAATATAACTATTTAGAATTAATTATTTCAGACGTGATGCCTGAAATGGCCCAGTTAATGTGACTAGGCTCTTAAACCTTTCCCTGTCAATATTGCCACACTAGGAACCAGACATCCAGCATGTGAAACCCTAAAAGACACACTCAAGCTATATTCAAAACATAACACAATGTCAGGTTAGAATAATCAGACTTCATTTCACTCACAAATCAAATGAGAACTGCTTGGGGGACATTGTTGAATTTTGAGCTACATATTGAGGCAGTACTTACTGGAAAAAAAAAACCCTCGCAGTATGAATATGTATGTTATATGCCTTTCAAAGGACTTTTGATTTCTGTTCTCCTCTTTTGCATGAAAAAAGTCCACACTCAGAAAATCGAAATGATACAGTCATCGTTGGTTAATTTTCATGATGTGCTTGTAAGTGTGAAAGTTGAAGTGTTTTTAAGAGTACCTCCTACAACACAAAGATATGAACATGAAAATAATTATCAAAACTTCATTTTCACACGGAAATTTAATCCAAAAATTTATAGAAATTTGGAGAAAACTGAATTAGAAATATAACATATCCTAGAAATAGCAACAGCTTTGACAAGATCTTGTACATCACACACACACACACACACACACACACACACACACACACACACACACACACACACCAGCTCACTTAACACTCTCACCCCTTAGGAGATGGAGATGGCACGGTACTATTGATGTGTCAGCTGAAGACTTTCTGCTCATGCTAGGGAAGCTATGGATGTTGTGTTTGTTTGCCACAGTGCATGACCTCCCTGTGTACATATAACCAACATTTACTTGTAAAGAATACCCTCTGCAGGACAAGGGGGAGCCTGAAAGTGCAGCTAATAGTAAACCCTGTTATCTTTTTATATCATGCCAATGCTTAAGTTTACTTTCCAAATTAGTCAACATAAGAGAGGAACAACTAGGGCTAGCAACAAAGAATGACTATTGCCACATACGGTAATAAAGCTATGTGAATGTAGACTGGCTCTTTCCCTCATAATGCTTAATCCTATTCTTCTCAGCCTTTTAAGAGTATAAACATCAGTGATATGCACAGCCAGTGAAGAGGTTGGAGCTTCCTAAGTCACTGTCAACTGTGAGGATTCTGTGGGTTGCATTGTTTCTTGGATTTTGGAACATATACTAACACTTCCTGGAGTTATGTTTGTTGGAGATGGTCTGTAAATAGAAATAACATTTTATATCATTCCTATTGGGCTACTTGTCCAAAAACATATTGTTGTATAGGAAGTTATTGACTTGAGAGATATTTCTCAGTGTATTTTCACGTTGAAGTCTTTAGAGATTAAGAATCAATTCCACATGTAGCAATCTTCAGTGGCAGCAACTTGCTGTGAGTATGTGCACATGACTAAACACTTGACCATCATAAAGATAGCGGGGTGCTTGGAGAGGGACTTTGTCTGCTTTAAAAGTGATAGCACACTGGGAAATGGAGAAAATAATATGATCTCACATACAGAGAGCAAATAAGTAAATGTCTGTGGTTCCCACCGGATGATCTTTTGGGGGGATTTGACTTTGGCTTGATGAGGGCATTGATCATAGTTACCTTTGTTTCCTAGTGACTAAGATTATGTTTTTATAATTATCAGGTTTTTAGAGAGAAACATAACAGCCTTTGGAGGCTGATTTGAACAGATTATCTCCTGGTATTTTTTTTTTTCTTTGAACTTTGTTGGTTTGTTTAATTTCTGTTTCTTTCTTGTGTAGGCTTTTGAACAAGACCAGTCAACATGATAGATATTTTTTCTTATTTCTTCTAGGCATAAAAGCCAAAGAAATAGAGTATGCTCTCCAACAGAATGAGGTAAGTCAAGTATCTGTGTATTAGCTTCACGATATACATAAAGTACAAAGATTAGGTCAAGTTTAGCACCTCAGACCTGGAGCTGCCTCGGACTCTACATATCTACTCCTATAATGCACTGTCCTCTCTGTTCTCTGACTTGCTCATCTTATAATGTGATATAAATTCCATGCTTCCCTTACTATTGCATATAACATGAAGTGTCTATTGCAGTAGATTAATGCTACCCAAATTGCCCCAGTGGCATTCCTTGCCCCAATGTTCTGAGTTCCCAAATGAAAGGCATACACACACACACACACACACACACACACACACACACACACACACACACACACACACAGAGAGAGAGAGAGAGAGAGAGAGAGAGAGAGAGAGAGAGAGAGCCTTCTATTTTAATATGCCTTAATCGTTCAATGGCCATGCCACTCCCAAACTGCCACATTGCTAACACCTCCCCTCCGATCCTCCTGAGTTACTACTTACTAACATCCATATTCCATCTTTGCCACCCTAGACCCAGTTTGGGGAGGGAGCTGAGCTGCTCTTCCCCAGCTCTTACATGATGCTCTCTCTTCTGCAACTCTCAAGCCTGGATTTTATTCCTTTTCCAGCATAGTAATATTCATCCTTCTCTCTTGGTCCCCTTGCCCTCAAATTCTAAAGTCCTGCCTCTGTCTCCCTGCCCAGTCATTGGCTGCTGGCAACTTTATTTACCAGTTAGAACCAACTAGGGGCAGGGACTCTCAACGTCTTACATATGGATTCTCATGCAATTTTGGAAACCTAAATAACATAATGCAAGTGTTAGACCAAAACCACAAGTCTCACTCAAGAAAACCCACACTTTGTGAATTGGTTGGCTGTTGGTCAATTGCTTGATTTAAGAGTCCCTCATGTTCTAAAATTACTTTAAAAACTAAGTTTTTAAACAGAGAGGAGCAAGAAAAAATGGTCTTATTCGAGAGCAAGCATAAGTTTGAATTGATCTTAAAGTTTCCTGTACAATAACTTCAGATGTGCTGGGATTCGATCTGCAAGACAGTAAGTTTCAGCCAATCAGGGTGGGGATGTGTAATGCTGGTTTGTGTATGACGTCTGTTTATGTAATGGTTGTTCATATGGAATATGTTCTTATCAAGGGCTATGAATGCTTTGAGAGACTCAAGAATGAGGAAGATTGTAAACTAAAACAATGAATCCAATACAGTTGGTCTCTGTATCTGCAAGTCCCAAATTTGTGCAGTCAATCAACATCAGTTTGGAGGGAGGAAACGTCACATTGTCCTATAACCATTATATACTTCAAATACAGATTATGGAATTACACAACACCAGAAGGGCACTAGTGCTGCTTGTGTTTAGTGCATTCAGTCTCTATGGTGGCTTGTTGATTCTGTGAATGAATAAGGCTACATGTTGTTACTTACAGAAGGTTGTGAGATCCATCCACTTAGCACTGTTGTTCCTCTTTGTACCACTTTGCTTAATTGCTCAGTGGGTGGGCTCTGTGAAGGGGGCACACAACATAAGGAAGGCATGCCTCTGTTGAGGGAACCATAGGCTTGACCAGAGTAAGAATTCTTATGCGTAACAGGTCTTTGACAAAGGAAACAATGAAATACTCAGCAAAGAGTTGTAAAAAAAAGAAAGAAAGAAATTATATTAGTTTATGTTTCAAGGAGAAGACATAATTGTAGGTAACTATAGGTTTGAGGACCCAGTCAGAACTTTTTTTCCTAAGTCAGAACTGTTTTTCCTGAGGTGGGAGATAGTCAAGTGCCCTTGAGAACATTACTGTGTGGTTCCTTCAGTTGTTTACAAACAAGCTTTGTGTGTGATGGTAGACTGCAAGTGTAACAGGACTCTGGGTCAAGGGAAGACAAATTAAGTTCCTTTATTGTTTGCATGGTGAAAATGTAGCTTCATCATCTATTTTTATTTATTTTATTTACAGTATTTAAAAGATTTGTTTTGTTTATATTAATGTGTGATATCTCTCTCTCTCTGTCTCTCTCTCTCTGTCATATATTTGTGAATACTGCCATTTCAGAATTGTCTGATAGGTTAGTTTTATTTGACATTTTGTTCTATTTTGATGAGCAAGTTTGATTCATAGGCATAACTTATGAAGTAGTTTGAATAGACCTGCGCTCAGCACCACCTTTGCGGACCATTCACTGTGTAAGCTCTTCAGCCTGAAAGGGTGTTCTGGAAAGCCCCTCAAGCATCCTTAATCCATGATTACTATTTCTCAAGACTGATTTGCGAAAAACCAACCAGTCATAGTGAGATGTTAGTTGTGACACTCCCAAAAGGAGATATCTGAGTGTCCTATGTGATATGAACCTTAGATCATTTTTGTTAGCTGGGTGGGGCCACTCCTGGTACCATCCCCCAAAATTCAGAAAATGGGCAGTTGAGACATCAGGAGCCAGTTCTGTGGTGTGGGGCTCCCTGAGTAATGAATGGATTGGAAACTCACGTCCAAGAAAGAAATGATTTAGTTGCTAGTGGCTGTGTGAATCATATATATGCAGGGGTTTTTCTTCCGTTATGCATTTTAATGTCATCTTCAAAACTATTCAAGCCAATGCCAAGAAGCATGAACTATCTAGTCAGTGATGTGTATTCCACATTGGTCCTGTTCAGAGTCCTTAAAATACCAGCTATCCTGATCGCTTTACTGTCGTGTAGAAGTTTTTAACCATTTCCCCTGTTGCAGATTGTTCCATGACTTTCTCTACAATTCCCTCTCTGTCTCTTTCCCCTTCGCTATCTCTCCCTCTCTTTTTTATCTTCTCACGCCCACACAGACACATGCACAGATGCATTCACATGTGTGTGCATGCATACGTACATGCAGCTTCAAGTACCGTTTCAGATGGGGAAATGAAGTTCAGGTTTCTTGGCTTCATGGTGTAGTGTTCTACAGAAAGAATCTTGCTGTTCTTGCTTTGGAGACATAAATGATACGATTGTTCTAATTGAGCCATCCTTAACAGCATTGCATCTCCCTCTCCCTCACTCTGCCTTTTGCTACTGACAGAACCTGGGCTGCAAAGAGACCAGCTTCCTCATCCCTGAAGACTCACAGCCGCCGGTAAGCTGTACTTCTCTTTTTTGGCAGACAGACACAAGTGTCCTTCTATGGCCTGAACTGGGGATACTGTCAATTAAATCTCAGGTCCTTGAGTTTGGTATCTGATAATGTATTACTTTTGAAAAAAAGTATTTATTTAAGAAAAATATTACATCAGACATGGTAATGAGAATGGCAGAGGGTATCAGTTTGCACTTTAAGAATTCCCAGTTTTACAGAGGCTTCATCAAAATTTCTCTGTGATTACAAGGAAGGTCCTGGACCTGAACCATCAGCCTTCTCACTCCATTGCAGTATGCGTCACTGTGAATTCAAGCTTAAGAATAATCATAATTTAAACTTTAAAGGATCCAATTCAGAACTTATTAAACTTATTAGGAAGCAAACCCCTCCTCTGAGGAAACAACAGCCTAGCCATCGACCACAGAGCATAGCTTATTCGTTCATTTGTGCATTGGAATCTTGAACCCTGAGCAGGATTTGGTGACTCTCCATCCGTTGCTTCACAGCCTGAGAAGCGATTCAATTTGTTCCTGAGGAGGCGTCTTATGGTAAAACAGCACTGGCTGCTGATGCTTCTGCCTGAGTGTCTGTCCTAACAGCTCGAGTGTTTTCCGTACCATGAATGCTATCCACACTGAGGGATCTGATCACTAATTCCAAGTTCCCAGGCAGTTGACATTTAACCATGGTGATTCTCATTCTTTTTCATCTGATGAGCCTGTTTCCTAAAAACACACATGCAAACTTATTTGCATAAGACAATGTAAATAAATTCAGAGGCTCATGAACCACTAGAAATGTATGTCATAGTAAGCTAGGTGCCACCCATGAGTTGCTTTGTAGTAACCAGACTTCTCTAAGGACAAATATGCACACAAACAGATACATACATTCATGAACATGTACAGATACATGAGCATCATATACATTATACACATATACTACATATACATGTGTGTTCTTTATATCATGATTTCAGTAAAAGTCAAAACATGGTATATTTTAATAACATCCAGTTGTCTGTAACAAAAACGAATGGATTTTTCTGCACCACTTAGCACAAATCAATTTTTGTTAAGAATCTGGTGACTTGGGGCTGGAAAGATGGCTCAATATTTAAGAGAATTGGCTGCTCTTCCAGAGGGCCTAGTTTGGTCTCAGCAACACATGGTGGCTCACAACCATCTGTGACTCCAGTTCCAAGGGAATCTTATGGTTAGCTTTTGGGAACAATATGAATTGTCCTAAAAACATTAGTGATTGTCTTTAAAGGTTCTATGGTACAAAATATGGTTGTCACAGAACTGGAGAAGCATGGGTGTTATTTTGTTTTCTGACTTTCTCCTTTGATTACATGCCGGCTAATTATGTGTCTCCAGCCAGCAGACTTCAATACATTTTGGTAGATTTTATCAAATGTGTTAATTTTATAATGATGTACAATACTGCCAGTGATTATTTTATTTATTTTCCCTTTATAAAAACTGATTTATAGTCAAAGTATAGCAACTTGACTTTTCTCAGGCTTTTTACAATCTTTTATGAAAAGGAGAAGACTGTGGGTTTTTTTTTTTTTTTTTTTTTGAGTTGCAGTACTCTGACAATTAGTCTGATCTCCCTTCTCCACCATGGTCTCCAAACCCAGAGGTAATTAGTATTACTGTGTTGATAGACCACAGATCACAGACGTGATTTCTGTCCTTTTGTGCCTGAACACCACCTGTCCCTTTTACAAGGATGCTCATCTGGGCTGGCAAGTGCAGATCAGCACAGGGACCGCAGAAGATGCAGATATACCTGCTGGAAAGAATCAAGTGATCTAGCTCCCAGCCACCAGTTACTGGAAGCAGCCAGGAGACCTCCCAGTGGTATCATGAACTAACCATTGCATGATGCTGAGCCTCACACAGGGCTCTTATAAGTACAAAGTATTACACCTTTCATATCAGTGCTGAGGAATACAAAATCAAATGTGAAGTCTCTTTTCCCCTTGCAATGCTCAGTGGTTTTTGCTTATTTGTTTA
Source organism: Uromys caudimaculatus (assembly GCA_028551405.1). Classification (NCBI taxonomy): domain Eukaryota; kingdom Metazoa; phylum Chordata; class Mammalia; order Rodentia; family Muridae; genus Uromys; species Uromys caudimaculatus. The sequence goes on from CM052713.1 coordinate 6,710,119, forward strand.
TTTTGTTTTGTTTTGGTACCACAAAAGGGAAGGAATTCATGAACATCATGTAAAGGTTGAACTTGTCATTTTGATTATTATATTGAGAAAATCCATACAACTATAAAGAAAACATGGGTTGTAGCTTACTCACTTGAGACACTGATGACAGACATTTGTAGGACTTAGCATGGTGAGGTCAACTGGCTAGCCACCTGCTTCTGATTCTTTTTTTTTTTTTTTTTGGCCATCTGTAACCATTAACAGTTTATGTTCATACAGAGAGACTCCATTAGTTGGTGTGCAACTAATTGTGCCCTGGAAGAAGTATGTAATAATGTAGCATACTAATTGGTGCTGTGTTTTATTAAAATCACACCTTTCTGCCTGAATGTGCATTTTTAAATTCAATGTATAAGCATATTCATCTTACATTTTTGGCATAACTGCAGCATGTGTAGGAAAGCATGTGGTTAATGGGTTTAAGCGTATGATCACTTTGTCTCTTTCAGCCCTTCCTGAGTAGGTATCATTTAATCCACTGTGGAATTTTACTTTATAAAGGGGCCTGATTTCTGATATGACTTGCGTTGACTTTTTGTGTTAAGTGTGAAAAAAAAATGGAGCGGTGGCTCTATTACAGCTAATTTCCTTCATGTTTCTGCCCTCTGAGAATAGAAGGTGATGTGAAATCGTGCCATGTATGTGTCTTGGTATGTGTGTCTTGTGCAGTTCCAAAGGAGTGAACACAGCAAAGACTCAGTCTTCTTCAGAGACGGAATCCGGCAGATCGACTTCGTTCTGTCCTATGTGGATGATGTGATGAAGAAAGACGCAGAGCTGAAGGCAGTGAGTGCTGGTCTGGGAGACGTGGTGACGTAACAAGATGAATACGCTGTAGACAGAGCTGACTGAGAGCATACTGAGCACACAGCCTAACCGTTAACATTTGTTTACTGAATGCTTTGGAGATAATGACAGTGACAAATTCTCCTCTTTTCCTCCCTTTCCTTCCTTCTCCAACTTCTCTTCCCACATGACTGATATCTATTTCATACACCTTGCTTTAGATATCAAGTGTGGCCCCACAGACAGAGGTTTATCTTTGAATGTGGTACAGTGGCTTCCAGCCATCCTAATGTGAGTCCCTTCAATACAGTTCCTCGTGTTGTAGCTTTCCTCCAACCATAAAATTGTTTTGTTACTACTTCCTAACTGCAGTTTTGCGACTGTTAGCTGTAATATAAACATGTGATATCCAGGGCATCTGATACGGCCCCCCTTAGGGATTACAACCCACAGGTGGAGAACCACTGATCTAGTGAATGATGCCATCTTCAAAGTGTACGGCAATCTAGTGAGAAAGTCTTTGTACTGAGCCCTGATCCTGACTCCCCCACTCATTACTTTCTCACTTTCTTCTTTTTGTTTTACTTCCTCTAAGACCACGAGGTAGGTTCACATTCCATTCTCAGGGGCTCAACACGCCAGTAAAGTATGAGGAGTGCTCAGAAAGTAGCCATTATTCGAAAGGATGAGTAAGTGAGATCTACGCATGTAAGGATTTATATGTGTGCACATATGTGTGCAGAGTATTTGTTTACATGCACAGATAATAACTTGAAAACTGTGTTATCTCCAGAGCCGAACTTCCTTAGTTTGTATCTTTCTACCTTGTTCCAGTAACGATCTACTAACAGCTCTAAATTCGCAGACAGCAGCCATCTTTGTATCTTTTTATATCTTCTATGGATGCTCTCCCCAACACCAGACCCTTCCTTGAGGATTTTGATTATCATAGTCATCTTCCTTCTCAGGAGGGACAGTACAGGCTGAGGACACTGTCGACTTGACTCTTCCTTCCGTGTTCCTAAAATGTCTGAGTTTAGAATACTGTCCAATTGGCTTTGTCATTAATTCCGCCCCAGCTCTTCTCTCTGTTTCTCCCACTGTTAGCACTGGCTCACATCACATCACTCTCTCCTACTGCTCCTTTCTCATGACCCATGATCACAGCACACTCATAAGTGCTCAAATCTTTCTTGTCCTTATCCTTTTTATTTATCGCACACAAACCAGAAAAGATGCTTATATTATATTGCCATAATTTTTCTTTCCTTACTCATTTTCTTCCCCCCTTTCTTCCTTCCTTTCTCGCCCTCTCCCTCCATCTCTCCCTTACTTCCCAATCTCCTTCCTTCTGTAAACCTTTTCACTAGCATATGTTGGTTGCAGCAACTGTGGCATTCTCTTGTATGCATATAACCTGTTTCAGTCATGTTTCCTTCTCTGTTCATCTTGCATGTCTTCAGTGTTTCCCCCTTTACTTTCACAGCCCTCCCCAACTCCACAGGCAACACTCGGTTTTTGTTAGTCTGGCTTTTTTCCCTTAACATGCTAACATCCAGTTATTTTCATGCAAACAACGTAGTAATTTCATTCTTGCCCATTGTGTGTGTACCAAGGTTTCTGCCAGAGGCTGACTCTGACAGTGAGTTCAGCCATCCAAGGAGGAGGTGTGGTCAGTGACTAATGTAAAGCAGGCACACCCTCCCACACACTTGGAAGACTCCAGCAACTTCATCTTTTCCCACACAGCTTAGACCCCAGCAAAATCTTTCAAGCAGTATAAAAACCACAATGTGGCTACATCCTAATTTTCTTTAAATGATTGAATACAATGTGTATAAGTAAAAATAAAGCATGTTACTTACATAATTAAACATTTTACTATTACAGGTGAAAAGCAAATTATTCCTCATTTTTCTAACATTCAACATCTCCAATTCCTTTCTAAGGGTGGTTGTTGAATCACTAATCTGCAATAAATAAGGTTCTGCAGGCATCTTCATAGCAACTGCTCTTTAGTCCTCTTGTCTTCACATCAAGCTGATGTCTGATAGTCAACAACTGTAATCACTCTGCTACATATGTTTTCATGTCTATTTCCACCAAATTATACTTATTTGCCAAAAAACAGTTTAATTAAAACCAACTTTTTGTGTACAACACTCAAAGGTCCATGCATCCCAACCACAGTGCTCATCTCCACATATTAAAGCAATAGCCAAATCTCAGTCTTGTCTTGCTTGACTAGTCAGGATTCTCTAGAGTAGCAGAACCTATAGAATGAACCCAATTTTTCTATATACAGAGAAAAGGGATTTATTAGAATCACTTATAGGCTATGGTCCAACTAATTCTGTAAGGGTCCATGGTTCACCAAAGAATGATACCCACACTCATATTATATGTGAATGCAAAGAGTGTTTTATTCTGCAGAAGTCCAGCATGGTGGGGTCTCCCATTACCAAGATAGAGAGACTCAAAAGTGAGCTCGCAGGCCTGATTGAAAGTACAATAGGGGAATTCTGGGGTAGGTTACCTCTATGTTAATTTGTTGAGTCCTTATCTAGGGACATTCCAGAACTATTACTGGGGCATGGGGGCTGGAAACTGATGCTGGGGAAGTCTGGAAACTATTGCTGAGGAAGTCTGGAAACTGCTGCTGATCCATTGTCCTTGCCTCAGGCCAGGTGGTGGGGCAGTTTCTGATGGCAGGGGAGTTTCTGACTAGTTGCCTGAATCCTGTGGGGTTTTTCCCTAGTAGTTGACTTATCTGGGCTTGCCTGGACTTGCCCAGTTCTTAGGCATAGTCTCCTGAACTGCCAACTTGAAGCCTGTCATGGAATCAGCTTAGCTTCAGCTCAACAATGTCAGTCTATGAATGGAAAGTCCAGAAATTCAGAAGTTCAGTCCACAAGTCTAGATGTCCCAGTTGGTTTTAAGTAGATACTGGAATTCAGAAGAAATAGGCTCTAATGCCAGTGAAGAAATGGACTTGCTGGCCAGGCCAGAGCAAGCAGGAAAAAGCAAAAGCTTCCTTCTTCTATGTCCTTATATAGACTGCTAGCAGAAGGTACAGCCCAGATTAAAGGTATGTCCTCCCATTTCACGATTCAAATTAAAGACATGTGTCTTTCTGCCTCAACAGCGGAATCAAAGTGTGTGTCTTCCTACCTCAAAGGTCTATATTAGAAGTGGTTTCACTGACTTCAAACCAAGAAAAAAGAAAAACAAAACAAAACAAAACAAAACAAAACAAAACAAAAACCTGTTTTACTGGTGTGCCCTACATTTCTGGATTGTAGTTCATTCCAGTATAGTCAAGTTAACAATCAAGAATAGACATCACAGCTAGGCAACAGTTAGTGGAGTTAGTGACCTTCTCTGCTGTGTGTCATCTTCCCTTTGTTTCTGGGAGTCTATATTCTCGGGAGATATCCTACCCCTTCTCTAGCTTCTCCTTATCAATCCGTCTTTCTCTTTTGTCCCTTGCAATGACACTGACATGGAGCACAGCTCTCAACCTCCTTTTCTTCCTCCTCCTGCACTTTTTCCTCCTCCTCCTCTTCCTCCTCCTCTAATTCCTCTTCCTCCTTCATTTTCTTCTTTTTTCCCCTTAACTTGGACTGACTTCTTTGACGGCAATGATTTGTCTCACAGTTTTAAATCAGCATCCTTCCTTCCTAGTCCATAATTCTCTGCAAAAGTACATAATTCAGTGAGCATCCACATCTCTGTGAGAACTTTATCAATGTCTAAAACATGAGATACACATTAAACTGCCCCCAAAGCCTGACCCATCTTTAAATGTAGTCCATCACCCATAATTATTCACCATAAATTTTAACGATTGCAAAAAAGGATAGAGTTGGGTTGAGTAGCTAAGAACATGTGCTGTCTTTGCAGAGAACCTGGATTCAGTTTAGCACAAGTGAGTCAGCTCACAACTGCCTGTCACTCCTGTTCCAGAGCATTGCTGCCCTCTGCAGGCCTGCACAAGCACTGCCCTCGCCTATACAAACAGATATACAACATAATTTTTTTAAAAAAATTGTAACATATGTTATAAATTACCTCTCAGCATACATGTATAGAAAGTCAGTTACATGGAAACGGGAATCACACCATCATTCATTGATTATTTTAAAGATCTATGCGAAGCAACCCTCTCACAGCTCAGATTTTTCCTCACCTAAACTTTCTCTTCTATTTTCACACACTTTCTTTCTCATGTGAATGACTACCCTTACGCATCTCTTATTTTCAGTTTCTTTGTAAAATTTACTTATTCACATTACATCCCAGTCTCAGCCCTGCTTCCCTCCTTTCCTCCCAGTCCCACCCTCGCATACCCTTCCTTGATCTACCCCTCTTCTCCTCAGAGAAGGGGAAGCCCCCTTGCCCCCCCCCCCCACCCCATGGGTACCACCCCGCCCTGGCTCATCAAGTTGCATCAACACTAACCGTGTACTCTTCCCGAGGCCAGACGGTACAGCATAGGTACGAGTGGGATCTAAAGGCAGGCAAGGGAGTCAGAGAAAGCTCCGGATGCAATCGCTAGGGGATCCACATGAAGAACAAGCTACATATCTACTACAAATGTGTGGGGCCCTAAGGCCAGCCCATGCGTGTACGTCTTTTATTACTCATTAAATCCTAGCTTTGCAAAAAGAAGCCTAATAGACTGACTAAAATACTTTCATCATCCACTATAAGAACCTTAATGTGTCTTTTGGTATTGTGTTAATTTTATAATTATGTGAATTCATAATTACATGAATGCATAACTGATAAAAATCATTGATATATTTTAAAATATGGCAAGAAAAACTTTAGCATGAGTAGCATGCATATAATAAACGTTGACCGTTGAACGACAGGGCCTGGTATTGCTGTCTTCATTTTGGCGTGAGTGAGGTCATCCTAGGATCAAAGGGCTCCACGTCAATCACCTTCTTTTGTTCTTGTGCATCTTAATGCAAAGTAAGGAGATTTGGATCAATAAGTTAGAAATACTGAATTACAGATTTCTTGAAACCCCTGAGTTTTATGAAAAAAATAAACAAGAGGAGAGGTGGCCCAGTGGTTAAGAGCACTGGCTGCTCTTGCAGAGACCCTCGGTTTGGTTCCCAATGCACACATGGTAGCTCATGACTGACCATAATTCCAGCTCCAGGTGATCAAATGACACTGCACACACAGTGTACAGACACGCATGCCGGCAAAACGTTTGTACACATAAAACAAAAATGAATAAAATATTTTAACAAATCTAGAACAATTTCATTAATTATAAAACCATTAATGTTTAAAATCATGCTTAATGGTCTGTCATTCACTCTTAGCTCTGCCATCAGTTCGGTAGAACTCTGGGGCTTTATGATTATTCAACTTACAAAACCTCATGTGTTACAGCTAAAGATTAATTCACTCTGTCGGTGCTGGATACAGCACTTTAAATTATTCTCCATTCCTACTGTTTTCTTTTTTTAAGGAAATTTGCAGGATGTCTTATATTGTAGAAATGTAGTTAAGATGGCTGAAGGGAGGATTTTCACAATCATAGACCCTTTTTTATTAACACCGGAAGTAGAAAGGACATTGTGGTTGGCCTCTGCAACTTTGTGGATTCTCTTTATGTCCTATCCTTTATCCCCCTGGCTTTACCCCCAGTCACTAGATAGGAGAGAAACAGTGATGGAGAAGGGATGGGTGAGACTCCTGGATGTAACTTCTTTTGTTTCTTCTTTGACCATGCTATTAACAAACCACAACCCTCCCAAACAACCAACAACCGTCCACCCTGCCTCTCAGGGCTCTTCAATGTATGTATCCTCTGAAAAGTTCCCAGAATTCCAAAAGTCACACAATTACAGAAATTATCTGCAGTTGGCAAAACCATGTTGCTTCTAGAGCACGAGGCAAATATAGTCAGCTGCTGTGGATAGTCTGAAGTAACCCCACACCCCTACACGTGGGATTAAAACAAGACATGTTCTTATAATATTTCTGTGTTTAAAAAAAACAACAAAATTCCAGGATTCTCAAAAATGTCACTACAGACATACTAAAGTGATTCATTATTAAATTTGCCAGAACCTCAAGGTAAAGGTACCTATTAATCATAAATGACTAAGAACAGCCTACTGAAGCCTCTTATAGTTCAGACCTCCTGAAAATGTTCACATTTTAATCATAATGACAGCTGGAAGAAGTTTTACTCATCAATGCTTTGTCTCAATTCCACAGTAATTATTATGTACGGGCCATGATCTGTATTGAATCTTAACTTTTCTTTAAGTAAAAGCCCTCTTGCTATTCAAAAGCAAACACTGTGATGAGGTTCTGGCCTGTAGTGGCATTAGAAATTTTTTTTTTTTTTTTTGAGAATTGCTTGTCTTTGTAATGTTGAATATTTCCAGCTAGAGTCTCTGTCTGTCCACAAGGGCTTCACGTACTTTTAAATAATTCAGTAAAACTGAGCATATCTTCAAATAGAGCCTGTGTCTTAGAGACTGTTCCTATTTTGGATTTCCATAGTTTTGTCAATTATAGGTCGAAAGCAGTCCATGGCCTGAAGTAGGGATGTTTTGTAGGGCACTTTTATATACAACCATAGGAGGTCCTAGAACCCTCCGAAAGCACAGCAATATATCCTCACTCTGCCTAGCTCTTAGAAAGCCATCACCAAGGTTAGTCAGGCATGTCAGCTAACATAGTGTTGGACTGGCACTGGGCTCTAACAGGTCACCCTGGCACACAAAGGGCTAGGCCTGCATTGGCAACTAACACAGAAGGTCAGGCTGGCCCATTCCACTGGCACAGAACACCTGCATCACCCTCTTCATTTGTTTTCGCTGCAGGAAAGAAGACGTGAGTTTGAACAAAATCTCAGAAAAACAGGTCTTGACTTGGAAATAGAAGACAAATTGGTAACTGTAGTTGATAAATTGTGCGAGGATTTTATTTTAAGTGGGTTTCTCTCCTGTTCATGTATTTGGCTGGCTGGATGTTGGGTTTGGAGCATTACATTAATCTTTTGGCCCCAGAAATGTGCATGGAGACAAAAAGACCTGCATTTTCCCAGGTCAGTAGTCAGTGAGGTGAAGCACCAGTGAAACATCTTTCAAATGAGGAGGAACATGGGGAATAGGAGAATGGCAAGCCTGCAAAGTGCTTGCCAGATAAGCATGAAGATCCAAGTTTCACCCCCAAACCATATCATTCTGGGTGTGGTAATAAACATTATAATCCTAACAATGGGAAACAAGTAGGTCCCTGGGACACGCTGTCTATCAAGCCAACCCTAATTGGTGGTCCTAGATACCAGTAAAAGACACTGTTTCAAAAGAAACAAAGAACAAGGTTGTTGGCTTCTATGGAACTGCACCAAGATTGCCACCCACAGCCACGCACTACACATGCAACATCAGACACACACGTGCACATGCACACACGCACGCACACACATATGCACCACTTGCTTTCTACTCAGGGTACAGAAAGAGAAGCTCTTTGATTACATAGCTGCCTTACCTTGAAGCTGCCTGTCACATTTTATGCTGAACAGCTAGCTACCTGGTTATTTTGCAGGATAGCCCACTATTTAACCCATGATACTCTTTTCAGAAGTAGGTTACATTCTCTTCTTCTTTAACCCCATTCATGTTTATTTACTGTTATTCTGTAATTACCTTTAAATGTGTGGTTAAAGCTCTACTGGAGATCACATTCTGTCTGTGACTCTTCTAATAACCTGTAGCTTTGATTTTATCTTCTAGTTCTTTCTCATTGGTTTTTATTGAACCAATAAATATGTGCAAAACAATGCAATCTGTAACTTATTTTCCTATGTAGTGGACCTTCATATGGTGTCTATGCAGTAACTAAGATGACTGAGGAATAGCTAGCAGCACGCATACAATATAATACATAACATAATATATATTAATAACCTCATATAATTAGCTAAACAAAATGCCAAGCTCACACTCACTTAGTGTTAGTATGGTGTCTAGAATTATGTATATCATTGTGATCCCATCTAGTGCTGAGTGGACAGTCACACTGAAGTATATTTTAGATGACATCCAGTATATTCATGATAGTACAGCCATAGACCTGAAAACAAAATTCTTTCTCAGTCTCCATGTGTATCTGTGATTCTCTCTCCCTTTGACATACATATATACACATGTATGTATAATATATATATTTCTATGTTAGTGCCTGCCTTTCTTTTCTTTTGCTATGATAAGACACCATAGCCAAAACAACTTATGAAAAGTTTCTTCGGGGCCTATGATTTCAGATGGTTGAATATGTGGTAGAGGAGCAAGGCACAGAGGCAGGGGTAGCTGTGAGGTCACATCTTGATCCACACGTAGAAGGCAGAAAAGAGAGACCCTGGTCCTAGAGTGGGCTTTTGAAACTTCAAAGCTCTCTCCCAGCAACACACCTCCTCCGAAAGACCACAACTCGTAATCCTTCCCAAGTAGTTCCTCTAAGAACCAAGCATTCAAACATGTGAGTCTATAGAGGCCATTTTCTTTCAAACCATCACAGTACACATATATAAACATCTTTGAGTTATCACATTTCCTAAAGACTTTGCCTAAAATTGAATAAAATTTTATTTTCCTTTTTGAGATTTCATGAGATTTTCTAAAATTTTCTAAAATTTATTTTCATTTGTTGAGATTTTTATGAGATTTGTCTTCTTTAATCATTAGTTTTCTTTCACTCTGTCTCCTTTTATGCAGAACTCTGAAGATGGGAAAACGTATTTTGTGAAGATTCATGCCCCGTGGGAGGTCCTTGTCACTTACGCTGAAGTGCTGGGAATCAAGATGCCTATTAAGCTGAGTGACACCCCACGGCCAAAGTCGTATATGCTTGGGCCCGTGAGGCTTCCGTCGACTGTGAAGTATCCTAGCCCTGAGTATTTCACTGCCCAGTTCAGCAGACACCGTCAGGAACTCTTCCTCATCGAAGATGAGGCCACTTTCTTTCCATCCTCAACAAGGAACAGAATTGTAAGTAGTGAAGGCCATGGGCACCCCTCTCCTTGTATGGTGGGTATGACTCTGGCCTTTTGTGTTTGTACATGCTCAATGCTAAGCATTCAGGATCTTCCTAGGTATAATTATCTAATAGCACCTTGTGGGGCTGAAAGCCTGTTAGGGCCACCTTTAAATTGTTAAGCTCCCTACTTCTTTGTTTAGAACACGTTGCTGATCTTAAAAACAATAGTGCAAGACGCATTATGTAATCTCAGAACAGCCTGTCACTGACAGCTCAAAGGTTTGAGTTTTATATCACCATTGTAAATTGATTTCGTGATCTTAAAATTGTGTTTTATAAGTTTAAAGTCAGAGGATATTGATCACTTTAATTCAGTTTGAATATTTTATTTTCTTTAAATGTAGATGGATTCAAGGAATCTCAGACATTGTCTCCCCTATTAAAATCATCCTCAGCCTTGCCAGTCTATTTCTTCTCCATCTAGGATTTGTAAATAGTTGACCAAAAACTCCACAAGGTCTTGTTACTTTGTGTTAGATTGGAAGAAAACATTTATTTCTTGTGTTACCTTGAGAATTCTGGCAATTAATCTGTAGAAAGCTTTAGTGACTCTTAACACACAGTGAATATTCAGTCCGAATTAGCTGTCATTATCATTAGTCATCTACTTCAGAAGAAAACATATCTGGTCCCATATTGGTCTTGCAGTTTGAATCTTTCCTGTGTTTGTTTATACTAGTTTTAGCACCTGGTTTCCAACCACTACAGACATGTTCTCCACATATTATCTATCCATTTGTAAGTAGAAGAGATGACTCATCCCACTTTCTAGTTCTTAAACCAATTTTTTTCTTTTTTTTTTTTCTTTTTATTTTTTGATACTTTATTTACATTTCCAATGTTTCCCCTTTTCTAGGTCTCCTCTTTGGAAGCCCCCTATTCCCTCCCCCCTCCCGCCCTCTATGAGGCTATTCCACCTCCCACCCACCCGCCCACCCACTCCCGTCTTCCCACCTTGACATTCCCCTTTACTGGGGCCTCTAACACCGTCAGACCCAAGGGCCTCTCCTCCCCCTGATGGCCAACAAGGCCCTCCTCTGCCACATATGTGGTCTGAACCATGGGTCCCTCCATGTGTATTCTTTGGTTGGTGGTTCAGCCTCCAGGAGCACCGGGGGGCGGGGTGGGTCAGGCCAGTTGACACTGTTGCTCCCTCCATGGGGCTGCAAACTTCCTCAGCTCCTTCAGTCCCTTCTCCCACTCCTCCATCTGGGACCTCACTCTCAGTCCAGCGGTTACTGTAAAGTGAAGCTTGGGCATTCTGAACTTTTGGGCTAATATCCGCTTATCAGTGGGTACATACCATGTTTGTTCTTTTGTGACTGAGTTACCTCGCTCAGGATGATATTTTCAAGTTCCACCCATTTGCCTGCAAATTTCATGAAGTCATTGTTTTTAATAGCTGAGTAGTACTCCATTGTGTAGATGTACCACATTTTCTGTATCCATTACTCTGATTCACAGAGATAGTGAACAAAATTGCAGCTTCTAGAATTTTGTCACAAAAATATGAAAAAAAAATGTTTTGCTTTCCCACCAGAATTAAATGACAAATATCAATATATCAGACCAACACCTTTCAGAGAATAAGAGGCCCACCATTATATCAGAAAGCCTGTTTTCAAGCTGTGATGCTGCTGTTTCCTAAATAATAATACAACTTCTCTGGAAGCAGAGATCTTGCTACTGTCCTGTTCTGACAAGAGCTGAGGATGCTGCCCATTGGCCGCGTGCCAGCCTATCACATACAAAGCCCTGGATTTGGCCTTCATCCTACCTTCCGAAAAGCAATGGCCCCTAAGATGGACCAGGAGGTTGGTCAGCATGGGGAGGTTGCTGCTATTTCTTCATCTCATCCTTTGCTTCTCTGTCACATTGTCAACCTTGCCAGTGTTTTTTCTAAGGTGTAAAAGCATCATGCTCACTGTTTAGAAGACTGATGTAGAAAGAGTCCCTTCCAGTCCCATCCAGAACATTTTAGTCTGTGTGCGGACTCGATGAAGAAAATACTAGAGCCTCTTACTAGGATTGGCTCTCATACTTTGAAGCAGTTTCCCAAATACCACCCACTCCAAACCTCACAGCACAAATTTATATATGCAGACATGTGATACCTGCATATAATGTCCAATCTAGAATTTCTGCATCACACACACACACACACACACACACACACACACACACACACACACACACATATATATATATATACATACACACAACATTGTAGTAGAAATAGGACAGAGTTTTTAACATGAATGAAACTAAATTTAGCTAACTGTATGGGTGAAAAAACTTATACCATCATCCTGAGTTTAAAAATGAATGTTTGATTAATGAATCTGCATTAAGAGAGAAACAGATAAGACATTTTGTTTCACTTTGGTCATAAGGCTTGCTGCAAGGACAGAGCTGGTTCTCAGAGCACACTCAAAGGGCACCAGCTTCCTGTCCATCTACGGTGGACACATTCCATTGCTGTCCTATAGGTGTGCCAGTTGGCTGTCATTCACAGACACCATGTTTCCTGAATATTGATGGAACCCAGTCTATAGGGGAGCTCAATAGACAGCAATTTTCCAGATGTAGACACCTCCTTTGTATCTCTAGGTATCTTTAATGTGACTGTTACAGACTTCACAAATAGACCTGTTTAAGACAGTGAATTTGCTGGCTTTAGTGGTTCACACTTGAGATTCTGGCCCTTCAAAGGCTGCAGCAGGAAGAAGGGTTATCATGCGTTCGAGACCAACCTGGCCTACACAGGAAGTCCCAGGCAAGCCTGAGCAATCAAGTTAAAAATAAATAGAAAAATAAAAAATAAATAGAAAAATAAATAAATAAAACCTCAAAACAATAATCATACTCAAAAAAGAGAGACACAGAGAATGCTAGATATATTTTGACCCTTAACTAGCACTTCCCCCATCTCTCTGGCACTCCCTAGGGCTCCTGTACCCTGAGACAAAACACCATGGGAATTGGTTCAGACACACAATGGTCACAGTGGCCTCTGTGTGGTCAGTTAAGGTCCCTTAAATTTGAATCAAAAGTCAGAAGTGAGAAAGCTTAATCAGAAAGGAATATGGACGGCTGAGGGTGGCCAGAAACTAGGCCTCTTATACCAGTCAGTCAAATTCTCCATGCCAGGAAATGATTCTTACAGAAAATTGGAAATGTATTGCAGGTGACACGCACACGATAAGCCATACTTTCAGCCTTGTTGCTGACCATGTTGTGGTCTGGATAGAAGATCAAACCTTTAAGCCAACATTCTCTTACATCAAAACCTAATACAGAGTTAGACCCTGCCCTCAATCTAGGACTCCAGAGCACTGTGAAGAAGCTTCTGCAGAAAACCTTGAAGCCTGTGAAGATGGAGTCTTGAGGTTTAAGGGGAAAGGTGTCTCCTGTACCCCATACAGGAGAAGCAGCAGCTGTTCATGTTGGATGATCTGGGCAAGGGACACATAAAGATGGTTTGCTCTTGGCAGCTTCTCAGTATAGACAGAGTAGCTTAATGTCAGAAGATGTCCTCTAGGACTTCACTGTAGGAGTGGAAGGCTAGCTCCAGAGCACCAAAGGACTGGATGACTGTTCTGGTAGGGGCTCAGGTAGTTGTTGAGTTTAAACTGAACTCCACACGCCCATGCCATTCTGAACTCTGCTCTATAAACAGAACAACAAAGCCTGGGTGACAGCAAATCTGTCTCAGACTGGATGTTTTAGCCCATAGATGAAATCCACTTCTCAGGAAAATAATTTCTATTTTTACCACTCAATAACAAGATGGTTGCCCTGGAGCTCAGATGGAGAAACATATGATGGCATGTTTTCATGCTGCTAGCAGGGACTCCACTCTTCAGCCACTTTCAGGTTCTTTTATTCAGCAAATGTATTTTATATGGCTACAGCTGAGAAAGTTAGTGATCGCTCTGGTGAACTGAAATCTTCTGGAGATGATTCATGATCCTAAATGTCATTAAAATATTCACAACTCATTGGAGGAGATCAAACATTAAAATTATAAAGAGCTAGCAGAAACTTGATTCCAATATGAATGGATGACTTGGAGGGCACAGGACTTCAGTAGGGAAAGTAATTGCAGTTGTAGTATAAACAGCAGACAGGCCAGAATTAGGAGTGAAGCCTGAAGATAGCTATCGGGAGCGAACATGACCACCAGGAGTTTTAGGGAACAAGCCCCAGGATGGGCTCCAGGAGTCCCGACAGACTGAGCTCTCAGATAGTCCCAGTGTGTTAAATACTGAGTAACAGACTGAGAAAACAGACACTGTTTTCCCTTCCATGCTGAGGATTTCCATCTGGAGTTAACTTTTGTGCATAGTAAAGGAAAGAAATCTATTTGTATTCAAGTGTACAGCAATTATGGGCAACAGCCAACTTTCTTCTTCACAGTGAAGCTGTTCTCATAACTCAAGTATATTTGTCAACTTAAAAAAATAAAATTTCTCCAAAGTGTGTGTGTTTACATATACATATACACATGCACACATACACTAGCAGAACAGTACGTCTGCAGTACACTTAGTAAACTATGGGCATATGCGGAGATTAAAATAAAGGTCAGAATGAAAATCAAGTACAGTACACATTTGAAACAATAATCATTAGTACGGTTATTAAAGATAGTGGCATCAGTCTGAGGCAGATGTTACTGTGGAAGTGCTTCCTGTGTCAGGGTGTAGTGGCCTGTCAGACAGTCTTTTGTGATAGCGCCTATGAGGCAATCAAACCATAATTGCTTATGGACTCCTGTTGTTCTGGCAGGTTTGTCTAGTTCTGTATCAATGCTCGGAGTTGAGCTTCACAAGTTCTGTAATTTGCAAAGCACCACCCTTATTGTCCTGCTGTACTTCTCCTGGGATGTGCTTGCTGTAGATACAGTTCTCCCTCAGCTAACCTAAGATACCTGGTCTTATACACCTCACCTTGACTCTCTAGCATCATCTTAAGTGATAGCCATAGTAATATCCAGTCGTTGAGCTGCTCAGCTCAGTTTGTTCATTGCCAACTTCCTATACTTATCAGAGATGGAGACAAAAATATTGAATACTCCACTGTCCAACAGTTACAAGAGGATCACTTGGGTTTTGGTTAGACTTCTGTTCCTCTCAAAGGAGAAGAAATTTATAAGTGTACATTTTCTTAAAGAATGTCCTCAGAAAAGAAAAGTATAATGAATTTCTTTATGACATCAGAGAACGTTCAGTTCATTTGGACCTGAGTGTTCATGCTCATGTTTCTCACTTTGTTGTGACTTTATAGAAACAGGCCAGCATGCTCCTTACATATTCCTGCTTTGCCTCACAAATGGTTAGCAGAGCTATTTCACCCAGCACAACAGAATACTCGATGGCTAACTCTGCTCACCTGATTATGCTTCTCTGCCCCTCACAGGAATCTGACCATAGGCTACCCCAATCCACAGTAAACAGAAGCATGGGTGGCAGCCCCTCATTAGCATAGAGACTCCCTGGACCTTCCTTTCTTCTCCCTACAAAAGAACAGCCCTCTCTGCCTTTCCCAATGGGTGCAGATCTGTCTAGGTTCTCTTCCCATTGTACTAGCTGCCTGGCATCCACAACAATCTTTCTGAATAAAGTCATTCTCAGCCAAGTCCAGATTTCTTTGACAATATTATGTATAACTTGCTACCACCATACTGCATATCTCAGTATATGTTAGATTAGATTTTCCACTTTGTTAATGCCCGAGGCAGAGTTCTTACCTTGGTGACTATTTACTAAGGTAATAATTCAAATTATATGAAACAATTTTTATCATTGATTCATAACCATCAAGTTATGTTAGCAAGGCTGAATATTAAGACAGATGACCAGAGTGGAAGATGACAATCCAATATCACCCAATGATGACAATAGACAATATCCACCATAGGCAATGAGTCTTCAAGAGCTGAAATATGAGAGAATATAGCTGAACAGTGTATCTAACACAGTGACAGGAGGACCAAATTCAGCAAGCTGGAAAAGCAGACATTCTGACAAGCTGCTGGAGGGCAAGGCAGAATAGATTGATTAAAAAGTACAATCACAGGAAACACCAAGGAGAAAGTGGATAGAGGTGACCAGAAAACAGTAGAAGATATCTAACCAACTTAAGTCAATAAATCCAACAAGTTAATGTAAGGCAAAGGGCATATATATATACATACACACACACATATATATGTATATACATATATCACCAGAGTGATTAGCTGAAGCCTGGTCAAGTATCAATTTGGTCCCCTATTTCTCTAAATGAACTGTTAATAATGGCACTTGAAATGCTGGTTCTAGTAAAGAGTCATGGCACACAAGAATCTCAAAGAAATTTGAGATAAAAGAAGAAAAATGAATGATAATCCATCCACCCGTGGCCCCCAGCAAGGCAATGGGGTATTCTCAAAATCTCCAAATGAAAAACCTGCTAATTCTATATGACTCTTCAATCTATGTCTTCTCACAATGCAAAAAGACAAACGTTCTCCCATCATCAGAACCTGTATGCACTGAGAATAGATGCTGTTCTCTTTTGGTTTTCAAAGTGTGGAAAAGCATGAAATAGCACAAGGTGCTGAGGTCTCTTTACACTTAACTTACAGGTTTAGTGTGCTGAGTCCCTGCACTCTTAACCTCAGAGAGTTCGTGCCCTGAGCCCTTGCATACTTCCCTTGCAGGTTTATTATATTCTGTCACGATGCCCTTTTGGAGTAGAAGAGGGGAAGAAAAAGATTGGGATTGAAAGACTGCTGAACTCAAACACTTATTTATCTGCCTACCCGCTCCATGATGTGAGTATCAGAGACCTCACAACGCAGAGCCCTCTCCTCTCTTACAGTCAGAGCTTGCCTCGCTGGGGAATGGAATGGTTAACCAGTTTCTTTCCATTTCCTTATGAATTACTTAACTCTCCTTTATGATGGGAAACTTCCTGATTCCCTGCTTCCAGCCCAAGAATTGCACCAGCAAGGCTAAAGTGCACTCAAGGACTCTTCGTGTGCACATTTCTTTCTTTCTTTCTTTTTTGGAACTGACACAGTAAAAGCCTTTATTTAAGATTATGGAAAATTAATTACTCATAGGCAACAATGTTCAGGTTAAAACACCTTGACCGCTAGTATATGACTGCTTATTAGCAAAGAACTTGTCCTAGCGTGCAGGCCACATACAAACATATTCTAATGATCTAGCATGAATGTCCTTAAAATCCCCTTTTTGCCTGCACCTTTAAAGCCTCCAACATGCCATACCCTGGTGGATGTGTTTCCGTACAGACATACAGAGAAGAAGGCCTGGGAGTAACAGGATCCAAGTACCCTGAAACATTTTTGAGGAAATTCCCTTCAGTGTAATCAATTACTACAAGGCAATTCAAGGGTCCTCTCACATGGCCACCATTCATTATCTGTAAAATAGACTTCACCTACTTCAGCTACACTAATCCGAAGGTGGTGTCTTAGTCAGGGTGTCTATTCCTGCACAAACATCATGACCAAGAAGCAAGTTGGGGAGGAAAGGGTTTATTCAGCTTAAACTTCCATGTTGCTGTTCATCACCAAAGGAAGTCAGGATTGGAACTCAAGCAGGTCAGGAAGCAGGAGCTGATGCAGAGGCCATGGAGGGATGTAACTTACTGGCTTGTTTCCCCTGGCTTGCTCAGCTTGGTCTTTTCTACAACCAAAGACTACCAGCACAGGGATGGCACCACCCACAATAGGCCCTCCTCTCTTGATCACTAATTGAGAAAATGCCTCACAGCTGGATCTCACGGAGGTATTTCCTCACCTGAAACTCCTTTCTCTGTGATGTGAGACTCCAGCTTGTGTCAAGTTGACACAGGAAACCAGCCACTACAGGTGGGATGCAGGCAAACCTGGCTACTACATGTAAGACTACTTCACTTTGGAGTCATTCAGCTCACGTTTCTTTCTCATAGTTTCCAACCTGCACTTGTGTCTGAGCCAACAGCATGGTTGGGTAGTAGGGACTGGCTCAGGTGGGATGGCCACCATGTCCAGGACAAAAAGCCATGTCAACATTTCAAATGGAGTCTTTTTTTTTTTTTTTTGATACTTTATTTACATTTCAAATGTTTCCCCCTTCCCAGGTCTCCCCTTTGGAAACCTCCTATCCCATCCCCCCTTCCTCTATGAGGGTATTCCCCCACCCACCCACCCACTCCTGTCTTCCCCCCCTGGCATTCCCCTATACTGGGGCATTTAACATCCTCAGGCCCAAGGGCCACTCCTCCCACTGATGGCCAACAAGGCCCTCCTCTGCCACATATGTGCCCGGCACCATGGGCCCCTCCATGTATATTTTTTGATTGGTAGTCTAGTCTCTGGGAGCACTGGGGGGTCTGACCAGTTGACACTGTTGCTCTCTCCATGGGTCTGAAAACTCCCTCAGCTCCTTCAGTCCCTTCTTCAACTCCTCCATCTGGGACCCCATGCTCAGTCCAACCGTTGCTGTGAATTGAATCTTGAGTATTCCTAATCTTTGGGCTAATATCCACTTATTAGTGAGTACAAACCATGTTCGTTCTTTTTTGACTGAACACGGAAAGACAGACGAGAGTCCAGCAAACTGATTTCCAGAGTGGTTGTACCAGCTTGCAATACCACCAATAATGGAGGAGTGTTCCTCTTTCTCCACATCCTCAGCAGCATCTGCTGTCACCTGAGTTTTTGATCTTAGCCATTCTGACTGGTGTGAGGTGGAATCTCAGACTTGTTTTGATTTGCATTTCCCTGATGACTAAGAATGTTGAACCTTTCTTTAGGTGCTTCTCAGCCCTATGAATTTCCTCAGTTGAGAATTCTCTGTTTAGCTCTGTTCCCCATTTTTTGATAGGGTTATTTGGTTTTCTGTAGTATAATTTCTTGAGTTCTTTGTATATATTGAATATTAGCCCTCTATCAGACGTAAGATTGGTTAAGATCTTTTCCCAATCTGTTGGTTGGCATTTGGTCCTATTGACAGTGTCCTTTGCCTTACAGAAGCTTTGCAATTTCATGAGGTCCCATTTGTCCATTCTTGATCTTAGAGCATAAACCATTGGTGTTCTGTTCAGGAACTTTTCCCCTGTACCCGG
This sequence comes from Uromys caudimaculatus, assembly GCA_028551405.1. Lineage (NCBI taxonomy): Eukaryota > Metazoa > Chordata > Mammalia > Rodentia > Muridae > Uromys > Uromys caudimaculatus. Next base: position 6,729,151 of record CM052713.1, read on the forward strand.
GTGTTCGAGACTTCCCCCTACTTTCTCTTTTATTAGATTCAGTGTATCTGGTTTTATGTGGAGGTCCTTGATCCACTTGGACTTGAGCTTTGTACACGGAGATCTGAATGGATCAATTAACATTCTTCTACATGTAGACTGCCAGTTGAACCAGCACCATTTGCTGAAAATGCTGTCTTTTTTCCACTGGGTAATTTTAGCTCCTTTGTCAAAAATCAAGTGACGATAAGTGTGTGAGTTCATTTCTGGGTCTTCAATTCTATTCCATTTATCTACTTGCCTGCCACTGTACCAATACCATGTAGTTTTTATCACTACTGCACTGTAGTACAGCTTGAGATCAGGGATGCTGATTCCCCCAGAAGTTCTTTTGTTGTTGAGAATAGCTTTTGCTATCCTGGGTTTTTTGTTGTTCCAAATGAATTTGAGAATTGCTCTTTCTAAGTCTATGAAGAATTGAGTTGGAATTTTGATGGGGATTGCATTGAATCTGGAGATTACTTTTGGCAGGATGGCCATTTTTACTATATTAATCCTCCCAATCCATGAGCATAGGAGAGCTTTCCACCTTCTGAGATCTTCAATTTCTTTCTTCAGAGACTTGAAGTTCTTGTCATACAGATCTTTCACTTGTTTGGTTAGAGTCACACCAAGATACTTTATATTGTTTGTGACAATTGTGAAGGGTGTCATTTCCCTAATTTCTTTCTCAGCCTGTTTATCCTTCGAATATAGGAAGGCTACTGATTTGTTTGAGTTAATTTTATTTCTGGTTACGTTGCTGAAGTTGTTTAT
>CM052713.1:6730045-6776738 GCA_028551405.1 Uromys caudimaculatus
CTGGTGGAGGTTTTTGGGTCACTTAAGTATATGATCATATCATCTGCAAATAGTGATATTTTGATTTCTTCCTTTCTAATTTGTATCCCTTTGACCTCCTTTTGTTGTCTAATTGCTCTAGCTAGAACTTCAAGTACTATATTGAATAGACAGGGAGAGAGAGGGCAGCCTTGTCTGGTCCCTGATTTTAGTGGGATAGCTTCAAGTTTCTCTCTATTTAGTTTGATGTTGGCTACTTGTTTGCTGTATATTGCTTTTACTATGTTTAGGTATGGGCCTTGAATTCCTGATCTTTCCAAGACTTCTATCATTAAGGGTTGTTGAATTGTGTCAAATGCTTTTTCAGCATCTAATGAAATGACCATGTGGTTTTTTTCTTTGAGTTTGTTTATGTAGTGGATTACATTGATGGATTTCCAGGTTTTGAACCATCCCTGCATCCCTGGGATGAAGCCTACTTGATCATGATGAATGATTGTTTTGATGTGTTCATGGATTCGTTTGTGAGAATTTTATTGAGTATTTTTGCATCAATATTCATAAGGGAAATTGGTCTGAAGCTTTTCTTTTTTTGGTTGGGTCTTTCTGAGGTTTTTGGTATCAGTGTAACTGTGGCCTCATAGAAAGAACTGGGTAGTGTGCCTTCTGTTTCTATTTTGTGGGATAGATTGAAGAGTATTGGTATTAGGTCTTCTTTGAAGGTCTGATAGAATTCTGCAGTGAACCCATCTGGTCCTGGGCGTTTTTTGGGTGGGAGACTTTTAATGACTGCCTCTATTTCTTTAGGCATTATGGGACTATTTACATGGTTTATCTGATCCTGACTTAACTTTGGTCTTTGGCATCTGTCTAGAAAATTGTCCATTTTATCGAGATTTTCCAGTTTTGTTGACTAGAGGGTTTTGTAGTAGGATCTAATCATTTTTTGAATTACCTCAGAATCTGTTGTTATGTCTTCATTTTCAATTCTAATTTTGTTAATTTGGATAATGTCTCTGTGCCCTCTGGTTAGTCTGGCAAAGGGTTTATCTATCTTGTTGATTTTCTCAAAGAACCAACTTCTGGTTTTGTTGATTCTTTGTATAGTTCTTTTTGTTTCTACTTGGTTGTTTTCAGCCCTGAGTTTGATTATTTCCTGCCTTCTACTCTTCTTGGGTGCATTAGCTTCTTTTTGTTCTAGGGCTTTCAGGTGTGCTGTCAAGCTGCTAGTGTATGCTCTCTCCAGTTTCTTTTTGGAGGCACTCAAAGCTATGAGTTTTCCTCTTAACACTGCTTTCAATGTGTCCCATAAGTTTGCATATGTTGTACTTTCATTTTCATTAAATTCTAGGAAGTCTTTAATTTCTTTCTTTATTTCTTCCTTGACTAAGTTATCATTGAGTAGAGCATTGTTCAGCTTCCATGTTTATGTGGGCTTTCTGTTGTTATTGTTGCCATGGAAGACCAGCCTTAAACCGTAGTGATCTGATAGGAGGCATGGGATTATTTCAATCTTCTTGTATCTGTTGAGGTTTGTTTTGTGACCAATTATATGGTCAATTTTGGAGAAGGTACGATGAGGTGCTGAGAAGAAGGTATATTCTTTTGATTTAGGATGAAATGTTCTATAGATATCTGTTAAATCCATTTGGTTCATAACATCTGTTAGTTTCACTGTGTCTCTGTTTAGTTTGTGTTTCCAAGATCTGTCCATTGATGATAGTGGGGTGTTGAAGTCTCCCATATTATTGTGTGAGGTGCAGTGTGTGCTTTGAGCTTTAGTTAAGTTTCTTTTACGAATGTGAGTGCCCTTGTATCAGGGTATCAATGTTGAGAATTGAGAGTTCTTCTTGGTAGATTTTTCCTTTGATGAGTACGAAGTGTCCTCCTTATCTTTTTTGATGACCTTTGGGTTAAAGTCAATTTTATTGGATATTAGAATGGCTGCTCCGGCCTGTTTCTTGGAACCATTTGCCTGGAAACTTGCTTTCCAGCCCTTTACTCTGAGGTAGTGTTTGTCTTTATCATGGACGTGTGTTTCCTGAATGCAGCAAAATGCTGGGTCCTCTTTATGGATCCAGTTTGTCAGTCTATGTATTTTTATTGGGCAGTTGAGTCCATTGATGTTAAGAGATATTAAGAAATAGTGATTGTTGGTTCCTGTTATTTTCGAAGTTACTTTTAGGTTTGTGTGGCTATCTTCTTTTCAGTTTGTTGAAAGATTACTTTCTTGCTTTTTCTAGGGTGTAGTTTCCCTCCTTGAGTTGACGTTTACCATCTATTATCCTTTGTAAGGCTGTGTTTGTGGAAACATATTGTGTAAATTTTGTTTTGTCATAGAATATTTTGGTTTCACCATCTATGTTAATTGAGAGTTTTGCTGGGTATAGCAGCCTGGGTTGGCAGTTGTGTTCTCTCAGGGTCTGTATGAGTTCTGCCCAGGATCTTCTAGCTTTCATAGTCTCTGGTGAGAAGTCAGGTTTAATTCTGATAGGTCTCCCTTTATATGTTACTTGACCTTTTTCCCTTACTGCTTTTAATATTCTTTCCTTGTTTTGTGTATTTGGTGTTTTCACTATAATGTGACGGGAAGAATTTCTTTTCTAGTCCAATCTGTTTGGAGTTCTGTAAGCTTCTTGTTTATTTATGTTCATGTCTTTCTTTAAGTTAGGGAAGTTTTCTTCTATAATTTTCTTGAAGATATTTGCTGGTCCTTTAAGTTGGGAATCTTCACTCTCTTCTATACCTATTATCCTTAGGTTCTGTTTTCTCATTATGTCCTGGATTTCATGGATGTTTTGGGTTAGGAGCTTTTTGCATTTTGTATGTTATTTCACTGTTGTGTCAATGTTGTCTATGGTATCTTCTGCTCCTGAGATTCTTTCTTCTATCTCTTGTATTCTGTTGGTTATGCTTGCATCTATGACTCCTGATCTCTTTCCTAGATTTTCTAACTCCCAGGTTGTCTCCCTTTGTGATGTATTTATTGTTTCTATTTCTATTTTTACTTCCTGGATAGTTTTGTTCTTTTCCTTCGTCTGTTTGATTGTGTTTTCCTATAATTCTTTAATGGATTTTTGTGTTTTCTCTTTAAGGACTTCTAACTGTTTACCTGTGTTCTCTTGTATTTCTTTAAGGGAGTTATTTATGTCCTTCTTAAAGTCTTCTATCATCATCATGAGAATTGATTTTAAATCTGAGTCTTGCTATTCTGGTGTGTTGGGATATCCAGGCCTTGCTGTGGTGGGAGAGCTGGGTTCTGGTGATGCCAAGTAGCCTTGGTTTCTGTTCCTTATGTTCTTGCCCTTGCCTTTTGCCATCTTGTTAACTCCGATGTTAGCTGATCTTACTCTGTCTGGCTGTGGCTTGTCCCTCCTGCAGGCCTCTGTATTAATACTCCTTGAAGACCAGCTCTCTCTGAGAGGTGTTTGGGTTTGGAGTGTTGTGGCACAAGGTCAGCTCTGGGGTACAGACAGAAACCAGAAAAATCTTGTCCCTTGGTTCCTGTGTCCTGATGGCTCTACAAGGGTCCCTCTTGATCCAGTGAGTTGAACAGAAGTGGTGGTTTTGCCTATGCTGGAAGGTGTGTCATCATTCCTGGGATACCAGCTCTGTCCTGGAGCCCTGTGGCCTAGGCTGAGGTCCCCAGGTCCCGGTGAGCAGTGGTGCTTGTCTTATCCCCACTCATGGCTTTTCCACGCTCCTGGGAGAGTGACTTTCTCCTGGCACTGTTTGGCTATGGAACCCTGGTGGCCCAGGCAGAGGTCTCCTGCCACAGATGGAGCCCGGAAGGTTCGTGTCCCTGACTTTTCCTCCTCAATCTCTGTGTCCTGAGGACCTGGGAGAGTAACTTTCTCCCAACGCTGCTTGGCTGTGGGACCCTGGTGGCCCCAGCAGAGGTCTCCTTCCACAGATGGAAACCAGAAGGTTCCTATGCCCAACTTTACTTCAGTCCCTGTGTCCCGCGGGTTCCAGGCAGGTCTCGGTGAGCAGCGGTGCTTGTGTTTTTAAGTTTTATTTCTCAAACATCACTCATGTTGCCTACAGAACAACAAAAAGCTTGAATTCGTATGACATAAAATGTCACACCTTATCATAATTTTCACTTGCATTAAACTTGAAGGTGAGTACTTACTCCACACTGCTTCAGCAGTTTTTCATGTCCACACAATTTTTAATAGATTAAATAGTTACTTGTGTAAGTGGCACTTTGCTTCCTAGACCAACTTAATAAATCACTCTGACTGTGGTTTTGATAACTGTAGTAAATGATTTTGAGTAAGTGGAAAATGAATTCGAAATCTATCAGTAAATGATGGTATGAGCTTTGCCCATTGACCACCTGTCCAGAGAGCTCCCCTCCCCTGGTTAACCATTGGTGTCTCTTGCTTTCTCCTTTTATTCTCCTCGACTGTGAGCAGGGTCAATATTGGAAGCCATCAAAAACTTCTCGAGTTAATGAAAGGTACATTCTTTGCAAGAACTGGGCTCGATTTTCCTACTTTTACAAGGAACAACCTTTTCATTTGATTCGGTAAGTTCATTCAGCACTGTGACCCTTAAAAGCCAATCATATGGTCTTTGTTCACAGGTCTACAGCAGGCTACTATGTTCACTGCCCTTGTTACTCACTGTTTTTCACAGCCTCTCTCTTTACTGTTATTTGTTCATTTGAAAGATGATAGGTTTTTGCCATGATCTATGAGAGGAAGGTTGCAGCGTAGCCATTAAATGTAGGACCGAGCACTTAGAGAGACTGGAACAGCCTAATTCTTGTCTCGTATAATAAGCAGCATATGCTTGATCATGGCGCTGAAATGCTGTGTGGGTCATCTTGAACATGGAAATGATGCTTTCTTTTCCTCTGAAAATTCAATGTAATTGCTTTACATTTTAGTTAAAATACCTACACTAATTTTGTTTTACTTCCAAAGCAGAAGAACTTAGAGTACAAGAGAAACTGATATGTGAATGTTGGTATATTGATCTCAAGAGATCTGTAAAGTTCTTGGTTCTATAATCTTGGTTCTATAATCTCATTTTTTAAAAAACATTCATACAATCAATGTGCAGAAAATAATAGAATCGAAGGGTATATATAGATGTTTTTAAATTATTCTTATAACTTTTTTGTGTATTTGCAATTGTTTCCAAATGAATATTATCATAAAAAAGAGAGCTCATAAATAGACTTATGCATAATAATGACTTGATTTTCAGCTAAGAAGCCCATGTGGGGAAGGCCTTTGTGTGAGTAAATGGAGCTGGCACAAGTGGCCGATCATGTGCAAGATGTATGTCTGGACACTTTCTGCTGCAAAAATATAAACAAGATAGATAAGAGGAATGAATGTCAGAGTGAAATTCTTAGATCAGACTTAACATACAAGATAAGGAATGCATTTTTTTAAAAGACATAGTACACCACAATGAAAACTATGTGCAGTAAATATATCAATGAAAGACATTCATCTAGAATATAGGAGAGACTCATGTGGTAAAGGAGAAATTGACAAAAGTGTATAACAGGTACTTTACCAGAGAGTTATACTTATGGATGACAGCAGCATATGAGGAACCTATTCATAGTCATCCACCGGGGATTAGAAACACAATGTCATTGAGATGGCACCACACTTCTACAGGCCAATGCAAAATTAAAGGCCACAGGAGAAGCCATCTTAGAGCCAGGCAGACAGCCATTTCAAATCCCAAACACCATTGATGGGAATGCATGGTCCAATATATTGTTAGTTTCTTATGAAGTCAAGTGCAGTTCTGCCCACCATTGTTTAACCAGGAAAAATGAACCAAATGTCCATGGAGACATTATCATTTGAATATTCAAAGCAACCTAGCTGGTAATATAAAGAGAGAGAACAATTAACATCTATGAACTGGTATTGTATAAATAAGTCACATATTCATATAGAAACTTTGTGAGATCCTGTGTCAAAACATCAGAACTGTTCAGCAGTTGAGAGCACCTGCTGTTTTTTTCTGAGACCACAAGTTTGGTTTTAAGGACATGAGTTCAGTTTCTAGCATTCACATCTGAGTGTGTACAGGGAATAACACCTGTAACTTCAGCTGAGTATGTCCTATGACTTCTTTTGGCCTCCATGAGCATTGCACTCTTGTGTACGTATACACAGACACATAAACACACATAATTAGAAACTGGGCTAATAAAAGTCTCAGAAAACAACAAAAATGAAGCCATGAATACAGGAAGGAAATTGGGATAGAGGTAAAGTTGAGATGAAGATTAGAGATGAGGATGATAATAATCAGAATGCACATATACATGTATGAAATTCTCATAAAACAACAACAACAAACAGATAAAAAGCAAGATGAGGGCCATTGTGCAACCTAGTGAGTGTTAGAATATTCACTTAGTATAGAAGTTGCATATACAGGTAGGTTTAGTTGTTAGCCTGTGTCTTAGTCAGGGTGTCTATTCCTGCACAAACATCATGACCAAGAAGCAAGTTGGGGAGGAAAGGGTTTATTCAGCTTACACTTCCATGCTGCTGTTCATCACGAAAGGAAGTCAGGACTGGAACTCAAGCAGGTCGGGAAGCAGGAGCTGATGCAGAGGCCATGGAGGAATGCTGCTTACTGGCTTGCTTCCCCTGGCTTGTTCAGCCTGCTTTCTTATAGACCCCAAGACTACCAGCCCACAGATGGTACCACTCACAAGGGGCCCTCCCCCCTTGATCACTAATTGAGAAAATGCCTTATCGCTGGATCTCATGGAGGCATTTTTTCAACTGAAACTCCTTTTTCTGTGATAACTTCAGCTTGTGTCAAGTTGACACACAAAACTAGCCAGTACAGTCTGTACCTTTAAGTTCACTCATCAAGTCCAAAGTTTTTTAAAAGCACTTTATGCATGTAGTGGTTTAAATATGGCCCCCATATATTTATGTGTTTGAAGGCATGAACATAGGGAGTGACATTATTAGGAACAGTGGACTTATGGGAGAAGGTAGAGCTTTGTTGGCGGAAGTTTTTCACTATGTAGGTGGGCTTTGAGGTCTCCTATGCTTAGGTTCCACCCAGTACAGAAAAAAGCCTCATCCTGGCTTCCTGTAAAATACTGTTTTCTCCTAGCTGCCTTCAGATCAAAATATAGAATCCTCAGTTCCTCCAGCACAATGTCTGCCCGCATACTGCCATGCTTCCCACAATGAAGATAATAGAATAAATTTCTGAAACTGTAAGGCAGTACCAATTAAATATTTAACTTTATAAGAATTGCCTTGGTCATGGTGTCTCTTCAACAGCAATAAAAACCTTATGACAGAAATTGGTACCAGGAGTTGGGTATTTCTGTGATAGGCCTGACTATGCTTTTGTGTGGAGGAATGTGGTTTTGGTGACTTTGGATTTGGAAAGAAGTGGAATGCTTTACGTGGGGCTTAATGAGCATCCTAATAGGAATATGGAAGACATTGGTGCTAAGGGAGATTTGAGCTTTGGGGACCTGGCTCCCAGGGATTCAGAGGAGAAGAGATTTATTACATTGCCTAGAGATTGTTCTTGTGATATTTCAAAGAATGTGACTGCTTTTACCCTTGTCTGAAGAGTCTGCCCTAAGGCTAAATTGAAAAGATGTAGATTAATTGCATTGAGGAAGGAAATATCAAAACAGCCTAGCATAGACTCTGTCCTGTAGTTTACTCTTGTAAAGAGTATTTTGATCAGGTGTAGCAAAATAAGAAAGAAAAAATTCAAAATGTATGCTTCAAAGATTAAAGGGGCACCAGGAAGTAGAATGGAACTAAGTCCTGTGTTGAGGAGCTAAACAGATTAAGGGAATGGTGATCTTGGGCAAGATCACACCTAGCTAACCTTATTGTTTATGCATTTGCAGTCAAACAAAGGATAGTTATATCATGCTAGGTGTTATTATAACCTGATTATTGTTTTCATTTGGAGATATAATTGTGTGTCAAATTGATAAGGGGTAGATTGTCATGGTAGATGTCCCAATTGTCAACTTGACTATATCTGGAATGAACTACAATCTGGAAATGAAGGGCACCCTGTGACCAAGATCTTGAAGCACAGTGGTCATGCTTGTAATGATCTTGTGAAAAAGAATTAAAGAAAAGCTTAGGTCCAGGTGTGGCAGTACACACCTTCAATCCCAGGAGACAGAGGCAAGCAGATCTCTGAGTTCAAGGCAAGCCTGATACAGAGCAAGTTCCAGGTAAAGAAAAACTTATGTCCAGGTGTGATAGTATACATTTAATGCAAGCACTCAGGAGAGAGAGGCATGATAATCTCTGATTAAGATGTAATAGAAAAGGGGGGGCATGTTCTAGCCCCCACAAACAGGAGAACTTGATAGCTTTAGCCACATTGCTCTGGCTTTAGAGTCAAGAATAAAAGGGGTTACTGGGACAATGATGGTAGTTAGATGAAGCTAAGAAATTAATAGTGACTGAGAAGCACCAGCATCACTGACATGAAATCTGGGAAGTGTTTTCTGAGAGCACAAAGAAGCTGCATTCCAGAGATAGCAAAGGTGTATCTCGTGCTGCAGCTGGACTTGGTAAGGTGTAAGAGTCACCCAGGTGGTACTAGTTTTGAAGGCATGAAGGGGTCATGGACAGCATCTGAGGCCTGGGCACTGTGAGAGTCCAGGAAAGGCCATTGGTGATGATGCCATCTCAGTGGCAGTTGAAGGCTGCTAGGACTGAACAAGACATGCAAAGTAGTTGAGGCTTGGCACCATGAAGAGAACCTATGAGAGGCTATGTTGAAAGTGGAGCCTAGTTGCAGCAGAAGACTCCAGCATATTGGAGATGCCAGTACCGTGGGATGACCACCAAGAAAGAACAGCAGCAGCAGTGGAGTAGAGTCAACCAGAGCCTAGAGTGCTACAGAGAGCAGAGCAGGAGAAGTGACCCAAACTCTTTGAAGGGGCCCAGAAGATCATGTGGGGATGCTAGGCATTGGAACAAGACGCTGTGAAGTTGAAGTTGCCTTGGAGACCCCAAGATATTAGAGATATCAGAGCAGCGGGATACCTGCCAAGAAAACTGCTAACATGGAGTGGAACCAGCTGAAGAGAAAGAAGTTTATTGCAGTCAACAAAGATGAAAGGAGTTAGACATCAGACACTGAGATGCAGAGTTTGGAGTTTCCCATCTGGTTTTTGGTCTTGCTTTGGTGTAGTATTTCCTCACCATGACATTTTGAAATAGTAATGTAAATCCTGTGATTTTGGAAGTATGTGATCTCCTTTTTAATTTTGATTTTCTAGAAGATTACAGTTAAGAGAGTGCATGAATCTGAGAAGAGAAATTAAACTTTAGACATTTAAACATTGTTGAGGTTGTGATAAAAGTATGGGGACTTTTGAAATTGGAATACATACATTTTACATTGTCTTATAGCTACAAGCCTATGGGGGGCAAGGAGTGGACTGTGGTGGTTTGAATAGGTATGACCCCCATAGATCCATATGTTTGAATGCTTGACCATAGGGACTGGCACTATTAGAAAGTGTGGCCTTATTGGAGAAGGCATGGCCTTGTTGGAATAAGTGTATCATTGTGTGGGTGGATTTTGAGGTCTCCTATGCTCAGGCTCTGCCCAGTGTGCAAGAAAACCTCTTCCTGGCTGCCATTGCAATAGTCTCCCCTGACTGTCTTTGGAAAATGGACTTTTCTTGACTGTCTTCAGATCAAGATGTAGAACTCTCAGTTCCTCTAGCACCATGTCTGCCTACATGCTGCCATCCTTCCCACCATGATGATAACTGAATAAACCTCTGAAACTATAAGCCAGCCTAAATTAAATGTTAGCATTTATAAGAGTTGCCTTGGTCATAGTGTCTCTTCTCAGCATTAAGACCCTAATTAAGAAAATATGCTTCCTCATTTTATAAACATAATAAATTCCCATTTGATCCCCTTTAGGAAATGGCTCAACAATTTCCCACATTGAGACTATTTTAATAATAATTATATACCTCCAGGACTTTTATCTTTTTAATAGCAAGGAATATTATTCTTGAAATTTGAAAGGGAGATGAAAGTAGCCATTTAAAAACTATATATAAACGTTGTCTAAGTAACCAACCATGATCTGATTGAAATTAAGGTCCACTTCATGAGATGGACCCAAACTCAACACTGCCTAGGTGGCCAAGAGCCTGAGACTAGATAGGTCAGGAGCCTATGGGAAATCTGAAGAAACAGCAATAAAACGACTTTTACCAATACTCTTCTATATTCATAGATCAGTGTCTTACCCAGCCACCATGCAAGAACCTTCCTCCCACAGTAGATGAGAAGAAATACAGACTCACAACTGGACAATGTGAGATATCTTTAAACATTCAGTACAAAATAGGATGTCTCTATCAAATCTCTTTCCTCAGGGCTCAGAGAACTCTGCAGAAGAGGAAGCAGAAAGATTTTAAGAGTCAGAGGCAATGGAGGACACCAAGGAAACAAGAGTTTCTAAACACAGCAGGACAGATACATTATAAACTCATGGAGACTATGGCAGCATGCTCAGGGCCTATATACGTCTGCACGAGATGGAATTCAAGCATTGAGAGGGAAAGTAGACACAAGCCCTCATCCCTAACCCAAAAGCTGTATTCAATTGATGATCACTCACAAAGGATAAATTAGTTTTCTCCAACAGTCTCACTTGGTACAGGTGATGGTTTGTACATGCTTGGCCCAGGGAATGGAATCATTTGAAAGTGTGGCCCTGTTGGAGTGGGTGTGTCACTGTGGGTGTGGGCTTTAAGATCCTCCTCCTAGCTGCCTGGAAGCCAGTATTCTGCTGGCAGCCTTCAGATGAAGATGTAGAACTCTCAGTTCCTCCCCCACGAGGTCTGCCTGGATGCTGCCATGCTCCTGCCTTGATAATAACAGACTGAAGCACTGAACCCGTAAGCCAGTCTCAATTAAATGTTGTCCTCCTAAGAGTTGCCTTGCTCATGGTATCTGTTCACAGCAGAAAAACCCTAACTAAGACAGTACACAAACCACACTAAAGGCAGGCCCCATGTTCTGCAATAGATGGACAACACAAAACAAACTCTAAGGTAGCTTTGGAGATTTTTGGCCTCACAATGCTTTGTCAGCATTTTTCATTGTTATTTATTTATTCCTATTTTACTGTATAGATATTTTGTAATATGGATATATTACAGTTATATGACTATATATTATAGTTTTTTATTTTGTTTTTGTGAGTTTTCTGTATGAATGTGTGGGTCTCAGCATTCATGTGTTTCTTGTGCTTTTTCTTTGGCTCTCTTTTTTCCTGTTTATTTTCTCCTACTCTGATTTGTCTATTTTTATTTTTCTTGTTTTATTTTATTATTGTTTAGATGTCTGTTTGTATTCTAGACAGAGGGTTGGTGTATTTGAGTGCATAGGGTGGTTGGGATGATAAAGGAGGAGTTGGAGGAGGGGAACCATAATCAGAATTTGCTATGAGAGAAAATCATTAATTTCCAATAAAATAAAATAGAGAAAGAGAAAAAAGGAATTCCAAAGAAGGAAAAAACAGAGAAACAGAAAACTAAGTTTTTAAGATGTCCAGTTTCCTCATGAATTCCTGGATACTGTAAACTTTCCAATGGCTAAATACAATATGTTAAAAAAGAAATACTTAGTACTTAGATCTAGTACAGGGGAGCCAGAGCAAGGAGGTTGCTGAGAGTCCAAAGCTAGTCTGGGTGAAACTATCTCACAAAGGAAAGACAGACAGAGAGAGAGAGAGAGAGAGAGAGAGAGAGAGAGAGAGAGAGAGAGAGAGAAAATTAGTGTCTTTTCAGTAAGGTTAGTGTTATACAATATTATAGAAGGTTTTTTGTTTCTTAGTAAAATCTCAGAGAGATGCAGGTTTACTCAGAAGCACTGTGGGGAAGCTGTCAGCAGTAATAGCTTAGGGACTATGATGACATTGTAGGAAAATAAAAAGCAAAACTGCATAAACCTTTATCAACATTGAAAAGAAAACAGAAGAAACTCAGAAAGACACTGATTTAATTACAAAGGTTACAAAAGCTGAAGAACTAAAATGGGGCATGAGAAAGCTATTTTTTTTGAGGTCTTTTTTTTTTAATTGGTTATTTTCTTTATTTATATTTCAAATGTTAACCCCTTTCCGGTTCCCCACCCCCAGAAACCGCATAACCCATTCCCCCTCCCCCTGCTTCTATGAGGGTGTTACCCCACCCACCCATGCACTCCCTCCTGCCTCTGTGCCCTGGCTTTCCCCAACACTGGGGCATTGAGTCTTCACAGGACCAAGGGGCTCCCCTCCCATTGATGCCTGACAAAGCCATTCTCTGCTACATATGTGCCTGGATCCATGGGTCCCTCTATGTGTACTGCCTGGTTGGTGGTTTAATCCCTGGGAGCTCTGCGGGGGTTCTGGTTGGTTGACATAGTTGTTCTTCCTATGGGAGCTCTGGGGGGTCTGGTTGGTTGACATTGTTCTTCCTATGGGAGCTCTGGGGGGTCTGTTTGGTTGACATTGTTGTTCTTCCTATGGGGTTGCAAAGCTTTTTAAAATCTGCTTAAAATGCTCTCATGGAAGATGAGCATTGTGACCCTTTTATTTATTCACCTGTCTCTTCCCAGGGCAAACTTGAAAACTGCAGTTCTCTATAGTTCTATAGTTCTCAAAGTATTAAGTTGTAAACTTTGAGACTCTCTTGGAGGTTAAGTCTGCCCAGGTTGGAGGCCTTTGGAAGGTCACAGAACTGGTACTGAGTTATCTAAGGCAGGGAGAGTGCTTCTCAGGGCCCTGAGGGTGGACTCACTTAAACCTGCCAAGGAGTACAAACAGGTCTGAGGAGCCGCGCTGTGAACTTCTCCGCTCTGTGGTGCAAGGGCTGCAGTAGTACCTGAGTCACTGCAGCACCACTCCAACTGCAGGAAAGAAGCAAGACAAACGTTCATGCAGACTGTGCTTGCCACTTTACCTTGCCAATGGCTACCAGTTACATTTCTTCATATGATACTTTGGCATTTATTATCCAATAACTTACTTAAAACACATGAAAACTTAAAATTCACAAGTTCTCAATGTTATTATTTAGCATTTAAATTCTATCTTGGTGGCATTCTTCTTACATGGGCTATTTCTTTTTAGCACTACCATGTGAACTTTGCTTGCTAGTATGGAGCCAGTGCCATGTGGCCCTCAGTTTTCTCCCAGCCTCTGATTTTGACTCTCTATCACAGGAATTATTATGGAGAAAAAATCGGTATCTATTTTGTATTTCTCGGGTATTACACAGAAATGCTGTCGTTTGCGGCTCTGGTTGGCTTAGCCTGCTTCATCTACGGCTTATTATCAATGGAAAATAACAGAACTAGGTGAGCACAAGGAACTGGCACTCATAGAGACGGCCTTTGTGTCTGCTTCTGTACCGTCCTTATTTTCCCCTCATTTCCCTCAAAAACGTATCCTGTGGCAGCAGGTAGTATTCTCCCAGCCAGGGACTTCATGGAAACTGTTTTTTTATTGTTTTGGATTTAGCTTCATTTATTCTTTTGTTGCTTGCAAACTTCATACATGGTTTGACAAAATCCACCCTTCTCTCTTCAGTTTCTCCTTGGCATTTCCCTTCCTGATTTCCTGTATTCATTTTGAAACTCATGAGTTCAATTGGTGGTGACCTCACACGCATGCATGTAAGACCATGTACTGAAGCATGTGGCCTCTCAGTGGCCACATCCCCCCAAAAAACTGACTCTCTGTTCCCAGCACTAGCCATCAGTTGTCAATAGCTCTTCAGCTACGGGGAGGATCTCATGGTGCCTCACCCTCCATTCAGCCTGGGATGTTATCTGGCTTGATTCTGCTCAGGTCTTCTACATCAGTCTGTTTTAAGAAGTGCACTCAGACTACATTTCGTATAATGTGTCTTAAGCCACTATAGAAACATTTGCTTCCTTCCCATGCTTATTGTGAGTGAAAGCTTATTAAGCAGTCTGGGTAGAGTTGATTAGATTTTTCACTTTAACCTACATCAGATTTTATCTGACTTCTCTGGGTAGCACTGAAATCTGTGACCCTAACATCGGAGGTCAGATGATCATGTGCCCCCTTTGTGATGAAGTGTGTGATTACTGGAGACTGAACAGCACGTGTCTGCATTCAAAGGTAAGCGTGCAGTGTAGGAGGGGATGAAGACTGGAACCGCCTTTCTGTGGGGATGTTTCATACTAAGTGGGTTTTTTTTTTTTTTTTAATTTTTGATACTTTATTTACATTTCCAATGTTTCCCCTTTTCTGGGTCTCCTCTTTGGAAGCCCCCTATCCCCTCCCCATCCCTGCCTCTATGAGGGAATTCCACCTCCCACCCCCTGCCCACCCATCCCCCCATTCCCACCTTGACATTCTCCTTTACTGGGGCCTCTAACACCCTCAGGCCCAAGGGCCTCTCCTCTCTCCCTGATGGCCATCGAGGTCGTCCTCTGCCTCATATGTGGTCTGAACCATGGGTCCATAGATGTGTATTCTTTGGTTGGT
The DNA here is from genome assembly GCA_028551405.1 of Uromys caudimaculatus. Classification (NCBI taxonomy): domain Eukaryota; kingdom Metazoa; phylum Chordata; class Mammalia; order Rodentia; family Muridae; genus Uromys; species Uromys caudimaculatus. The sequence continues at coordinate 6,744,557 of CM052713.1, forward strand.
GGTCCAAACTCCAGGACGACCGGGGGGGGGGGGGGTCAGGCCCATTAACACTGTTGCTCCCTCCGTGGGGCTGTGAAGTCCCTCAACTCCTTCAGACCTTTCTCCAACTCCTCCATCTGGGACCTCACTCTCAGTGTTTTTTATGGCGGTGTTGCTTTTACAGTTATCCCATCTGTTTGATAATGAGTCGACCGTGTTCTTTGCCATCTTCATGGGAATCTGGGGTGAGTACAAAGTCTCCTCCAAAAGAGTTTTCTTTGTATTGTGACCTTTCATGAATTGTGTCTAATCTGTTGTATAACTTGAGAAGTTGTTGTTGGTTTGTTTTCTTTTTACCACTAGAAATAGCTCTGGAATAAACTTTGCTTTCTTTTTTTTTTTTTTTTTTTTTTTTTTTTATGGCAAGATCTCACAAAGTGCAGGCTGGCCTTGAATTCTCTGTGTGGCTAAAGGTGACCTCGAACTTCTGATCCTCCTGCCTCTGCCTCCTAAATTCTAGGATTACTACTGTCTACCGCCACAGCAAGATTATGTGATTCTAGGTCTAGAACCCAGGGACATGTGCACATTAGGCCAGCACTCTATATATTGAGCTATGTCTCCAGCTCCTGAAATAAATATCTTTTTATATTTATACAACAATCTTCTAAGAATAATTCTTAGCATGTGAATTTGCAGAGAAAATACATATATACAACTTAAAAGCTTTGCTTTATATTTATACACATAAAACTGGACTTTTATACACATTCTGGTTTTATCTTTCAACAGTAGAGATGCCAGAAGATTGGCAGGCTCCTTGGCCATATGTGGCTTGATGGGTAGGATGTCATCATAGTCTGGTTTTGATGTGCACTTTTCCTCTCAAGTGTTTTCGATATTCACTAACCATTGGGCTTCCTTTGCCACTGGAAGCATTTTTAGTGCTCTGACTCTTTGTTAGCATTTATGTAACAAGCAAAGGAATCCTTTGCACCATATATGGCAGGTATTTCTAAACTCATCATTCACGTTTGATCTTTTGTTCAGGCCAGAAGAACCTTTATTATGTAACCAGATCATAAACATTTATTCTAACTTTTCTTAAGCTGTGTGCTTCTGTAGCTCACCTAAGACGTGTAGCCACACATGGTTTATGTTAGAAATGCAGTGGTTTCATTTCACTCAGTCTTGACTGTGGTTTGTCAGTTTCTATAGCGTCTCCTATAGGGTAGATGGTGTTCTACATGCAGAGGTTAAAATGTGTCCATGTGCAACCTTTATCGCAAAGCAGGTGCACATGACTCACTGGTCTCCCTGCTACTTTAGAACAAGCATCTTCATGACGTTAGTTCAAAACTTTCAAGGTCAGACACGGATGCTCAAACATGTTTTGAATGCTGCTCTCCCTCAGCCCCTTCTCTTTTTCTTTGTCTTTCTCTCTTTTTTGCTTTCTCTTCCTTTCTAGTTCTCTTCCCCTCCCTTTCCTCCCTCCCTCCTCCTATTCCTCTTCCTTCCTCCTCCTCTTCCTCCTCTACCTCCTCCTTCTTCCTCTCTCAGTCTGTCTGTTTCTGTCTTTGTCTCTCTGTCTCTCTGTGTCTCTCTGTGTCTGTGTCTGTCTCTGTCTCTCTCTCTCTCTGTCTCTCTCTCTCTCTCACACACACACACACACACACACAGAGGACTGAGTCTAGCTCCTCACATATGCTGGGCATGAGTCTATAACTATACTTCATCCCTGGATCTTCTTTCAAGATTTTATACTGAATCAGAAAGTTTCCCAGGCTGGTCTTGAACTCAGTCTAACCAAAGCCAGGCCTTTGAACTTGCTTCCTGCTTCAGCCCTTGATCAGCTGAGAGGACAGGCCGGCAGTATGCACCATGTGTCCAACAGTTCTCTTTCTTGTATTTAGACCTCATTTAAATTTAATCTAAAATGCTCAAGCAAAGGGCCTCTATAAATTACAGAAATTCCTTTCCAATGATATTCAAATCTTGAGATTCTTGTGGATTTATGTAATCTCAAGAAACTCATAGAAATCCTGACTGTGGTTTGGGTGTTAGAATATATCTTTTCTATATTCATGTAATACACTTTGCCTAACTGTTTATCCATCATGTGGCAGCTTTTGTCCCCATCTGTGTTATCTGGTTTTCTTAATTTTTCCTTAGAATAACAATCTTGACATGAGAGGGGTATAACTATTCAGTGAGCCTAAGTGTCACCAATTACTGTTTCTAAAATTTATAGCAATTGTTAGTGCTTAGCTAATGTCAAGATGAAATATTATGACAGAATGAGGGGATAGATGATCTGGAAATTTAAAGCTTTAGCTATTAAAAGTTGACTTAGATTTTCTTTTTTCTTTTCTTCCTTTCTTTCTTTTTTTCCGAAACAGGGTTTCTCTATATAGCCCTGGCTGTCCTGGAACTCATTCTGTAGTCCAGGCTGGCCTCGAACTCAGAAATCCACCTGTCTCTGCCTCCCGAGTGCTGGGATTAAAGGCGTGTACCACCACTGCCTGGCTGACTTAGATTTTCTTAATAAATAATTTCTGCGTTATAATTTAATGTAACATTAGTAGTACTGATAAACACAGCATTAAAAACGAATGCCATCTCCAACTGACAACATGTGAACTGCTTTGCAAAGTAATTAACAATAGTAGTGAAAGTTCCTGTTTTAAGATTTATTTTTATTATTTTCAATTCTGTGTGCATATGTGCATATATGCGCGTGTGTGCCTGACATCGGTGCCTGATGAAGTAAGAAGTGACATTGAATCTTGTGGATCTGGAGTTAATGGATGTTGTCGACCTCTAGATGGAGGTGCTGGCGACTGAATTTGAATCCTCTGCTAGAGCAGCAGGCCCTTGGAACTGCAAGCCACGCCTCCTCTAAGCCACGCCCCCTCCAGCCACCAGGGCTGCTGTCTTGCTCTTTTTGTTTGTGCATCTATTGATGCCTTTACCTTGATGCTTTCCTCCCCGAAGTTACACTGTTTCTGGAGTTTTGGAAACAGCGGCAAGCCAGGCTTGAGTATGAGTGGGATCTGGTGGACTTTGAAGAAGAGCAGCAACAGCTCCAGCTGCGGCCTGAATTCGAAGCTATGTGTAAACACAAGAAGATGAATCCTGTGACAAAGGTACAGTAGATTTGGAGCAGCAGTTTGCCCTAGCAGACCCTCTGCTACTGGCTGCCCTAGAATAGTGTTCCATCAGCATCCAAATGGATTCATAAAATTCCTATGTTTTTCATAAATATGAAAATGTTCAAACACATTGATAAATAGAAAGCTATAGTTAAACCCATGCATGGACCTGCTATCCAATACTGCATTCTCACCTTACAGAAAAGCGTTTTGTCACGTGTATCTATACACCATTCTGTCACCAGATTACTTTTATAGCAAATCCAATATATCAGAACACCGAATAGGTGATTTTACTACTAGAAGAGATAAAGGAAAATAGAAGCTAATGTGAATGGAAATGAGATAATGTATTAAACTTAAACAGTAGCTATATAAAGATAGGGATTTAAGCGTGAAGATTTTATTTAATCAAATTTCTCTTTGCATGGTGTTTTTTACATTGATTGCCATGGAAAAGTCACGTCTTTGAAGCTGAGAAAGTTCTAATTTTCAAATCTTGAACCATCAAACAGGCTGTGTGTTCTTGACTGAGGCCTCACACTTTGTGTAACTTCACTGTTCTTGTGTGAAGGTGGAATATTCTAATATTCAAAAGCCAGAATATTAGCTATATAGACTAGGAGCCCCAAATTGCCATGAGAAAGAGAGTGTACCACACGACAGCTTCCATGTTCTCTGTACATTCCCCTCCTTTCTTGAGGGCACTATTGCAGTGTAACTCCTGAAATTATTTTCACACTTTAGGAATTAGCCAAATATTTCTTAAATTTGATTGAAATATCATAAAATGCCCAGTATGTATAACGCCTAGTTAATCTGGCTGTTCTGTGAGTTACTATTTATTGTGACTGCTGTGATAAAATACAATAGCCAAATACAACCTATAGAAGAGAGTTTAGTTTTTGCTTAGGTGGCAAAGGGAAAATCCATAAGGTCAGGAAGCACACAGTAGCTAAATCAGGAAATCTAGAGATTATATTCATCCATATATAAGAAAGAGAGAGAGAGAGAGAGAGAGAGAGAGAGAGAGAGAGAGAGAGAGAAACAGAGAGAAACAGACAGAGAGGCAAGAGACAGAAAGACAGAAAGAAGCAGACAAAGAAAGAGATAATTGTACATACACACACATATACACACAGAGAGAGGGGGGAGAGAGAGACAGAGAGAGAGAGAGAGAGACAGAGAAAGACAGAGAGACAGAGACAGAGAGAGACAGAGGAGGCGAACAGGAAGTGGGGTTAGCCCATAGATTCTCAAAGACTCTCACACTGGTGTACTTCCCCCAGCAAGACTACACATCCTACAGGTTCCAAACAATGCCAGCGTCTGGAGACTAAGTGTTCAAATGCATGAGCCTATGAGGAACATTTCTTACTCAAATCAAAACAGGGTTTAGGAGAAGACATTGGATAGAATAATGACACAGTGTGTGTGTGTGTGTGTGTGTGTGTGTGTGTGTGTGTGTGTGTGTGTGTGTGTGTTTTGTTTCTATTTCATAGTATAAAAAGACAACAGAGGGAGGCCTCTTAGTTTCACCCAAAATTGACAGAATCAAAGATTGAACTGGGGGTTTAAGTGTGTGTAGACTCTCCCTGATTCATTCACTTCATTTAGCATTAATGGAATCAAAATAAAGAAGCAGAAATTTTTCATATCTGTCTATAGATTTTGGTGTTTAAGCACAACCAGAACTCTCACTTGTGGGTCTGCATTGATGGTACACGTGTACACATGTGTGGGTATGTACACACACACACACACACACACACACACACACACACACACACACACACACACACACAGTGGTCACAAGCTGTATGCGCACAGGGACCTAGTGTAAAGGATCTCATGTGCACACATGTATGCACAGCCTGCATATTCATGGAGCTTTTAGAAGGCTTCTCATCCCAGTGAAGTTCTGTAGCTCTTGGTCCAATCTGAATATCCATAAATATCCATAAGCATGTCTCCTGACAGCTTTCCTGTACTGTATTTATATTTACTTCATAAATAAAAATATATGTTTGACTGTGTCTCAGAATGTTAGTTGATCCAATTATTATCTTGTATATTAACATCTGTGATTACTGAGGTATTAAGACAGGGATATCATATGCTATAAAGCAAGTAGGGAACATTCCAGATTGAATTAAATTGAGTCTCATTGTATCTCAGTGGCTAGATTTGGGCTTTGTCTCTTCTCTGTCAGGCTCTGGAGGCTGCTGCAACCCAGCACTTAGGAAGCAGGTTGCCTCAATCATCTCTCTGACCTCAGGTGGAATGTCACTCAAGGTCTAATGGCCTTCTCTTCAAGGGAGGTGTCACTTTCTATGGGCTATGTGAAAAGAGAGCTATCTATGTGGGCTCTACCTTCACTGTACTCCTTGATATTCCTACTGTCATTTGGAGTCTCAACTGTGAGGACAAAATTTTACTTTGTATTTTTTTTCTAACATTCCAGGAGATGGAGCCTCACATGCCTCTATGCCATCGCATCCCATGGTACTTTGTGTCAGGGGCCACAGTGACTTTCGGGGTAAGCAGCATTTTGGAATCCTTTATCATTTCTACCAACATAGTCATCTATAAACCGCAGTCATCTCCCCAGCTCTCTGTATCAGCGTTTGGATCATTCCTACCATATTCCATTCTTCCCACATTGCCTATACCTCTTATACAATGCATAATTTACAAAGAATTTTCCCAATATTGAAATCTGTAGAATGACATAAGGGGGAGCCCTGACTTCACAGCTCTTTCCTGTCTGTCTCATTGACTGATACCTTGAAACCAAAGAAGAGTGTCACATTCATCTTGCAATCTCTGGTTAGTGTTATCGACATCATTCATTGGCTTTTATTTCCCTTGAAGTATCTATATGTCACTGAGCAATGAAACTATGAAACTTCTTTTTTCTTATTGAAAAAGGCAGAATAAAATCTGAGGAAGACAACTCCTGTGGTGATAGAGTGGGTTTCTCTCCACATCTATAGATAACACGTTAATTTACCAACAAGATATTTTTCATTTCCTTCCCCTTCCTAATTTGTGTACGCTCTACAGTTAGCCTTTAATTTGGGAAAGAGGGGTAAGTGAATGTCAAATGGAGGTGTAAACTATTAAACTACAAATTAATTATTGTAGGCTGTGGTTTAACTTCTCCAGTGTACATACATTGTACTTTTAAACAGTTGTTATTAGAATAATTTTATATCTTGAAAGAGTTGGTTGGCTTATATTTTTTAGCTTACATAACAACTTTCAGAAGAAAAAATGAATTAAAAGGGTACAGAGAGGCACCTCAGACTCAATTCTGAGAAATTAACTAGGAAGAATGGTCCTAAAATGGTTGTTCTATTTTAGTTTTTCTACCTATCAGTCAATTTGATTTGCTTCCTCAACTTTAGAATAGAGTTTCCCAGTCATTGAATTGATATGGAGCTACTTTCATTGATGTGGGGAGTATGTCACTAAAGTCTAGTGTTCTGGCAAATTTTCCCTGAAAGGGGAATTCAGTTGTAACCACATAGTTTCTGGTTCAGGAATATTTTTTATTTTCTTTAAAACCTTAAAAGATAATTTCTATTGATAAAAATAATTTAGATAGATAGATAGATAGATAGATAGATAGATAGATAGATAGATAGATGGATGGATTCAGGGCAGAGAAATGACAGATAGGCAGACATAGAGAAAGGCAAATAGATAGATAGATAGATAGATAGATAGATAGATAGATAGATAGGCAAAGGATAAATGATAGATGACAGATTGACTTCAAAAGCCACATCAAAACATACCAATCCAGGGGCAAGATTCAGAAATATGGTTGTCATCTGTAAACTCTATGAGAAAATGAATGAAAAAGATGAATTGTAGTCACCTCTCATATTGCTCTGATGAAGTAACTGAAAAGAATCAGCTGAAGGGAGGAGTTTGTCTTTATTTTACTTCATGGTTCCAGGATATGCACCACCACAGCAGAGCATGTGTGGCCATGAGAGCATGAGGGTCATGTTGCATACACAGTCACAAAGCAAAGAGAGATGGATGCTGGCACTCAGTTCACTTTCTCCTTATATTTCTGCCCAGATCTCAGGCTCATGGAGTGGTGTCACCCACAGTTAAAATGGCTCTTTCCACTTCAATTAACTTAATCTAGATAAACTCACCCACAGACATATCCAGAGGCTTGTCTCCTGCCAAGGTGACAATATGATCCATCACAGATTTCCCCTATTTTATGTTTAACCCATGACCACCAAATGGTTTCTCTTTAAGCCTTCAACCTTGCTGTCGCCTATGGTGAGAAAAATTGCTTTGCCCAAGAAGCTGCTGTGCAAATATAACAAAATGGGAAAATGGCACATCCAGTGAGTCTTGGTTCTCCCCTCAGATGGCTCTCCTCCTCAGCAGCATGGTGTCCATCATCCTGTACCGCCTGTCAGTCTTTGCCACTTTTGCCAGCTTCATGGAAAGCGAAGCCACCCTGCAGAGCATGAAGAGCTTCTTTACTCCGCAGCTGGCCACTGCTCTCTCTGGGTCATGCCTGAACTGCATTGTCATCTTGATATTGAATTTTTTTTATGAGAGGATATCTGCTTGGATTACAAAAATGGGTAAGCTGGCCAAATTACTAAGAGTGATTTAGACCACGGGTTTCAGCCAACATTGCACCTCCATCTTTGACCCCTCTCCCATCTTGTTAACATCTGAAGGGATCAATTTTCAGGCTGTTCGGTGCTCTACGTAGATCCACGCCTGATTTTTAAGAATTCCTTAAGATTCACATTCAGTCATTTCATAATGGAAGTAAGAAAACTCTAAATAGTTCAGGACTCCTTGGCCATTTTTTGAGGGCTCTTACTTCAACATTCCCTGGGTGGAAGCTAGCTGAACCTTGATCAGAATCTACATTGTACTAAAACCATGAGATTGTCTCCTTTTGTTCTTGAAAGATGTTTGCTTCTGGAATTCATTCTGAAATAAGAAAAGAAATAACAAAAGCAAAACACTGCATCAGTCCCTCTTACTTGAATCTAGAACATGCACCTGTCTGTTTAGGCAGTATCTGTTGCAACCTAGAATATTTTCTTGTTGAAGTTTTAAATTTTCTCCTGAAATGGGAAGGTGGTGGAGTTGTAGGTAAAGGTAGGATTTGAGCAAGGAGTGCTTCAAAGAGCATCAATTCTGGACAAATTGGAGATAGATAAGGCTAGCCACTTAGCAGACAAGGATATCTCTTCTCATTGCTATCCTACCGAGGCCATATGTTCATCCCACTGCTCCACACAGAGGCAGGAAGAACACTGGGCAAACACTGCTTAGAAGTAGTCCTTGCATCCTCTTTAACGTTTAAGGTCTAAGTCAAGTTTACATTCTCTGGGCAAGAGCAAGTGAACAAATCACAGTAAACAGACTGTTCTTAAAGACATCAATAAGTCATGGATTTGTTTAGTGAAAAGTATCCCTGACCTCCTATCTGAGACATTCTTAATGAATGCAAGTGAGCCTCGTCAAAATGGAAGATATTGTGTCCTTAAGTTTATTTCGTCCTACTTCCGAAAGTGTCATTGGGAGTATGTAGGTCAGCTGTTCCACTGAGAAATTATCAACTCATAAAATAAAGTGTGTTCCCTTACTCATTGGGCTTCGCACAGTGTTCTAACAGGCTTTGTAGAGAATTTAATATTTTCTTATCTTTAGAATTCGTTAAATTACAAACTATGAGTGCATTTTTAACTAAGGAGAGAGAAAGCACATGCTACCTCTGCCAGCATTTGCAGTCATAGTTTACTTCATGAGAGGAAAGTATAATGTAGTTAGAAACATCTTGTCCTTGGCATATGCTAACCTGATTTCAACCTGCTTGACTATGGGAAAAGGAGAGAAAAGCATGATGGGATTTTCTGTAGTGTCTAGCAATGAGGGGGGTCAAGTACTTCCAATCCTATAGGCATTCAAATTGCACATTCAGACAGTCTTATTCCTAGAGAAATTCCCACCGTTGAAATATAGTGACTGCTTTCTAGACTTTCATAGCTGTGGGATCATCACAACAGGACCAACAAGAAAGCCAGCACAAACACACATATCTTTAATATTGGTCAATTGAGGTCAGAGTGAAGAGCATGTTCACACATTTTTAAATGGTATGAATAGCATTCTAAGTATAGCATTCAAGGAAATGCATTTATCCTTGATGGTTATTATTGGCAGAAATACCTCGAACTCACCAGGAGTATGAGAGCAGCCTCACTCTGAAGATGTTTCTCTTCCAGTTTGTGAACTATTACTCAGCTTGCTTCTATGTGGCCTTCTTTAAAGGGAAGTTCGTGGGATATCCTGGGAGGTACACATATATGTTCAACATATGGAGAAGTGAAGAGGTAAGAACTCTCTTCCAGGTCAGATATGTGGGCTCAGAAAATTAAGACCTGCCTTTTTCTCTAGCACTAACTCAGATATTGTCAAGTTGTAGAAGCCGACACTGATGCCATTGCTGGGAGCTTGTCTGACATCTGTTCTCTCTCAGGATGGCAGCCACTGGGGGTGTAGCACTGGCGGTTTGAGGGGAGCAAAAATTGGTCTGGTGAGAGAAAAAGCAGCTTACTATGAAGAATATTTACCTTTCTGAACTCTCTGTTACTCTGGAGCCAGAAAGTGTTGGCTTCAGGCAATTAACATCTGCAGCTTAGTGTGTGTGTGTGGGGGGGGCTCTTTGTTCTTTTAGCCATAAGTCCTCTCACTGTTCAAGTAAGAGATTTGGAGTTCCTTAACTTCTTGAGAGCCAGGAAAAGAATGTCAGGCATGCAGGAAGAAAAATCTCTTACGAAGGCAAGATGCATAGGTACATATACACTCATAGACACACATATTCTGGTTGCCCCTAACCACCTGTCTCATCAACTCCACAAGTGTCCATGTACATTTACACACACACACACACACACACACACACACACACACACACACACACACACACACACACACACTGAGCTATCTCTCCAGCCCCAATTTTGAAGTTTTGTCTAGATAAATCCAGTCAATATTTTATCTTCTGTCCTTGCACCTACAGAAAATTGTCCATTCCAAGTATATTACCTTTAGTTATCAGATAATGGTTTCACAGACAGCCTAGGATTCTTTTCTCCAATTGTAAATTTGTTCTAAGTCTGCTTTCTATCCGAGTGCAATTAACATTTGACACAGGAAGGTTTTCAAAACTCTAATTACAGCTTTCATACTATAGAGAGCTCAAAGTTAATTGTATAAATTTAGGAATTCTATAGAATCATTATTAAGAAATATGAAATCATCAATTTGTCCACAATAGTAATACTACAAGAGAGTACATCTTCATTGATCTGCACAAAATATGCCCAATAGGGTAGGCTAATGCCCAGGAATTATTAGACTAACTTAATAATGACAGAAAAGATATAACAATAACAAGAATCAAACCTGAGATGAGATCTCTGATGGCCTTGCAATTCAGAGTTTTATGAATCACAGCCATGAAAACAATGGACCATATTCAGAAAGTCACTTGTTAGTTTTTAGCTTATCTTAAATAGCTCCTGACACTCCATCCATTGATCAGTTTTATTGTCTGTCAGATATTTGAGTTTCCTTTGAACAAAAACTTGAGATGGGGCCTGTCTTGGCTTCTTTTCCTGTTGCTATGATAAAATACCCTGACAAAATCAACTTAAAGGATAAAGGGTTTATTTCTTCTCACTATTCAAGAGTCCATCATGGTAGGAAATTCAAGGCACCAGAAGCTTGAAACAGCTGTTCAGATCTCATTCACAGTCAGAAATCAGAGAGTAATGAATGCCGGCTGCTGTTCAGCTTCCTTTCTCCACTTATACAGTCCAGGATTCCATGGAAAGAATGGTGCTGCCCACCATCGCCATTACTTCTCACTTCAATTACTAACATAGAAATGATCCTCCACATGCATGTCTAGAGGCTCTTTGCTCAGGTGATTCTGCTACATTTTAACAGGTTGGCACTACCAAAGAGCCTATCTATGGATTGGCAGTAAAATATAAAGTAGAATAGGGCTTTTATTCCTGAAAGCATCCAGCAAAGGTTCATGAATCAAGAAGGGGCTCTTCTATGGCTCACTAGACATGACCAATGTTTTCCAAACTGGTCACATGAAAATTATGCCACCTTTTAACCCTAGCCCAAACAGACATAAGGATTCATATTTTGTTATTATTGTTAAGACTAAGACTAAGAAGTATGTATCTCCAGCGTAGTATACAAATAGATGTGATGCAGCTGCACTGGCAAATGGTCAGTAGGACTGAGTGGCTCCTGAATTCCATCACTGACTTCCCTGACCATATTATAACTCCTAACTATAACTTCTTGACTTTCAGTTATTCCTGGCATTGCAAAATTCTGTTTCTCCTCCTCCATCTCTGTTTTCTCCTTTCTTGTTTCTGAACAGTGTGGTCCTGCAGGCTGTCTGGTAGAGCTGACCACCCAGCTAACCATCATTATGATTGGGAAACAGATTTTTGGAAACATCCATGAAGCCTTTCAACCGTACGTATGACTCACCCATTGCATATTTGATTTAAATAGATGCAAGAAGATGAGTATATTTATTACTGTCATGTTATCTTTGTCAGAAAAACATCTATGCAAACAAAAATAATTCATGTTCAGTGAACAATGAAAGATGCTTCTCTAATAAAGGCTTTGGTTGTATTTATTTAATTGTGTGGCCATCAAAGCTTTTTTTTTTTAGTTTTATTTTCAATGACAAATGACACTTGTATATAGTCACTTGTATATACATATTTTCTGAGTACAATGTGATGTTTCAATATAGGCTTTTTGGGAGGGTCCCCCTTTGAGACAGCATCTCACCATGTGGCTCTGGCTGGCCTGGAACTCACAATTCACAGAGATCCATCAGCCTGGAGCGCTAAGATTAAAAGCATGAACCTCACAGCTTTTAAATATTCATTTCTGCTGCTTGAGTGAAGCTGTAAAGATTTAACTGCGGAATCAACATATTAGATCCTCAGTAGCATATTCTATATGTTACATATTGTACTTCTGTAATTTAAAATTTTAATATAGAATTTGTATTGGTTCTTTGAGAGTTCCATACATGCAGATAATGTACTTTAATCCTATTCACTCTGTTCTTCCCCCAACTCCTCTTAGAGTCCCTACTCTCTATCTTGCCACCCACTTCTAACTTCCTCTTCTCTCTCTCCCTTTTCTTTTGCTGTGCTCCATTAATTCAGTTTATACTGTACATGTAGTCGTAAGTGTGTGGCCACCCACTGCAGGGTGTTCAACCTACCAGGGGCCACAGTTTTAAAGAAAGATGACTCCTACTCTCCAGAATCCATCATCTAGGGTGGACAGCTCATGACCACACACACACACACACACACACACACACACACACACACACACACACACACACACTACTTTGTACTGGAATGTTGACTGGTTTGAGGTTGTGTGTAACAGCCAACCAGGCTGTGAGTGCATGAGTACAAGAGTCTTGTCCTCTCCAGAAGACACCACTTCACCCTCTTCCAGTTCTTCTAACCTCTGGTTTTTACGGTATTTCTGCCCCCTCTTACTAGATGGTACCTGAGCCCTGGGATGTTGTGTTTAACTGTAACTATTACTAAACATTGAACTTTTGAAGTTTTTTGTTTGTTTGTTTGCTTGTTTTCTAATCCCGTGTTATCTTGTATAGGCATAGAAACACTAGAGAACTTAGGTCATTTCTAAAAGAATTGCTCCCTCCTCCAAAAATGCAATAATGACCACATTATATACATGTATTTTTAAGTACATATAATATACATATATGCTACATAAATGTACATAAAACAAAAATACCAGCTGATCGCATACATTAGAGGAATATTTCCACCAATGAAAAGAGAAAGGATAATAAAGGCCTCAATTTGTATGGGGATTGACACTCTTTTCGAAGCAATCTGAAGCCAGGGATTGGGTTTTTTCCTATTTATTGTATAAAATTGAAAACATATTAATAGAGAGAAATGTTGTGTTTCTGGACTGAGTAACACAATATAGTAAAACCGTCCTTTCCCCTGTGTTGACACATGTATATCTATCGTGAAAACATCAGCATTATTTTCTATATAGACGAGCAGATTCTAAACATCATGTGGGCGGTTAAGAAACTAAGATAGAGTAATCGCTCCACTTGACTGTAAATCTCAGGGTAAAACTTTGTTAATAATGGGAGTATGGGATTGCTGACAGACTAGTTCTTTAGATGATGGGGAGGAATGAAGATGTCAAAGATCTGTGATATGTGCAAACATGACTAATTTATTTTTGGCCTGGTTGCAAAAATAATAAATGAGTAAGTAATAAGTAAGTAAGTAAATAAATATATACATACATAAATAAAACCAGTAAGCTCTCATTTTAGGAAATGTTGAAGAAAATAAGACACCCATACACGAAACATAAAATTTGATTTGGGGCAAATCTCAGTTATTCAAAAATAGCTTCCAATAGATCATAGGTAATAAAAATGATTTTAACAGAGCAGAAGTAATTAGTGTACAATTAACAGTAATTGCCTGTGCTGTGGGAATCCAGCAGTCCCTGTGTAAAGGAGCTCACAGTCAATAATTTGGGGTTCCTAAGTGTCCCCCCCGACCCCACCCCACTCGGTGTGCCCTCCTTTTTATCCCTTTTTGTGTTTCAATTTGTATCTAAGCTATATATAAATAATTATTCTTATTGTTTTCAATACGCAATTGCTGCAGCAGTCCATGTGATAATGTTACTTATCCATTTATCCATTTGCATATATGAACTCTGTCTCTTTGGGGCCTTATGTTTCATTTACCTGATTAATTAACCTGAGAGGATGGCTCTCTGGCTGTGTGTGTCTCCTTTGTCGGTGTGCACTTGTTCATGCTGTTTGATGCCTTTCCTACCTGGCTGCTTATCTTTTTTTTTTTTTTTTTTTTTTTAATTTGCAGTAATGCTTCAAAAGCATTAGCTACCAATTCTTGTTTTCTTCTTTTTTAGGTATATGTATAGAAAATATGTTTTTATCATAAATTTTATCTTTTTGTTTTTTAGTAATCTCATGAGGTTGCTCAGTCATGAGGTACCTGAGGCATCTCCATGTTTCCATTTGCACTGCAGGATAAATAAATGCATTCTTGGAGTCACCATCAAGTGGTGCTTGTGCTTGGCCATCTCCTCCCCATTGTGACAACTGAAAACTGTTTCCCAATATTGCAAAGCTTCCCTGGCAAAATCACTCTGGTTGGGAGCTACTGCTTTAAATGCATAAAAATACAGACTTTGAAATTCAGGTTGAGCATCCTATATTATTGTCTTGAATCTTTGATAGATTTCGTTTTAGGTTGTTTGTTTATTTGTTTTGGAAAACTGTGAATTTTTTCTTCCTCTCCAAAACCTTAGTGCCTGAAGGATCTACTATCCAGCAGCAACATATCCTGTTTAATAACCACAGCTTAGTGTTGGTTTTATTTCATTGATTTATTTTTTATACCAATGAGTTTAATATAACCATGCACATTCTCACTTTGGTTTTTATTTCAAATGTTCTTCACACTGATGAGGACATTTGCCTCTTTTTTGTTGATCTCGTTTAATCAGATTGAGCTAACTTGGTTCAAGGATTATCTGATAGAAGCAAACTTTGGAAGGTATTTGATACCAAGTGCTTTTGTGTTTAGCATTAACTCTGTCAGTGTGTCTATTGTATTTATTAATTTACTAGTTAAAAAACAAACTTATAACTTGGCACAATCCAACAATACCATAATGTACCTTCTACAGCATAGAATTTGGTTGGCTAGCATCTTGTAATATACTGCGTTTACTTAAATAAGCCTCTGCTTTTTCTTTCATGTACATTTTCTATTACATTCAATTTCTCATTTCTGTAAATCTTTTCTGAGCATTCAGAGGCATGCGGATTGGCCATCGCCCCAAGCCCTGACCACCCCCTTTAATATGCTCCATTACCCTAACTACTACCACTTGTGGAAAAAACTATCTAGGTTTTCATTTGGACTTTATCTCCTATTGTGCTAGCTTAAGGTACTTAGTCTCTCTTTCTGATAGACTTGACACACTGCCTCTCTGGCTTCTTTCTTCACATGTCAACTCTTATCCTTTCTGACAGCTTGATTTTTAATTGGTGGAGACGCCGAAGAACACGAACCCACTCAGAGAAACTGTACACTCGTTGGGAGCAAGATCATGACCTTCAGATTTACGGACATCGTGGGCTGTTCTATGAGTACTTAGAAACAAGTAATTTCTAATCATGGTTCTGAGGCAGCATCAACACTGATAAAATGAAAAGTTTTCATTTCTTGCAATTTCTTTATGTATGGTAGATGCTTAATATTATTGAATGAAAATGATGGGTGGATGATTGGTTGGATACATGCATGGTGGATATATGAATGGATGGCAGATGGATGACTGATGGCAGATAGAATGAATACTGGGAGATGGAAAGATATGTGATTTGTGTATGTGTAGATGGATGATGGATAGATAGATAGGTGGGTAGATGAGTAGATGTCACATACACACATATAGTGGATGGGTAAGTGGATAGCATAAAGATGGATGAATCAATGGGTGGATGAATTGATGGCAGAGAGATATATGGATGGCAGATGGATGTATATGCAATGGTAGTTATATGTATATATGGATAGCAGATGGATGGATGATACATGGATGTATATATGTATAGATGGAAGATAGATGGCTGTTGGATAGATGGGTGGAGAAATGGATTTGTTTTTCTTTGTCCTGGTGATTAAACAAAGAAGACACACTGAGGTGAGATCTTAGACAGCTGGTGCTTGGGCTGCTTCTGTGGTCTGTCAAGGGTGCTTCTGCTCACAAACATCCCCTGGCTTGCTGGAGCTACAGAGGGCCGTTATGTACTTATTACCAAAATCATGGTGCAACAAAGGAGATGATCTAAAAACCATTACGTGATTACTGTTCATTAGATATGCTATATATTTCATCTTAAAAATCCGTCATTGTGACATAAAACATTTTTATCCTTTAACATAAATTAACATGACCATAATGTACTTTATATTGTATGGCCTTAGTTAGATAATACTGCGTAAATCATTGCACAAAGAGATGGAAAATCTTATTTTATGCGGCTTAGGTGTACAATAGGTAGATATTGCTTTATAGAGTATAAAACAGTATTTTTTTTCTCACTGTATAAGCTCGGAATGAATGTTTATATGTAAGCAGGAGAGGTTGGTACTGACATAAAGATGTGAAATATTTATAACAAAAATTAGCTTTTGTGCATTGAGAGCCAACCAAGATTTATTTTATACTGAAAATTCTCACTTATTCTTTTAGTCATTAGATAATTGTGCAGTGGACTCATTGGCTGTAATTATTTTTGGTGTTGAAGATACTGAAGTTAAATAGTTTAACTAGTTCTAGGTGAAGATCTGAGACTAACACCTTGAAAGCCTACATAGTCTCCCCCTCAGATTATTTATTGGTCCCTTAAAGAGCAAGGAGGGGTGAATCAGTGCTATTATTCACTTCCTAACAAACCAGCTGAAAAGTGGTGAGTGTACAGGTGGCAGGAACTGGATGAATGGACCTTCTCTCCACATCGTAATGATGGCTAACCCATGTCTCTTCAGTTATCCAGTTCGGATTTGTCACACTGTTTGTGGCCTCTTTTCCCCTGGCACCCCTGTTTGCTCTCTTGAACAACATTATGGGAATCCGAGTGGATGCCTGGAAGCTGACAACTCAGTACAGGAGACCTGTCGCTGCGAAAGCTCACTCCATAGGTGTCTGGCAAGACATTCTTTATGGAATGGCCATCGTTTCTGTTGCAACTAATGTAAGTATGCCTCTTTCCGTGGGATGATTTTGCATTTCCTTTTGTATCTGCTGAGGTGGAGAAATGTAAATGGCACCTAACAATACTCATTGACACCAATTTCATCACAGTGATGGTTTGTAAGGACAAGCTATCCTAAATGTTATTTTCTAAGATAGAACAATAGGAAGAAAACAGCACTTTCTTGTTGGAATTTCATGATATTGTTTTACAGATTGCACCAATCTAGGCAAAAATTCAGTGATAATGTAACATGTTTGAACAATGCAGTCAAGGAGTGATTATACCCATATGTACATATAAATATAAATTTACTTATTTTTACTTATTGTAAGATGATTTTAAAAACAACATTTTACAAGTACTAATTTTATAGCCTTCATGCTTAT
Source organism: Uromys caudimaculatus (assembly GCA_028551405.1). Taxonomy (NCBI): domain Eukaryota; kingdom Metazoa; phylum Chordata; class Mammalia; order Rodentia; family Muridae; genus Uromys; species Uromys caudimaculatus. The sequence continues at coordinate 6,762,004 of CM052713.1, forward strand.
CAAAATTATGTTTTTCAAATTGAAGTTTTACTGAGATAATCAAAAGGAGATTTGACAACTGAATATTTGTGATTTATTTTAGAAAGCTTTGTGTAAAGGAAACATGGCTGAAATTATAAAGCTTAAATGCAATGGGAACATGGAGAAATGAGCTAGAGAACTCTTTAGTTACAGAAAATTTCTCAGCTGATAATGCTCTTTTAAAACTAAGACGGGAAAACCTACTCTAAGCATATGACTTCAGCTGCCAAAGAAAAGCTCAGAGACACAACACATGAATAGAAGCAGTAAAGAAATAAAAACAAAAATTAATCACAGTCAACTTAGAAAATAAAAGAATAATGTATAAAAATGCATAAATCAAAAGCTAATTTGTTGGAAAAAATAAACAAAAAGAAAACTTCAAACCCATGGAAACTATGAAACACTGCTCTGTGCCAGTTTTTAAAAATCTGCTTGAAATTACCAGTTGTGAGAAAAGAGTGTCAGACATATTCAATAAGCAACAGAAACATAAAATATAACTTATTACCTTAGAAGAACAGAAAAGGGTTTTTATTTTTATTTTTTTATCTTTTAAAAAACTGGTTATTTTACTTATTTACATTTCAAATGTCCCCCTTCCCGGCCTCCCCTCCGCAAACCCTCATCCCATCCCCCTTCCCCTTTGCTTCTATGATGGTGCTCCCCCACCCACTCAGCCACTCCCGCCTCAATGCTCTATCATCCCCCTATGCTGGGGCATCAAGCCTCCACAGCACCAAGGGCCTCCCCTTCCACTGATGCCAGATAAAGCCATCCTCTGCTACAGATGCAGCTGGAGCCATGGGTCCCTCCATGTGTACTCTTTGGTTTGTGTTTAGTTCCTGGAGCTCTTGGGGGGGGGGGATCCAGTTAGTTGATATTGTTGTTCTTCCTATAGTGTTGCAATCCCCTTCAGTTCCAGAAAAGGGTTTTTAAATATATACCACTAAATACATTGGTGCCAGAGTCAGATAGATGGTCAAGTGCATTCATGTGACCTAGAATATGCAAACTATTTCTGTGATCATTTTACTTCGAAAAAATATCACCCCCCATAGAATGAAGCTCTGAAAATACTTGTAATAAGCTAAAATTGTCAACCCACACTCCTTCCTTTCATTCATCAGCCTGCTATAGACACACGCAATACAGAGACACATGACATAGCTATACAGAGACATACAGAGAGACACAGTCATGAATACACACAGGCACATCCATTCAGACCTATACAGACATATACACCTATAAGCACATACACACGGATTTTAAGAATATGTACAGACACACACAAATACAAACAGAAATACACATACAGATACAAAATGCTCAGAGATATAGGCAAATGAATTCCCTTAACCCCGCCTGTCTCTCTCCTAGCCCAGACAAAGGGAATTCTTTTAAGGACAGTGGATGTGTCAGTCAGGAACATGAGCCATGGCAAGGCTGAGGACAAAGAACATGCTTTGGAGCAGCAAATATAGGTTCAATTCCTGACTTAGCTGTTTGTAGTTATGAAATCTTGGAGGATCAATCTCAGGCTACCCGTGAGCCCTTACATGTTTTAGAGTGGTGTTTGAGTCGTCTCATGTTCATGTGGCTCTCGAAAGTGGGCTTGCATACAAGTCAGACTTTGAGCACTGGGCTGAGCTCATCATCTTTCTCTCCTTTTGCCCACCAGGCCTTCATTGTCTCATTCACATCTGACATCATTCCTCGGTTAGTTTACTTCTATGCCTACTCAACGAATTCCACAGAGCCCTTGAGAGGATACGTCAATAACAGCCTGTCAGTGTTCCTGATAGCTGACTTTCCCAACCACACAGCGCCCATGGAGAAAAGAGACTTCATCACCTGCAGGTCTTCTTCTGTCTAACTTTTAGCACTGTACTTTTAATGTCTTTCTTAAATTATCTTTTTCCTAATGTGTGTCCTTTGTCTAAAAGGTTTACTTGAGACAACACATTTCTTGGGTTGGTGCCATGCACCAGTATTGGAATTCACACATTGTACAACCTGACAGACTGTGTTAAAGGAAGAGGGATTATGGATAGAGGTCATATTATTTTTTAAATAATTTCCTATTTTTGAATTATCTTGAAAACATTGCTCATTATCTAGCCCATGCTCCCTGGACTTCATCCATAACATCTTTCTATAAGTCAGTATAGTTAATTACCTAAATTTTATCATTTATTCTCAGAAAATATACTAAGAAATAGAGAAATAACAGCAAAATAATAATAGATATATTAATGGGGCCAGTTCACCAGCCATCATTCCACTTAAAGGTTTTCTTCAGCATAGAATGTGTGAGGTGAGACATGTGAACTGTTACTTCCACACCCAGTGTATCATATTCTATGGGGATCTTTATACCATAGAATAGAAAAATAATTGTCAATACTAGGTGGGTTAATAATACAGATATATAGATGATAGAAGGCTGATGGAAATAGGCAGGTAGTTTGGTAGATAGATGATAGATAAATAGAAAATAGATAGATAGATACACATATACATATATAGAGACAGATATATAAATTCACAGATACATAGATACTAAACATAGATGGTATAGATAGATAAACAATGAAGAGAGATTGATAGACATAGACATGATAGATGATAGAAAGACATAGTAAAGATTGAAAAAATATATATATGATAAAGTTATATAATTGGTGGATTATAGAGATAAATGGACAGATGATATAAATATGTGGTAAAGATAGATATATTCATAGATAGATGTATAGATAAATAGATTGATAAATGGAGATATTGTATGACATAGATGATAGAAATAGATGATACAGATAGATAGTAAATAAATCATAAATAGGTGGTTGATAGATATCAGACCAATAGGCATATGCACACCTGTGTACTTACAAAAGCTTTTAATCTTAATTTTTAACCTCACCCTAATTTTTTTCTTGGGGATTCTAATAAAGCAATAAAACCATTACAGGACAGTCAGAAAAACAAAATCACTGATCTCCAACACACTTGGATACTAAGGGATCATGGCTCAGTGTTTAAGACAGATATCTCTTGTCTGATTTCTTTGTTTCATCACTTTGTAAAAGCTGGACTGAATTTTGAAGAGCATCAGTCTGGTGTCTTTGTAGTAGAAAGTAATCTGAAAATCTGAGCACTGAAAAGAGTCCAGGAAGAGAACATTGCCTCATCGGTACATGTAAAGGAAAATACAGTCTCAGGGAACCAGAAGTGATCCACATAGTAAGTCAGATGGGTCAGATAAGAGGAGGATTTTGACAAAATGCCATGGTAGCTTGCTCTCTGCTGAGAGAAGTTTGCATTAGACTAAAGAAGTTCCTCTGGTTTATCTTCTCTTAGGGATGTACTGTGGTAAGTAGCACAAGCCTGGAGCTGTGATAGGAAAAGGTTTAACATTATCTGATATTCTCTTGTGACGTGCATTGGTACCTAATCTCCTAAGAGAAATAATAAAAACTTATGCCAGGTCTCTTTATTAAACTTTCCTTAAATACCTATCTGTCATCCATCTGTCATTCTGTCTGTCATCTATATCTATTACCTACCTATTTATTTATCACAGATTATCTATCTCTCACCTACCTACATGTCTATGTCTGTTTACATACCTGTCATCTGTCAACTATTTATCTGTATCTATCCTAAATTATCAATCTCTCCATCATCTGTCTATCATGTATCATATCTATCTACCATAGATCATCTCTCTATACCTAGATGTCCACCTACCTATGGTTTGTTTTTGTTCTTTTTCCTTTTTAGGTACAGAGATTATAGGTACCCTCCCAATCATGAGGAAAAGTATGACCATAACATGCAGTTCTGGCATGTACTTGCCGCCAAGATGACCTTCATCATAGTAATGGAAGTAAGCTGACCTGGACTCTCCCGTCTCTTTCTTACCTCCTTTCTATTATGCCCTTTTCCAAAGCAGCTGTTCCTAAACATACCTGTCATGGAGAAGTTTGCTTCTTACCTTTCTTTTAAAGAGATCATTTGTTGTCATAAGTTGCAGCATCTCCATGGGAGCTTGTTATTCACATATAATTGGTAAATGCAACTTGGCAACAGCAAAATAAAGGACATGGCAGCAAGGTCAGGAAAAGGCTAATTTTTAGAACATGTGCTCTGAAGGCTCTGTTCCATAACATTCTGAAAGTTGTTTCCATTAATTTTTTTTAACCTGAATTTTGACAACCTTGAAATAAGTATTCAAACTTTCAACTTTGAAGTGCATATTTTAGTGCTAGGCTATAATTGTTAACATCTTAGAGTGGCATGTCACAAACAAAAGCACACATTACACTGTCTTCATATATATGCCATCATCTTCCTCCTGCTCTTCAAAATATTTGTACATGCACACACGCGTGCGTGCGCACGCGCGCGCACACACACACACATATATACATACTTTATTCCTAAAGCTTCCTCTTCTGAAGTACAAAATCTCTAAACCCAACAGTTTTGGCTAAGTTAGTAGCCATGCACTCTTGAACTGTATCATTTCAGTTCATCAACAGCCTTTATTAATTTCCTTTAGAGTGATTGTTGGTCAATATTGCTACAGAAATGCCAAAGGCAGAATCTGAAAGTATCTGGATTAGTCACTAAATGATACAGTTTTGATATTTAATAACTGTCAACTCCAAAATAATGTATCCATTAGAGTTTCACCTAAGACTTTAATCAAAGCTTATATGCTATAACTTTATAAATATTAGTAATGTTCATTTCATGCAATATGCTCCAAAAACATAACATTTCCCAACTTATGTTTATGTTCTCTCTCTCTCTCTCTCTCTCTCTCTCTCTCTCTCTCTCTCTCTCTCTCTCTCTCTCTCTCACACACACACACACACACACACACACACACACACACACCAATCCTCTAGCAAGTAAACTCCTTGGTTTGCTACCTAATTTTGTTGGATTCATCTTTCAGGAACTCTCTGAAGAAAACTTACAAGTGGTTTGTTTTTGAAATATTGAATATTGAAAAGTTTCCTGCAAATATTACATTCATTTGTTCTGGAATTAAAAGCCTAAAATTGTTTCTATTAATTTTTTAACCTTAATTTGGACAATATGGCTGTTGTAGATGCTGACTGAGTCCCCTAGATCTGAAAGCACACTCTTCAAGTTTGAGAGTGCGAACAAACAAAAAATTCCTTTCAAATTCTTCCTTTCTCTGTTGTCTCCTGCTGCAATGCCCATCTTGCCTCAGATTTCAGTGGTCATGTTTTTTCACCTGTAAAGAGATAGGACTGTGCCTTGGCTGTCTTCATTAGTTTTCTTTCCTCTTGACTCCTGTTTGTTTAGTTCTTTTTCTTTCTTGTTAGACATTTTATTGCATAATGGATAGTATTACCCATTCAAGAGTCAGAGGATTAAAAAGATGAGGTAACAAGCTTAGTGTGTGGAGATAGTGAGCTCACCTTTCAATAGAAACCCACTTTAGGGTTTCCATTGCTATGAAGAGATGCCATGACCAAGGCAACTCTTATAAAGGCAAACACTGAATTGGGGCTGACTTACAGTTTCAGAGGTTTAGTTCATTATCATCATGGCAGGAAGCATGGCAGCATGTGAGCAGACATGGTGCTGGAGAGGGAGCTGGGAGTTCTACATCTCGATTTGAAGAGAGCCAGGAAGAGACTGTTCCAGGAAGCTAGGAGGAGGGTCTCAAAGCCAACTCCCAGAGTGACACACTTCCTTCAACAAGGCCACACCTCCTAATAATGCCACTCCCTGAGCCAAGCATATTCAAACCACCATGCCCACAAAAGTTCAGTCTGTAGTTCTGCTATTCCAGATGGTCAATGCAGAGAGGAATTTCAAGTCTAGCCAGTATAAAGCAGTGTTGGTTTGGTGTTCGCTTGTTTAATAGAAAGAAGGGGGCTGGCAAGATGTCTCAGAGGGGGAGTGCTTGCCTCCAATCTCGACAATTCAAGTTGCATTTCTAGAATTCATGTGAGAGAATGAGAGACCTAGCTTCTGTACATTGTCCTGTGACCTCTACATGGCACCCACATGTTCACACATACATACAATCAATAAATAAGTAATTTTAAAACTATAAGAGAGAACACTCAGGAAATATATCCAAGGGCACCCAAGAGCCTGGTATTGGCATTTCCAGAGGCTTCCACAGTTTATTAAGGCATTTTTCTTATATGTATTCCATTTTATTTTAATTTCATTTTATGTGTATGGGTGTTTTGCAACACTTGCACAAAGTGCCCACATAGGCCAGAAGATGGTGTAAGCCAGGTTTACATTTGTTAGCTAACATGTGAAGCTGGGAATTGAACCCAGGTCCCTTGGAAGAGTAGTCAGTGCTCTTAGACACTGAGTCATCACCTGGCCCCATACTAAGACATTTTTAACATACATTTTAAGCACATGAGTAAAGAGAAAGAAAGATGCTCGGAGAGAAAGAAAAAGATTCTAACCAAGTGGATGTGGGCTCCACACTAGGCCAAAGCCTGTGGCCCTGTGTTCATGGCTTTCCGGTATAAAAATAAAATCTCTTCACATACTTCTGGAACATTCTACTGCTCCTCATAGAAATACCAAACTGATGATCTTGTTTTCAATTCTTCCCTATACTAATGTCCTCAGAAGGCCTGACCCCTTCATTCCTGAAAATGTTCTAATAATCTAAAATAAGATGGCTGGTAAGACTTAGGTTTCCACTTCACACTAAGTCACCAATTACATGGTTAAGGGTGAGCTTTTCTTTCTAAAGGAATTTGGGATTATTTTAGAGAAGTTTTTATTAGGTTCTTAGGATGGGACACAGATAAAGTGGAGGGTTTGTTTATTTTAATAGTCATGATCCATTTCTCCAATTGGTTATTTAAATATAAAATAAATATACAATTATTTAATTCCATTGTTTGTGTGAAAATTACAGGATAAGCATATATACGAACATGCACATATGGGCACACATATGCGTGCACACACACATACAAATATGGTAAACTTTATGGTTCCTATGTCCAACAGATTTTATCAGATTCTCAGGGCACCTTTAAGGACTCCTTGCTAAATTCTTGATGATTCTAACAATATGTCTAATTGATCTTCCTTTATCTCTCTCTCTCTTAGCATGTCGTGTTTCTGTTTAAATTTTTATTGGCCTGGATGATACCAGATGTTCCCAAAGATGTTTCGGAGAAAATCAAACGAGAAAAGTTAATGACTGTCAAAATTATTCATGACTTTGAGCTCAACAAGTTGAAAGAAAACTTGCATGTTGAATATGGTAACATCATGAAGAATGTTTCAGGAAATGATAACAAACACCTGAGGGCCAAAATGTCAATCTAATCCACACACAAGTGGAGAAGCTCTGTGCCCCTTCTCCGTCCACTGTTGCCTCTGGGTTTCCAGCTAGATGCTGGAAGCCAGGTAGCCATTTGTTTATCTTTCCTTCTTTTATTTTTAACTCAGAGGTTTTATGCACTTTAATAGAGGCTGGCAGTGTGCTATCAAAAGAGAACATAGGCTGGCATCATCCACTGGGCGATCCCAGGGCTCTCTGGAATCCTGTAAACAGTTACAGGTGGAGCCTATGGATTCAGAATCTGGGAAATCATGGATTGTTGCTACTTAAAGCGAAACCATGGCCTGGGGGTGGGGGCAGGTGCTCTGTCACTACCCAGGGCAATTGTACATCTCTACTGTTGTTTCAACGAGAAAACTAGCAAAGAGACCCACCAAGTCATAAAACATCTGCTGTTGTAAAATGCACAAATGAAAGCCAAAATCAGAAGTCTTGGGAAATCTCATCTACTAACAAACACTGAGTAAAAATCATAGCAGCAATGTGTCCTTAACAATGTCAGGTGAAATTTAGCTTCAGTCAGAATCCTAGATAGCCTTTCCTGGTAAATGTAGAATTCCTCTTTCATTGAGACTAAATGAATTTTTATAAAAGACAGTCAAAAGGCTTTTAAAGGTAGTGTCTCCGCTCTGTTGACTGCTTTCAATACCATGGTGGCTGCAGGTCTCTAAGTGCAGGTATTGTGTGAAGCCAGCTTGTCTTCTTAAGAGTTAAAGAATACAAGACAACACATACAGATTAACTCGATTGATTACAAAGTGAAACTTTTAAAATTTCTCTGAAATGCTGATTTTTGCATCATGAAGCCTTTTTGCATCATGAAGCCCTTTTGAGCTCTATCCATTTGTATAAGTTGGGCACAAACTGTTTACAAAATGTGACTCTTTTTTGCTCTAAAGAAACTCCAAACCTTGTATGTTTACAGTCTTCTTATGGGCTACATCACCCTTCAGTGTCCAGTGCCTTCTTTCTATGCCCTTGACACACGAGCAATTGTCTAGATGACTGTTGATTTGACATGATACAACATTTCAGATGTCAACTTGTCTTCTCTTAGAGAAACTGTCAGTACTGTGAGCACAGAGTTTATCACCAAAACATAATCAACAAAGTCAGAAGGTGATAGGTGGGCAAAAGTCTATTTGTTAAATGAACCCTTCCACACTTAGGGCTATGTGGCTATACCTCAATTCTTGCCATTGGTTCAGTTAATATGATATCATTTATTTGTCTGAATGTAACTTACCACTAGAGTGGGAGACATAGTCCAGCTATAGTGTACTCTAATCTTTATATTTAAATTAGAATTCAGCTATAAAGGAGTATTTTTAAAATCACATGCATACAAAGAACCTTGATCACAAGATTTTTAAAAGTAGTGTTCACTCACCAATAACACTATTTTACAGCATAGCTGATATCACAGTATTAACTAACTACTGATAGATATTAAGTATCTAAAACTAGGGATTATGGATTTTATAAAAATGATAAAAGAGTTAGCACGTCACATTATTGACAATATTGATTTGTCATATACTAGGTAGATTTTGTGAACATGTTTGGGTCACATGAAATGATTTCATAATTGAAAGATAATTTTGCTCTGTGGAGATGGTCAACGTAAGACAACCAGTCGTCTTGAGGATGATTCAAGCCACAGGTGTGGCTCTTATAGCCTGTCAAATCACACTGTCACCATAGTGCCTGTCACACACAGTGTACATTGCCTTCTTCATGGTGCTAATTTTTTAAAAGGAAGATTATAGATGGCTTTTTTTTTTTTAGAAATATGCTTTAATTTTGTGGCTTGAAAATATTATGAAGCTAGACTGCAAGACAAGGACAAGGCTGACTTACAAAGCTGCCCACACACTGCAGGTTCAAAACCAAGGCAAGCACTGAATATCCAAAGTAATCGTAGAAATGAACAAAGCGAGAGTTTATTCTACAGCAAGCACATCTTAAGCTTTATCTGTGTCTTCACTTTCAAATGCATTGGCAGATCCATCACATTTGCCTTGTGAATTCCCACTGAGCACTTTCTTCTGGTTTCATAACTCTGAGATACTAGAGTCACTTTCTAGAAAGTCTGTTAGCCAAAATCAGGTGTAGTTTGTTCCAGCAGATTTGCTTCATTTCACCCACCACATGGGTTGATATAGGAAAACTAAGCTAGAAGCAACTAACACCAGATGTGTGCTAGACTGGGATGCTTTAAATCTTCAGTCAAATAAACAGTTAGTCTTCAAGGGCTAAAGCCCCAAACCACACACTTTTCAACGTCATCGTCCTCTTCATTGTTTCTCTTCACCCAAAACACAAAATCCTTCACATCACTTACTTTAGGCATCAAGAGGAGGGGACTGTCATTAAATGAAATGGTCTGAATTTGGCAGTGTTTCTGGACTCCTGGATTTCATCCCCCCCTTTATTTTTCAAGAGGAAAGACAGCTGTTTTCCTCTGCATCTCATGTGGGATTCTTTGGGATACAGCTGTGCATAGGAATATACAAATCTCTTCTCACTGCTATGCTGCCAGTTAGTAAGGGTGATAATATCTGGAGAAATTCCAGGCTGACAATTATTGTGGGTCAAAAGAAAGTGTTTACTTGCAAAGTGTGCCTGTAAGGTCAGGTACTGTGAACAGTCATTGACTCCACTCCCCAACGACAACGGTGCCGGTCACTTAGAAAGATAAACCATCGCTTTGGACAAAGCTCTCAAAGTTATTATGTAATTGAATGGTGCCATGAGGGGAGGCATTGCGTTGCCAGGCTTTGGACTCTGCCACAAGCAATCAATAGAACTACTGTGTTACTGTTCTTGCAATTTGAATGTACTTTTCTGTGTAGTAATTAAAGTATGTCAGTTATTTCAGCATTATGTAAAAATTAACAATGGTTAAAGCATAATGTGTAATACGGCCTACACTGTGTGAGGCGCGAGTGCCCACTCCTCTAACTGTGCCATTGGGTGTAGGATGCAGCTCTCCTGATGGGAGATGCTGTGTCCTGAAGTTAACGCAGGATGTACAAGCTCGCTCTCCCCCCACCTCTTCTCTCCATCCCATTCTCCCTTCCCTCTTTCTTATTTGACTCCCCCTCTCTTTCTCTTTCTCTTTCCTTCCTTTATCTCCTTCTGTTCTCTCCTAAAGGGAGGATATGGCTATTCCGAAAAGGTTGTCTTTAGTTATGGACCTCAAAAGCCTAATCACTCAGTGATTAAAGCAGCAAATAATTTCAAATATGTTGACCCCAATATCCTTTTCATTTCTCTCCATTTCATTGTTTGATAACTTCTCCCATTCCCAATGCTACAGCTTCTCCTTCTCTCCACATCTATTTTTCCTTTCCAACTTTGGGGGCTCTGCTTTTTAAGCCGTCTTATTTCATTTAGTGCTGTCTGTATCAACTTGGGTTTAGAACTAATTTCTTAAATGAAGAACTTTAGAGAAGGCTTGTCATGAAATATATTGTTTTACAGAGACTTCTGAACACACTCACCTACAGGTTTAGCTCAGAATGTCACTGCATTACCCTCAAAGTGCAGGAGTAGCTGCTGGGTCTAGAGAAATTGCTGAAAGCACTTTGACAGAGACTCCCGAACAAGCAGCCTGGCCTACTGTGAGTTGCATCTGTCACTTAGGGTTAGGGCAGCCAAGCCTCCATAGCTGTTCTAGTCCTGTCCTCTCCACCACATCTGGAGACTCTCAGGTGAGAAGCTTTACACCTCTTGTCCCCACTTATTAAAGATATTCACTACATTCAACCAATATATTTTTAAGGCCTGTATGCTCAGAAGTCAAATGATTGTATCACATTCTAAGTACATTATAGATTGATTATAGGATCATACAGGATGTAAATAATGAGGCAAAATTATAAATAGTATGGGGGAAGACATTTCTTTTGAAATTATAGTCGGGGATAAAATATGCCATTCTGTGAGCCTGAAACCTGGCTATGGACAAACCACAGTCTGCAGGACCACCAGGCATGGACATTAAACAGCAGGGCACCTGAACTCTGCACGGCAGCCGTGGGTCTTCTCTTGCTTATGTCAATCTGCAGTCAAGTTCCACTCCCAGGAGCCCAGGGCTCATCAGGAGGGAACACAGAGGAGAAAGGAGAGCAAACAGGCTCGGTGGATTGGATGTTCATCATACCATGCTGGTCTTCAAGAATAGTCACAAAAAGAAACCTTCGCTGCTGTCAAACATTTTAGCAAGTAAAATCTGGTTACATTTTTCATCTCTGTGACAAAATACCCAACCAAGGCATATTAAGGAAGGTGGGATTGATTTGTTCTCACTGCCTGAGGATTTGGCTTATCATCATAGGGAAATCATGGCAACAGAGAATGAGGCAGCTGGTTTCATTGCATCTGTAATCAGGAGGCCTGAATACTGGTTATCAGCTCACTTCCTTTTATTCAGTTGGGAGCCCCAGCCTATAGCACGATGCCACCCATATCCAAGAAGAGTCTTCCCTTCAAGGTAAACTTATCTAGAAACACCCAGAAGTGAGTTTCTAGTAGTGATTCTTTTTTTTTTTTTTTTTTTTGGTTTTTCGAGACAGGGTCTCTCTGTGTAGCCCTGGCTGTCCTGGAACTCACTCTGAAGACCAGGCTGGCCTCGAACTCAGAAATCCACCTGTCTCTGCCTCCAAATTGCTGGGATTAAAGGCGTGTGCCACCACTGCCCAGCTCTAGTAGTGATTCTTAGACCAGTTGAATTGACAGGATTAGCCATCTCAGACCTTATAGGAAAAGATTTCTTGGACAAACAGGCACAGACCACTGTACAGACAAAAGATATCCCCAAGCTTAGTAAGGCTATAAACCACTCGAAAAGCATGTTCAACAAACTAGATGTAGTTTATTTCCATAAAGTGTTCTCAGGAAATGAAAAACAACAACTTCTTTTAACTCACATTCTAAACAGTTTAAATGTCTGATCATGTACAATCTCAAAACCAAACACAACTAATAAACTTCAAAGAACCAAAATCTAATCATTTACCTTTCTGATGTCTACAACATCAACAAAAAATAAAAATAAAACATAATCAGGAAATATGCAACAATACTGGAAAACCCCATGAGTAAGAAAGCAATGGAAATAAAATGTATGTGATATTTCAAATTACATATTTTCAAAAGTACCTCACAATGTAATATTTGTGTGATGAATCCATTTCATCTGGTGGGTCATTTTTATGGTAAACATGCAGCTCCTTTTAAAAACACAGAAAAACCATGATAGCATCCTAAGAAGTGGGGATAAAACAATACAAAGGAAAAGACACAGAAAGCAAGGAAAACCGGGAGAAACAGATACGGAAGTCACTCTTCAACCTGGCAGCTTATTGGCATTCTGTCTTTACTAGTCAGCAATGACAGAGCTCAGGTCCAGCAGTAATAGACTGGATTTATCCAGACAGTTGTAACCATGAGAAAATGTGGGCAGCAAGTGGGCAAAATAGTTAAAAATAGAATTAATGTATTTGTTGTACTATGTTACATACAGGCATCTACATGCAGGTCTATATTTTATTTGAACACATTCTTGCCTGCCCCCAAAATTTGTAAATAATATGTTTTATTTGTTTATATTTCATGAAATAATAAAAATATGCAGTTCGTGAAGAAAAAAATAATCAGCCCTACTTGATCAAAAAAATCAGAAAATTATAAAGCAGATGACCAGAGTGGAACCATTCACTGGGAGGAGATGGGCAAGCAGGGATGGAGTCCATTGTGTGGTGGATTTTCCATGTGATAAAACTGGAGAGTCCCAAGAGGAGACACAGTGACTGAAAGAAAGCAAAGCTTAGCTGAGATTCCAACAGACTTAGCGTGTATTTGGAAGAAAGATTTAATTATAGGACCCAGCAAGGACCACGAGTCCTCGTGAAATCCCTGAGAAGTCTGTGGGGACATGAAGTGTAATGACAGAATGGTCAAAAATAAGAAAATAGAAAAGATATGGGAAATAGTAAAATCAATTCATGTAAACATTGTGCAAAGACAGTTACGAAGCAAGATGTAGTACCATATACTGAGAGTTTATTAACAAAATGGTAATTATAAGAATGTATAATTATTTTAAATATGTATCCAGCTAATAACAGGCAGGAATCATATAAGAGACATATTTACAGAGGGGGCTAAGCTGTGGGGTTAGTGAACCCACAGTTATGATGGGAGCTGTTAATGTTTTCTCAATGAGTAATTGGCCACACGGGAAGCTGGGTGCGGTAAGGATGATGCAGACTTCAAGCAATCCACTTGACAGCTGACATGACATCTAATAGTGGCAGAACAGACATTCCTTCCAAGTGTTTGTAGAATATTGCTCAAAAGTGTCTTGGACCATAAGGCAGGCAAAATTAACCTCAGAGGACCGAGCTCTCCAGGGTACTTGCCTCAGTGTAGTGAGTTAAACTCATTGAGAGGAAAGCAGCAGCAACTCAGATGTGCTTGGAAATGAAACAGGCAACACATTTCTCACTGACATATGGATGAGAAGAAGTCACACGTTAAATACTACCACAGAGCAGATGGGCAGTCACATTTAGGTGTGGGTGGAAAACAACTCAACACAGTTTCAACAGCAATACATAATGGCTCCAAGCCTCACATTACTGTGCAAGGAAGCTATCAAAACAAAGCTTGTTGTTTGGGGACATAGATAGGTGTGAATTAGCTAAATAAACCCAAAGAATGGGGATGGGGAGACTCAGTGAACTAAAAATCAAAGTCTGAAAAGTAATAACACAAACATTGACTGTTTGAAATGAGTAAAATTATGGGAGAGAAAGAGCAATAACAAACTTCCCAATCTAGGAGAACGTGGATAAACTGGAAAAAGAAACACGAGTAATAGATACATTTGATGTCTTAAAAACTAGGAAGTTCTGTTCAAGAAGTCACTACCTGAGAACATGGAAATCCACACCACAGATAAAGACAATATTTTCTCCTCCAGATTAAGTAAGGAAGTCCTCTAAGTCAAACTTTAAAAGATGAAGAGCTTCACTGTACAAGCAGGTAAGGCACAAACTGGGGCATTTCACAAAGCACACTATGAAGGTGTCTGAAGAAGCATGAAAAGCCACCAACATCATTAGAAATAAGAAGATGTGGAATCTCAGACTTCACTCTCTTCTATACCTATTATCCTCACACCAGTCAGAATGGCTAAGATCAAAAACTCAGGTGACAGCAGATGCTGGCAAGGATGTGGAGAAAGAGGAACATTCCTCCATTGTTGGTGGGATTGCAAGCTGATACAACCACTCTGGAAATCAGTTTGGCAGACTCTCAGAAA
>CM052713.1:6777238-6817491 GCA_028551405.1 Uromys caudimaculatus
AAAGACACACTTATATACCTACATACATACACAAACATCCAAATACACACATATAAATATACACACATACATACACATATACACATACACAAGCACACACATATATACATATAGCAGAGACACAACACACATGCAAAAACATAGACATACATGTACCCATATACAAGTACAAGCATACACACATTGTGCAAATGCTACCGATACACACACACATACTATATTTTACACAAGGTATAGCAAGTCTCTCTAGTTTAGTTCAAGTTAATTTTAAAAATCTAACCAGTATAGCTTACTATAAGTATGCCCTACAAGTGAGTGAAATATAACTCAAATAGAATAAAATACTAATTTAAAAAAACTTATTGTCTCTGCCCAGTTAAATATCACATTTCAGCATGGCTTGATCAGCCTTCTGCCTCTGCTTCTGCATCATGAATGGCCACCAGGGCTGTCCCTCCATATCAAAATTGTTCTAGGGCATTGACAGATGTCCCATGGGCAGATAGTACCCTAGAAGTGACCCACCTTATTCATTGTGACTTATTGAAAGGCATCGTGTTTTTAGGACAAAATCCTGCATAAAATATTAGCATCCCTGGAAACTTGCTCAACCATCATTTTCTAGTAGCTTCGCTTTTAAAGCCAAAGTAATCTTTTTTATTGCCACTAGAGGGCAGCAGCTAGAGAAACATGATCGTTGCTTACCTCTCTGGAGAATTTGTTTTCTCATTTCTTGGTATTTAATTAGAGAATGCTTACAGCATGGTTCAACATTGTCTGTTCTATAATAAAACCATGTATGTGGATCTTTGGTTTGGGAAACATCACGATAATTATTATAAACTTGGATTGTTGCCCACTCTGATTTTGGTAGTACATTCATTTACTTATTTTGATTACTTTTTTTTTTGAGAATTTCATATATGAGTGGTGTATTCACATCACTACACTCCCTTCTCTCTACCTTTGAACTCTTTATGTGTCTCCCCAACTTATTCTCAAATTCATGACCTCTTCTTTAATCATTGGTGTGTGTGTGTGTGTGTGTGTGTGTGTGTGTGTGTGTGTGTGCGCGTGCGCGCGCGCGCATGTGCACACACGTGTAAAAAATGCTGAGTCCATTTAGTATTGCTCAAATTATATATATGTGTGTGTGTGTGTGTGTGTGTGTGTGTGTGTGTGTGTGTGTGTTTAGAGCTGGGCATTTGAAATTGCATAGCCTATCAAGGCTGCACGGAGAGGACTCTTTCTCGTGTAGCAGCCATTGATATCCTATAGTTCTTCATCTAGGGGTGAGGCCTTCTTGGTTTACACATCCACACTTGCACGCCACTGCTGTCCTTACTGTTCAGGTCTTGGTTAGCTAGCCATATTGGAAGATTTCCTAGATGCAGCTCCCCTGACATATATAGAAGGTGCTGAGTCACAAAAGACACCTTGGTCTTCTGACTCTTACCATCTTCCTGCCGTCCTTCCGCCATGTTCCACTACGATGACTTGGGTGTAGGGGTTGAGTTGCAGGTGCATCAGTTGCCCGTTCTGTAGTCAGTCGCTGTTGTAGAACAAATGTAGAAGGTAGAGTGAAATTATAAACTCTAGGTGTTGACTTACAGGTGGGAGCTTTCAGTAATGTTGGATAACGTCTTTCAGGGAAATAGTGCCTGTCAGCATGTGGGGCTAATACATAGTACAGAAGAAAAAGACACAATAACTCAGGACAGAAAAAGAACAGGATCATGATAGAATCCAAAAAGAGGGAAAACGTGCCCAAAACCCGCACATCTTTTCTGTAATTCATTCTCTATATGAATCTGTGAAACGCCATAAGCATCAAGCACAGTGGCACACACCTTTAATCCCAGCACTCAGGAAACAGAGGCAGGTGGATTTCTGTGAGTTCAAATCTAGCCTGATATACATAGTGAATTTCTGACCAGCCAAGGCTACATAATGTGACCTTTTTTCAAAAAAAAAAAAATGAAAAAAGAAAAAAGGAGGGGGAAGAAGAATAGAAAAGAGAAACGTAAAGTAAAAAGAAGAACCAGATCACGAGCCGTAGTTACCTCTGCCTTGGCTTCTTTAATAGTGGGAATGTGTTATTTTATATTCATATAGCTTGCACCACTTTTTAACTCTTATTTTTCACAAATGAATGCTTATGTGAGCAGAGCATAACTTTTCCTTTAAGGAGATATTTTTTTTATGGTTTCAAAGAGACCAATGATTTCAAACTTCATTTGGAATTTGTCGCCAACTCTGGGTAGAGAATGAGTAAGGGATTCAAACGTGGAAGCCTTTTCCTGGCATGGAACACATTGTTCCGTGTGTTGTTTCTGGCAGTGCATTCTGTTTGCCTTAAAACATGGGCTGTTCTGCAGAAAGTTCATTTTCTCTTGAGTACAGAAAGAAAACACAGAAATAAGATTTCTAATTATTTTTAATCATAAATACAGATTGGTATATATTAAAAGGTATGTTTTACATGTGACTATATACATATGTTTCCATGTTTAAAATATATAGCTAAGGCAAGAATGTATTTTAAAGATTTATTTTTAATTATATGTATGTGTTTGTGCCCGCGTGTGTATACGCACGTGGTGTATATGTATGTGCCTGCGGATTCCTGTAGCGACCAGAAGGTAAGGTCAGATCCCTAGGTGGTTGGTTGTGGGAAGCCTAGTGTAGGAGCTGGGAACTGAACTCTGGCTCTCTAAAGAGCCAAAAGGAGGACACTGAGCCATCCTCTCCGGCACCATGAATGTTTACTTACTTAACACTCCCTGCCTACATTTTTTCACCTAGGCAGATGGCAGAGAAATTAGAGGAGATTTTATGGTAGGCCATAAACACAGCAGCACAATTGAGTTCTTTTCCTGAAACTCAGAATGAATTATTTCTTTTATTTCTGGCACTCAAAAAAATTCTATAATGGTAACTTATTTGAAAAGTCTCTGAGGATAACACTGTAAAGTAAAATCAAATAAAGCTTAACTAAAAACTGTCCACTTAAAAACCCTCAATAAGAAAGGAGTCAAGATGAATCCTGGAGCTTACTTGGCCTAATCCTGAAAGACGTGTGGGGTTATTATAGTGAACATTTATGTAAGCATCCAGAGGTAAATAAAGCCATACTATCTATCAGAAAGCATTGGAATGCATTTCTCTCTTCGAGAAACTTTATGCTGTTCTCACTGAGCTTAGAGTTTTCGGTGACCTAGCAAAGGGTGAAGGCGAAGAAGGCTCAAAATTCTACAACAAACAAAATGTTCTATTCCAGATAGGTAGAGAATTGATAATTTTGACTTGTGATACCAATACCCCCTAGGAAAAATATATGTATGGCTTTCAGTATGATACCAATAATACACACACAGAGAGAGAGAGAGAGAGAGAGAGAGAGAGAGAGAGAGAGAGAACATACAGATATACAGATAGTCAGACACACATGCAACCACAGAGAGGGGGGCTGAAAGACAGTTAGTCACACACACACACACACACACACACACACACACACACACACACACACACACACACACACCTGGGGGTGGGGCAGGCAGACAGGTAGTCAGACACACACCCACAAAGATGTATGCACAATGGTATGGAAAAAAGCACAGCTTACAAGAGAATCATAACTTAATCTACTGTGGAGTCAATTTGAAACGATACCCCTTTATGCTTAGCTGGCATTTCTAGACCTCAGCAGAGTGAAATTTCTTTTGTGTTCAAGTGAGATTCTCAAGCAGTTAGTAAGTCTACAATAGAAATTTAGTCATCAATTTGACAATCGCATACACATTGCCCACAAGAGAGACTTTATGTTTTTAGGAACAGATTTTATTTTAACTGCTACTAACGGAGAAAGGGGTAAGAAAGGAAGAAGAAACAAATAAACAAAAACCAGTAGCTTAAGTTACATAATTAAGGGTTGTTTCTTTTTAAACTTTCCACTAGAGGGCAATATTTGCAAGACATTTAAATAATACTTCGAAGCATTTCCTCACATTAACAAATATAAACTGGCTTCATTGTTGCAGGTAGTCCCTTAAGTAAATATCAAGGTATCCATGCCTATGGTTATTTGACCAATTATATATAAGACGTCTATCTAGTCATTAAAAAGCAGTAAGTCTTTATAAGAAGACAGAATTTTGAAAAAGAAACCTGCTTTTGAAACTATTTTTTGGTACCCCCTCCCTATACTATTATTAACATTAGGCTTAAATATTGAAAACACTTTAGTACTGAAGGAAATAAAGAGAAACGATTCCCATCAATGAAAAATAGAAGCTGTGTGATTTTGCAAATGGAAGACACGTTAGAAATAACCCACTATGAACCTTTCGTTGTACCAATGAGGAAATGGAAATTTATTCATGGAATGTCATTGAGACTGTTATGACAGTAATACAATCATCTCAGGCGCATCCTCCAAACTGCTGGTGTTCAAAGTGTGATTCAGGCAACAATATGTCCTGGAAACTTGGTGAGTTTGCTTCTCCTTGGACTCCACCTGGACCTCTTGAATTATTTTCTATTTTAACAGGATCTCTGTCTTTTGGAAAGTATTCCAAACCATTCTGCTTCCTCCTCATTACCAGGTACAAAGTTCACTGCACTTCGTAGACCTCATTCTTCTCTAGAACATGGAAATAAAACTGTCTCAACTCAGAGAACTGCCAGGGATGAATGAGGTCACATGAGTGTGACTCATTCATAAGCTGTAATCTGTTATGCACATGAGTTATATGAATGAACCCCTGGTAGGAAAGGGGGGCATGCTTTCAGAGGGAAAGCTGTCTAATGGTGGAAGAGACGAGATGGATAAAATTACATTGACTATTTATAGGGAAAAGGAGATTCCCCATAGAAATCAAGGCTTTCACAACTATGTCTAAGTAATATTCATAATTATTACCATATATTTGCCTAAAGATAAGTCTAATGAATTTACTAGGGCCCAAGGAGGGTGTGGTCTGTGTTTGAGATGTTGGACCACATAAAGAAGGCTGAAGAAAATCTCTTGAGTTGATTAAATAGGTGTGCTATGGTGAGACTAGCTACCCATGTGGATAGTCTTATGACACTACCGAGTCTCTGGGGGCTGAGTAGCAATTCTCACAATTTTCCACGTTCAGAACTTCCTCTTATTCATGACTGTGCTTATTGGGCACTGGTGGGAACATTCTCCAAGCATTACAAGCTCTCTTTGCACAAGCCACCGCCTCTCTGCACGCTGGGCTGTCATCATTTTCTAGGCTTACATTTCTTTTAAATATTAAATTACCCCCTGAAATGCTTCCTGTACACTTTTATATAGAGACCAGGCTTCTTATCATGTCTAATTTTATCTGTAATTATTTCTACTGATATTTATGTGTATCTACCATGTGACTTGTGAGATCTTTTAAGGGATTGTTTCCAGAGCTAGTACAATTTTCAGCTCTCAACAAATATTTTTAGAGTGAGTAAATCAATATTAGCTCTTATTTCCATTCAGACACTCAGACTGTTACTGGAAAGGGATGAAAACTGGATAGTATTTCTCAATGCAGATTAATGAAGTTATTTATTTTAAAAGCAGTATCTTCATGCCAGAGTACTATTGCATAGAATATATAGGAATGATGCAGCCATCTTGGTTTGTGGTGATTTTGAC
Source organism: Uromys caudimaculatus (assembly GCA_028551405.1). Lineage (NCBI taxonomy): Eukaryota > Metazoa > Chordata > Mammalia > Rodentia > Muridae > Uromys > Uromys caudimaculatus. The sequence continues at coordinate 6,782,904 of CM052713.1, forward strand.
TTTTAGTCAACTGGGACGGAACTTAAGAAGAAATGCTTAGGAGAATCATTTTTGCACCATCATCATCTCAGACTCAGATATTGAATGTGACTTCCAGTTTTACCTATACTTCTGCAGTGGAGAAATCATTGATATTCTTAAGTGAATTCATTTCAGTAACTTTTGTGAAACCTGTATTTAAGCTTCTGGAGACTGGACCATCAACCAAAGAATACACATGGAGGGATCCATGGTTCGGACCACATATGTGGCAGAGGAGGGCCTTGTTGGCCATCATGGGGAGGAGTGGCCCTTGGACCTGAGAGTGTTAGAGGCCCCAGTATAGGGGAATGTCAAGGTGCGAAGAGGGGAGTGGGTGGGCAGGTGGATGGGTGGGGAATACCCTCATAGAGGCGGGGGGAGGGAGGGGATAGGGGGTTTCCAAAGTGGAGACCTGGAAAGGGGGAAACATTTGAAATGTAAATAAAGTACCAAAATTAAAATGAAAAAAAAGCCCTTGTTGAAACAAGTCCTGAAGGGCTTGAAATTTCGTTTGTGATGGGGCATTTGATGAGAGTCTTTTCCTTTATGCCCTATCTCCTATGGAAGTACATGCAATTTTGTGGCTTTTCAGGGATATTTTTGAAGACGGCTGCATGGTTAAAATACATATTTAATATAATATATAACATTTAAATAATGCATTTGTCCCAAAATAACAGGAATGTGCTCCTGGTATTCTGGCTCAACCATATTTCCTAATGAAATACAATTTTATAGGCACTGGATTAAATAATTGCAAAAGGATTTTAGCTATTCATGATTTTTTTCATCTCTCTTATTTTAGGAAATTTTTTTCTACATATCATTTTAAATAGTCAGAGAATGTTCTTATTTGATTCTGCATGTATCTCTGGGGTGTAATCCAATGGTCCCTATGTAAAGCCCACTCCCCCTGTTGGTTTAACTGGCATCCAAGGTTTAACCTTGGGGATGTAGCTCAAGGCCTGTTTCGTAAGCGCTTGCCTGGACTGCATCTAAGAGAGTGTGGTCCATGTGAAAGACATTAATCATTCACATTAATTCAGCACAATTTAATTGTTTTGCTTAATGAAATAAGTTAACTGATGTTATACACAACCAAGATGGAAAACCTTGTGTGGCCATCTTTCAAAACATACAAGCAACAGCACAAAAGTAACCTTCCTCTAGGGGAAAGGTGTCATAAAGGGGAAAAAATAAGATCTAAGAGGAGTGTAAAAATATTGAAGCAAATTTTTAAAACATTATCAATTACTATTTGCTAACAAGGTTAGTTATAGGTACAAATTTTACCTGTAATTAGAAATAATTCGGTATTGTGTTGTGCATTAGCTAATTAAAGAAACTTAGAATTCCAAAGAATTCATATCAGACTGCCTGTCAGAACGTGCAATAATGTTACAGCAGAATGTCATTACAGAAAATGTCATTTTCTCTCTGTCTCTCCTCCTTCCCCTTCCTACCTCTTTTTTGTCTCCTTCCATTTCTCTCTCTGCATCCTTTCTTGTTCAACTCAGGGGTTAAACCAAACACACAAGCAATATATTATGTATCCCATAAACGTATGCTTTATATCAGAGGGGGAGCAGGTGTTCACCTGGATACCACACACCTAAAGTAGAAGCTTCTGCAGCGTTGCTTCCTCGCCTTGCTGTCAGAGCTGGTACGCACTTGCTGGGCAACGGGTGGCCAAGCCGAGTAACTTGTCAGTGTTTAATAAAGCCCTCCTCCCTTGCAGAGCCAAATGCAGCCTTCCGCCTGAGAACTCTGCAGACGATGACATCTCCCCATTTGGTTTCCATAGCATCCGTTCCTGAAGAGCCCTAGAAAGGCCCTTGGTCAGGGCGATCCGCCCAGCTCTCCTAGGAAGTTGGCAAGCTGGTTAGCCAAAAGCAGCATCCAAGGTTCCTCCGCTTCCTCTGTCCGTGGTGCTGAAACGCTAAGCTGCGACGTGCGCACCGGAGGGAGCGGTCGGGTTTTATGGAAGGTCGCCCCTGACGCTGCCTAAATCACAGCTTTGTGTCTGTTATTCACTCACGTTCGCAAAAAGCAGCTAACATTCTCAGTCTTAATTCCACTCTGCCACTCTGCCGCAGAGCACAATTACGCCAGCGCGATGGGAGGAGATCATGTTAAGGCAGGAAGCTAACAGCAGCCGCTCACCTGAGGCCTGGGAAGCTCCCAAGGGTTCTGAGAGCTACGAGCTCTGATCAGCAAAGTCACCATTTTAGACAGTAGGGTTCTTTTGCTTTTCTCCCTTACACAAGGGTTCGATGACGTTTCTGGTCAATATGATTAAAAGACAGCGGATTTGATTGAGATAAGACTTCAAAAGCGGGAATTTACGTTGTTTTTCGGTGAGGTGACTTCCAGAACAGGGACTCATCAGCACCCGCCCAAATACCACGGCACTGCGCGCGCCCTCGGCCACCGGATCCTCCCCTTCCAATGAGACTTTGTGACTGTGTGTACCAATTCTCCTATTAGGAAACCCGTGGGCTGCATGCAGCTATTCTGTTGTACTCTCTTTCTCGCTCTCCCTCCCCTCTCCAACTCAGTCTTGCTGGAAAGCTCACCTCTGCTGAGAAGAAAAAGCTCTACCTTAACCGATTGAGACTATGCGCAGAGCTCACCTTTCATAGCCATCACAGTTTAAATCTGGCAAGACTGGACACCAGTCTTTACAAGAATGGAGTCGGTAAAACAAAGGATTTTGGCCCCGGGGAAAGAGGGGATAAAGAATTTTGCTGGAAAATCCCTCGGACAGATCTACAGGTAAGAAAAAGCAACCCCATGCTTACCTGGGGGTCACCATGGCAGAATCTGCAAAGCCATTGCTGTTAAGCTTGGTTACTTAAAAAGATTGTAACATGGAGGAAAAGTCTTTTTGTTGCTCATTGCTAAAGCTAGGTTCCACTGGCGACCTGCTTATGAATGCAGGAATGTGGTACTAAACGAACCTGTCTGGAGTGTGTGTGTGTGTGTGTGTGTGTGTGTGTGTGTGTGTGTGTGTGTGTGTGTGTAATTTTGTTTCATTACCTTGGGATTCTCATGTGTTCCAGGCCAGCTCTTAATCCTTTGTAATTCCAAAATGTTCGTTCAGCACCTGTACATAAAGCCTGTCTTTTTTTTTTCTTATAAATTCCCCAAATAAAATTCCTTTGATCCAAACAAGTGAATAACAAAAGCCAAAACCCTTTAAAAATAAATTCCAAAGACTAACGACAAAAAAGAAATCTAGACATCAGCTGCAAAATCATAGTGAAGAACTCTCTCATGGGAAATCCTGTATTGAATGAAACAGGATCAAAATATATTAGTAATTGATCATTGATATGTTTCTCTGTTGAATCTAAAACACTGTATATTTATTTTTATTTGGTTGTTATTTTTTAGGAGTCTGTCTCTTGTGTGAAAAATGTCACAGTGATTTAAGAACCAGAATAGTAAACTGCAAAAATTATTTTAAAAGTAATAGAAAAAATTTAAATGTTATCCTTCTTGTAATTACTCTGCTAAGCATACTGTACGTCGATGAATTCAGGTCTTGATAGATATATTATATCTTTTATTAATACTAATTTTTGTGAATGATACAAGCAAAATCAATGAGACAGCAAACTCAGTAGGAAAATGGATTTTGAAAAAAACATTCATTTTCACAATTGGAAACTGAAGTCTTCACTATCCATGAGAGTTGTAAACAAGATGGCCAATGTACATCTCTTTTTTCAAGTTGCTTGGTTCTGGTGGGCTTCAGTAGACACCATCATGCATCTCTGCAGCAAAGGATGCCGCAGCAAGCGCCTTGTAGTCCTGCAGCAGCTTAGAAGCTGCTGTGGAGTGGGGAAGTCAGGTGCAAAATTCAACTTTGCAAATTCAGGTTTATAAAGCCAAGGCAAAAATGATCAAATTGGTTAAATTTCTTCCTTTCAAGAAAAAGAAAATTGCTGCAGTGTTCCTAGTACTTGGGTTGTATATCTGTGATAAACACACACATAGCATAGCCATATTTTAACAACCTAATCTGCAGTAGAATTTGAGAATTTTGAAGATAGATTCAAGTTTCTTGGCAGCCATATTCTATGCTATACATGCTTTAACTTGATGTTAAAATCCCATAGACTTCACGTGTGTGTGTGTGTGTGTGTGTAAGCAACGGTGTGCCATTTAATGGTATGTACACGATTAATAGTAACTACAAGATGCATTGAAAAAATGTTTGTCTATTGTAAATGAAGATACTGTTTAAATATCAAAAAGTAGGTGTCTTGTTAAACGGTAACTATTACCTTCTACCCTGTTCTTTTATTAAAATAGACATTTTATGGGTGTGCTCATATGAGAACACCACCATTTATCAAGTCCATTCTATCATTCCAAGTCTCTTCCTTCCCTACTCCTTCAAGGATGAAGGGAATTTGATTGAAAAGAGTCAAGTCTTATGATTTTTAAAATGAGATCTTCCTCTTAGTGGTACAGACGGACCTGTGGGTGCCCCTTGGTAAATCCGGGAATCTCATTTTCTGTGTCTGGAAATGGGCCCGCGATATTTTTCATTGTGCTGTAACTGAGATAGTAATAACGCAAGATTGTGAATGATTAATTATTCATGCTGTAGGAAGGAAGCTGAGGTGTCAGCCATATGCCTTTGTTTCTAACAGGAGTAAAGAGAAGGGATTGAGAGAGGGAGGAAGAGAGAGAGAAAGAGAGAGAGAGAGAGAGAGAGAGAGAGAGAGAGAGAGAGAGAGAGAGATGAAACGACACCACCCAAATATAGAAAATAGAAGATTGGGAAGTGTTTGGCAGGGTAAGGAAAGATATTGCACATTTCACACTGGGGTCAAGTGACAGGAAGGATGGAGATGGTGGTCTTCGAGTAGCTGCAGCTGGGTAGAGTTGTCTCTGATCCTGTGAGGTCCTTCTCAAACCCTTGATAGGGTGAGGTGTTGGAAAGGACCCTCAGTAACCTTGAATGCAGCACCTAGGAATCAGGATAGCATCCTCCTACAGAAGGAATTCCTCTCCCAACACTGTCCCTCTCACATATAAAATGACAGAACTGGTGTTCACTGAGTTAGGCCTGAGGGTAATAAGGTAAAGTCGCTGCTGCCTAGGGAGGAGGGGATAGAATTGCACACAATATAAGGCCCTAAGTTCTATATTGCTCGCACTTACTGCTCGCACTCTAACTCTTCCAAAAGAACTAGGTCAGAACCCAACTCCCCAGAGCCTAAGGGTTGAGGAAACCCTATGCCTGGACTTAGGGTATCTTTGTTCCCTACACTACGGGGGAAGTGGGTGGGAAAGTGCCTAATCATAGGCGTCCTTTCTCCTTAATCTGACGCAGGGTGCTGGAGAAGAAGCAAGACAACCGAGAGACCATCGAGCTGACAGAGGATGGCAAGCCCCTAGAGGTGCCTGAGAAGAAGGCTCCACTGTGCGACTGCACATGCTTCGGCCTGCCGCGCCGCTACATCATAGCCATCATGAGTGGCCTCGGCTTCTGCATCTCCTTTGGCATCCGCTGTAACCTGGGCGTGGCCATCGTGGACATGGTCAATAACAGCACCATTCACCGCGGAGGCAAAGTTATCAAGGAGGTGGGCACTGACCGAGCTCGAAAGGGGACTCCTTCCTCTGGCTGACTCGCAGCCACTCACCGGTCTAAGCGCAATTTTCCCACTTAAAGAGGAAGGCTTTCTCCAGTCCTGCCATCCTAGAACGGACAACCAGAGTGCTATTATCTCCCTTTCTCGCTCTGATCCAAGCCTTTCCTCCCTGATTTGCAAAACAGTGTCTGGCTCCCTAGACTTGTGTAAAGAATGACATCTGAGAGCTTGCAAAGTCTGCTAAATCTAAAAAGAATCATTCTCCTTTTAGTGGGAGAGCATAACACTATACACTCCCCCTGGATTCCTCCACATCCTCCTGCCCATCCCGCACCCCTAAAATGTGTTTAGTTATCAGAACAAACAAACAAACAAACAAACAAACAAACAGAAAGCCCCGCAATTAAATCAGCGTGTACATATCGTGTTTGACTAGGAGGCCTTTTGGAAGGCGTAGGACCCAGGCTGGAAGAGAAGATGCGGGGTAGGGGAGTCCGCCTTCACTAGAGTGCACGCTGTGGTGGTAACTTTTACAGAGTGTGTTCCGCAGGGGTGCCTCGTGGGCGGGCGAAGGTGAGCTGAAGGGCACAAAAAATCTTTCCGGGGAATGTAGTAGAGCTGCTTGATTTGGTCACAGAATCTGGGAACACTCTGGAGAGCCGAACTGATGTTCCTGAGCCCAGGATACCCAGGAAATTTTCATTGCAAGAGAGGAAATCACATTCCTAGTTTCCTGCTTGGTATTTTATAGTAAATTGCAGGTATTTGGCTCCCATTTCTTGAGAGGCATATCCTGTGCTGTCGCCCAGTGTGGTCTGGGCAGTCAGGCCTTGACGTTTATACAGCTCTGAAACAGAACCTTAAGCTGTGCACCCCGCCCCCACCATATAACTTCTCCAAACTCATGGGACACTGTCCCTAAACCTTTTTGTTCTACCCATTCAGATTTAAGGAAGACACCGTTTCTAATGCCTTCAACACTTAAAAGAACCTTAACCAATATTCTTAGACGGGCTTCTAAAATTCCTCCACCAAGTGAGGAGGTCCCAGGCTCACTGACTGCAGTACAATCCGCAAGGAAGCCTGGGAACCCATACTTCATTGTGAACTACAACATCCTTTTAAAGAGTCCCTTTTATCAGAAGCAATTGTTATGAAACGAAAATTAAGGCCCTGGCCTCAGTATTGCAGAAAATGTTCTGTGTGTTTAAAGGTCCCTGGCACACAGACCACTGAGAGTGTCATACCCAACCCCTGACAAGTTTTTTCTTTGTGTTTTCCCTCTATTCTTATAGAAAGCCAAATTTAACTGGGACCCCGAGACCGTGGGGATGATTCACGGGTCGTTCTTCTGGGGCTATATCATCACCCAGATTCCGGGCGGATATATCGCATCGCGGCTGGCTGCTAACCGGTAATCCAGTGTGTATGGTTGTGTCTCCCTGCTCTTGTTTGTGCCGATTCTAGACCTCCCTGGGGAATTTGGAAACTCCCTGAGGGCGTTTCCTTGTCGCTGGACACGCCTTCCAGGCCGCAGACCTGACCGCGGTGCCTTCAACAGCAAAAGGGCTCAGGTGCACCAAGATTTGCGCAAAGGAGTCCGCCATGCTAAGCCATTCTAATCCATCTTGTTAGAGAAGCCGCCCCAGCGCCTTCGAGTGGCGCGGGGAGGGGCAGGGGAGTGTCGTTGTCTGTGTTGGATGCTGCGAAGATGAGGCAGTGCTGCAAGATGCATAAGTCGGAAAGAAAGAGAGTCCCTGGATAGGTGTCCGGTTGTGCGGACACACGACAGGGTGCGTCAAAGGCGTGCTAGCCCAGACGGTATTGTGAGCCTGAAGGATTTGCTTCTGTGGATGCAGGCAGGATCTGGGGCTCTCAGGGTGCGATTCCACCTGTTAATGAGCTCTGTGCTTAGGGGGTTGGGGGGAGGGGGGTGAGCTGAGCGGCTCAGCTGCGTCCCTCGGCCTCCGACCTCCAGTCCTGCAGCAGTGGCTGAAGCCGAGATCCAAGGGGCAGCTTTCAGGAGACACCCTTCCCTCAAGGTTCACGAACAGAGACACCCCAAGCGTAAACACTTGTGGGTGGCGATACCAAGGAGACAGACGGATATGACTACCAGAGGACAAGAGACATTTCTGTTTGCTTTTTTGAGTTCATTTTAATGAAAAATAAAAACAACAAAGCTAACCCTACCTCTTTTGAGTCTGAACCGAGGCTGAGCATTCATCCCTTCCGACCCCACGGCTTACAGATTGCAAATAAAGACTTGGGGCCTTTCTTCAGACCTCTGACGAAGTGTCCCCTATCCTCCGTTATGCCAGCAAACGTTTTTGAGACTAGAGGGCGATGGGCTCCATCAGGTCAGCTCCTAGGCCGTTTTTCAACCGTTCTTCTTAGAGCTCACCTGCATCTTCTGGCCCCATTACCCGGGCTTATCCACGGGTCCTGCAGGACGAGGCCTCCAGAAGAATTCTTGGGATTCTATCTTAGGCGTTTAGATAGAAGATGAGAGATTTCAGGGGAGCTGATCAAAATGTGAAAGGAAGCACAACAGATAGCTTAGGATATCTTTGCATGTTATCTACACCAAGGGGTAAGGGCACTCAGCACTCGGACCCGGCAGGTGGCTTTCTTCCATAGAATAGAAGACAGTTTTATGGAATTTTAGGAAAAATTTTAATATTAGGAGACTTTTTTTAAAAGAAAACATTAACTTCGTTGACGCTTAGTGATTAAGAACACATAGCAACATTCTTGGTTTTCGAATCTCTAATAAATGATTTCTTTGTGTTTTTTTTTTTTCGAAAATTATTGCTTAAAAAAGATACATTTCCCCAAAAGAAACTTTAACTATACATATATAAAGTATTTTTAAAGCAGAGAAAATCAACAGAGGATTCACCAACAAATAATTCCAAATGATATCGAAAATCTCAACTCAATGTCATTATTAGGTAGTCTTGCCTTTAAGGGTTGCGATGGCTGAGCACTCTGCTTGCCAAGAGTTAAACTGCTAACGGGGCTCCTGCCAGGAACAGAACACCAGGGATTGCAGTCTTACCTCTTTGTGACAGCGGGGATTCAGAAAAACAAGTTTTCCTGGAAAAAAAAAATTAAGCTTTTTGGTGTCCTGTTGAGCAAGGATGAGTGGCTGAATGGGTAGCTGGGTTGCTTTCTTCAAAGGAAAATCGTCAAAGCTTTAGAATTCTAATTTGCACCCAATCGTTTTTACCTTTAAACATATTTTCAAAAGAAAGAGACTCAATACCTCCAAACATGATATTTTAACTTTTACTTCTAGCAGACTGAGAAAGTTGATAAATGTATTAGTGTGAAAATACAGATTTAGAGAGACACACGTCTCAGAGTTTAGATCTCTTTGCTTCAGTTTTAATATATATATATATATATATATATATATATATATATATATATATATATATATATATATACCTTCTAAGCACATATGAGCTTCCTGTGAAAATAGGTAAAAATATGTGGTCATTTTCTTTTCTGCTCAATAGGGGGAGAAAACTATGTTAAGGAAAGATGACCAAAATTATAAATAATTCAGTCACCCAGATGTGTTTGTTTTTGAATGTTCAGCTGATGCTAGAAAATGTACTTAGGATTTTGTCCCTGAAAGCTTCCTCTACACAAATACCTAAGACTCCTGTGGAATTGACTGGGGAACAATGAGTATGTCCTGTTATCTTCTTTTTCTAGAGATAGTAGAACACGCAGGGCAGGTCTCTGCCCTAGAGACTTGCCTGTCCGTTCATTCACAGCACTCCTCCTTTTAGCCTGAGATTTCCCTGGGGCAGAATCCGGGGACTTCTCCTCTGTCTTGCTGTGAAGAGGCTCTTAGGAACGAGTTGTGTTTGCCTTTGCTCTTGGGGAGAAAGGAGGTGTAAAGACAGTTCCTAGGGGGAAAGGGATCCTAGCTATGCTTTCTGCTGATTTCTCAATGGGAAATAAAAAGCACATTGGACTTTCTCCACTGTCTTGATAAGTCAGGACAGCTTAACTCTTGGTCACGATTCAGACTCTGGGTCATTTTATTAATCAAATTATAAGCATTTATCTTTCCTGTTCCTTACAAGGAGTTGCTGAAGGAGTCAGGGGGAAAACATTCCATTCACTAGAATGCTTCTTATAACCCCTTCCTTTGGTTCTCCTTAAGGAGGCTTTACATATTATGGGAGGAGGACTTTGGTCGCGTCCTTGGAGGAACTTAAAATGGGATTTCAGAGGACAATTCCTTTTCAGATCTGTAATGTTTTAACATAAGGACATATTGAAAACAGTGATAAAAATGTTGAAGCAAGTTAATTTTCTTTTAAGTAGTACAGCCTCAGAGCAACTTAGATACTGACACATGTAGAGGTACCCAGCTGTGTGCTTGCCCTGCATTTGGGCTATTGTACGGGGATATGGCAAGAGTTTAATTACAGGGACATAATTGGATTTTGGTTTTTTTTTTTTGCAAGACATAACTAAAGAAGGTCTGGGAATGTAGTAGATTTATTTTCAATGTATAGCAATGTAACTGCATTGCCGTCATTATGTAAACATTTGCTGCAAGGTCCCCCAGCTGCTCCTATCCTCCTGATTTCTCAATGCACTATACCAACCAGCGTAATCGCAAGAACCACCTTGGTTTTTTCTTGGTCTCTGCCTTCCTTTTCTAAGAGGTGTGAGCTGCAACAGTCTTGTCTTAGCTGTGCTTCTTTTTTGTTTGTTTGTTTGGATTTTCATGGTGACATTGCTACCATCTTGACTATTACCTGGCCTTGATACATATTTGGCTAAAGAAATAAAACATGAAGTTTATTCTCCAGAGCAAAACCTTATGAGTTCAAAATCCCAAATATGTTACTTAATAACTTAGGGGCACAAAAATCTTACCTCCTTTGCTTTCTTGTCTAAAGCAAAGTGCCTGCTTCATTTTTCTGCCCTGATAGCTACACAGAGGCTGCATATGGATATAAGGAAGTGTCTGGAACTGTGTAATTGCTGACTTATGCCATTTGTTATTGATACTTTATGATCTTGATCTTACTCATCTTAAGATTCACTTTTGGTAAGGTAAATGAATTATTTCCACTGCGATAGTAGCATCCACGCTCATGTGTTGGGCTGTATATCTGCTTTAACTACATTTTCTAAACTGATTATTTAGAATTAACTTGTTGTTCACAAAAATTATACAAACCTCATTTGAAAGCTTTAAATAGCTGTTTTTAAAATGGAAGTTTTGGTTAGGCCGAGATTACTGGGGATCTGGTGTGTGTTAGCTTTGGGCTCTAGTCTGGTAAACACATTTGAAGAAACTCAAGTTCAAGGTTGGACTTCCACTTCGAAAGCTTCAGTCATTTCTCTCTTTTCCTGTCGTCTAGCTAATAATGAGCACTCCACAGTACATCATTTTGTTTCTTTGTTTTGTTTTTCAGGCACTTCTTGTTTAACAACTGACTTTTGCTAGAGAAAAAAAAGTTTTTAATTTTTAAAGTATTCATTTGGCTAAGAGATTGTGAGCCACACTTATTTGCAGCACAGTCTTCTCCTTCAACGGAAGCCCTGTGAAAGCTGATCTGAGGTCATCTGGCCCAACTCTCCCATCTCACAGACAGATACTACCTGAAATACAAAGTCAGAGAGGTGGTTACATTCCCTTGGTTGCAAAGGGGCCACATCTAGAGTTCAGGTTCCTGTAGTGGAAGACTACAAGCTAATTCTACAGGTAGTGTAATATTCTGCAGACCACCGTACTCCATTGTGAAGTTCACTTACAGCAGCAGGCTGAACCATCTGCTCCTTGAATGAAGGAGTCCAATCTGCCATGCCTCAAATCCAGGGGATAAATCTTTCATGCCTCAAATTCATGGGAATTAGGCATCACAAGCCCAAGGGACCATGAGATTTGTCTTGTTTCTTTTTGAGATGAAGAAACACACTGTGTGTATACTGTGTGTATATCTGTTTATATGTGTTTGTCTGTGTCTCTCTATGGATCTCTAGTCTCTGACTCTGTCACACTCTGTCTCTCTGTTTCTTTCTCTCTCTTGCTCTCTCTCTCTCTCTCTTTCAGTGTGTGTGTGTGTGTGTGTGTGTGTGTGTGTGTGTGTGTGTGTGTGTGTCTTGGATTCTACACTCATTTGCAGCAGTGTGACACTGTTCTCTTTGGAAGAGATGGACTTCATAATGACTCAGATGGATGGTTGAAGTTCTCCAGGAGAAAAGAGGCATTTAGTTCTTTTCCTCTCCATTCATGCCCTTGTCTGTCTGGGCTCCTGGAAGGCCGCAGAGTGACTGCAAGAAATTTAGACCTTTTATATGCAAAACAGGAAGAATCCTTCCTTGGGATTCTGACTTATATAACTCCATTCATTTTCCTAATGTAAGGTATACAGTAATATGTACCTAAAACTGAAACACCCAAATCCATGCTTTAAAACTCTTTACTGGTGTGCATTTTTCCTTATAAAAGTAAAATACTTTAGGTAAATTTTTGTCTCCCCTGATCATAAAATAATGTTTAGTTAGTTTGATTTTATGAAAGAGAAGAATGACATTTTTAGCATTAACAACTTCATGTTATCTCGGATCTAGATCTGAACAATTTGTTAGTTCTTTCTGCTTCTAAGAAAGCAGTCACAAAGGTGTGTTAATATATTCAATTAATAATCAGAGCAAGCTCTGGAAATGAGCTCTAAACCAAACATACACACTCACTGTAACCTATGTCTCTATCTCCATATGCATCTACTGGTATCTATCTTTGTTCTTTTCCATCGGCCATTTCTGTCTTTCACCCATATCAATACCAATGTACCATATGCCCATCATCATCCGTCTCTCTCTTTCTCCATGTCTACTTACCTTTTCCTGGCAATGTCCACCTCCAGATGCAGTTTCTTAACCCTCAGCGAGAAATATTTTCAGTCTCTTCTGCATGAGAAAATCTTTCATATTCTAAGCATAAAGCTTGCTGCAGGAGGGACCACCATCCTCGGTGGTGGAAGTGGTTTCTAGGTATCCAGTCTTTGGGGGCCAGAGGTTACCCTTTCTCTCCCATTCACCTAGTAGCCTATCAAACATCTAGCTGCTTTGCCATTGTGGGCCCGATAGGTTAGGTATCTGGGGTAATGGAACCTTTTATTATTTTTTCTAACAAAAGAAAATACCCTTTACTGCAGGATGAATGATGAAAAGATAGCCTGGAGGGGGGGGACTCTCCAGGGACCTGCTTGCTCTTTGCTGACAGAGGCTTTTTTTCCCTCTCGATTCTACAAACCCCTCACCCCTCCCAGCTCTGGTTTCTACATTGCTATTCTGCCAGTGCACTGCAGTTCTGGGTGGGGATAGCAGAAAGGGTTTTGCAAAAAAAGTCAGGTAGGCAGCTGGTAGAATAATTCTCCTGCTACCCTTATGCCACCATTGGGGCAGTCTAATTTCTCTGTCGTGAGTGATGAAGTCATTTTTACAACTTAATGATGTACCAAGGGACCCAGAGGACTGCCTCCAGCCTGTGCAATCCTTTTTTTTTTTTTTTTTAATATGGGGACAGGCATCAGATGTGACAAAGGGAGGTGCCTAGGCGTTGATTTGATTAGATTAAATAGATTAAAACGGCTTGAATCATTCTATTCTTGCAAACTCTGCAGGAGGGGATTAGTCCCACACCTGCGGTGAGAACAAGAGTCTCCTCTTTAAGTGGCAAGGCTTGCCCAAATGGCAGCAAGTTGATTGACTTAGGGAAGATGGATGCCCTCTGCGTGGGTGACAAGCCACCAGCTTCTGTCTGCAGGGCAAATATTTCTGGGGTGCAGGCAATTCTCCAGGGTCTTGGGGGCAGGAGATCACAGACATGTGCATAACTGAAAATTTTACATCTCCCTGCTGGCAACTGCAGTGCATGTTAATCATGCATGGGTCATCTGTGGTGTAGGTATTGTCTGCATAGCGCAATGTTTCCTTCCTCCTGAGAAGCACGTTATTCACAAACGAGCCCTGCACACGACTGACGATAGGATGTGTGGTCATGGCGGAGGGGCTTGGAGGAGTTGGGGTGAGGAGGAATATAATCAGAACGCTTGGTATGAAATTCTCAAAAATTAATACGTTTTTAGAAAAGAGAAAGAACGTGTGTGTGTGTGTGTGTGTGTGTGTGTGTGTGTCTGTGTGTGTGTCTGTGTGTGTGTCTGTGTGTGTGGGTATGTATGCATGTGTGCATTTGTGCATGTGTGTTCACATGTGTACCATGAAAGTGAAAAACAAAAGAAATTATTTCTTCACTTGAAAAAAAGCCAAAAGGATTTATTTGGTCTGTGTTATTTAAGCTAAGGAACCAATGAGAGAACCAAATTTAAGTCATTTTCTAATCATTTATTATTTTGAAAAACAACTTCAGTAAGCAAAAGCCCGTCATTTTATGTCATAGTTTCTCATATTGTTCTTTGAAAAATTAAGACCACCTATATGTTTCTAATGCTTTTGTAGAGCAAAGAAAATTATAGATTACACATTAGTTGGAACATTTAATTTTATTTTGTTCCCACTCTGATTTCTCATCTTGATCTGACTCACAGTCACACAAATATGAGTTCCTGTGTTAGAAGTTAGCTCTCTGCTATCAAAAAGAAGCTTAAACAACATCCAATGTCTGTCTGCTTTAGATCCATCTCATTATTTCATATTATTAAGCCAAGTTCTTTAGTTCATTGTTGAAATGTGTACTTTATTGGAAGCTTTCATTTACACCTTAGATACTCTAGCATATATATAAATATATGATAGTAACATAAATATTTTCTTACAATGCTATGGAGAATGAGTTTTACAATTCAAAAAATGACTAAATTAACAAACATTCATTTTGGGTAAATTTTCTTACTTCAAAAAATACTTTTAATATGAAGTTGAATATTTCTTTTCCTGTTTATTCTTTACCCTTACAGAAAAAAAAAAACTGATGTAAAATTAATTTCTTTACTAACAAGGGGCTGCCTAGCAAAACGAAAAGGAGAATTAAGATATTTTATATAGATTCAATCCAAAGGTTAATTTTGTAAATATGTAATTGGTTAGTCAAATTACCCAAGAACTTTTCGGTATCACAAATTCATTAAAATGTTCTCAGGTTAACTACCTTATTTTCATATTTATTATGTACACGAATCTATGGAAAAACATTGAAAATACACCTTAGAGAAATTTTAAAATGCCAGGATTGTGAAAGTCGGTATATAAGCACACAAATCCATAACTAAGCCTGAGGGTGCTCACCAGTTATATCACTTAGTGTAAACTATGAAGAAGAAAAGAGACTTCTCAGTCTTCACAGTATATCACAAAACACAAGAATCTAAATTTCAGGAATCTGGAGGAGGGAGGGGAGCCTCAGAAGTTAGAAGCACTTACTGTGCCCACAGAGTGCCTGGGTTTGGTTCTCAGCACCCACTCTGAGCACAGCAAGATAGCCTGTAATTCCCATTCCATGAGATCTGACAAGCTTTCCCTGCCTCCAAGGGCTCCTGCACACGTGTTATGTACATACACTCCTGTGGGCACATACACTTGAAAATAATACATACATTTATTTTTAAAAACAATCTGGCTTTTAGCTAAGCTGAGGGGAAGCCCTATCTGAGTAGAAGCGCAGTAGTTCTGCAAAGCAAAAGGAAGCTGCTTGTCCAAGTAACTTTCCAGATATGTGACTGGCTACTTCCCAGTGGGATTTGCCTCCTTCTACATAGGAAGGTTGTGGGAGGGTAAGAAGGGGAAAGAATGTGGTTTACAAAACACCTTGCTAGTTGTTATGCTTCTCCTCCAGAGGAGCAGATAAGATTAGAGACAATGACTGTACACCTTGCCCTTGCTGTCTGTGTTCTTGCTTCCTCCTTCACATGGCCCGCTATGCTGAGAGCATCTTCACACTTCCCATTGCTTATGAAAGAAAGGAGCATAGCTGGCCAGTGGCTTACACCTTTAGTCCCAGCACTCGGGAGGCAGAGGCAGAAAGATCTCTGAGTTGGAGGACAGCCTGGTTTAAGGAGAGAGTTCCAGGATGGCCAGGGCTATGCAGAAAACCCGTGTCTCAAAACAAACAAACAAACAAAGTGTTTCTTAAGCACTTTAAGGACATCTTTCAAAGGAGAGCAATGGGAAATCAAAGGTGTGTGTGTGTGTGTGTGTGTGTGTGTGTGTGTAAGAGAGACAGAGAGAGACAGAGACAGAGAGAAACAGAGAGAAAGAGAATTAAAGAATAGTGAAATAAGACAGCCGAGGCTCTCCATTTTTAATATCATTGCTTATTTCCCATCCTGTATCTTTGAGGGACACCATGAGGCACAGATTTAGAGACTAATGGATTTCAATCAATCCATCCAGTGTTACTTAATGGGAGATAGTATTCCCACCACTTTCATTTCATGCACTTTAAGCTTCTAGAGCCTCAATACGACATGAAACCACTGTGCATTTGCACTCACAAAGATAGCATTATCTAACGAGGTAACATTGTTATGGAAAGAACAGGTGGAGGAGTGATAATTCTCTGAACAGTCTGTCTGAGGTTAAGGACTTCTATGTCAACGATGGTGTTCATAATTATTCACTGCAATGCAAGCACCGTCCGTAACCTGTTCATTTCATCTTCATGGAGTTTTAACATCTACATTAACAGATGGAAAAGGTGAAACCTAGAAATGAAGTGATGACCACTCACCCAAGGGCATCCTCCAGAGGAAAGAAGTTTATATATGAATTATCTCACTGTCACTATCAAATTTATGTTCTTTTAAGAAAAGATATGTTTTTATTTGTGTGTGTGTGGTCATGTTCACACCCATGGTCCTCTTTTACTTTATGTTAAATTTGCATCTGGAAGACAGTTTAGTATGTAAAATGATTGCTGCATATACCAGGAAGGACCTGTGTTTGATTCTCAGAGCCCATGTTAAAATGCTAGGTGTAGCCTAGCCTACATGGTGCATTCTGGGCTGTTTCTGTCCCATGAAACATGGTGACTTCTGCATCAAGGACATCCAAATTTTTTTCTCTGGCCTCCATAACAACATACACCTTGCATGCACAGGAACTCATAGGCACACAAACACACACAAACATGGCATCTTTCACTGTAGCATGTGCTTCTATTTTTTCCTTGCTTCTGCCCTCTGTGAAGAAAGAAAGCCCTGTATTGTAGATCTTCCTCTACATGACCTCCTTTATGTGATGACTTGGGTAATCCCCAATATTGCTAAACCAGTGCGTCTCAGGACAGAGCAAGCAGGATCACTGGGGTTATGAGAGATACAGTTCTCAGGTTCACACATTTCCACTGAGTCTAAAATTCTGAGCCTCAGACTCTATTATGTCATCATTATGTCTGGTGTAGTGTAGGCTCCACAGCGCTGACCTGTTCTGCGGTCTGTGACTTCCTTTCCCAGTCAGCACTACAGCTGCCGTTTCTTTATTGACATCTAGACCTGCTTGACAAAATTCTCTGCTCCTCCTGATTATGCCTTCAGGATGCTCTTAGAACTGTTGCAGGGACTTGTTCTCTTTGTGAGTCTGTAGTGGGGGGTGGGGCTGGGGATAGGGTGGGGGTGGGGTAGCAAGCTACTCTCTCATCCTCACTCCCCACTACCGGCTATCATCTATCTCTCAATATGGCTGTTGCTTGTCAAAGGTCTTGCTAATTTCTCTTCTGCTTCTGGCAATTTTTGTATTAGTGAATTGTTGCTGCGTTTATAATACGATTGAATTTAGTACTAGACCATCTGAATTCTACAGCCAGACCCAGTGAATATAAGTCATTATCCTCAGCATGTTCTCAGAGTATAAATCATTTATTAGCTTGGGAGCTGTTGAGGCTCCCAGTGTACTGGCTACACCATTTGGGCAGGAGGGATAGCAGTAGCAGCTTTCTTAAAAATACAAAACAAACAAAACAAAAGGTCTGATTGCTTATTTGCAGAGGAGTGCACCATGGTCCTCACGTGAAAAATCAGAGCACAATTTATGAAATACAGTTCTCTATCTACTGTGGGCATCTTAGGTATTAAAGTCAGATGATCATGCTTGTAGCAAGTGCCTTTACCCTCTGAACTATCTCTATGGCCCTAGTAGTAGCTTTTTAATGCCATTGCATTGGTTGTACGGCAATCTAGAGCTGATTCACACATGCTTTTCAATAACAAACGGGATCATATTTGGATTCATTTTTGTATAGCAGACACCTGACTTTCATTCTGAACAACCCTAGAAGCTACATCAGCCCACTGATTCCACACTTGCCTTGTGTAAGCTAAGAGTCCTTAAGTGCTTAGGATGTGCTCAGCACCCTCTGCTCTGGGTGCTTTGTGTCTAATGACCCACAGATCTATGCCACTGAGCCTGATAACAGTCTTCTGTTTTGAAAACAGTGCATGAGGCACAGGACTTTGCACAAGCTGGTTTAGGTCTCATGTTGACCGTGGTAACGGAGACTTTAGAACTCAGGCCCTGTAGGTGTGGGTTGAATCCATTGTTTTTAACCAAGGCGCAGTGCTGTTCTTTTTATTTCAGTCACTGTCTACTTCCTTTATAATTTATTAAACTGTGGTTGCTGAATGCATGTTAATTTCGCAAGCATGTGGTCATTACTATGACTGTCCATGCACCCACTGTGCTTTGACGCTGTTCATCATGCCGTCTACCCTCTTCCTTCTGCTGTCTGTGGCTCCTCCTCCTCCTCATTTCTTGTTTTATGCTGTTGACTCTTCCGTACATTTATTTTATTTCTTCATAGTTCTTTGAGAATTTTGTGCAGTGTACTTCGATTATATTTACCCTTTCCCCCCAACTCTTCCCAGATCCATCACCTATCCAGCTTTGTGGGGTTTTTCCATTCCAATCCACTGAGTCCTACTTGTGCTGCTGCCCATATATGAACACATATGTAGCCTTCCACTGGAGTGCGGCCAACTTACCAGGGGACACTCCCTCTCCAGCAGCTACCAAATGCCAGTAGCTTCTCAGTTAAAGGAATTTAACTCCCATGCTGGAATTTTATGAGTTTGCACAGATCTTGTGCATGTTGTCACAATTGCTGAGTTCATATGTGCAATTACCTTGTTGTTTTTGGAAAACATAGTTTCCTGTGGTCATCTACTATAGCACATCTTTAAAAATTTTATTTTCACAAAACTTAGAGGTTGAAAACCTGGAGTAGTTGCTTGCTTGTCCATGTCTGCCTTACTTCTTTCTCTTAATGTCTTATATTTTCATCTATTTTCCTACAAGTGACATGACTGTGATTTTCTTTATGACTGAGTAATATTCCACTGTGTAAAGACCATATTTTCTTTCACATTGCTTTTGTTGATGAGCAGGTAGACTAATTCTGAATCTTGGCTATTTTGAATAGTTATGATAAATATGTGTTTGCATACATCACTTTTGTGTGATGCTGTCATTTCCTTCAGGTCTATGGCCGGGAGTGGTATAAGGTTCAATCCTTGTGATAGGCAAGGACTCAGAAGCCAGAAAGTTATCAGCTTGCCTGTCATAGAGTTATTAAGTGATAAAGACAGAACATTAGAAATATTTATAGACCATATGTATGCCGACCTTAATTCCTTCCCCCACTATCAGTGGGTTTGATCATTTCCTTCTATGAAATATAAATCTGATCATTTTTGACCTCCTGGGACATAGATCTCCCACCCTTGAATTTTAGTAAACTGTACACTCATTTCACCTTAATCATCACAAAATGACTAAGTCTCTGTATGATCATCCCAAGATGTATCATTCTGTGTTGTAACAGCCTTGACCACATCCCAAGTTTCTGCCCTATCCATATTCTTCAGGCCTCTTCGTTCATCATCTGTTCTGTTCTTCTTGGTTTCCTAATACCCTGTATTACATGGTCAGTCATCTTCAACAATGCCCCGTTTTCTGGTTCAGTCATGTGTCCAATAGTGATGTTTCAGTTAAAGATGGACTACCTACTGTTAGATTGCATTGCCTAGATATTTATCCATTCTTCATCTGTGTAGTCATGCTCTGTGTTTGTAAGATGATATTGCCAAATCATGCAGTTCCCAGATGGCATCTGCTAAGCCAGGCACCACATAATACATACATTATACATTAGATATAGTTGTCCTTATTGCAATCACTTCCAGTTTTGAACAATTGTGGTTCATTTCTTCATTTTAGAATTTCTTTTATCTTTGATGTAGTCATCTCCAAGACCTGGCTCAAAGGCTTTTCTGTGAAAGCTTGGCTTCCTGGTCAACCTCAGTAGGCTGTTCTTTTCACTTGTATTTCTGTTAGGCTTTGGGAAAATGCTGCTTCTGGACTTCTTGTTTTCTCCCTGTCCCTTTCCTGGTGTATTATGGGCAATCCTCATGCTTTTT
The DNA here is from genome assembly GCA_028551405.1 of Uromys caudimaculatus. Taxonomy (NCBI): domain Eukaryota; kingdom Metazoa; phylum Chordata; class Mammalia; order Rodentia; family Muridae; genus Uromys; species Uromys caudimaculatus. The sequence goes on from CM052713.1 coordinate 6,802,948, forward strand.
GAATACTGGTAATATCCTAATAACAGAAGAGCAAGGGTCTAGGTTCAAATCTGAGTTCTGTTACTTGCTGTTTTCTTGACCAGTCTTTCTGAGGCAGTTTCCTTATCTTCTTGGAAGATTGGCTGAGTTCAATCGATTGGAGGTGGTATAGTAAGTGCTCTGAAAATCTTCTGTCCCTATCTGAGCACAGTTTTCCAGCCTCACAAAGGTTTGAACTCGGTGTTCATAGGTAAACTGTGAACAGAAAAGCTTATCAGTCCTGGTGGTGTAGCAAGAGAAAGCATAAATGCTTTTTGCACAGGGTAAGAATCCTGCTGCTTCAAATTTAATTTCTCTGGTACTCATCTGCATAACAATTGTCTAAAATTAAATAAGATCCTTATTTCACTTACCTTCAAACTTTATACAGTGCTCGATATACTTCATTCCTAATCAGTTAGAATAAAGTTAATGTGTTTTCGGAAGCAATGGTAACGCTTAGAATGACAGTTGGGAGAACTAATAACTTAGAAGCATTTAGAAACTATCATAAGGTGGACTCTGCAGTAAAGTACATGGGCAAGGGTCACAATTTTATGTAGAATATGAGTCAGTTAATACCTGTGCTGATGGGTCCTTTAGTGGTTTTGAAGTTACAGCTTGTGAGGTCTGAGCATGGGTTCCCTCAAATAAGCCTACTTCATAGTCAACTATGATCATGGTCAGTGCTCAACAAACAGTTCATCTCTGATTTCACTGTGGGGCTGATTTTGTTCCCAGAGTGATATTTAGTAATTGCTGCAGGCATTTTCTGTTGGGGCTGAGAGAGAGAATGCCATTGATATCTGTTGGGTAAACTTCAAGGATGACTAAACATCATTTCATGCAGCACTCTACAACTGAGGATTATCCCTACCAAGTCCTGGTGGTTCAGCAATCAAAACTCAAATCTAATGAAACGTGTAAAACCTCACCCCTTTTCATCTAATTTAATGACAGCACCATTCTAAAAACTCTTTCTAACAGAAAGAAGCTCATGGCAAGAAACTACATTCCTAGAAGTAAATTTAATCCAAATTACTCCCACATTAACTACAAGAAGACACATGTGTTGGACAAATATCATGTTTATCCCCTTGAATCTTAGCACACCATATCATCTCTGACTCTGAACGGAACATGCCTACTCAGCAGCCAGGTCAGAGCAAAGAGGGGACATAGTGTCTATATGAGGTGGGTCAAACTATCTCCAGTAGGGAAGAAAGAGAGGCAGATGTGGCTGCTGACTTTTCAAGAAAATTACCTCTCCCACTCCTTGACTGACATGAAGAAAACTGCTCTTTTTCAGCCCTTCATGAACTTATTCATTAAATTTCAGTAGCAGGTTAATAATCATTATGTGCCTTTCAGAAATTCAAATTGTTAACTGTGATATTTAATACGTCTTTGGAAAAATTGGAACATCTATGAGGCACACAATTCCAAATGAACTGAAAGGTCAAAATATGACTTACTTACTTAGGAACAGATCCTTGGGAATGATCTGTTCCTAAAATAGACTTCTCTGCAAGGGATTGGTTCTGCCATTTCCATTGAGGATGTGCTTTTATTCATTAGGATGAAAATTGCGAAAACTTTCAAAAATGATTAAATTAAATAAAAATTTTACTTGCAAAAAAAATTTAACATTTTTCTTCCTATTCTTTCTTAAGTTGTTGTCTATATATGATCCTGTGAGTATACTTCAGGCAATATCTGTCCACCTCTGTGTGTGTCCACAATGAAGAACACAAAGGGAATTAACATTGGTACACTTAGTAAGAAAAACATCTTCTGTGAGATCTATCTCTGGGATGTTTGGAGCATTGAAATGTGGTTGCTTTTGTCCCACTCTTTTGTTTCTTGCACATCAAATAATGTATAACTTTTAGGTAATTCAAGGATGCACTTACTATAGTTAGATGATCCATATACAAATTATTTTATTATTTTAAAAGGAAAATATCTACTTTAAAACCGTTTTTTCTTAACCACTTAAATTGACCTGAGGAGCTTTGAGCGGTACGAGTCATATTGACTCACGTCTTCCCATCTCTGTCTTCCAGGGTCTTTGGGGCTGCAATACTTCTCACCTCTACCCTCAATATGCTGATCCCATCCGCAGCCAGAGTGCATTATGGATGTGTCATCTTTGTTAGGATATTGCAAGGACTTGTGGAGGTAGGAACTACAGGGTGGCATCATTTCAAGTTTGGGTGCAACTGAAAGCTGCATGTTTACTTTTGTCTTTATGGATAAGCAGATATTAATTGTGCTGCATGTTAAAATAAGAAATGAAGCATTGGGAACGTAAGGTGATCTATGTACTTGGTCCTCAAACCCACGGCTCCATGCATGCATGCTAAACAGCATTTGCTCCCATACCACTGAGCTACACCCCTTAGACTTGAACATATTTTTTTAAAAAGATTAATCTTTAAATTAGTTTTCATTTACATATGGGTGTGTATTTCTGCATGTGTGTATGTATATTTGAGTGCAGGTACCAAAGGAGGCCAGAGGCATTGAATCCCCTGGGGCTGGAGTCATAGACAAATTGTGGATAGGTGAAGAGAACCAAACTTAGGTTCAGCTTAACTGCTAAGCCATCATCTCTCCATCCCTCTCGAGATATTTATCCTAAATTTCTGTTTTTCTTTAATACACTGAAGTGTTTAACATTTTTTTAGCCCTGGATCTTGATGTAGTATCCAGAAAACTTTGAAGGACTGCGATTTAAAAATCTGAGTTTGACCTACGAACAGTCCTTTCTCCACATGGAGTGTGACAGAAATAGACAAATAATGTGACTATAAAAACACTGAGAGGATTCTTCTTTCTTCCAAAATGGAAAACAATATGATATAGTCAGAACTATAGAAAGGGCTAGTTATTTTTAATGTCATCTTCTAGATGGTTGAAATGCTATCTAGAGTCCTTGCATTTGGGGAATCACTCAATGCAGTGCCTTACAAAAAGGTGTCCAAATTTCACAAAATGTTTAGACTCATAGGTAAACTGATTATCAGAGAGTTTTATCTTTCACTCTAATAAGAAAATTAGGATGAGAGAAACCCCTGGTGGGTGGGAGCATCTGAAGAGACTGTGTGTGGAGCTTTTCAAATGGGATTCCATGGGTTCACCACGAGCCATAGATTAGAAGCAGGCTCAGTGGAGGGGATGTGCTAACTTCCTAGTGGCTCTGTATCCTAAGTGCCCATGTCTGTTTTCCCACCACAGGGTGTCACCTACCCAGCCTGTCACGGGATATGGAGCAAGTGGGCCCCTCCTTTGGAGAGGAGTAGGTTGGCTACCACCTCCTTTTGTGGTGAGCATTATGCTGCTGTGGTTGGCTAACAGTTAGGGAAGACATGGGTAATAACTCAAAGTTTGATAAACACATTTACAAAGTATTTGGTTTTGGACCACTGTTTTCATTTTCATTGGCATCTTTAAACCAGCTTTTCTTTATGCTTTGTATTATTTTGGGAGTTGAACCATTCTCAAATATGCTAACTGGTGGTTTTGTCTTTATTTATTTTTTTTATTTTTGAGATAGTTATGTAGCATGGACTAGCCTGAAACTCCCTATGTACATTAGGCTAGCCATACAAAGTGTTCACAAAGATCTTCCTGCCTCTGCCTCTTGAGTCCTGAGATTAAAGGCAAGCACCACTATCACTAGCAACCTTAAAATAAATTGGGGGGGGGTGTCTCAAATAGGCAAGAAAAGTCCCACTCCTAAATCATAACAAGATACAATACAAATTCACTTTAAGATTCAGAGCTGCTGCAAATGTCCATCAATAATAAAATATCAGCAATGTTATTAGCTATAGATGTTGATTTTGTAAACATTAAGGTTTAAAACAAAGGCATTAAATGTTGCAGTTTTTGGCTCTGAATCTGAGATGCTGTTTTCACAATCATTTTTGATACGTTTTAAAATGAAAGTAGAAAACACCATGCAAAGGTAAAATATGCCCTTCTAAAAAAGATTTATTTCCTTATTTTTTATCTTATCAGTTTGAGTGTTTGTCTGCATATATGTTACTGTATCATCTTTAGTCCCAGTGCCCTCTGTATTAGGGTTCTCTAGAGTCACAAAACTTATGGAGTGTCTCTAAATATTAAAGAAATTATTAGAATGACTTACAGTCTGTAGTTTAACTAGCCCAACAATGGGCAACTGTGAATGAGAAGTCCAAGAATCTAGTAGTTGCTGAGTTCCATGAAGCTAGGTGTTTCAGCTGGCCTTCTATATAAGCTGGAATCCTGAAGAAGTAGGCTCCAACAGATGTGCTGACAAGTAAGTGCAAGCAGGTGAAGAAGAAGCCTTCCTTCTTCCATTGTCCTTATGTAGGCCTCCAGCAGAAGGTACATCCCAGATTAATGGTGTGTACCACCACGCCTGGATCTAAGTTGCTCTTTACTTGGAACTTGCTCTGTTCCAGGCTGGCCTTAACTCAGATATCTACTTGCCTCTGACTCCTGGGATTAAAGGTGTCAACCAACTTGCCTGGGCTTAAACTTTTCATGGCCACTATGCCTCAAGATCTGGATCAAAAGCATGTGTCTTCCAGCCTCAAGAACTGGATCACAGGTGTGCCCTCCCTTTCTGGATTGTAGTTCATTCCAGAAGTAGTCACATTGACAATTGGGAATATCCATCACATCCTTGCAGGCCAGAAAAGAGCATCAAAACTCTTGGAATTGAAGTTATGGATGGTTGTGAACTACTGTGTGTGTTCTGAGAATAGAACACACGATCTTTGCAAGATCAGTAAATATTCTTACCCGTCTCTACAACCCACACCCTTGCTACAGTTCTTCAAATCTCTGTTATGTCCTGCTGCCTAGGTTTGATTCTCGGTATGGTCCTGCAGTTTTGTAGAGGGATGTAGGGTGAACAGGTGTTTGGTGGAGTGGGGTGCAGGCATGCATGTGTGGGTATGTGTTCATGTGAGCCAATCCTAGACTATCCGAGGAAAAACCCACTATTGCTCCCACTTACTTCCCTCCTTCATTCCTTCCCCTCCAGGTTCCTACGCTGGAGCAGTCATCGCAATGCCCTTAGCTGGTATCCTCGTGCAGTACACTGGATGGTCTTCAGTATTTTATGTGTATGGTAGGTCCCATTTAATTACAATAGAGTTATACATAGGCTAAGATAAATATGGCAGCATAGGTCACACAGTTATTTCCTTACTTTCTCATCTTTAAAAAAAACCCTTTATATTCTGAAATTACTATTCCTTCATTGCTATTTCTTGCCTTAAAGAGCAAAAATGTGGCTTAATACTGTACGAAGAGATAGGCTTCTGGCAGTGAGGAGAATAAGGGGTTCTGATGAAAAAGCTGCTGCGCATTTAAGGACTAGACCCAACTCACCTCCCTCTTCTACTGTTGTTTCCTGGCCATGTTCCCGACTCCACCTCCCCAAGCTGAATGAGTGTGGGTGGCAAGAGGATGGTGTCCTGTAGTTCATCCATCGGTTTTGACACAGTATCAATAATTACCAGTCACAGAAGCAGAGATTAAAGTCCACTGAGCTCTCACATTGAAATAAAGATGAAATCCTACTGCAAATATGCTAAGAAGAAGCTGAATGCTTTCCAGACTGCTCTGGAGGTTCCCTTTTCAAGGTGTCTAATATTATCTTTGGGTGTGGGCACAAGCATCTGGAGGATTAGATTAAGCACGTGGTGCTGTACAGCAGTGTCTGGCTGCCTCTGAGTTTGGCCACATTCATTTGTTCTTACCTTGAAATATTCTTAAAATGGCAAGTGCATCTTCCTAGAGAATTCTGCCCAATAGTGAAGAACCCATTAACAGATTTTTGGATCGGTGAATGCTCTACACTGTGAACCATGTATGTTTTTGCATATCTCTGTCTCTCTTTGTCTCTCTATCTCTGCCTCTGTCTCTGTCTCTCTTTCTTTCTGTATGTGTGTGAATGCATTACATGTATGCCATGGTATATATATAGGGGTCAGAGGACAACTTGTAGAAGTCAGTTCTCTCTTTCCACCATGTGGGTTCTGAGAATGGAACTCAGATTTGATAGAAAGTGTCCTTACCTGCTGGGCCATCTTAGAGGATCCCTAGAGAGAATTCTAAAAATCAGATTTTAAGTCCTACTTTTCTGTTGTTTGGGTCTCACAAGATTCTGATTCTACACAGTTTATACATAGCATGGCTAGTTACTACCCTGGTTTTGGCTTAGTTCATTACTTACTTGAAGATTTGATGAGACTCTTACACTCATACACACGTCTCAAACGTTAATTGTTTCTAGAAAAAGAAAGAAAAAAAGAAAGAAAGAAAGAAAGAAAGAAAGAAAGAAAGAAAGAAAGAAAGAGAAAGAAAGAGGGGGCATGGAGGTGGGAGAGAAGTGGGGATGATCTGGAAGGAGTTGGAGGAGCAGAAACTGCTCAGAAAATGTAAGAAAAAATTATTTTCAATAGAAATATATTTTAAATTTAAATAAGTCATTATGTCTTCTTGAATCTCATTTAATATTTATCATTTACTATGAATCAAAGGATATGCAGTAGATATTTGAAAAAAACATACAAAGCATGTTTGCTTGTGTTCACAACAAAAACTGGATCTTGAAGAGCATGTTCAGTTTTTGTTTTAGAAATTAGTGTGAACAGGGCAGTGCTGGTGCACGCCTTTAATCCCAGCACTTGGGAGGCAGAGGCAGGTGGATTTCTGAGTTCAAGGCCAGCCTGGTCTACAGAGTGAGTTCCAGGATAGCCAGGACTACACAGAGAAACCCTGTCTCAAAAAACCAAAAAAATAAAAAATAAAAATTAAAAAATTTAAAAAATTAAAAATTAATGTGATGAAATTTAGACAGTAGAGTAAATGGAAGAAGATAAAAGCTACAACGCACCAGGTGGGCCCGGGGCCCAGTACATGGTTGCGATGGACAGAGTGGTACAGGGTACACTTGATGAGTTCAGCTAGTGAGCATCGTGAACAGTTAGAGGCATCAGAGGCACTCTGCTAATCTTTACCAAATTACAGAACTCTCACTAATCAGATGCTCAAAGTGTGACCTCCACTGCTCTGGGCAACATAACAACATCTCTCCTTTACCTACTTTTTGCCAACTACTTATATATCAATTACTTTTTAACAGGGTCTTGTAGCATACACTGCAATCCCAGCACTTAGGAGGCTAAGTCAAGAAGACTCTGATTTAGAGGTCATGCATGCTAGAGCATATAATAGGACCTTGCCTCATAAAACAAAAATCTTTTCCATTTTGTAGTGGAGGTTTGAAGTGACTCTATTGCTCATTGAATCATACAATCAACAAACAACACAGTTAGTATTTAAGTTTATGAAAATCCTGTGTGTGTGTGTGTGTGTGTGTGTGTGTGTGTCTGTGTGTCTGTGTGTCTATGTGTGTGTGTGTCTGTCTGTGTGTGTCTTTCTGTGTGTGTGTGTATCTCTCTCTCTCTCTCTCTCTCTCTGTGTGTGTGTGTGTGTTTCACATAACATCTGGCCTCAAATCACATCTACTTCCATGTTCAGTAATTAAAGGGAAGACAGCACATCAGCAGCTGTGTATGTTGTTAAGGAAGTTGTCTTAGAGAGTAAATAGACGAACATGAAGTATTAGTGAGCTCAGGAGCATTTAGATTGTTACCCAAGGGATGAAGGGAAGAGTCTGAAAGAAAAATGCGAAGGCCTCCTAGCAGCGGGGAGAGCAGGATAAATCACTTGGAGTTCCTCAACCTGTCGGGCTTACAAATTTATAATGCACAGCAAGAATATGTGTTCATTGCAAGAATGATGAATAAAGATGAGGATTGAAAGGGCCTAGGGATGTATCTTAGTCAGGGTTTCTATTCCTGCACAAATATCATGACATAAAAGCAGGTTGGGGGGGAAAGGGTTTATTCAGCTTACACTTCCACATTGCTGTTCATCACTAAAGGAAGTCAGGACTGGAACTCAAGCAGGTCAGGAAGCAGGAGCTGATGCAGAGGCCATGGGGGGATGTAACTTACTGGCTTGCTTGCTTCTCCTGACTTGCTCAGCTGGCTTTCTTATAGAGCCCAAGACTACCAGCCCACAGATGGTACCACCCACAAGGGGCCCTCCCTCCTTGATCACTAATTGAGAAAATGCCTTACAGCTGGATCTCATGGAGGCATTTCCTCACCTGAAGCTCCTTTCTCTGTAATAACTCCAGCTTGTGTCAAGTTGACACACACAACCAGCCAGTACAGGATGTAACTTCTTTCAGTCCCCAAGAATGAACAACAAAGTTTGAGCTAGGATACACAGTGTATAGCCACATTACATGAAGGTATTTCCATGTTAATTGTAGAGGCCTTTGTTAATAGAATATGGTCATTTAGGCTAGCAAACTCATTATTTTACTTCAAAACTATTTATGGTCTTTACAAGTGCCAGTCAGAGAGGGGAACAGACATTTCTCCCTCTCTGGAAAGTTAAACCATTTTTATATATATTGAAAGTCAGCAAATAAGAAACGTATTTGTCATCCCTCATTCCATGGAATTCTCCAAACATAAGAATGTGGTCTTGACACACCAAAGAATATATACACTGAGGGACCCATGGTGCTGGCCACCTATGTGGCAGAGGAGGGCCTTGTTGGCCATTAGGGGGAAGAGAGGCCCTTGGGCCTGACGGTGTTAGATGCCCCAGTGTAGGGATTTGCTAGGGAGGGAAGATGGGAGTGGATGGGTGGGTGGGGGAGCACCCTCATAGAGGCAGGGGGATGGGGATGGGATAGGAGGTTTCCAAAGGGGAAAACATTTGAAATGTATATAAAGTAAATATCCAAAAAAAGATGTGGTCTTGTACAATATCCTTCTGTTGTATGGCATTGTGTCTGTCTGGAACAGCTTAGGAATGGAATATAGGATGTGTGACTAAATTTCCCACTGATATCATTTAGTAGCAGCTTGTAAGTTTTCCATAGATAAGTGCTGCTCAATTAGAGGCAAAGATACCAACCATAGCATTAGTCTTTGAAAAATCTGATGTCCAGAGATTGAAGACAGAAAGCAGTGATTAAAGTCAGCTGCCCACACCCTGCCAAATGGTTCTCATCGAGATTATTATATGTCTTCAACCTTTAGCCGTTAACTGTATTTCTGATAACTGTTTTTGATCTTCTTCTTAATCGTTTCTTGCAGGAAGCTTTGGCATGGTCTGGTACATGTTCTGGCTTCTGGTGTCTTATGAGAGCCCTGCAAAGCATCCTACCATTACAGATGAAGAACGTAGGTACATAGAAGAGAGCATTGGAGAGAGCGCAAATCTGCTAGGTGCAATGGAAGTAAGCATTTCATTATGGTGTCTATACCTATTTTTATTGTTCATCTTACCTTCCTGGACTAATCATGTTACAGGTCCCTATCTTTCTCTCAGCCTCTCTCCCCCTCCCTCCCTCCCTGTCTCTCTCTCTCTCTTCCTCCATCTCTCTCTCCCTACCTCAATCCATTCTCCCTAGCCTCCATCTGGAATAATTACTACCTTCTTCTCAAAGAAAAAGTAGATGGCTTAAGCAGTGGTTCTCAGCCTGTAGGTCATGACCCCTTTTGGCAAACCTCTATCTCTGAAAATATTTACATTATGATTCATAATGGTAGCAAAAATACAGTCATGAAGTAGCAACAAAAATAATTTTATAGTTGATGGTATCACTACAAATGAGGAACTATATAAAGGGTCACTGCATTAGGAAGGTTGAGAACCACTGAGCACTGGGTAAGAGGAACAACATAGTCTCTGGCTTTCCACTTCCTGTATCCCATTTCCGTTTAAGTGCATGGTATCTCTCTGCTTACGAGGTTGCATATGTCCCTGTCACTTCAAAATAAATTTTAAAATAAGATCAAATGGAAGTAGAACTTGTATTTCAAGTTCTTTTAAGCATTTTTGGACCAAATTCTGCAGACAACAAAGCAGGCAGCATAGTCTCAGATTGTTTTTCCTGAACACCGCTAACACAATCAGCAGTGGTTCTCTGACATCAGCTGCATTGCCCCAAGAATATGTGGCCAGGGAGTTCCAACAGAGGGCACCCAAAATACCCCAGAAAGAGAACTAACAAGGGAAGAAGAGTACTGCATACCAGCAGTACCAGACCAATGTGCTTCTTAAAGGAACCAAGAGCAATGCAAGTTCAGGTGTACAAGAGAATGTAATGTATTTTTGACCAGCAGCAAGGAAATCAACACACAGGGATTATTAGAAGGTTTAATGAATATGTCTCAGGGATGAGGCATATTTCTTTCAGAGTTTGGGGGAAATACCCTGGCATGAGACTGTTCAAGGCCTGAGCTTGAATTATAGCCTCCTAGGAAGACATGCAGTAGGGGCACAGATAGGGGACTATGTTCCTCAGGGTCCAGAGAGGTCTTACACAGGTGCAACCAGAGTTGATATCTTGTCCTGTTTACTTTACTTTTGTTTTTCTGGACAGTTTCAAACCTTTGTCCCATGAATGTGTCATATTCTCTTCAGTAATGATCTATCAGATCTAATACAATCAGCAGTGACTCTCGGACACTGCCCAACTCATGGCCACACTCAAATTTCTAATACCCAGGCCACTTTCTAATACCTGTGGGAAGTAATATGCCTTCATCTTTTTTAGTCTCTTGTTCTAAGTGTGGATCCAGCGAAAGATTACAGGTTACAAAATATATATGAAAATGCAGGAATCATATATAGACAACTTGCTCTCAAAATCACATTTCCAAATAACAGAACACTGTCAGAATGTCTAACATCTGCTTGTAATTCCTGTTGATTTTTAAGGCATAAAGTAAGATAGTTAGGGGCTGGAGAGATGACTCAGTAGTTAAGAAAGAACACTCACTGTTCTTCCAGAGAGCTAAGGTTCAATTCCCAGCACCTACATGGCAGCTCACGACCATCTGTAACCCCAATTCCAGGGGATATGATGCCCTCTTTTGGCATCTGTGGGGTCCAGGCACACATAAGGTGCACATACATACACTGAAGCCAAATGTGCATACATACAAGGTAAAATAAATAAATCTTTTAAACATTGACAGTTTTCTCTTCCTGTTGGGGAAGTTCTTTACCACATGAAGAATGTAGTTCTCAGGAAAGATAATTCTGACATGACCAGCGCAAAATTCTCCCAGCAGGAAAGATGCTGCCTCTTAACAATTCAGCTATGCCTCTTTCACACGCGGGTCTCGCAGTGCATGCACTCCTGTCTTTGGGCATTTTTATTTATCTGGGAAGTACTTTCGTCATTTATGACATGTAGGATTAAAAAGAAAATTCCTATCCCTTGGAGCTTACCTATCTTGCTCTCACAATACAAGTATTTACCTAAAGCGACAGTGATTATTATGTTACTGGTATGGATTTCTTCTCTTTTTTTGGTATTACATATATTTGTGATCACCATGTGATTTCTTAATATTTTCCATTTGAAGTGATTTTTGCCACTCTGAGTACCACAGCTTCATAGCAACAATCATGGGAGTCAACACTCAGGAAGAATTACTAAATCTTTGTGGAGAAATTTTGCTTCCTGTTTGGATCATTTTATCATGTTCAGGACACCATAAACACTAATTGAGGTTATTTTTGAAGATTATTTCTTTGGCAGGTGTACTTTCATCTTCAAGATAAGGTGATTAAGAAAGTATTTGTGACTATGAGAAATAGTTTGAAGTTTAAAATATTAAGTGTAGGAGGTTTAAATTGTAAAGGTGTTATTTATAAAAACAGCAATTTTCTCTAAGCACTTTTTGTTTTCATTTTGAAAAGACTCAAGTGGAAATAGCTGGAAATGATGCCTAGGCTGTACTCAGCACCACAGGACTATTTCAGGAATTTGTACCTCAGTGCCATAAATATATTAATCTTCACTGTCAAGACAATTCACAGATAGATGATGGCTTAGCTGACTTCAGGGAGGCAGGCAATAACCTGCTCTGATTTTCTTTGTCTTGTGCAAATATATTGAATGTTCAGCATTTTGATAGCACAAAGCCACCCATTTGGCAGCATTTTGCTGGACGGTGGCGGAAGCTGCTTTAAACTCTTAGAAATTAGAACCCAGGGTTTAGGAATTTATTTTCTATGTACATGAATTTGCATATTTTAAAAACTAGACTAAATCAGAAAAATAGATTGGTATTTTCTTTCTTCTGTTAATGATTATTCACACACCTAAGGTTCACTGGGATGCCATAGCTATCAATTAATTATCTCATGTTAGTGTTCCATCCTATGAGCCCAAGGACAGACAGCACCGATTTAAGTCAGAAAATGCTGACACAGAGTAACTCTCATTTGGGGCTTTCAGAAATTCAAGACCCCCTGGAGGAAGTTTTTCACGTCCATGCCAGTCTATGCGATAATTGTTGCAAACTTCTGCAGGAGTTGGACTTTTTATTTACTGCTCATCAGTCAACCAGCTTATTTTGAGGAGGTTTTTGGATTTGAAATCAGCAAGGTATGTACAAATTCACCCTTATTAAAATATTAGATAATATTTGTACTTAAGCCAAAAGTTTGTCTTCTAGCCTTCATGATTTACTGCCAAGAGGAAAGCGCACGTGCATACGTGTGCATGTGCATGTGTGTGTGCACGAGTGTGTGTGTGTGTGTGTGTGTGTGTGTGTGTGTGTGTGTCCATCCTACTCTATTCTGTTGCCACTAGAAATCTCTCTCTATTCTGGGGATCCAGGCAAAAAGAATCTTGTCTCTGCCTTTGTGTAGTTTCCATCTCAGTGGGTCTGAACACCAATGCAATGTTTTCCCCACAAACAAATGTAACATCCTTTAGTCCAAGGCAAGTTAGAGTCCATGACCATTAACAGGAGCCTTCTCCGCTCTTCTTCTTACCTCAGGTCTAGTCATATGATTTCACCACAACTCTACTATCCTCTTATCTGTAGGATTATTAACAAATATACTAACCATATATCAGACCTGCTAACAAGAAAGGTCACCCATTCTAATGGAGCAGTGCTGAGGCTTCTACCAACCTCCTCTCTTCATGTGTTCTCAGAGATCTGTCCAATTGAAAGACACACTTAGCAAATCCAAAGTCTGAAAATGTCCTTGTTCATCCAATTTACTCTAACAAGCATTTGCTGAGTCTGTTATAGGACACTTTGTGTTATTCAATAATAAAACCTGACTTCTCTCCCCCAAATGTTTGCAACTTTGTAGTAGCAGACAGAACTCCTGTGTTACCAATTCACCTGCAAAAGGTGTGAGAGGCATACGGTTATAGATACAGTAATAAAAACATTCCCAGATTTTCTATAAGGAGAACTCAACTTTAATTACTTCTTTTGTATAGGGATATGGAATTCTGTAAGGTTTTTTTTATATTCATGAATAATCTCATCTGGTAGACCAGATGGATAGTTGTCATCATTTCTGTTTGGCTGCTGGTAAAACAGAACTGAGGGCAAATTATTGAAATCCCCTAATGATAAACTAACTACAAGCTTAGATACTTCATTTCTGTTTCAATTCCCATTAGTGTCATACATCAGGTAACCTGCACATCCCATCACATACTTAGCAGGTCAGTGTTGAGTGCGAGCTCTGAGCTCTCTGCTGAGTCTCACATCCATTTAACGTTGCTGGCAATGGTTTTGCTGGCTCTCCTTGTGTTGTTACATAAGTCCAGCTGGGCTTGGGCTGTTCATATTGTGTCTCTACTTGAAAGGCTATCTGAGAGTAGGCTAGAGACAGCCTGAGCCTGGTACTTGCCGGCCTAAGAGCTCTTTTGAAGCGGCTGTTTCTACGGAAACAGTCAGTTTCTCTGTCGCTAAGAAGAATAGGTGCTGCAGGCAGGCCTCTTCTCCCTGGAGCTGATCAAACGTTACAGAGCAGCGTGGAGACCTCTGAGAGTATCACACCTCTCAACAAAGACTGTTGGAGGTGTGAGTCCATTTTCATAATCTAGGACAAATGCGACAGGCAAAGGCTATTAATAAAGCCAGGATTCGTTGGGATGGGGAGAGGTGCCAACTGATGATAATGAAGTGATCTTCCTGGACTTGTGTCTCCAATTAACTGAGAATATTAAATAAAATCAGGGCAAGTTTGCAAAAACTAAATGAACTTGCACATGGGTGGATTAATTCACTTGCTATTTTAAAGTGAAAATTGTGCATACATTCTACATGCAGTGTGGAGTGAAGATTTTTATTAAGCTGATCAAAATTGTTTCAAATTCTCCAACTTACCGGAAAAAAATTGGGAGGAGGGCATGATAGGAAACCCAGGTGTGTCTAGGTCATGTGGCTTTGAACCTAAGGTAAGCTTTATAATGAAGTATTGGCCTACAACTTGCGGTTGATTTTTTAATAATCATCACCCTTAATTTTGTTATCTATGGGTGAGAGATGTAATACTATCTTTTAGAAGTGAAGCAGATATTATACAAATAAAATTCTTACGTAGATGGTGGCTTTCCAAAACCTCATTAAGCCAAATATCGTATAGATAGAACCACACAGG
>CM052713.1:6817591-6839855 GCA_028551405.1 Uromys caudimaculatus
AGAGAGAGAGAGAGAGAGAGAGAGAGAGAGAGAGAGAGAGAGAGAGATTGACCTAATGTATGCACACATGTCACACATGTAAGTGAACTATATTAGTTCTCTCTCTCTCTCTCTCTCTCTCTCTCTCTCTCTGTGTGTGTGTGTGTGTGTGTGTGTGTGTGTGTGTGTGTGTGTGTGTGTGTTCCCCTATACTAGAGATGGCAAATCAGGACAAAGTCAATTTTAGGATTTTAATGCACATCTTTGAACCTCAGAATATAGGGTTTAAAATTAGAGGAGACATTTGTTTCCTTTGAGCTCTTTCGTTAGAGAGGCTATGCTTCATGCTCTGCCACCTGACAGTTTCAAAATGAGGTTTAGACAGAGTTGCCATCCAACTGTGACCAGAGAGACACACAAAAGGGAGAACTAGTGTCAGAGAATTTGGGATTACTAAGAAGATTCTTAATAGCCAGCTCACTCTCTGAAAACTTTTAAACAATGAGCCAACTAATTACGATCCTAGAGGGGATGGGTCAGTGTGTGCACCACTTATTCATAATAAGTTACCAGAGCTGACAAGTCCTACAAGGGACAAATTTTTAGGAAGTTTTGCCTAAGAAAATAGAAGAGTCCATACTTCCAAGTGCTGAAGCACAAACCAAAATGTACCTGTTTGCATGACAGTTCCTGGCACTGCTGTTTCTGACCCTGATAAAAGAGTAATAAATAACTGTTTTTAACTTTGTTCTCTGCTGACACACAGTGATAAAGATATTCATTCAGATGGATAGTGAGTAGCTGAGGCTGCCCAGGGTAAGACTTTTTCAGGTGTGAAACACTTTATATAGACACAGGAAGTGTCACTCTCAAGCAGGGAGTCTGCATTTATAACATGAAATGATGGCATGGGACTCCAGGGGAAAAACATTATGTGTTCTCCTCAGCATCTTCCAGATTTACACTGAATTTTGATGGATATCTACTGTGACCAAGATGTTATTCTCAAACCAATAATACTTGGCGTTCATTCAGTTTGTCTTATATCTTTATTTATGTTGTATTTACTGAATACCCACTGGTAAGCAAACAAGCACACTCACACACTGTATCCTATATAAACCTCTTTTTCTTTTTCTAGGTGGTGGCCTAGTTTTTAAAGCACACATGCTATGAGCTCAGTCTTTGAGTGTTGACAGAACCGTTTAAAACTTGCCCTTTTCAATCTCAGTGTCCTCATTCAATAATAAAATCCCAGAAACTTCCACCCCAGGTAGATGACAGAACTCAACACTTGAAGCATTTAATCTGTCTTAGAACACTTCTCCCAATTAGTCATGGCCACAACCCTCCTTGTGAGTGTTAATAATTAACTGCTGTGTGCCACTGTAAAATAAAACTAGACTGTACATCTCATAGTTCCAATAATCCAGCAGAAAGTCTTTCTCTCTCTCTCTCTCTCTCTCTCTCTCTCTCTCTCTCTCTCTCTCTCTCTCTCTCTCACACACACACACACACACACACACAATCACAGTCTTTTCCTTGCCACAAGGTGTGCTTCAAAATATACTCAAGTGAGAAAATCCATTCATATGGTAATAACCCATTTAAAATGTGATTTTTTTATATGCTCCCCAATACTTAGGGAACCGCCTCTTGTTCATAATTGTTAAAAATTATATTGAAGGCATGCTAGATTTGAGATAGTCCTAATTTCTATAAAATCAGTTTAGAGTCTGCATACCATGGTGACCAAATGACTCAAACTGAAGAACTTGTGAGCAATTCACTTAACATAAATGAAACCTATGCTATAATATTTAGAAGAGGTGTCTTAAACGTAAATATGTAATCTTTTGCCCTCTCAAGAAAATAGAAATTTAAATTCACCCTTTTGAAAGGCAAAAGCATCTTTTCCCGGAGATCGCCACCCCTCCCCCACAAACCACCTTCTTCCTCTCACTAAGGATGCATTTATGCAAACACACTTAAAAATATGAACTGGAAAAGCCAGTGTGACTCACTCACTCACTGACAAGACTCAGGAGGGTTGATTCACAAACTTAGAGCACACTGAATCATAACGTAGCAATAAAAAAAATGTTCTTCTGTAAGAATACAAAAAAAAAAAGGATCAAAGTAAATTTACTTAGCTTTCATGGTTTGTTCTGTGGACATTACTGCTTGTTCTAGGAAAGACAGTGTGCACTTGGAGACAGTGTTTTGCCACAGGAGTGGATGAAGACAGACACAAAAAGCGAGGGTCATTCAATTACCCTCATCCCCTACTCTCACTACTTTTCTTCTCTCTGGCTTTTGTCAGGTTGGCATGTTATCTGCTGTCCCGCACCTTGTCATGACTATCATTGTGCCTATTGGGGGGCAAATTGCAGATTTTCTAAGGAGCAAGCAAATTCTTTCAACAACTACAGTGAGAAAGATCATGAATTGTGGGGGTAAGTATGTATGGACTGGTAAGCATATATTTCTGTTTTGGGGTCCTGTGATCTACATACATGAATATGATTTTTTTATATGTGCCAGACTACTTTATGCCAGTTTGATATGCATCTTCATAGTTCATTTCAAACCATTTTCTCATGGCCACATTTTTCAAAACTCATTATAAGACACTGCTTAACAATGTCATTTGTATATATTGTAATTAAACCTCTAACCACTAAAACTTTAAGTCAATTTGCATTAGAAAGTACATAATGGATGCTCCAATAATCTGTGGCACAAATTATTAAAACTATGTCTCTCTGAGGTAGACTGTCCAAGTTGGTCTGAGTGAGAATTGTTAGAGTTTTTGTTTCACTAGTAGTTTTATTGTTGAGTTTAGTCTGACTTAGGCTTGTACAGGTTTTGTGCATATTGACCCAGCGACTGAGTTCATATGTGCAGCTGCCCTTCTGTCATCCACTGCCTCTATTTCTTATAATCTTTCTGTGACCTCTTCCACAAAGATCCCTGAGCATTTGAAGAGGGGTGTGTGTGTGTGTGTGTGTGTGTGTGTGTGTGTGTACAGTATATATGGTTTGTTTAGTGCTGAGAATTCTGCAGTCTCTTATTTCCTGTACCTTGACCCATTTTGGGTCTCTATGTTGATCAACATTTAGTTTAAGCAGAAGCTTCTCTGCTTTCAAAGAAAAGTTAATAAATGGGTTAAGTCATTAGGAGTTGATTTAATAGTATGTTGATTTAGCAGAGTTAATAGTAGAAGGTTCCCCCATAAGACCCATGACTGGTCTAACCTCAGTTTCTTGGTCCATTAATGGTTGTTAATCACATTACTTTATAGCATTGTTGCACTGAACGGAGGCAAGCATAAGTTCCACCTCAGCTAAGGGGACAGTGGCTATTGAGAGCTACTGGGAGAGGGAGAATCAGTTTTACTATAGAGGGTAACTCTTAATAAGTTGACCATGCTCCAGTGGAAGGCCACATACCCAATAATATGTGGGCACCACAAATTTGACATAATAGGTAAAAACAACAACAACAACAACAACAACAACAACAACAAAAAAGGACTCACACAAGGGGTGGGTAAGAAAGTGGGGATGGTGTTGGAAAGATTGGGGGAGGAGATGAATAGGATCAAAACACATTGGAAGAAATTCTGAAAGAACTAATTAAATAATTTTTATAAAAGTTTACAGAAATCTCTGCAACACTCTCCTATGCTTGTCTTCAAAGGTTTTGGCATGGAAGCCACACTGCTTCTGGTTGTTGGCTACTCTCATACTAGAGGGGTGGCCATCTCCTTCTTGGTGCTTGCAGTAGGATTCAGTGGATTTGCTATCTCTGGTAAGGCCCTTCCTTTTTTTGTCTTTTTCTATTACATCTTGATCGTTCCTAGTAATTATCTATGTGCTGGGCAACACTTATAACCTTTAGAAACGTCATTTAGCTTTGTTACTGTCCACCTTTCTCTACACTGAGTGCTTCTTTCTTTGTTATATTTGATCCATTTGTTAAGAGAAAGTTTGAAGTGAGTCACGTTAAGTATTGGAAAAGAAAATGCGCATCCTTTCCTTCCCACGGTGTCCTTGAATGGAGTTTTGAAAATCTGACTGTTAAGCACATAGTATGTACTCAGTATCTTTTAGGAAGATGTGATCTGATGTTCTGTACCAGGTACTTGCTTCTTAGAAGTTTATGTTGCCTTGAGCCAAAGTTTCTGTGTATATTTCAGGTTTCAATGTTAACCACTTGGATATTGCTCCAAGATATGCCAGTATCTTAATGGGCATTTCAAACGGCGTTGGCACGCTGTCAGGGATGGTCTGCCCTATCATTGTTGGTGCCATGACGAAGAACAAGGTAGGAGCGACAGTGTTTCTATGGCCAAAGATTCTCTCATATAGCTGGGGCTTAGCTTTCTTGTTCTCTTTGAGGTAGTGTTTTCTCCACTTTTATTTTTATTTATTTTTTATTTTTTTTATTTTTATTTTATTTTTTCGAGACAGGGTTTCTCTGTGTAGCCCTGGCTGTCCTGGAGCTCACTCTCTAGACCAGGCTGGCCTCGAACTCAGAAATTTGTCTGCCTCTGCCTCCCAAGTGCTGGGATTAAAGGCGTGCGCCACCACCGCCCAGCTTTTCTCCACTTTTAAGTAGGAAGAATAAATGAAGCTCAGAGGGACAGATCTCTCTAGTAGCTCCAATATGGTCCACCTCCCCAATCATTAAGCAAGCTGTTTCTCGAGCTCTTCCAATGTCTACTATTTATTTATTTATTTATTCATGTTAATTAGCCGATCTAGGGCCTTACATAAAATATCGGTCTTTTTTTTTGTTGTCTCTATTGTGACAAGAATATCATCCCCAAGCTATGCAAACGTTTGCCCCTATGTTATAAATTAGATAAACAGCTTTCCCAGCTTTATTTGTCAACCTCAATTCAGATTCCAAGGTAGTTTTATGAGAAAGGCTGTCCTTGTATGTACATGTGGGGCTTCAAACTTGAGGTTTCACAGATGGAAATGAAGAAAATGAATGAGAAAGGCAAGCCAATGGTGAGCTGGCTGAGATGTACATGCCTATCACACGGGCCCTAAGGTGAAAGAGTCAGGAGAATTCTCAGTTCAAGACCACCCTCAGTTACATAGCGAACGCCTGCAATCAAAAAAGAGGCAAACCTAGAGAATAATTAATAAACGTAAAAGGAAATATTCTTAAACTGCAGACTAGAGGTGTATTTGAAATGTTAGTTTCAAACTTTTATCTCGAAATATTAAATAAGAAAGCAAATAGTTTTATTTAGAAGTGTGTCCCAAAGATAGCGCCTTGTGAAAAGCACGCTGACAGAGCATGCTCGCAGGGTGGTTTTCTGGTTTGGGGATTTGCTCTCACAGCTTTGCTTTTCTCACCACAGTCCCGTGAAGAATGGCAGTATGTCTTCCTCATTGCTGCACTCGTCCACTACGGTGGAGTCATATTTTACGCAATATTTGCCTCCGGAGAGAAACAACCTTGGGCAGACCCTGAGGAAACGAGTGAAGAAAAATGTGGCTTCATTCATGAAGACGAACTGGATGAAGAAACGGGGGACATCACTCAGAATTACATAAATTACGGTACCACCAAATCTTACGGTGCCACGTCACAGGAGAACGGAGGCTGGCCTAACGGCTGGGAGAAAAAGGAAGAATTTGTGCAAGAAGGGGCACAAGACGTGTACACCTATAAGGACCGAGATGATTATTCATAACGACATTAGTTGCTGGATTCATTTGTAGTGTTTGTGATTAAATTAATTGTGATTGCACAAAATAATTTTAAAAATGTGGTGTGAACGTGTAAACATATCCACAAAGCAAGTCTTGCTGTTCAAAAAAAATATGAATTCAAAACAGACCATGAGATTCCAATCAAGTGCAATCTGTGGCGGTTGTCACATTTTGCCATTTCCAGTCAGGCCATTCGTCCTTTTGTTTGTGACTTAAAGGTTTCCTGTAGAAATAAGTAGGCATGTGTTGGACCCATCATCACGGTAGAGAGCACAACTACGACAGTTGGCACATGTCATCCTACAGAAGTTAGGAAGCCAAAGCTACTGGATCATGCAAACTGCACTTATTTATTTATTACACTGGACTGCAAAATATCCTAGGGAAATCCTGTCTAGAGACATAGTGGAACTGGAAAGATCGGGTATTTACTATAATAATTATGTGGCTATCTTGGAGTGGCTATATCTTTTAATTGAAGAACTATATTGTGTAGCTAGCAAATTGTACTGAATTATTACTAGGAGTGCACAGTGTGTGATATTTTGTGACCTTCCCAAAGCTTATCTTGTAGTGTTTTGTGAAATGCTTGGACACAAACACTTATTTTTATGAACGGGAGCTTGTAAAGGGAGGAGTATGCTCCATGCTCTCGCATTCACTACCTGACAGTATCAAAACCTTCACATTTCAATAAAATCCAACTATCATGTAACATATCACATAACTTTTTTTGCAAAAAAATATAAGAAGAAATAGACTTCAATGTATTTTTATTACAACTTTGTACTGGTTGTAACTTACATTAGGAAAAATGATTAATATATGTATAATCATAAAGAATCTAATAAAAATTTACTATGAAGATATAACCCTTAAAATGCAATATTAACAACAAAATAAATAGAAAATTTAGATAATCTTCCTTGATAACTAGAGACTATATGAAACTCATGTCACAAAGCTATATATAATATGAAAAGATAAACAGTAGATTGTATATGTAGACAATTTTATTACCTAATGTCCCATTTAAGAGATATTTGTCTTGAGTATATAGTACAAAGTATATTAAAATTATATCTACATCCCTGTATATCTTATACATACCCACTCACACAAACATAACAAATACTTTTCACACAGAACCAAAAACAAGCATACACCTAATGCTGGGTTTGGGGATTGTAATTTCTACTTTCATAGAGTCATAGAATTTTAGATGGGAAAAAAGGCATTTTGCTTGTCATTTCTTAAATATAATTCAACAGGAACTGCACCATTTGTGTACCA
This sequence comes from Uromys caudimaculatus, assembly GCA_028551405.1. Taxonomy (NCBI): domain Eukaryota; kingdom Metazoa; phylum Chordata; class Mammalia; order Rodentia; family Muridae; genus Uromys; species Uromys caudimaculatus. The sequence goes on from CM052713.1 coordinate 6,824,599, forward strand.
AGCAATAAGTGCAAAGCATAAAACCTCCTGTTTGTAAATTTTCCCCATGTTGCTTGTGGTAGCAGTGATTTCTTTCTTTTAAAAAGTTAACATCAGAGCTCTTTCTAATGTTTTGCACTGATAAGAATGCATACCCCAATTTAATGTCAAGTGTCACCTGGTGTGTTTACCTGTCTGTTTGGGTATTTGATCTGTCCAGTGTCCTGTGCTCTTGACTGGAGTGCCCTGCTACTGCAAATATAAAACGTGAAGTTTGTTTCTAAATGCAAACCACTCCTGATCTTAAGAAACTAAAGTCCCTCTCTGCTTTGTGTCTCAGAGTACTATCATGTGACCATAATCTTTGCTGTGCTGAATAAGAAGATGTGAACTGTCTTTTTGTTGCTGCAAAGCAAGCGTTAATAAAATGTTCTATTTACCCTTTTGTAAAATCGGTGCATTAATTTCAGTGTGGTTTGGCTTGTAACTTTAACATTAGCTCACAGATGTTCCAATGATGCCAAATTAGGCTCAAGAGTAACAGACTTGCTAGTTAGCCTTGGGGTTTAATACTCTTCTTTAGATGGGAGACCTGATTCTGTAGGGAGAGTTGAAGCTCAGAAATGAGAGTGTGGGTCAAACTCTATCTTTCAATAACTGTGTCATCACAACTGCTGCCAAATGTAAAGCAAAGTTCGGAAATAAACCTCATCTTGTCAGTTCAACACCGCCACCTCATTTTCATTGCCCATGGAGCCTGAACTAGGTACTGTCAGTCACTTTCAGTGACTGTCCCCGATGTTATGTAAACCCAAAGTAGCTCTCTAAAGTAGGTATTCATGTACTCCCAGTTTAGAAAGAGTAAACAGAGAAGAGCTTTGAAAGTCTAATTTTACAAAAATAAAATACATGTGTTACGCAAACTATTTAGCAGTAAGACATCCGACAGAGGACAGAGGATGTATATCACCTGGAATGAAGTCAGAGCTCAGAGTCCGTATTTCACAGATGTGAAAACAGAAGCCTGTGCTATGACTCATAGTCTATAGAGAACCTCATGGGAGTCAGCTGGGAGTAGGGGGAGCTGGAGAGATGGTTCAGTGACTAAGAGCACATCACGCATTGCCAGAGGACCGGAGTGGCTCCAGGCACTCTGTTGGGTGTCTCACAATCGCCTGCAATTCAAGCTCCATTCAAGGGGTGTGGCAACCTCTTCTGGAGTCTGTAGGCACTGCCCTCACATGTCAGGTGTGCTTGCCCACACAAGGACACATACATGCACACACACGTGTGCACACATGCACATGCACACATAAAATTTTAATTAACTATTTAGAATCTCTGTGTGAAATGACCATAAAATCAGACTCCCAATTCTGTACTGCTTAAAGGATTTGTGTGATGTTGACACCGTTGTTTAATAGCTGAGGGCACTGGAGATCTGCAGGGAGGATCAGACTTGGTGAAGGCAACACAGCTGTTGCTAGAAGATTTAAGTTTTGAAATAAATTATAATTAGGTATGCTATGATTTTTAGCCAGATTTTCTTTGAACAAATTAATTAAATAGGTATTTGCAGTTCAAACACTATCTGAAAAACCACCAACTCTAGTTGCAAGTGAAGAATATAGATTTTCCACCTCCCCCAAACACAAAGACACACACACACACACCACCACCACCACCACCACCACCACCACCATCATCATCATCGTCACCATCATCTGCCTGAGGAGACAGACACCAGGCCAAGCCTAATGCTTAGGCTGGCTCACACACTGTCTCTTTATACCTCAAAGACTGCTAGCACCAGGCACGCACCCAATTCCACTGCACAAGCCTTGCATTTTTCTAATAATATTGTCTCAGTGCTGTCTCCAGCTAAGTAGCACCGCTGTCCCCTTCATTTCTCTCATCATAGTCAGATAGTTCCTGGCTTCCTTTCTTCTCCTAGTCATCATGTCACGCACCAGAAACTTTGCATTTCTGACCTACTTTCCTATAGCATCCCTCGTTTTATTCTCATTTTTATTTCTAAAATTGAAAAGGCTTTTGTTGTTGTTGTTGTTGTTAGTATTTCTGTTTCCTAAGTAAGAAGTCATTACTGTGGTAGAACTTAACTTCCTGAAGATTCTGCAGAATAGAAGACTGATCCTGCAAGAACTTCCTTCCAAGTCCCCGTGTTCCCATTTTTGGGAATCTGAGGCCGGAGAATTGCTTCAAGTCTGAGGTCCTAGTTTTCTGAGCTGAGTTAAGAAATAGGCTTTGCCCCATTCAAAGAATCCCACAGAGAAGGAGAGAATTGAACCCCTCAGCTTGTTCTCTGGCATCCGCACATGTACCAATATATAAGTCAAAAATGTGACTGATGCTAACTAATAAATATTTACTAAGCCATTCTTTACACTGTACAGGAAGAAGACACAGTTGTAACTTGTAGATATTTGTAATTGCACCTGCAAAGAAGGAAGACAGGGTATGAATCAAAGTTTAACTTTGGCATTTTTATTGAATCTACAGTAAATATGACACAATATCAGTATTTGTTCTGGGAATTCACATGAAGATTTCAATTATATTTTTCTTGACTAAAAATTTTATAAATAAGAATTATCTAGCTAGATATGACATTTTACTCTCAAAAAACAACCCTTATTACTCTCCAGTCCTTTTCCTTATTTATTTTTATTTCTGAGTTGCCAATGGAGACACAGTCATGTGCTTCAAGGACATTTGACACTTTTCTAAATCTAAAAAAATTTAATGCAATCACTCCTGGAAAATGCTTTTAGTTAATAAAGTCAAAGCAAAGGAGAGATTGCACACATTTCTAAAATTCTTCAGCACAAAGCCAACCAATGCATGCACAAGACAATGTCACTGGTGAAGGCTATCTTTCCAGCAGACCTTATCAAGACTGAAGATTGCTCTGCAAAGACTTGAACATAAAGAGATAGCTCTGATGATATTATGGAGCCCAGGAGTATTACCAGACTACAGTGTACAAGTTAGTATGTAGTGGCCTCTAATCCCTGCACCCAAGAGGCAAAGGAAGGCAAATCACTATGAGTTCAAGTCTAGCAGGAGCTACATGGGGAGACCTTTCTCATAACATCAATCTATCTATCTATCATCTATCTATCTATCTATCTATCTATCTATCTATCTATCTATCTATCAAATTAGTCCATCAACATTAATGTAAAAATACAGTGGTTTTCAACTCTAATTGCAATTGACTAACAGAGAAAATAAAAACAGTTTGTCTGTGAGCCTCAGTATGAAATTTTTCTTGTTTTACATTCTCCGATATAGGCCATGGCAGGTTGCTTGGCCTCAGGTCCCCCAACTTGTACTGTAAAAAAATTGAATGGTCTTAACGGCTTTTAAAAATGTTTACAAAATTGTTTGTAAACTCTTCTTAGTTCCATTTATTTCATTTTGTTGTTTCTGATAAATTACTTAGGTCCTCAAGCTGGTGGTTACAGTTGTTCCTAGAATTTCATGAAAGATAAACCTGTATGTTTATTTTCTGTCTACATTCTTATTACAGTAAAGACATTAGCCATGCATTTTTTATCTCTAGTATGGTGGATATCACAGAAGAAGGGCATCTTTGTCCTTCTAGGCTATTTTGTGTGGTTCTTATTTTTAATTCTGCTGAGGTAATAAACCACTGTTCAACAATGTTTCTTGTAGAATTCATAAAGCCATTTGCTTTCTGATGTCCTGCAGTAGGGTGGAAAGTGGTCATGACAAAATACAGGTGTACAATCTAATGACAGGACATAAATAACTGAGAAGGGTAGAAGATTTCTAGAGCCTTATCAAGCGTAAATGAAACAGGAAGCAGATTGAGACGTGGGACCAGAAAAGGGAATTGACTGCTTGAGAAACTAACTCAGGGATGTGACAGGCAGCATCCACATCAAAGCGAATGGGCTAGTTAGCCTGGTAGAGCATGCCAGCAAGCAAATATCAGAGAAGCTAGCAGATGCAGAAGACCCAGGATGGAAAGTATTGATGTGCATTTTAATATTTTCAGTGCTAAAATTACACAAAGATGTGGGGGTCATTTGATAAGTAGAAAAAAAGTAGACCTACTAAGCTTTAACATAGAACAGTAACGCATCTTTCCAATGCCATACTATTCATCTATTCAGTTCCTTTCTCCCTTCAAGCATTGCTCTCTGTAGTTGCCTTTGAAATTTGAAAATTAGGGAGAATGAATAGAATATGTTCTCATCTCTAAAGAAGTCTAATATAAGCTCAGGCAGGAATAGAATCTGCCATAGCAAACAGAGGGAACTTTGTAAAATCAGAATCTTATACTTGGACAACAAACTCTTTATATCTTGGAAGTTTATAAACATTTCTTATACAACTATACTATTAAATGCTTTTTAACTCTTCTATGTTTTCTTCACAGCAATTACAAATGAGATATTTCTTCCACTAACAAGAAACTTCCATTTCTTGTGTAAAAGACACAAGTTGTTAGTGGTTCTACACCCAAGGCCAGATATAGCTAATAAACTTAACAAATACTTAGTACACAGAATGTTCAGGGGCAACACCGCTATCCTGCATGGGAAATTTGTGTTCCTGAAACAGACTTGAGGAAGATAGACAGTGTGGAGCTGAATTTGAAGGTGGAGCAAGTCCCTGCACACCTCAGGGGTGAAGGAGCTGCAGCAACCAAGAGGCCACATTAGGGAACACAGGGTAAGTACGCTAACTACAATGTGTTTGAAGAATAATCAGTCCAAGTGCTCTTAGGGGCAGGTAAGAAGCTGGACAGGATAAACCTGTCAGGCGGTTCCTTAGATGTAGGATTTAAAATTATAATAGTTTTAAGTAGAATGTAGATAGTCAGATCTAGGATAATGCTCTTCACAGGTATGGTGACAGACTATATAAGTCGGTGTTGTTGTTGTTGTTTATTTTTAAAAATGACCAAGCAAACCAGAAGAGAGCGTATGGTGCCCAGTGGGGGTCCTCCCAAGTGTATCCTGTTTTCTCAGTTGATTGCTTTCTCTTCTCTGGACAGAGCATAGCTTTTTATGCTCGAGGTAGAATTGTGTATGGAAACTCTACCCATCACATGAAAGCTTTCAAGTTCAACACCTCTCTCTGTCGCCTTGCTGTATTTTTTAGATATTTGAAACTAGAACCCAGGAATAGCACTAAGGCAAATACTAGGTTCTTGGACAAGTTTTTTACCTACATTACATAAACCCCAAGACACAATCACAAGCAGTGTGCTGAGCAGCAAGGTTACTAAAGCTAGAAATTACATCTATGCCTTTTACATTTTCACCAAGAAATTTTCACGATTGACAGGAATGAAGTAGTGTACAGTCTCAAATCTACAACATGCATGCAAAGGCCTAAGGTAAATCTCAAGAGTCATCCCGGGTCAATTTTCAACTTTATTCATTGAAGCAAGGTCACTCAATCAAACACAGAGCTCATCTGTATGGCTAGTCTTGCTAGTCAGCTTGCTCTGTTGATCTCCTAACTCCGCATTCTGAGCCTAGAATTACAGCTGGGCTGCAAAGCTCCCCGTCCCCCCAGCAATTATGGGTTTTTCTGGTGATCTGAACTCTGGTCAACACACTTTCATGAGAAGCATTTAGCCACTGAGCATCGCCTCAGCCCCCACAACTCCAATCTTGGTGCAGAATTCTCCCTGTGAGTTTTCTGGCTCTACACATTGCTTGCTTTTTATAGAGAAATTATATTTGATTATGATCTCACTCTATTCTACTATGACCTCATAGTAGCTAATTATTTTCTGCATTGGCCACATCTCCATTCTAAAGCAGTAATTATTCAACATAAGAATTTCTGGAAGACGTAGTTTAACACATTAAACTTATAATAACTTTTCTGTGGTCTCAGAAACCATCAGGCTCCCAGTTTATTATTATTATTATTATTATTATTATTATTATTATTAAATTTATGTTCACAAAGCAGCTACTCTTTTTTAAAAAGATGTTTGTTTAATTTCAATTTCAAATAAATGTATTTGTGTGTGTCGGTGTATGGGTACATGCATGTGAGTCCAAGTGTCATGGAGGCCAGAAGAGAGCACTGGATCCCATGGAGCTGGAGATATAAGCAGTGGGAGCTACCCCACATGAGTGTGAGAAAATGAATCATCTATAAGAGTAGTGTACATTATTACTTACTGAGCCATCTCTCTAGTCACAAAGCAACTAGTCTTAATGTCTGTCTTCCACTTCCCTTTACAAAGGACAATGAGATCCTTGGTCAGCATAGTCTGACTTGGTTAAGTACAGGCATTGTTTTCCCAGAACTGTTTCTAAAGAACATGGCCATCTGAACCCACCATTAACCCTGTGTGGAATGGGGTATGTGTTCAGCAATGGCAAAGTGAACACAGATGCTGCATAGAAAAGAAGACAAAGAAGACATCAGAGACACACTGAGCTGAGGTCCTGCTGAGACATGCTGTTGATTCTCTCAAGGATCAGATGGCAGAAATCCTGTATCAAAGGGCAAGTAATAAGATGAACATGGCATAAAACAAGTCTTCTTGGAGGTATGACCTGAATCCCAAATCACTCAGAGTCTGAGTTTCAGCACTTGGTGATTGTTACTATACCTGACATTACTTAAAGAAGTCAGTGAAGGCATTCCATGTGATTCGCAACTTCAGCTATTATAGAAAATATAGCTTTTATGTGGAGTAATGCATTTATTAAGAATCAACAACCAGCTGGGCAGTGGTGGTGCACGCCTTTAATCCCAGCCCTTGGGAGGCAGAGGCAGGTGGATTTCTTAGTTCGAGGCCAGCCTGGTCTACAGAGTGAGTTCCAGGACAGCCAGGACTACACAGAGAAACCCTGTCTCGAAAAACCAAAAAAAAAAAAAAAAAAAAAAAAAAAGAATCAACAACCCTATATACACCCCTATATGAGATCAGCAAAGTATAGAAAACTGGAAACCAAGTAAAACCACAAATATTCACTCTCTGTGCCTTTGCCCTGTTAGGCACTGAAGAGCTGATCCACCTATGGGGCACTGCCTGTGCCACTGTTAAAAGTCACAGCAGGTATTCACTTCATCTCCCATGGTGCTTTTTATTGTTTTCTCATCAACATACCTTCTACATATGACCATTGGCAGAGAGCTTACAGAGAGAGAGAGGGAGTTGGATGAGGATACTGTTCCTTCTGGCTAAAGCTGCTTTGTTGCAGGCCATACTGCTCAGCACAGAAAGTTCTAGAAGGCTTCTGCTTCTGAGTTTTTTGCAAAGGCCTCATTTTGCACAAAGGTATGGGGAGATTTCTTAAAATCTTTAGTTACTCACAGCAGAGTTCAAGCCAAGAAGTGTGCTGGCTAGTTTCATGTCAACTTGACACAAACTAGAGTTATCTGAAAGGAGAGAACCTCAGCTGAGAAATTGCCTCCATGATACAGACAGGCCTGCAGACCATTTTCTCAATTAATGATTGATGGGGGAGGGCCCAGCCCATTGTGGGTGGTGCCATCCCTAGAGCTGGGGGTCCTGGGTTCTATAAGGAAGCATGCTGAGCAAGTCATGAGCAAGCCAATAAGGAGCACCTCTTCATGACCACCGCATTAGTTCCTGCCTCCAGTTTCTGCCCTCACTACTTTCAGTGATGATCTGTTCTATGAAACTCTGAGTAAAATAAACCCTTTCCTCCCCAAGTTGCTTTTGGTCATGGTGTTTCATCACAGTAACCCTAACTAAGACAATGGTATTTACAGAAAGCATCCAGTTGTGTAAGCAACTTCCAACTTGTCACTAAGGGGATTGGGATCTTAAAGGCTTAAATAAACCAAGTGTACTTAGTGGAGGGTACAGCACGGGGAAAAAAACACACTCAAGTGAAGCAGCATCTGGCTACTTGGTCCCAGCAGATCATGGCCACCGGTATACGATACTGAATATTAATTATTTCCCACAGAGACCCTAAATTGAATTATTTGTATGACATTTGTAGTCTTTTGAATATTGGTGGGCAAGGAACATTTAGCACAGAATTAGCTGAGTGCCTCAAGGACAAGCCCTACCTCAGGCCAACACTTGGAAAGCTCTTGGTGGGTTACTTTAAAGGCTCCATTGTCAGACTTCCCTCAGGTATCTTTTATAAATGTCAGTCTGATTTTACAGTGAGTCCAGGGCTAACTCCCAGGGGGCACAGGTCACCTGTTTCTCTTATTAGCTTCAAAAAATTATCTTATTAAAAATAAAATCTTCCCACTTCAGGGGTCAGTTTTGAGAAAGCCAAGTCCAGAGAGAAAGCTTGTCTGCTTGTTGGTCTAAAACTCCTCTCCACTTTACCCTGCACTGTCTGTTGGCAAATTTGCATGTGTGTGCCCTGTGGGATGTTGATTAGAAGTCTAGGAGTAAGAATTTTTAAAAAGTAAATTTAAAAAGATAATTTCACAATGGCCTGTTAGAACCAATATAAAGTGGACAGGGATCCAATCCAGCTTAGAGCAAGGTTGCAATAAAGCCTTCTGAAATCTTTTAAAAATGTTTATTTATACATTACTTTATGCATATGCGTGCTTTGCCTGCATATATGTAAGTATATCATCGCATGCCTGATACCAGGCTAGAAAGGGGCATCAGATCCTTTGGAATGGGAATCACAGAAGGTGTGAGCCATCCTGCTGTGTGCCAAATCTGAGTACTCTGAAAGAGCAACTGTTAGCATTCTGTCTAAACTCCACCCCACAGTTACCTAGCAACAGTCAGGTATTCTCCTCCCCACAGTTGCCTGGCAACAGCCAGGTGGGCCTGGCCCACTATAAAAGGGGCTGCTTGCCTCTCCTCTCTCTTATCTCTTTCTCTTGCCTCTCTCTTGCATCTCTTATCTTTTACCTCTCCCCATTCCCTTCCCCCCTCTCTCCACGTGGTCATGGCTGGCCTCAATCTCTCTATTTCTCTACTCTCTTCCTCTCTCTGCCTTTCTCTGCCTCTACTACCCTCTTAACTCCCCTCCCCATGCCCTGAATAAACTCTATTTCTATGCTAATCCTTCACGTGTGGCTGGTCCCTCAGGGGGAAGAGATGCCTCGGCATGGGGCACCCCTTCCCCCACACCCATACAGAATATATATATCTTTATTCCTTTTACAAACACATCAGCAACAAGGGCTTTATCTCTGAGCCATCTCTCTAGCCCTGGAAGAGTAATCTTAATCAGGGTAAGTGGGACACAAGGTGAGGACATTTTGAGTGATTTAAGGAGTGCTATCGGGGAAGGTGAAAGCATTTGGTACCTGCTACAGGTCCTTTCATGCTGTTTCCACCAGTAGCTCTAAAAACATCAATTGCAGCAAGTTGTCCCACCTTGAAGAAAGAGGGCTGGCCTTTTGTCATTTCCTTTCAATCTGTTATTGCAAGAAGAAAAGCACCTCTCAAGGAAGAGGCTGAGGGCGATTCTTTGGAGAAGGCAGAGGTTAAGAGTCATGAGCCAGAGAGAGGCAAACCCACAGAGCTAAGGGGATATTGTTGGCATTCTATCTAAACTCCACCCCACAGTTACCTGGCAACAGACAGGTATGCTCCTCCCCAGAGTTGCCTGGCAACAGCCAGGTGGGCTTGGCCTACTATAAAAGGGGCTGCTTGCCCCCTCCTCTCTCTCTTATCTCTTTCTCTTGCCTCTCTCTTACTTCTTTTACCTCTCCTCATTCCCTTCCTCCCTCTCTCCACTTGGTCATGGCCGGCCTCCACTACTCTACTTCTCTACTCTCTTCCTCTCTCTGCCTTTCTCTGCCTCTGCTACCCTCTTAACTCCCGTCCCCATGCCCTAAATAAACTCTATTTCTATACTATACCTTTGTGTGTGGCTGGTTCCTCAGACGGAAGGGATGCCTGGGCTCGGGCCTACTGAGGCACACCCTTCCCCCACACCTACCTCCCCATATCCCCATATAACATATATCTCTTTATATATTTTTATAAACACAACAGATATGTTTGGGAAAGAGGCATCTAAAGGAAGGGGTGTAGAGTCAAGGAGCTGAGGGCCAAAATTAGCGCAGCACTGTGTGGGTCTGTCCGGGAGAGTTCCGGGGAGCTTTGCCATGGGGGACAGTGGCTGAGCAGGAGCCTTGCCTCCACTGATCAACAGCACACTCCAAGTTCTTCAGCCTTTTATCATGGCTCATATCGGTTGAATGAGAGAAAAAAAAAAGGAATAAAAAGGGAAGACATGACTGATTCCAGGTATTGTAGAAGAGAAAGTTTATTGTAGATCTGACAGCATCACCAGAGGCAGGGACATAGGGAAAGTCCAGAGTGAACATGACCCTAAGATGGGGGGAAGAGAGAGGAGAAAGTCAAGAGAGGGGAAGGACAGCCTAGCCCATAGGTAGGAGAGTTCAGGGTAGGGGCAGGGCATGTCAGTTTTACACCGTAAGAGGTAGGAATGGAGGGATACTGGGAGAACTGGGCAGTCAGGTCCACTTTGATATGTTAAATATGCACTGCAGTTAACTGCTAGTCCTGTAGTTGAGACCTCCCACCAGTGACTGCCTGCTGAGCTCCACACCTTCATTCTGAGGCTGTAACCTTGGTCCCTTTTGTTTTGAGGCTTCAATCTTGGGATAATAAAGAAGACAGGAGCTGGGGCTCAAAAGTGGAGCTGATGATTTGTACTTACTAAAGCGTCTTTGTTTATCTGACATGTAAGTGAATACTGTTGTGTTCTTTAAAAAGATAAGGAGAAAAGGAATATTTTTGGACCAGCCGCAGGACGGTATAGAGTAGAGTTTATTCAGGGCATGGGGAGGGGAACTGAGAGGGGAGTAGAGGCAGAGAGAGAGAGAGAGAGAGAGAGAGAGAGAGAGAGAAGAGGGAGGGGAATAAGGAGAGAAGAGGAAGGGGCCAGAGAACAGAGCAGGAGCAAGAAGGAAAGAGAGAGGGAGGAGGGCAAGCAGCCCCTTTTATAGTGAGTCAGGCACACCTGGCTGTTGCCAGGCAACTGTGGGGCGGAGCCCAGACAAAATGCTAACAAATATAGTACTTAACAAGCAGGCTAAATGAACCTGAGTCTCAGTGGGGACATCAGGGTACAAATTATTTTGAGAATCATCTTCTAGTTGATAATGTTTAGGGTTATGGGAGATAGGGAAACATGTCAGGGTGTATATAGAAAAGTGATGAAAGACACATACAACTTAGATAGAAGAAGGAAGCCAGTCATGAACACACACACACACACACACACACACACACACACACACACACAGGTAGGTGGGTCGGTAGTGGCAGACCTGGCACCTGGCTGAATATCTTCCCTTTGGCCCCTTTCTTCATGATATAGGAGCTAAAGATGTGAACTGAGTCCTTTCATCTCCAGGAAGGAGTTCAATTAATATGAACTGGTCATTCCTGATTATGAATACTTGACTTTGTAGCCCTGACTGACATCAATAATGCTTTAATTCTCTTTACAATAGGATACTATTCTAGCCTGCACCAATTACTGTGAAACAAGCAACTCAGTTTCCTTTGTCAAACAAAAGTTGTTTCTTCTGGCTGATTGACAGAGAGGAAACAGCTTTTCCCAGAGATGATTGTAAGCTACCTTGAAGCTTTTACCAACACTCTTAATGGGGGAAGCTGACTTGTAGATGGCAGAGCCTATCAGTGGGAGTAGTACCCAGACCCACCACTATCCCTGTGCAGCTCATGTTACTCCTCAACTTTCCTTATGTGCTTAATGCAACACACCCTACTTATTTAACTCAGACTTTGGAGTTTTGAGAAATTGTCAGTCCCTGTTTTTTTTTTAGCTGATACAGATTTAAGAGTTCCTTCAGGGGAGTGACTGGGAACACTGTACTTGATGTTATTGAAAGTTGTTTGGAGGAAGGTAGAAGCCAATGCTTGAATGTTGCATGTGCTTGTGTCAATAACCTTGATAATCACTATTTCTCTCTTGAGAAAGTGGTCCAGAGGAAGCCCGTCGTACCACATAAGACTATCAGTGTTCCAGAGGCATACCACCTTTAGCTTGATGTGAAACGTTTCCCCGAAGGCTCACATTTGAACTCTTGGTCCTAAGCTGGTCCTTCGCTTTAGGAGAAGAGCCTTGTCGATGGTGTACACAACTACAGTGGGCTTTGGCTGTCAATAGCCTGTCTTCACTTGCTGTTGCTTCCCTCGTACAGAGGCAGTGTGATCAGCCAGCTTCGTGGACTTGCTACCATGCCTTCCTTTCCCACCTATAACTGATTCTTTCTTTCTAGAACTGTGAGCCCAAATAAACCTTTCCTCTCCGAAGCTGTTTTTTATGCTTGTGTATTTTATCACAGCAATAGAAAAGGAACCAACACAAGTCTAAATCCAAACTTTGGAATTAGGTCTTTTCTGAAAGAAACACTATTCTAATATATATTTCTGTCCAGCATCCACACAGATTCACATTAGCACGTCAAAGAGTTTAGCACTTAAACTCCACAGCTTTTGTGACACTTCCATTTCTGATTTTAGTGTCTGAACCTGCAGAAGTAAATGACCCAACTGTGCGGTTTTCCAAGAATCATGAAATGGTGCCAGGGTTTGTGAGGTGGCTTAGCATTTGACCATGCTTCTGCTGTTATAGAAGACTGGAGTTCAGTTCCCAACATCCACACTGGGTGACTCACGAGTGCCTGCAATCCAGCCCTGTGGGCACTGACACACACACACACACAGAGAGAGAGAGAGAGAGAGAGAGAGAGAGAGAGAGAGAGAGAGAGAGAGAGAAGGGGATTGTTTCTGTACTCATTCAACATAAATGTGGACCTGGAAACAATTAGCATGCTTATAAAGAACTCTGGAAAACAAATGGCATGATAAATCAGAGACCCCAAACACTGCAGGGAAGGCACTCTTATTAGCTAATTCCTAAGGAAGGTAGCAGTCTAATAAGACTTCAAATTTAAGGCTTGAAATCACACTATTAGGTCTGATACTTTGTACTTTGAGGACATCATGCTCTAGAAGATCAGACACACCCTCCTCTTTATTTGTACTTGCTAGACAGGTGTTCTGCCACACAGTGCCCACAGTTCCTGAGAGCCATTACACAGAGGCTCATTTGAGGGATTATGAAATCGATCTTGTCTTGATCTGCCAGGGTTATAGTTATATGGTTAACAAGAAGAGTCTAAGAACATCTGAAGAACAGAAAAATGAAACTCCTTCTCTGCTGCTGTCACTCACACGGGACACACCTTTCCTCACAGCCAGCCCCTTCTTCCCAACATCATCTCTATACTTTTAGGTTTTTTCCATGTACATGGAAGGAGAATAGGAGTCTGCCTATACTATAGTATAGAATTCTGTATTCTGTATATAGTATACAGGAGCGTAATATAGACTGTCCTTCTGTCGTCTGAAGTTCATGGCTTCCCAGATCAGAACCAGGAAAGCCTCACAGGCACAGACTACAAATGGCATTAATAGTAGCTAAAAATATGTTTATGGGCTCAGTTTTTTATGCCAAATAATGCATCTGATTCTAAAGCTGGTTCTGAACCCTGTCCTTTTCTTTGGGTTATTTATGAACAGCTGGAAAGTGCTTACTGGACACAGTTCATGCCCGTCATCAGTAGAATATAATGCATAGAACTTGAAAAGTCACCGTATTTCTTCCTGTTTTTCAGACCTATTAATTTCTTTGTAGATTTTTCAAACCATATATTTAATCTAGGAGACCATATTGTGAATATAAACACACCATTGTTTACCATATGCATTTACTCACAAGCATATAGAATTTAATTTTCCAAAAATTTTAATGTCACTAAATCTTTATATCATTAAGTATTTACCTCTAGTTTTATATTATACCAAAACTTCTAATATTGCTCATTGATGATAGTAAAAAAAAAAAAAAAAGAAGGAAAGAAAAATAATTGTCCTGGAAAATTGATAAACTTCTACTAATCCATCAATGTGTACATCATAAGAGACTATGAGTTATTTGGAGTTCATCTAGAAATATACACACAGAGATCAGGTAAGGGCACTGAATGCTCTTGCGGAAGTTCAGTTCCCAGCATGCTCATGGCAGCTTACAGGCAACTGTAGCTCTAGTTCCAGGGGATCTGATGGCCTCTTTTGACTTCTGAAGGTACAAGGCATTCGTGTGGTATATATACATATAAATAAAATGTAAAACGTACAAATAATAATTAAAAAATAACTTTACTAAGCCCTAAAATAGCAAGGTAATATATTTTCCTTTACTAAATCTTTTTGCTTGTTTGTTTGTTTTTTGAGGTGTATGGTTGGTGAGTGTTTTTTGTTTTTTCTACTCGGGAAAGCAAAGATAGTCCAGTATGACAGCAACACTAGTGCTAGCACTTGCTGCCGGCCTGGCTACCTGGGTTAGGTCCCCATGGTTGACGTAGTGGAAGGAGAGAACTGAGCCCCCAAGCTGCAGGTCACTGGACCTACACCTGTGCATGTGATTGCATGTACAGGTGTGCAATTAATATCAGTGTAAAAAATTTCTATTTAAAAAGTGAAAGGAAAACTATAATTTGACTTTGGTATATACTACAATGAATTTAAAACATAATTACTTCAAAGGATTGCTACTCCTCTTTAGTGAGGGCCCTGCATGGGAATATTGTCAAATAAATGTTCACAGAGCACAGAGATTTTGTGCAATGATGCACTGATCCAGACACACACACAAGACTCAACATTGCAAATGTACTCATTTTTAAAAAATTTTTCTTTTTCTTACATTCTTTTAAAAATTTGTTTTTGACCCTTTATTGCATGTATACAGTGAACTATGGTTGAACTCACCCATGCTTTTCTTCCCTTGTCTTCCCCTTGCTCCTTTGAACTCTTTCTTGATTTGCTTTTCCCAGTGTGTCCCTGGGGAATCTCTTGGTTTTCTTGCCAACTTTATACCCAATTTACTCCCAATCTCTGTTTCCATTAAGAGAGATCATCCTGTAAGTTTTCTTTTATTTTTGGCTCTCCCCCAGACAAACCTGGTACTCACAGAAATGTATGCAGTATGGCTTTGTTTGCTTGACAATTTAGGGGTTACTCCTTTGCATTGGTAAAGTTTGCTCAGCTGTGCTTAAAGGGTGCCAAGGCAGATGTTCAATATTCTTGGAATTTGGAATTAACTCAGCTTTGGGATTTTGTTCTGTCCACACTGAACCTATTTTGGTATTTTACTCATTATTTTTCTGCTCTCTTGGGTTACTTTTTCTCCTTTTCCAAACAAACTTTTTTTTTTTTTTTTTTTTTT
>CM052713.1:6840355-6858215 GCA_028551405.1 Uromys caudimaculatus
TTTCTTTTACTGTTGTGTCGATGTTATCTATGGTATCTTCTGCTCCTGAGATTCTCTCTTCTATTTCTTGTATTCTGTTGGTGATGCTTGCATCAACGGTTCCTGATCTCTTTCCTAGGTTTTCTAACTCCAGGGTTGTGTCCCTTTGTGATTTCTTTATTGTTTCTATTTCTATTTTTAGCTCCTGGCTAGTTTTGTGCATTTCCTTTGTCTGTTTGATTGCGTTTTCTTGAAATTCTACCTCTTTGATTGAGGTTTCCTGTAATTCTTTAATGGATTTTCGAATTTCCTCTTGAAAGGCTTCTTGTTGTTTATCTCTGTTCTCTTGTATTTCTTTAAGGGTGTTATTCATTTCTTTCTTAAAGTCTTCTATCATCATCATGAGAAATGATTTTAAATCTGAGTCTTGCTTTTCTGGTGTGTTGTGGGCTTGCTGTGGTGGGAGAGCTGGGTTCTGATGGTGCTGAGTACTCTTTGTTTCTGTTCTTTATGTTCTTACCCTTGCCTTTTGCCATCTTGTTGACTCTGATGTTAGCTGATCTTACTCTGTCCGGTTGTGGCTTGCCCCTCCTGCAGGCCTCTTGTCAGTACTCCTTGAAGACCAGCTCTCTCTGAGAGGTGTTTGGGTTTGGAGAGCTGTGGCACAGGGTCCGCTCTGGGGTGCAGAATGGAATGAGAAGGATCTTGTCCCCAGCTGTCCCTTGGTTCCTGTTCCCCAAAGGTTCTGTAAAGGTCTCTCTTGATCCAGAAGTGGTGGTTTTGCCTGTGTTCAAAGGTGTGTCAACACTTCTGGGATTCCCTGTTCACGTGGAGCCTTGTGGCCCAGGCTGAGGTCCCCAGGCACCAGTGTAAATCGGAAAGTTCACAGTTTTTCTGTCCCTGGGTTCTCAGGCCCTGGATCCCGGCAGATCTGGGCGGGTCTGGGCGAGAGGTGCTGCTCCCCTCAAGCCCACTCACGGCCTTTCCAGGCTCCTGGGAGGGCACCCCCTCTCTCTCTGACAAACTCTTAAGGTTTATCTTTCTCCACACTCCAGTGACACTTATTGTTTCTTTTCAGTAGAAGTCATTGGAACAAGTTCGTGAAGTGTCTTTCTGACAGTGGTTTGGCTTTAAACAATGCTAAGGTTCTACTCACTATGGAATCACGAAAAACACTGGATGCTTAAATTGGTCTTGAGAGAATTGAGTTGGAAGACTCACACTTCCTGACTTCAACTTATATTACCAAGTTATGCTAGGCAAAATGGCTCAGAACTGGTTAAAAACAAAACAAAACAAAACAAAAAAACCAGAGCAGTACAGCAGAGGGCATATAAACAACTCAAGCATGAACATGAAATGAATCTTTGACAAATGTACTAAGAACACATAAGGAAGGAGGAGATCCTTCACTAAATAGTGTAGGGAGACTTCCATATGCATATGAAACGAAACTGGACTCTATTCATATTAAAAGCCCAATGTCAGCTCTGAAGTCCATATAGGAGGTGTTCCTGGCCATTACTGTTTTGGATCCTACACCAAACACTCAAATAACAAGCAAAAATAAGCAAAGAGAAGACAGAAAGCCATATTTGAGTCAAAGGAAACAAACAAAAGAATCAAAACCATTTTGAGACATTTTTGATAATATTTGTAACCAATATACATGACAAGGGTTTAATATCTGAAATACATAAAGAATATGCAAAACTGAATAGTCAAGAGAAATAACCAAATTTTTTAAATGGGCAAATGACCAAAATAGACATCTTCTCAAATAAAATATAAAGTGGCCAGAGTTCTGTGTTTTAGTCTTCTATATGATGACTCTAGGCCAGGCTTCAGGTGCAGGGTACAGGATGCAGGCGTAGGAGGGGACTTCTACTCCACAGTCCTTCTCCAGTAAGCTTTTGGGTTTTTAGGAAAATCTCTTGTACTGAATGTTATTTGACTACAATATTAGCTGACATCTACAAGACCCCTTTCATGGCAACATCCACAACATCCCAGTTAAATCAAGTAACTGAGCTCTCTCATGGCAAGTATCCATGAAATTATTCATCAGATGGACATGGAGGCCAGATTTCCACGTCGTGTTGTTCCTCCTGAGAAGTCTAATGTGTTTGTGTTTAGTCTCTTTTGGATGGAATCTTTCACTGAGACTCGAGGCTGAGTGATTTAGCTGGGCTGTCTGGTAAGCTAGTAGCATGGACCCTCCTGTCTCTATTGCCTCAGTCTTGTGGTTATAAGCACCCCATTTCCCACAGCAGATACTTTTCTTTTTAATATAGATGCTAATGCTCTGAACTATCTTCCCAGACCCTTCAAGAAATAAGTATGTTACAAAATACACGAGTGAATGAAAGAATTAAATGATAATTCATTACAAAGCAACAGACAAGTGAACTCTACTAAATGGCTAGCTTATGTAAGTATGATGAATTTGGCCAGATGGTACACCAGGTAATATGGAATGGAGTCTGGTGTGCATCTTGAATTCTCTTCTTGGTCCAATGCTCTAATAACATATGATTATAAAATAAGCTGACAGCTCTTAAATGAATGGTTACTGCTACAGTCTCTATAAGATCATTTACTTATTCAGAGCAGAAACAACAGTATGATATCCAGTATTTAGGTCTTCTCAGTGTTGCTTGATTATTGTTGAAATGAGTAGATTTAACTTAAAGACTCTAACAAACATACTCCTTCTAACCTGGAGCATCCATAGAGGATTTATCAGGTCCTTGCATTTGTCTATCTAGTTTTGAAAGTTTTAAGCAATCAGACAATTCTTACTTTCTTTTCTCTCTTACGCTCTTGTGTGTGTTCATTCTTCATTCTTTAGAGGGTCACAGGGTGGGAGGGGAATGCCTGAAGAATTATGTCCTAAAATTTAATAAACACGTTATTTTACATGTAAGAAACAAGTGTGTTTGCCTGAATAAGCCAAAATGAATGAAAGCCACCCCATATTATATTCCTTCCAAGACCCCATCTGAATTCTATGCCAGTACCAGGAGTCAATCTTCTCTGTAAATCAAAAGGGAAAGTGGCCTCTGTTTGTAGCTGAGTGACAATCTCTACTGGGTCACCTGATTCAGAACATCATCCCTAGAAAAATGTGTCCTTATCAAAAAGACAAATACATCCTATATTTCCACAGTACCAGACAAGACACCTTAGCCCCACAATGCAGGTATTTTGCATATTTTGCTTGTAATTTGCAACGATCTAATGTTGGCTCAACCTATGAACCCTAGAGTGTAAAGTTCCACTGTTTACAACTAAGGCAAACCTTTCAACTCTTCTGCTCCAGTCTCCCTTCACTGCATACTTTCAAATGTAATGGGACATGACACACTAAGTAAATACCATAGAATAACATATGTGCTGTCTGATATCTGCAAAATTGTGGCTTTTCATTTTTAAATGAAATAATATACATATGCGTGCAATTGCATGCTTTCAAAACACTGACTCATTAGCTATTTATTAGGATACATATTAGGAATTACACACACACATACACACACACACACACACACATAAATATCACATGTACACATACACACTCCTTATATATACCTGGCACACCCATGTTATTCAGTATGGACATTGAGCATAGATCTAATCAGGATTCTGTCTGCAGAACAAACACTAATTCAAAAAGTCAAGATTTTAAATTACATAAGCAAAAGTTATGTTCGGTTCTCTCAAGGAAATCTCTATGTAGTAAGAGAACCCATTTTCACTACAGTGGAAGGGAAATGAGACCTCAGCAAGGGCAGATCTGGAAGAATTGGTAGAGACAATTAAAGAGGAGTCTCTGGGTCTTACTTTCCTTGCATGCCATATCAGGGAATTGGACTAAATTTCCTTCCTCCCCGAGACTATATCAGCCGCCAAACCCAGAGACAAAGTTTAACTTTGAGCGGAAAACAGATGTGGCCTCTGCTTAGAATTTTCTGGATTTTACATTAATAGGGATTGTTTATTCCATGACTCAGAAAGAAAAGATGATTCATGGCCACATATGAAAAAAGATCTGGCTGCCAAATGCATTTTGAGAATCTTCCCAACCTTTTTTCAATATGTTCAATTCAAATCCTTACCATGAGCTAAGTTCTCCTGGGATTTTCACTGTATCTTTTAATCAAAATCTCAAGTATAAACCACACTAGGACTCCGGGCTTCTCTTTTGATTTGCACAGAGGGAGTTAGGAGTTGTTTCCTTTTATAAACATTCATTTCTCTGAAGAAAAATATGCTTCAAATTAGGCATCAGTTTAATGAACTGGCAATGAGCACAGTCCTGTGAAGAAACAGACAGGCTATGCATTTACATCAACCCTCTGATTCACTGTTTCTGGAAATACTATTGTCTTAGTTTTCCTCTGATTCAAACCATCATTTCAGCTTCATGGTCATTTTAGGGCATAACAACAAGCATTAACAGTTGTTCTAGAGGCTGCTTCTGGGATGTGGGCACAGACGTTGTGAGACTTTGCAAGCATTTAGACTGCGGATGTTGTTCGGCCAAGCATTCCAAAAGGGAAATGTGTTTTATTGTAAGTCAAATAATAGTTCATCTCTTAAAATGTCTTCCATATATTTCTTGATATTTGATACGTTCTATAGCTTGTCATATAAAAGAAATTACTACGGCTCAGTCATGTGGAAAAACTGAAGAAGGGAAATTCACCCTTGACTCCCTAACCTCATAATACTCACACGGGTAGTTTCACAAAAGACCTACAATAGCTGTGTTTTTTGCTAAGATATATTAGTTTGCGTGGTGCAGTTCCACATATGAATATATCATGACACTATATATAAACAGACCATCCTAAATTCTTCCAGCTGTTCCTTCAAGTAAATCCAGATGAGAACCATCCTTTTAGCTCACACAGGTATTTTGAGTTCTATTATAATTCCTCTCAAATATGAGTTAACATGCATGCATAGCTACTTTTTTAGGAGATAGTTTTTCATCTAACAAATTTTACAAATATTCTTTCCCTTCTTCCTTCTTCATTTCTTTGTTTATCCATTCAATTCTCTCTTTTAAACTAAATGGAGATGAAAATGGAACAGCTGCTGGTCTCTAATTTGTGATACTCCTGTGTAAAGCTCCTGAGACCTGAAATTTCAGGTATGAACCAGCATACCAACCTACTGGTATTATTTAAAGACACAGAGCCTATCTGCCAGACCAGTTCACATATAAATATCCAAGGTAATGACTAAGATTCAGGAAGTCCTGGAACTCCCTCTTTTCCCATGCAGTTAACTATGAATTACTTGTCATTCAAAGATAACCAGAATGCAACTGACTTGCAATGATGAGGAGTTGGTTATATATTTCAAGTCATTAGCTGTCTTATTTCTTTATCTTGTATTTTCTGAAGAATGTTCTGGAGTAATACAGGCAAAGGGAAGCCTATTTGGAAATTCAGAATTTTTATAACAAAAATATAACCGGGATTATTTGGCTGGAACCATCTCAAGATGTGAGCTTTTGACCTGAACACCCATACTATTGACGACATGCTTATTAAGTTCAGTGTAGAAGGATATAGCATCAGGAGATAAAATGTCCAATAAATTCCTGAGTAAACTATGTTTTTTCTCTACTTTTGGAAACAATGTTAGGTCAAAATTTAGATAATAGGAGCTACCACTATGTAATAAGACCTTGGCATTGGATATTCTCCTAAGATTTCTTTATTAAATGGCTCTAAAGCTGTTATGTTTCATACATATGAAAGCTGTTAAAGCCCTACAATGTTCCATGACATTTTAATGGCCAATATTATCACATTGGGAAGACATCAGATTGTGTTTTGTGTTTCCATACATTTCATGATATTATAGTCTGCTGATAACTTCCATGATATACTCTTTTACATAGAATCAGTTTATTCTTATTCTCTAAAAGATTATTTCCCCAATGAGTAGCTACTACTAGAAGTCCAGTTATTTCCTGGATTTTGGGTGCAAAAAATTTATCACTTTTCCAGCTAATGTGTCATTTTATTTAGTTTCTCAATAAACAATTTTGAGTGATTAGTATATTTCTGGTAATAGTGAGAGGCTGAAGTTTAGACTAATGTTCACATATTTTTCTGAGTGGCAGAAAAAGACAAGCCACTCATATAATGTGGGCTTGTAAGTACAGTGAAATGTGTACTCAAGGCACATCTAGAGCATATGGAGGTTGTTTCTGTCCGCTCTTAGGGCTTATGAGAAAAAAACTGGACAAAAAAATTCATGGAAATGACTAACTAAAAGCCGGGCATCTGAATACTTTGAGTAGAAAGAAAAGTATATATATACATCAGTAAACAGCGAATAATTTATGGCATGTGAAGCCATGATACATGCTTAGGTCCAAATGCTTATTAACTGTAGGGTTGGGTTGCTTAAATGTCTGTACTTCATATTATTTCTTTATCAAAACAGAATGTCAGAGTGATGGTTAACCACATTGGGTTAAGCAGGTATCACAGCCTCTAGCATATACAAAGATCCCGTCTGCAGTCACTGCTGGAGAGGCATGGTCAGCAAGTAGAGAGCAAGAAAGCAGAACTGGTTTACACAGCACCTGTGAGTTAGGCGAGATTTGCCAGTAAATGCCATGAGAAGGCACGATGAAAGCCTTGCCCATCTACTCTAAGAGGATAAAGCCTGTGTGTGTTCAATTATAGAATCAGGTGAACAATTCTTCTACCATTTATAAATATGGAATTCATGGAGGCTTATGCCTCTATACAGATACTCTTAGGTAAATTCTATGTGCTCTGAAATCAGGTGCGGAAGAAACATGAAATCCAAGAATTTATTCAGTATAGATGAATGGGTTCGTGGAATCGATGAGGTAACTCAAGACGGTTGCAACTCTGATTGCGAGAGTTAACTCTGTGGTGAATTGTTACTTATGTGGAGAAAAACACAAGGAGACACTAAGCAGCTATGAGAATGTTGTAGCCTTCAGAATGACCCCCAAACCTATGCCAGCCCCACAATGCAGATGTCCTCAGCAACAGCCAAATGAATCTTTAAATAGCCAAACCTCAATTTTTAAAACTAGAATGCAGAGAGGAAGCACAAAATTGGTTATATTTCTTTCCAAATGAGTAAAAGGGGTCCCTGGGATGTTAACTCTGACCTTCAAAGCATTTGACATTTGTGAGGATATTTTAAACTCCCTTAGAAATGTGGCTACAAGTAAAGCAAAAAACCCGAAGCTAGCTTAAGCCAGACCCTTAAAGCATGCTAATTTTCATCTTATACATTTATTTATTTGAAGCTTTTCCAAAAACACATTGGAAAAAATGAAATAAAAATGTGGGGAGGCAAACATTAAGAATGAGGCACATTGGTATACCTGTTAAATATTCATCATGTTTCCATTTTACTGCATGAATGTCAGTTACCTTCCATCGCTTCTATCAGTTCAGCTTGTAGACTGACTCAGATGAGCAGAGTAAGACCTTATTTTCCAGCATCACTGGCTTATATTCTGAGCATCAGGGCTGTAGTGATGGCATCTGTGAGACCGAGATGGGAGAGATGGGAGCTTTCTGAGGAGATGACTAGCTTCCTTTTATGTTTGCTGACTACAGAACACCAAGATATCTCCTCTTCTGACCTTCCATGGAACTCCCAGCTTTTCCTTACATCTAGCCATTCTACGGCTGACCTTTTGGCTTTTTTCTTCCATTTCTTTTCTTCTTCTTCTTTTCTGAATAGACTGACTGGAAAACTATAAAAAGTAATTCCTGATGACATTTTCATCCACCCTCTTAACATTCACTCCACATTTAACCAGAATCTGGAAAGAAAAAATGTATTGTAGTAGCTGAACTCCCATTATACAGGGTCATCTGGCCATTTGAGTGTGGCTGCCTGTGACACCTCGTCCAGTAGTGGGCTATTATCACTGCCATATGTGGTAACCATTAGCAAACAGAAATGTATGTTCACACTTAGTATACTGTGTGTGTCCAACATTTTTCTGAGCAATGGAGGCATGAAAAGAAACAAACATTTAACATGGATTTTTTTTTTAAAGTACAAGCACTTATTAATAAATAATTATTACTATGGTAATAGCTTCATGCTGTTTGGACATTTCTTTTTTCCTTTTATTGGATATTTTCTTTATTTAAATTTCAAATGTTATCCCCTTTCCAGGTCTCCCCTCCAAAAATCCCCTATCCCATCCTCCCTCCCCCTGCTTCTATGAGGGTGCTCCCCACCCACCATCCATTCCCACCTTCCCGCCCTGGCATTCCCCTACACTGGGGCATCAAACCCCCACAGGACCAAGAGCCGCTCCTCTCACTGATGTTCAACAAGGCCAGCCTCTGCCACATATGTTGCCGGAACCATGGGTCCCTCCATGTGTACTCTTTGGTTGGTGATCCAGTCCCTGGGAGCTCCTGGTGGTCTAGCTGGTTGACACTGTTGCTCCCTCCACAGGGCTGCAAACCCTCTCAGCTCCTTGGAAAAGGGACTGCAGTAACATGGATTTTTTTAGGCTCACAAATTACTTGTGGAGGCTGGAAATGTTTAATTATGTCCTATGACAATGTGATGGGTACCATCAAGAGATATATAAGACAACATAATCCTTGCACTTGACTGTAATGATTGAGAGGGTGCACTATATCTGGGTTTTGAGAGAAGTCTCAAAATTTGGCAGGGAGAAGGGGAACTTCTACAGAGAAGAAACTAATCTAGATCAAAAAGGTCATTGTGAATACGATAAAAGGTTTTGGTCACCTGCAACAGTAAGAGTTAAAGCCATGATTCCTGGGTTCAGAGCCAAGTGTTTATTAATTGGAGATGATACGAACTATAAATTAGTTCGCTTAAATGTGTGTACTTCATTTTATTTCTTATAGCCTTAGACTTTTAAAAATCTACTTCTAATAAGGGTTTTTAAATGTTTTAATGTCTTTTCTATTTCATCACCCACCAGAGGTAGTGGAAAAGAAAGGTTAATAGAGCAAAGAAGAATGTGGACCTGTTTAGAAATATTTCTTTGGAGCAAATCCAATATTACTGTCAAGACATCAGCAGTTCAGTTCACACAAATCAGCAGTGGCAGTTCGATCCATTCACAAACACCATTCACGAACCAGCAACCGCAGGACTTGTGAACTCCATTCACAAATTAGCAATGGCAGGCCTCAAAAACACTGTTCATGAATTAGCAATGGCAGATCAATCTAGAAAAAACTGTAAGGCTCTGCCAGTCGTCCCAAGCCCATGAAAGTGGCAAGATGCCACTAGAACACCACCAGTGTGTTTCTCTCTATGACGTCATGACAAATGATGACCAATAAAGAATGGTAAGGTATACCAATACCACCCAGTGTCATCATGGAAGACCAGCATCAGCAAAGCCCAACAATGACCAGCAAAGAATGGCACAGCAAACCAATACCATCCAGCATCATCCAATGCCTACTGGAGTACATTTACATCTTTTCCAAACATCTTGTGTTCTCTCAAGCATCTGCTGTAGAAAAACATCATATACTCCTTTTCTAGGTTGTCTCCAGAAAAACACTACATGTCTGTTCTTAGCAAAACATCTTCCCACACATCCGCTTCAGCAAGAACATCCTTTCATCAGACAAGTTCCAGCAAAACATCACATGAAACGACTGAGTCTTCAAAGAAACCAGAAATTTCCACTTTAATTTTTCTATTAAAACAGAATATCAGAGGGATGCTTAACCATATCAGTGGATTAAGCAAGAATCACAGCCTCTACCCTGTACGCAGACTTTGTCTGCAGTCACAGATGCAGGGGCGTGGTAGGCAAATACAGGAGATGAACAAGAAAGCAGTGCTGGGTTCATAGCACTGGGGAGTTAGGAGGGATTTGGCAGGAAATTTCATGCAGAGATGTGATGAAAAGCCATGGCTATCTACTCTGAGAGGAAATCCTTGTGCATTTTCAAATCATGTGAACCCTTTCACCAGTTATAAATGGGGTCTACAGAAATGCAGTCCTCCACTCTATGCACATAGACACTCTCAGGTAAATTCTACGCGCTCTGAAAACCAAGTGTGGAAGAAACATGAGGCCCAAGTGCAGATGTAGAGTGGGTGAGGTGACCGAGGTCACCTGCCATCCTTTAATCACTGGAATTAACAAGATATGTGCCTTAAAGTGATTTGATGAGCTGTAGATATGATTCAGAATTTAGTACTGCTCATTGCTTCTCCAGAAGACCATAGTTCAGTTCCCAGGAATAGCATGGCACCTCATAATCACCTGTATCTCTAGTTCCAAGGGGCTCTGATGATCTCCTCTGGCCTCCCCAAGCACTACTGGACATATACATGATGCACAGACATGTGTTTAGGTATGCACTCATACACATAAAATAGATTAAATTTCAAAACAGAAAGAAAATGATTCAAGTTAGCTACAAACCATATGCCTCAAAACTGATCACAACATGGAGAACCTTGACCTAGATACTGACCAAATAAATATCCTTTATTAATAACTACCTCATAATAAATGGATTTATAGAGTAGTTAAAATAATAAACTAACCAACAAGCTGTAATTCTGTATTGTAAATTTTCATTTCTGTGTATAATGTATTAAATATTGTATAAAATAAAACTTATTTTACAGAAACTGGGTCATTCTTCCCATCTATTTTTACCACCTGTCATATGAACACTTCCCCTATGATGGGGCATTGCACATCTTCAATTTTAACAGCACAGCAGTTTTTTGTTTTTTAATCAGCCAATTGCAACATAATTTCTCTAGCTCTTGGACATTTATATGGGCTTTGCCTTTCACTGTTATAAAATAATGTGAAAATCTACATTATTTTTTAGCTGATCTGTACCTATACCTATTATTGTCTTTATCCCTGTAGGGTAATTGATAGCAAGTTCTTGAGCATCTAAAAGCATTGTTGGATTTCATTTAAGCCACTGGTCAAGCATCTCTGCCTGACCCTTCCTCAGGAACAGGGGCTTCCTTTTTGATATTGAGCGGTTCTTAAGAGCTGCTCTACCACACCCAGTTTCACCATCTCACCAAGTGGAAGATGACAGTTCTCGTGAGGATCAAGCCATTAGTATTCATTCCCCACGGTCCCTGGGCCTGGCTACAGAGGCCACAGGAAGGGAGTATTGATTTCCTTTTTAGAAGTCTGGTGTTGGCCCAGGCCTCTGCTCACTCATGGATTCCATTCCAGTCCAACAATTACTCTTCAGTTTCAAATTCTACATCCAGGGTACAGACCAAGATGAATGTCCTAGTTCTTACTACAGTCTTGGGATACTAAGAAGATTTGATATTACTTAATATTTTTATTTTAAGAGAAACATTTTATTTCCTATGGTATAGTACAGATAAAGGAACAATTCCTTCCAAACTTGACGCATATTCTTTGACACTGGAAGAAGACAAATAGTAATTGTAAATAACTCAAGTTAAGCATAGCTCCTCCTTCTGAACATTTCCATTTTCCTTTGGGAAAATATATTTAATTGAAGTCTGTCTGTAAATGGATGGTGGTTATATTGTTAGAGTTGAATATTCCCTTTTATTTAGTTATTTATGAAATACTTTAAACACAAGTGACATAATAGAAACAAAACATGTTTTAGTGCAATAGAAACTATGAGAGGTCTCCCAAACAACACAGGCTGTTGTCGATGGTCTTGGTTGCTCACTGTAATGTGCTACGGAATACACAACATGCTTTAGTTGCAAGATGCAGAGAAAGCAGGCTGAGACTGACCTGAAAGCTTTCTCCACTCTGTCTAGTCTTCATATTGCTGGAAGGTGCTATGCAGGCCAATGAGTATTACCCATAGGGAAGTCTGAATCATGTAGTGCTAACCTTCTAGGCAAGTATACCCACTGGTGCAGTAGTGGGATGAGTTATGGGAGTAACCAATCAATTCCCAATTTGGTTTGAGACCCACTCCACTGAAGGAGAATTCATGCCCTGTACAGTAAACCTGGCTAAAACCCTACAGCTGGGGAAGTCACAGGCTCTACTGGGGAACCTACTATTGTTGTTTTGCTAAATGGACATGTTATCAGACTGTCTAAATATTTACATTGTATGCATATCTATAGATGAGTGTTGCTTTCAATCTTGGTCAGAGAAACTTCTTCTGCAGTGGGCAGCAGTTAATGCAAAGGCTCATAACTGGTCCAAACACTGAGAATTAGTAAATGTTGAGTTTTCAACACTAAATGAGGCATCAAAATCACTCCTCTACCCCAGCAACACGAGTCTCAGGGAACATTCAGAAGAAGAGGTGGAAAGAATGTAATAGTTGGTGTATGGTGAAATGCTGTCTTCTAGACATGACTTGGCCATTGTGCCCATGAACAGTTAGGGTTACTGGCATGAGACAAAGCCAATAAGAAAAGATAGCATTCTAGCAGGCAACACTAATTGGACTCAATATGTTACAAAAAGAGAGCTAGAGTTAGGGCTAGAGTGTAGGTTTAGATTTTTCAAAACCCATTTTATTTAGGGTTCTTAAATACTTCAACCTCCCATCTAACCCATTGACCAGAGGTGGGGGAAAAGAAGACAACAGAAAAGGGTGGACCTGTTTAGAAGTAGTTACTTGGGACCATTCCACTTTTTATTGTCAGTATTCCAGCAGTCCAGTTCAATAGCAAACCCCAAACACAAATCAGCAGTGGTGGCACGATCCAGCAGATTCAGCAAGGCTCTGTTGAATCAGCATGAGACAGCACAAGAGGTCACAATCAGCCAGAATACTGCAAGGTTCTTTGGCATTTCTCTCTACAAAGTGAAGACCAACAAAGTCAGGGAAGATCAACAAAGACCAGTGAAATGAAGCATCACATGGCATAACAATGCAAGAGCATTCTCTCACTGTTTGTGGGGTTCTACATATATTCTTTCTAAACATCACACACCTTCTCAAGTGTCTATTTTCAGCAAAACATTACATGCCCTCTCACAAGACAGCTTCCAGAAAAAGTCACGTGACACAACTGAGTTTTTTTCAGAAACCAGAAATTTCCATATCACTAGAGCTAGAACTAGAGATAGAGATAGATAGATGGATGGATAAATGGATAGATAGACTAGATAGATAGGTAGATAGATGATAGATAGATAGATAGATAGATAGATAGATAGATAATGATGGTGATTATGATGATGAAATTAGATAACGATGATGATGATGATAGATACATACATATATACATACATACATACATACATACATGCATAGGGAGAAGAAAAAGGGACAAAGGAAGAAGACATGAAGGTGGAAGGTGGGATGCACTGAGAGTTGGAGGGTGACCCCAGTGAGAAAGAGGTGTACTTAGTGTGGATATGACCACTGTGTATGCATATGAAATTATCAAAGAATAAATAAACATTTACAAAATACCACTGCACTGGTTTCTTTACTGTTGGTTGAGGCAAGGCCTCACCCTGTGACCAAGCCAGCCTGAACCTCACTGTGGCTCGAACCCTGTGGTTCAAACACTGTGAACTAACCCCACTGGCTTAGAACTTGTGATAATCCTTCTGCCTCAGTTTCTTGTAGACTGAGATTACAGGCCGATTCACTGTTCCTGAGGTTTCCTGAACTGATATTTCTAGCTACTCCACTCTTTTTGTATTTGATTTGATGTAAAAAACCAAACCAACCAAACAAAAGTACACAATTACCTGTGCTGTGAGAATATCCACAGGTGCGTTTTGGCCAAACCTGTTATCATTTATTTAAAATCTCACCTCCGGGAAAACCCTACCAGTTTCCTTTTCTTTGACATTTATGAGCAAGATACTGCCTGCCAGTTGTGTTTGTGGTTTACATCTGGGAAAGGGAGACCTCTCAGTACAGCGGTGTGGCAGTGCTGTCTATAAACAAGGGTGCCAGTCAGGCCTTTCTTCCTTCCAGTTTGTTCTATGTCACATGGTTGGAGGAAGAGAATAGGATGCCTTGGCATTTGACACCCAGGAGTGAAGGGGAGATCCCATGAGACTGTTTTCTTTTGTTTTGTCTGGTTTTAATCTAGGAAGCAGTCTGCAGCTCAAAAACACACTGCTTAGGAAAGCAAGAAGAGTACTCCATTAACTCCTATAGTAACAAGCTGAGGGCAGTGCCCTCAGGCGTTCACCTGAAGATGGAGGTTGCCATGGCGATGAGAGCCTCACACAAGGAGTGGGGCTGAGGTAACCTTCTGCAGGGATGCAGAGGGATGTGAAGGTAACCTGGCCTTGGCCTTGGGAACAAGCTCAGAACAAAGTAGGATGGTTCAATGTGCATCTGTGGCCCTGTATGCTCAGTTGGAAGAAGAGAGCCTTTTGGTTCCCTGGGGCCTCAGGGTTGCATGAGGGCAGAAGATATAGAAGAGGTGCATAAGAAGGCTGCAGGTTGAGGCAGTGAAGACCTTTCCTGCTGTATTTAATTTGCATTTTGTCCCAGTTGTTGGGCAAGTCAAAAGAGAGGCAGCTTTGTCTGATGGCTCTGGCTTGTCATCCCAGTACTCTGGATGCTGAAATAAGGAAATCATCCGGAGTTTGAGGTCAGCCTGGGCTACATAAGCAATCCCTCTCACAAAAATCAAAACTCACAGCCACCACCACCACCAACAACAACAGCAACAACAACAACAAGAAAAAACCAAACCAACAAACAAATAAAACCAACCCAGACAATTCACATAGTCATTCACACTAACCTAATTCTCCATGTCTGTGTGGGCCATAAATCATTCTTCCTGTCTTCACTCTGGGTGGCAGGGCGGTGCTGAGTAGGCCTGGTAATGGTTCACTTGATTAAATTCTGTCTCATTGCTGCTTTGGGCACTTGGGTTTCTACCTGATGGATTGGGTGACCCTCCATGCCTTTCGTTACCTTGTGTTTGTGTGTCTGCTACAAGCCTAGATATTTAGTCTAGAACAGGAACTGACCTGCCCTTTGGATGATTGAAAACACTGGCTTCTGTAATTACAATGATGTCACTGAATGTTAAATCTTGAAAGAAGGTGCTTAGAAAAGATCATTAATACTTTGATGTGGATTGTTAATGACATAAAAAAATAAGATATATATTTTAAAAAACTATTTCTTTTATTTTTATGAGGTTATAATATAATGATACCATTACCCATTCTTGTCACTTCCCCCAAAATTCCTGTAACTCTCCTTGCTCTTTCAAATTCATGGCCTCTGTTTTCATTACTTATTGATATATATATATATATATATATATATATATATATATATATATATATTCCTAAACACATAACATAAATACCACTGACTTAGTTTTACTGCCTTCAAACTGGAAGCAAAGATCATTTATCATTGTCAGAGCTGTAGAATCTAAGAGCTAAAAACAGACACTGAGGCCAAGAGGTTTAGCACTAACTTATGCAAGTAAAGAGGTCAAGAATTAATTCCTCAAAGCCTCAAATCAATCTCTCTCTCTCTCTCTCTCTCTCCCCTACCCCCACTACAGAATTGGTAAGACACCAGAAAGTGGTCTGGAACTCTCAGCATGTGGTGGTGGATGTTCTATTTTCCAACAGCATCTTAATTTCCAGCCCATCACTGGGTCTTAAAGCTTCATTTGTAATTTCTCTGGTGTAAATACTCACAACGTAGCTGATAATCAAGGCTGGTGGGAGTCCGGTAACAGCAACTGTTTCTGCCGTCCTTCTACCAAACAAATAGGAGAGATTCAATGAACTCAAAAGAACGGGCGACAGCCAAATGTAGGAAGGCAGGAAGGGATGGGTTTTCAGCGTTGTTATTTTCTTTTTAAAATATAATGTGCATAATTGTAAGTTTTAAAACAATCTTTAGTAATAGGTATATTTAACAACTTGTTACAAAATCTTAAGGTATTGAGAATTGGTCCTTGTAAAATAATGGTATTTCTTTAACACACTCCTCCCTCCAGGTCTCACTCGATCATCACTTTGAGAGCAGATTGTTGTATAGTCTTCTCTTATCAAACGCAGATGGGTTTGAGGACCTCACTAGTACCTGAAATCCTATGTAATGTAGAGAGCGTTGAGTGCTTTCTATACTATGTGCTTGTGGCAAAATGTATCAATTAAGCATTATTAAGTAATTATTAATAAGTAAGATATTAAGAATAATTAGTGTAATAAAATACTGTAATTATACCTACTCTCTCCCTTTCTCTGTACTTCCCACTCCTTATTGTGGTAATGCGATGTGATACGTGGTTTCAAGATGAGATATGAAGTGTAGGCTTTTGGTGTTAGCATCGTGACATCGTGTAAGCTAATGTTTCCTGTTACTTAGCACCAGCCCTGTTACTCACAGCAGCTGGCCATGATGGAGAAGTACAGAGCAATGAGGATGTGTTGCCTTCAGTGTGGAGACCCTGTGCAGGATATGATTCACATCCTGGGCAGGATGAGAGGACAGCAGGAAGGCCCACAGTGCCACTCAGAATGATGCATGGCTTTATGCTGTTGGTTGGGTTTGGAATTTTCCATCTACTATTTTCAGACAACAAAGAATGCACTAAGTAAAGTCAGCAAAAAACAAAAAAAAAAAATGCAAGTACATTGATTTTTTTTTTTTTAGTTGGGTTAAAACTTGGAAGTTAAAGGATTAATATAAATGATATTAATATTGATATTAATATCAATATCAAAAAAGTTTGCAGATGTCATTCAAGATTCTATAACAACATGCTATACACAGAGTGCCTTATACACGGGCTTTTATTTTTCACAGTGGTCCAAATCAAAGAACAGGTACAGGTTAGTTCAGTGTCTGTGAGCTGCTTCTGTGGCCCTTACTGTCCAAATGTGGCTAGACCAGGCGGCTTTCTGGGCATCTCTTTTGAAGGTACAGTAGAAACCCTACTGGTGATCCGATTAGTCTCCAGTGATCTGCCTCCTGAAGCCACACTGAAGGTTACCACACTAACAGGGGATGGGAACACACATTCAGACCACAGCACTTAGGACGGATTTAAACGTTCTGAAAAAAACAAAAACAAAACTTAATAGCTTTGAATTTAGAATCTTTAAATCTCTCCTCTGCAATATCCCAGTGATAATATATACAGTTTTCAAAGTGCTAATATTTCATAATTTATAGTAAGACTATAAGCTAAATAAATATTTTTCATTTGAAAGCTGTGATCTAGATTTAAGCCTGTCTGTGGATAATACATAAACTTCCCAGCAGAAGTATCCAGACCTCTATGATTTACGAAGTTAAGCTCATCTGCCACAGACAACAGGGTTTGTTTGATTGTTAGTATATCCAGATTAGAGAAACCATATCGGTGGTGAATTGCCTGACATATGTATGGGACTAGGAAAAATTAGTCACTCAGTGATCAGTATTGATCATCTGCTGTGTGCCAGAAGCCGGGGAGCTTATATCCCTAGGAAGCCACTCAGTACTTAAGTCCAGCATTGATTGATGCTATTTCTCTGAGCGCTGGAACCAATGGGAGACTGGCATCTTTCTGAAGTTTCTTAGGGCAAGGTGCAGGAGGTATGAGCACCTGCTTTATTCTTCAGTTTCTTGACTATGATACATGTGAATGCACACATGAACATGCTTTTGTTTTTGTTTTTGTTGTTGATAGTTTTGTTTTGTTTTTCTTTTTTTTTTATTATTTATTTATTTTTTTTTATTTTTTGATATTTTATTTACATTTCCGATGATTCCCCTTTTCTTTGGAACCCCCGTGTCCCCTCCCCCTCCCCGCCTCTGTGAGGGAATTCCTCCTCCCACCTACCCGCCCACCCATTCCCATATTCCCACCTTGACATTCCCTTTTACTGGGGCCACTAGCACCCTCAGGCCCAAAG
>CM052713.1:6858715-6875873 GCA_028551405.1 Uromys caudimaculatus
GGTACAGGGGAAAAGTTCCTGAACAGAACACCAGTGGCTTATACTCTAAGATCAAGAATCGACAAATGGGACCTCATGAAATTGCAAAGCTTCTGTAAGGCAAAGGACACTGTCAATAGGACAAAACGGCAACCAAGAGATTGGGAAAAGATCTTTACCAATCTTACATCCGATAGAGGGCTAATATCCAACATACACAAAGAACTCAAGAAGTTAGACTCCAGAAAACCAAATAACCCCATCAAAAAATGGGGAACAGAGCTAAACAGAGAATTCTCAACTGAGGAAATTCGTAGGGCTGAGAAGCACCTAAAGAAATGCTCAACATCCTTAGTCATCAGGGAAATGCAAATCAAAACATGTGTGAGATTCCACCTCACGCCTGTCAGAATGGCTAAGATCAAAAACAGCAGACGCTGGCGAGGATGTAGAGAAAGAGGAACACTCCTCCATTGTTGGTGGGATTGCAAGCTTGTACAACCACTCTGGAAATCAGTTTGGCGGACCCTCAGAAAAATGGACATAATACTACCTGAGGGCCCAGCTATACCACTCCTGGGCATATACCCAGAAGATACTGCAACATGTAATAAAGACACATGCTCAGTCACAAAAGAATGAACATGGTATCTGCTCACTGATAAGTGGATATTAGCCCAAAAGTTTGGAATACCCAATATTCACTTCACAGCAACTGTTGGACTGAGAGTGAGGTCCCAGATGGAAGAGTTGGAGAAGGGACTGAAGGAGCTGAGGGAGTTTGCAGCCCCATGGAGGGAGCAACAGTGTCAACTGGCCTGACCTCCCCAATGCTCCCAGAGACTGGATCACCATCCAAAGTATACACATGGAGGGACACCTAGTGCTGGCCACACATGTGGCAGAGGAGGGCCTTGTTGGCCATCAGGGGGAGAAGAGGCCGTTGGGCCTGAGGGTGTTAGAGGCCCCAGTATAGGGGAATGCCAAGGAGGGAAGAGGAGAGTAGGTGGGTGGGTAGGGGAATACCCTCATAGAGGCAAGGGAGGAGAAAGGGATAAGGGGGTTCCAAATGGGAGACCTGGAAAGATGGAAACATTTGAAATGCTAATAAAATATCAAAAATTAATTAATTAATAATAATAATAATAAATTTACCAAGATTCATAGAAATCTTTTACCCACATTGCTAATCTGGAATTATTTTGGAAATTTCCTTTTAATTAATTTAAAAGCATAATCGTTTCTGTCCATTCTAGACATTCAATATGTCACTGTCGTCAGTGAAGTATGAGGACTCAAAGTTCATTTGGTGTGAGAAATTATTTGCATATAACTACACATCATCATACATTGTTTTCTGATTCAGTTTTCTGATTCATTTTACTTGGTCTAAATTACATGAGTGTATTTAATTATAGACTGTGGGCAACAGTATGTCACTTTTATTTATCTGGAACATTTTCTAGTTTGGATCTGTACTATAGAACACAGGCCAATGTGTTCAGAGTTTGTTCTATCAAGAGGAGTATGTGATTTAAGCACTTAGTTTTAGTTTTTAAAGGGATGCAGCGACTCAGCCCCTTCCTTTCTCTCTTCGAGCGATTTTTCCTTTTCACCTGCTCCTCACCATGATCCATGGACTCACCATAGGCCAAATAATTATGAGTAGAGACGTGCAAAATTGTTAGCTTACAACAATCCATTATACTCATAATTGTACTTCCTTAGTTAACGTGACTAATATTAGCATGCTTTTTGTGAGTTTCTGCTTGGTGCTGTGCACCCATGTTGGTAACATACAGACAAGATTCAACTCCTATTTTCTTTTCTTTTTTTAAATCTTTTACTTATTTACTTATTTATTTTTACACTCCAGATTTTATTCCCTTCCAGATCCACCCTCTGACTGTTCCACACCCCACACCTACTCCCCGCCCCCTGTCTCCATGAGGATGTCCCCACCCCCCACCCCACCAGACCTCTAAACTTCCTGATCTCTTGAGGGTTAAGTGCATCGTTTCTACCAACTCCTATTTTCTAACTCTTGTCTTCTTTCATTGAATTGTGTACAGAGGACAAGACTATGAAGGCTAAGACTATAGCAGACATAATAATAACATAAAGGTCACTTTCCTGTGACTTACATTGTCAAGCACAGCTTCATGGAAGAAGAAAGGTTTAGCTGAAGCTGAGAATTACCTGAGACACTTAAGCAGCAGTCAGACAGCTACTATGAGAAAATACTCAGCAGGTACAAAAGGAGACAGGAGAAGGGCAATATTGCTGAAGACAGAGATAAAGGTAAAGTAGACTGCAGAGAATCTGCATTTGGTATCACACCCAGAGAGCAAAGTATTATGTATATTCCTGAAAGATAGTAAGTAAGATGGATTATTTCCAAGAGACTTTAGAAGACATATGGCCTGGACATCAACTTCATTCACATTTCCAGACTCCAAGACTATAAGAAAGTGAATCTGTCATTTTAAAGCCATATGGCTTAAGGCAACTTTTAATGGCAATTCTAGGAAACTAGTACAAAAGGTTTTACATTGTTGAGGACAATGGTGTGTTTCCCTTCTGCTTTGATGATAAGATACTCTGACCAAAAGTAACCTAGGGGAGCAAAGGGTTTATTTGGCTTTCCCTTTCCAGGACACAGTCCATCACTGAGGGGACTCAAGGCAGGAACTGAAGTAGAAACTTGAAGGTAGGCTGGATTGATGCTCCATTTTGCCTTATCTCTAACCAGGGACCTTGCTCACAGCCAAGGAATAGCAAGGAAACCACTGGATTATACTTCTTGATGGCTCATTCTCTGACTAACAATAAACTGGTTTTCCTATACTGCCCATGACCACCTACCTAGGTGTAGTACCATTCACAGTGGGATGGGCCCTCCTACATCAGTTAACAACTCCCACCCCCATAGACACACCCATAGTCTAGACTAATCGAGGCAACTCTTCAGTGATGGCTTTTCTCTCAGAGGACCAAAGCATTGTCAGATTGACAATTAAATCTAAATAGCACACATCTTTTTTGTCAAATTTGCATGTTGAAATTCTAACCCCTAATACCTCATAGTGAGATTGTTTGGTAATAGAGCTTCTTAAATGAATGATTAAATCATACTGTCTGTTGTTATGAGATCCAACTTATCAGACTGGTGTACTTACAGAAAGGAAGAAAATAAGTCCCAGGAGATTATATGCAGAAAGGAAAGGCCTCATGTGAGGACACAACAAATAGTCACCTGCACACCCTGGAGAGTGGCCTCAGGAAATGTCAACAGAAGAATGCTTAGAGTTGTCAAAGAATAACAGAGTGTAGAGGGATAAGGATGTTTATTCAAGGGGTAAGTAACAAATTTGCCATAAGAAAAATAATGAACACTACACCAGTTCCTGGGTGAATTTGTGGAATGGCAAATTCTTCCACTTCTTCTCAGTATAGGAGTGGAAGAGGAGGCTATTTCCATAGGAGCTTTGACCAATAACCTCAAGAGTGTTATCT
The DNA here is from genome assembly GCA_028551405.1 of Uromys caudimaculatus. Taxonomy (NCBI): domain Eukaryota; kingdom Metazoa; phylum Chordata; class Mammalia; order Rodentia; family Muridae; genus Uromys; species Uromys caudimaculatus. Next base: position 6,862,211 of record CM052713.1, read on the forward strand.
CTTGTTTTTCAGGTACTGAGAAAGCATGGGAAGCCTCTGAACAGTGAATGACATCTTCAAAGGTTCTGTTCAAGTGACATGGACTGAAAACCAGAAGAGGTTAAGTATGATAAAAAAAAAAAAAGTTATAAAACCAACTTAGACATTTACAAGTGACCCTGTGACAGGGGAAAAAATGAGCCCACTATGTTACTCCCATTTCTATATTTATTTCTCTGTACTTTGGACATATACTGAAAAAATTTAAGTCTCAAAGTTTCATCACAAAATCAAAGATACCAGAAGAATCCTTTCTAAGTGTTTCCTGAGGAATATAGTTTTGTACCCATGAAGCTCCAAACCCATGGACCTATAGATAAACTCAATAGATCAGAAAAGAGGGTTGAGTGTGGACATGTAAGAGAGGAAAGTGGAGAGTTGACGTGGGCAAGAAGGGGAGGAGAGAGGGTAAGGGGTGGAAATAACAAAATGGTGTGTGTGTGTGTGTGTGTGTGTGTGCGTGTGCGTGTGTGTGCGTGTGCGTGTGTGTGTGTGTGTGTTTGTGTGTATGTGCGCACACGTGAGTGTGTGTAAGAACAAATTTAATTGATTTTATAAAAAGATCCGGAGTTCAGATAGCATACATTTTTAGATAGGAGCTACCCTGATCCCCCTAAACCCAAGTGAAGTTCATGTACCATAAGATGGCCATGATTCTGTATAGCACACTTGGCTGATCAATTGGTCACCATTGTTCCAGTAGGTTGCAAAGACAAGCCTGTGACTTAGATCCACTCTTTTCTTAGAAATATATTTAGCACCTTGTGGGAAGGCAAGGCCCCATGCCCTATGCTGTTAAATATAAGCATGAAGTATTTGAAGTGAGTGTTATAATAATTCATCCAGACATTGAAAAAGATTCACAATAAAGCAACTTCCTGTGATCACTGTGGGGGAAGTTAATTGTAAAATATCATTCTTTGGTAGCTGGAAGATTTGACCTATGCATCATATTCTTAAGGGAAATCAAATTAAATATAAAAGAGGTTCTTCCCAAATCTGATTTTGGTTTTAGAATATTGTGGTGTATTTCTGAACACACAGCCAGTGACTAATGTAATCTATTCTTAGCTTGAATCTGAATAGTCATATTCTCATCATGGAGAGAAATATTTATCTTTCCATTTTCAGTGATGGTGCCTCCATGTTTGTGGCAAGAGTAAGTCCTTGATGTATATACACTTACAGAAAGTAAGGTAGAAGAAGCACATTCTTGGGCTTTGTGCTGTTTGAAATCTCCCTTTTAGGACCATGACAACCTAGGATCTTAGGGTAAACCTGAAATTACAAAGAACTTTTACAACTAATTCCACAACAAAATTCCAAAGGATCCTTGTTCATGTGAACCTATGGAATAATTTTAAATTCTACTGTGTAAAAACAACAACAACAACAAAAAAAAAAACACCCGGCTATTAATTATTTACCTTTGAATTCCTTTACTCAAGTTTCTAGTATATATCACACAATGTAAGTACAATGGCCATCTTGGCCATATCTTGAGGAATGCTTTAAGTTAAGCTTTCATCCTGGGTGTTTTGAGTTCAGGACAGTCACTAGCTACCTAGGATCAGAACCTTCTCACTTTAAGATTGATCACCTTCTCATCTTACACAGATAGCCATTTCAAGTATTCTGCTGATTCATTTCCCACAATGCTTTTCTTTGGATGGCATAGTATGGTGGTGGGAAATTAAAAAGCACATATTCTCAGGGAAAGCTCTGGACCTATCATCTCCCAACTGTGGTCTTAAATGAATTACTTAAGGCCCCTAAATTTATGTTTCATGCCTTGTAAAAGTTAAAATAACTAAAATAACATGCTACATGGACTTTTTAGGAGAATCCTGTAAGCAGTTTATGTGCACATTCTAATGCAGAACCTGAAAGGCAATAAGTTATAGATATAGAGATTTATGCATGAGGAAATGACCAAGTTACACAGACAATCCAACAGATTCCCTCCTCTCTGCACTTCACATTTGTGACCGGAATGAATAGTTACTGAAGTGATAAGGTGAAGAGATGTCACAGAAGTCATAATGGGTCCTGTGTCTTCGTATAGTGGAAAGTTACCAAGCATATGCATAAAGGATTCAACAGTTCTCTTTCAACTGAGGAACACATCTAAAGGATAAAAGTTTTCTCATTAATGTGACTTTCATGTTCTTCAAATATACACCCATGTATAATGGCCTGTAAGGGGCTTCTTTAAATATAGCTTAAAAGTTTGCTTGCAAGCCACTGAGCAAAATAATACTCAGAAAAGCAAGGTTACAATCCTTTTATTTTGAAATGCTGATTTTTATATTTAAGCAATAGATTTCAAGTTATAATAATAGTATTTACTCATAAATATTTAGCTGTGACCTTGTTTTTCCATTAGTGGTATTTTGTAGTATCTATTAAGTATCTAAAATAATTTAACTAAGTCCTCATCATAGTTCTGAAGAATGAGTATCATAGTTCTTCAACAGAGCGATGATGACTGATACGCAGTGCGCTAGAAAGTTCAGGGTGTTGATGCTCAAGTCATTCCTCTCCATGAAACTTTAGGCTCCAAAGTTGTGGTTCCCATTGCTATCATGGTTAACACTTAATGGTGCTCAAATGACTAGAAACATTTGTACCTTATAATACTATCATATTATTATCAAGTTTATATTTTATATAATCAATATATATAAACCATTATTTTTATTATCACATAGGTAAGTGTCTTAGGATTTCTATTCCTGCACAAACATCATGACCAAGCAAGCTGGAGAGGAAAGGGTTTATTCAGCTTACATTTCCATGCTGCTGCTCATCATCAAAGGAAGCCAGGACTGGAACTCAAGCAGGTCAGGAAGCAGGAGCTGATGCAGAGGCCATGGGGGGATGTTTCTTACTAGCTTGTTTCCACTGGGTTGCTCAGCTGGCTTTCTTATAGAACCCAAGACTACAAGCCCAAGGATGGCACCACCCACAATGGGTTCTCCCCCCTTGATCACTAATTGAGAAAATGCCTTACTGCTGGATCTTATGGAGGCATTTTCTCAACTGAAACTCCTTTCTCTGTGATAACTCCAGCTTGTGTCAAGTTGACACACAAAACCAGCCAGTACAGTAAATGAAATAAACCTAGTGAATCTAATTAATCGCAACTTATTAAGTGCACATGTAAATTTAAACAGGGCTCCTATTCATCAAGACTGAAGTAATTGTATTTTTAAGATTAATATTATCTTTTACTTTCCAATAAAAATATGTGAGAATCTACCAATGATTGGCCAAGTGGTTCAGATGGCTGAATGTACAACTACTATGCTTGAAACCCTGGGTTTAATCCTCAGCACCTAATAAAACTCAGTGGGGTGGTACAACACTTTTAATTTTCCATAGTAAATTTAGCAATATAATGAGTTTGAAGCCAGCATGGGCTACTTGAGACCCTGTCTCAAAAATTTAAAAATGGGGAGGGGAGGCACATAACAATGTATAGCTTTTGTAAAGTTTTATAGAGCCCAACAATTTAACACTTGAGAGGACTATGTTAAATATAAACTGTAAATCATCTCCTGGGCTGGTTGAAAATGTCTCTTAGGAGATGATCCCCATATGCAGCTTGATGAGCAATTGTGCCTAACTGAAATATTTATAGGAACATGGGTAAGGGGTTACCTTCAGGAGCATGAGCCACTTATGACAAAAAGTCCCTTCCCCTAGTAATGATAACTACTTGCATACACTCAGAAGAAGTGGGTCTTCAAGTACTGACTCAAAAGCTACCCATGATCTCCTCTGCCATTTCTTTTGTACTTATGAGTTTTTCCCTCCCTTCACTGAATGTTAATAAGTACAATCTTGTTGCTTGTGTGGGTAATCCTAGATGCTCTGAGTTTAAGACAGCAACAGCCATACCATGTTTAGAAGACAGGATTCTACAGCACATACATCTTCATCAACATGATTTTGTCCTTTAGTGATGAATGGAAACAGTTCAAGAATGCTGGCCTTTGACCACTAAGGCTCTACTTCTTTTTTTGTTTGAGTCAACTCTCAGCTGTTATAAGGACAGCAGGTTTCTCTGCTCCCTTTGCAAAGCTGAAACAAAATGACCTGGCAAGTTAAGCAGATACTGAATCCCTCTGCTTCTGCTTTGGAACTGAAAGAAAAATGATGTGAAGTAACTAGAATAGAGCAAGCCATCCAAATACCATGTCTGACATCATGTCTTCAAAACATGCCTTCCCAAATGCCTCAGACTGTGGAGAAGATAAAAGGCAAATACAGGCTGAGAAGTCCTCCTGGTACAGGGCAGAATGTGAGACACAAAACCAAATGCAAAGTAGAAGCTTCCTTGAGTAGAATCTTGGAGCGGAAAGAGGAGACTATGAACACAAAATTCAATTTGGAGTTTGGTTCAAAATAATGTGTCTATGTCAGTTTGTTAGTTTTGATAAATGAATGTTTGGTAATGTGTAGAAGTGAATGTTCTGTAATTAACTTGATAACATGGTAACTTGGTTGGTTGGTTTTAATTTTTAACTTGACAAAACCTAGAATCTCATAGGAAGAGAGTTGCAATGAAGGATTGCCTACAATTGGTTGGTACATGGGCATATCTATTGGGAATTGTCTTAATTAAGTTAATAAATCTCAGCCCACTGTGGGTGGCACCATTCCCTGGTAAGGGAGTCCTGAAGTGTCTAAGAGGAGAGAAATCCAGCTGAGAAGTAAGCAAGAAAGCAGCATACATTTATTCTCCTCTATTCTTGACTGTGGATGTGATGTGGCTAACTACTTCAAGATCGTTCATTGTAACTTCCCTGATAAAAGACCATAGTCTGAAATTATAAGCTGAAATAAGCCCCCCTCACCTATATGTTGATTTTTCCAAGATAATATTATCACATCAGAGCCAAAACTAGAACAAAAATAATAAGGGAATTAGGTAGAGGAAGTGATAGGTAAAATAATGCTCCCCTGTCAAAGACCCAGGCTGTCTGTGACTACATTAGTCACAGCATCTTTGAATGAAAAAGAGGAGTGTGTAGGAATCAGGGTCAGGATGATATGGTAGGAGAAAATTTCTGATTTTGAAACTCAAAAGTAGGCTACATAAAAAGGAGAAAGCCTCTGAAACCTGGAAAAGAACAGCTGTCATCTAGAACACCTAGAAGCACGCCCCCTTTCTAGCACCATGTGCGGTGGGCGCTGCAGCAGATCTCTCACCTCTGCAACAAATAGTAACAGATTTGTGGCATCATTTATATGACATCTAAGAGTTACAAGAAGTCTGTGCAGCACTGTCTGTGCAAACATCCCAAAGGTCTACTATACAAAATTTAACATTACTTTAAAGATGTTAAGGAAAGTCACTGTGTATTGACAGCATTGCAGCCCTTCAGTATTTCCTCGCTCCAACACAACTTTGTATACCCAAGTACATCTGGAATTCATTTTCATGGTATCTGGTGCCTTGGTCCTCCCTTTCATTTAGTTTCCCCAAAGTCTGAAACCTCTGTCAGATGCCATGTCTGGGTAGGAAGCATTTGGCACACTGTCTCCATCTCAGATCTCTGACCTCTGCCTCTTCCTTACTGATTGCCTTGCTACTGCTGCTTACGTGTGACAGCAGTTGCTACCACCTTCCACAAAGTTTTGGCAGAACAACACCTTTTTATGTAACATATTTCACTGAAGATAGAAATTTAGAAAAGTGCTGAGCTGTATTGCCATGGAAACCAGGCAGAAATGAAAATGTAGTCATTTCTTTCATTGGGAGCCATGGAGGACCAGGAAGCTACACCACCATCAAATTAGTCTAAGCAAGCCTTCTTCCTCCCCAGACTGCAGTCTGCATTCTGATGTGGACTATGCTGGCAGTGTGACATGCTTGCCAGGTCACTGTGCTCCCTTAAGAAACAAAGTTGAGGAAGTGAAAGAGTCCATCATGGCTCCACACCCAGAGCTTTCTTTTGGTCCCTGTCATTTCTGTTGTGAGTTTTGGTACTATTTACTTAAATATGGCTACTCCTAATGTAGGTGGTCAGTACATTAAAAAAAAAACTGTCTTCAGGATACAAGGAGTATTCTCTTTCTGGGATTATTAATGTATGTCTAGATGTACAAAATGGTGGGTTGAGAAAGTCACACTTGAGACACCTTGTGTGGAACTTAGCTTCATCAACCTTGTATGGGTCTTTGCCTTAATACTTCATACATAATCTGCAAGTAGGCCAGTAAGACTTGCAGCCTACACCTGCAATGTGTGTACATCTTTTTGCTCTCTCTCTCTCTCTCTCTCTCTCTCTCTCTCTCTCTCTCTCTCTCTCTCTCTTTGTGTGTGTGTGTGTACACAATTAATACTACATAACACCTGTTCTCACTTGTCATTTATACTGTCTTTTATATTTTATTCTAGATCTAATTGTCTTCAAATGTATCTTGTTAGGAAATCCTAAGAGATGATTATTAATTGCTGAAAGCCACAGGACCCAAAGCTAAATCTTTCAGGTATATATCACTTCTGTGAGCACAGAACTCTAGCTAGCAACCAAGTACAATGAATACAGGGGCTATCAGTTAACAACTTTCCAGAACCACACCGACAGAATATATTTGAACAATAGGTTAAATATCTGACGAGAAAATCAATATCTTAACTATTGTAGCTCATATCTTCAGAACATTCCAGTCAATGCTCTACCACGCCATGCCACGCCATTGCACATCATACCGTACCATGCCAAGCCACGCCATGCCACGCCATTGCACACCATACCGTATCGTACCATATTGTACCATACCATTCTGTACCATGCTGTTCTATACCATTTTATTTCATTCTATCAGAGTTAATTTTTACCATGACAAGACTATTTTGTATCTAAAATAATCTTTGAGTTTGAAGCTTGGAAGAGTCCATTGTCTTTGGGACAAAGACAAATCAGTCTGCATTCTTTAACATTACCTTCTCTGGATCTGGTGAAGGAAAATCACCAATAATATTTATTTTATTAACAATGGAGAACATTTCCACTGAGATTAAGACATTTTTTCATTTTTTTCTGTGTGTAGGGTTAGGGAGATGGTTTTGCTGGAAGTGCCTGTTGCATAAGCATGAGGAACTGAGTCCAGTTCTGAACACGTCAGTAAAAGCTGTGTGTGGAGTGTGCATCTCTTCCCCCAGTGCTATGGGTACTGAGGTAAGGCAGAGAAGGGTAGATCTGCAGAGCTCACTGGCCAGTTAGGATAGTCAAAATAGCCACCTTCAGCTTCCATGAGAGATCCTGTCTGAAGGAATAAAATATAGAGAGTGATGGAAAAAGACTCTTGACTTCAACCTCTGTCTTCCACCGGAGCATGTGAGAGTACGTGACCTCACCTACAGACCTATGCACACGTATGCACACACTTCAATATCCAGTAAGTAAATAAATCAGAACACTTCCCTTGCTGCAATTTTACAGGGAGAAGAATCTTATCTAATAATCTGCCAACCACTCCTTTTGTTTGAGATAGTCAGTGGCAGTCTTTAATATGATTTTATTTGTGTTTCAATAAAGGAAAGCCAGGGTACAAACAGAGATTTAGACTCTGCAATCTTTCTCGAAGTGTGAAGGATAAGAGAGAAAAGGGATGAATGTGCATAGTCCCATCACCTCTGTCTGAATCTTAAAATGATGCATCCTTTGATAAACATTAAATCTTATTATTGCTTTAAGGCAGTAAATCTTCTGAGACATGGGGGAGACAGAAACACCACTGCACTAATGAGATTACTCTGAAAATAAAGCGGTGGATTAGTAAAATCTAATTTGGAAGTGATGAAGTACATGTGATGTCCAAGTAATTATTCCTGCACAGTTGCATCCACAGGGAGCTGGAAGTTATTGGGCAGTGCACTGTGTTAATGATTCGGCTGCCTGACATTTGAGTGAATGTGCTGACCGTCTGCTGTGTTGTCTCTCCCATTGTCACCATCCGCAACTGGGTCCAGCAGCTGTGTTCAAAATGCTGCCAGAGAAAATCTGGAGCTGAGCATGTGTGTGTGTGTGTATGTGTGTGTGTGTCTGTCTGTCTGTCTGTGTCTGTGCATGAGTGCAAGCACCATTGGGTGTGTTTGTGTATACATGTGCATATGTGTATAATATGTTTTATGTGTAGCTATGTGTTTCTATATGTGTACAAGAGTCTGTGTGTATGCATATGTGTGCATCTGTGATTTTATGTACATATGTGTGCATATCAGTATGTCATATGTGCACATACCAGTATGTTCATGTGTACATATGTTCTTGTGTGCATCTGTGGGTTTATATGTATGTGCTCATGTGTTTTGAGTTTGTGTATACCTTCTTAGGCTAGTACTTTAGACACTTTAAAATCTGGACAAAACAGAAGTGCTTTTGAAAGAAAGTCATAGGTAAAGCCCTAACATCTGGTGTTTCTATTTAAACACTAAGACCAAGCACATCCTTTGATGTCTTTCTACCTTCAGTGGTCTTTCAAAAGCATAAAGCTGCTGACTGAGATTCACTCAAGGATCAATGGAAAATTTCTCATGAAGTCTTTCCCTCTTCCGTTCTCGATTATGGAGCTCTCTGATCAGAACAGTAATGTAGTGGCTTTATGACAAAAGAACCTCATGGCTTTAAAACCTTACTAATTTGACCCCAAGTAAAGTGAGTAAAAGATATTAATGAAGCTGAAGGATCAACCAAGCCTAACAAGGAAAATACACAATGAAGAAAGCCTCTTGATTTTCAGTGCATCATGAGTTTAATGAGTTATTGTTTATGTTTGAGGCCCCTGGGAGGTATCAGCAGCACCAGTGAGGGCTTCCCAGAGAAAAAGAGGTGGGGATGGCTGAGAAGCAAAGTAGTGGGAAAGAAGAAGTGTCAGAGAGGAGATGACTGCCAAAATGATGATAAAACCTCATTTTTAAAATTTCATTTTATTGTATTTATTTATTTGTGTTTGTGTATATATTTGTGTGTTTTGGCATGTGTATGCATTCACGTATGTGCATGTGTGTGCACGTGTGCCATGGAACACATGTTAAGTTAGAGGATGATGACTTTCAGGAATCAGTTCTCCCCTTTCACTGTACACACCCATGGGATTGAACTGCAGCCATTGTAGACAAGTGCCTTTACCTCCCTTCCAGTGTTGAGTTAGAGGTCTCATCTATTTCTTCATTAGATGTTGACTCAAACCCTCTCCCACCTTTATGCTTGACTCCAGCTCTTAAGTATATAATCCTAGTTCCTTCTGTTCTGAGAAAGAAGCTGCTGGTTTGTGCCTCTCCAAATAGATCCTATTTAGAAGTTTATCAGCAATTGGCAAGCCAGCAAGATAGAAACATTTGTTGGGGGAGGTTACTGGTAGAAAGTAGGAGTGGGCCTGAGAGGAGTTGTGGAGAGGAATCACATATTAATAGGATCAAAGTACATAATGCATGTATGAAACACAGAATTAATAAAAAATATTATATTTAAAATATAAGTGATGTGACCATTTATTTTAAGAAAAATAAGGCAAGAACAAAAGAGAAGCCAAAGAAAGGGAGTAGACAGTAATGCCTGGAACAGTCCAGTTGAAGAAGTAGGAAATCAGATGAGGAAGCTAACTCTTCTGCTGAACAGGACTGACTCTACATGGAGGAGGTGCCTAAGGCACTGGCACCCAGACTATGCGTGGATACAACTAAGAAGCCAGATAAATAAATGCTCTCTTAAATGTTCTCTCTCTCTCTCTCTCTCTCTCTCTCTCTCTCTCTCTCTCTCTGATATGTGCTCACCTCCTGCCTTGGGGGTGTTAATGCCTGCACAGAAGATTATGGAAGCTAAAGGAGGTACAGGGTACCCAATTCTCTCACTCTCTATCTTAGTGTCTTGACATGGGATCTCTCATTAAATCTAGACCTAGTCTGCCAGCCACCGAGCCCTAATGATTTTCCTGTCTCTGTCTTTCTGCCCTGGGCATACAGAGGCATGCAGTGAGCCTGATTTCTTACATGGGTATTGGGCTCTGAACTCAAGTCCTCATGCTTGTTCAACAAACACTTATCCCATCGTGCTTTCTCCCCTGCACCTGAAGTTTTCAAATGAATTTATGTACAAGGATAAGCTTGGATGGCAGGAAAGCTGCTATTCCTTTTAGGGAAGATAACACAGTGTTAAATTCTGAAACCAAACAAAATGAAGATAGAAGAAAAGAAGAGTCAGGAAAAGGAGTGAAGGGGAGAAAGAGGCACACAAAGAGAGAAGAGATAGAGGAGTTAACATTAAAGAAGAAAAGATGGTTATTGAGCAGAAATCATGACCCCTCTGGTCAGATTGTGGATGGATGAGTCCAATAGAAATGACTGTTACATAGGAAAGGGGTGACATCTGCTAACACCGTTGTGTTGTCTATTGTGGGGAGTGGATGAAGTCCTAAGTGGATGTGTGTTCTTGACATGAACACAGTCATATCAAGGTCCTCAAAGCCTTCCTCAGGTGAGGCTTGGAGGAGTGACAACACATTCCTCTGGTCCAAGTATGGATTTTATGAACATTTGTCCTTGAGTTGAAACCAGAGTAGGCAAAAGCTGTCAATCATAGTTTCCTCCTTAGGATGACTGCAGTCTAAAACTCCTTTTTTTTTTTTTTTTTTTTTTTTAAAAAAAAACAGAGACCTGATAGTAAGATATGACTTGACAGCCCTCCTCCAAGGTCAGTTGTATATAATAAACCCATCTCTGTGCTCACTTCTATACAGTAAGCCTGCCTCCATGTTCAGGGTTAAATCTCCAGGCTGCTGGTGTAGCTCCATCACAGCAAAGATCCCACCTGATTCCACCTTTGCTGTCTGTTTTTTCTTTGCATGACTCTGTGCTTCTTCACTATGTACTTGTCCCAGTCAGGTCAAGTCCAAAGCTGTACAGATCACAACAGTCTATGCCAACCTAGAGATCATGCTCTGTAAAGTTCTGATACTCTTACAGATGTATAGATGGGTAACATCAGGGCTGTATGATAGTTTTAAAATGCCCTTAAAAGTGACGTTAGTTATATGTAATCTAAGTCTATATGCACTCAGAGATGTCATGGTGAGGGATAATTACATTCTTGTTATGTCTGAAACACACTGCAGAATTTGTATTCTAATTGTTCAAATAAATATGCATGTATATCTGTGTGTGTGTACATGTGACTAGCCTAGAATCTAAATAATAAAATAACAAATTTCTGGTCTTCGCTACATTTCCCCAAAGGAGAAGTTTGGAGAGCTGGTGGCCTTGACTATTGATGCAGAAGGAAAAATAAATGAACTCTTTATTCAGGTCTAAATTCTTTGTTCTACTTCTCAAGAGTAAATTGCAGCAATAGATTTGGTTGAATTTATTTCCCTGCTTTCTTTTCAGATTCACTAAAAGACCCAAACAGCAGGTGTAAAGGACCACATCATGGTGCCATCCTGGCATATCTCAGAGCTTAATCCATTTAATCGCAGTCATTTGCAGGCTGCCCATGACCCCCATGTGATACCTCCATGTTAAGCAAGTAAAGGAGTGCCAATATTTTAAGCACATAAACATTCAACTATGAGATTAACATTTAATTTTTTAAAACTGTACCAACCCAGAATTATGGTGGTGTGATTTTCATGTATCATATCAATTAGTTATTATTGCAAGACAGATAAGAGAAGTTGAGCCCTGCCTTTATTATCACAGGCAGCTATCAGTCACATTACCTGCAGGGGCTACCACCTGAATCCTGAGTAGTGAGGATAACCTGGATCCCCATCTGACCTCATACCTTCAGAATAAGCAGCTATAAGAACAAATACCTCTCAACTTGTCCCTTTAAATCATCCCATTCCTCTTCTCCCAGACACCTGGATACACTCCCATATTGGCAGACACCATGAGGTTATATGAATATCTGTCTGGTAGCATGTTGGGAACAGACACTTTCCATTACATCTCTCAGAACACCATATCATTTCTAGTAAAGATGCTAGTTGTGGTCCAGAAGAACAAAACACTGTCAACCTATGATCTCCTTCTAGAATAGTCTAATGGAATTGACTGTTGATTGTAAATTGTGAAAATGGGGGAAATCATTCTAGAAGCCTTGTACTGTTAGATTCTTGTATGGCATATTATGCCAGCAATTCTGGTGTTTAGCAATTGATTCTGGGAAGCACCTTAATTAAGTCAGATTCCTTATAAGCATGTCTCTAGCAAATACAAATATTTGGCCAAAACAACTTCCCACACAGGAACATGATCCAAAACACAGAGGAAAAAAATCTTAGTGAGAATCTCTGGGACAATTGGATTCCATTGTTGTTGCTCAGAGCCTCTGTTTCCACATGGAATGTGGGAGACTGTAGCTCGCTGGAGCGTCTAAGAATCTGAAAAGCATCCCAAACTATATTTTCAGAATTCCAGTGATATATAAATGAATGATAAATAATCCATATTCTTGAAAGACACCACAGTTAAACCATGATTAACAGAGCAATTGACCAGTATTCAGAAGAAGTCTGTTCAGTGTGGTAGGGTAGCTATGGGATCTGCAGATGTGACATGTACAGGGCTTCTTTTTCACTGATGAGTCAGGAAGTCTCTGTCAGAATCTACCATCAAGATGAGATGGCAGAGGGTCCTTGAGGAATCATGCCATTATGTATGACAAGACACATACTAGCATGTGTTCAAAACAAAAATATTTGAAGTCTTGCTTGATACTAGGAACATGGCAGGATATTAGCTTACAGTGATGGATAGACTTGGTCTCTGGAGAAGAATGGTACAGCAAGACTTTGGATGTTCCTCCTGTCAGTAGTGCATTGAAGGCCACAGACTGTCAAGAAGTAGATATACTCCTCAGACTGTACAATGTAACCCATTTAGTGACAGATGTAGGTTTGGATTTGAAAAGTATTCAGAACTCAAGGTAGACCCAAGTGGCCCAAGCATAACCTGGTGGTTTGCGAAGGAGCATTAATAATTCACCATTTTAGGGCTCTGATGACTTCAGTGGTCCTCTAAGGACCTTTCTGTCAAGGTTCTTCTGCCTCTTATGCAGTGTGTTCCTACTGCCTGGACAACGCACAAGCTAGGTCCCACTCTCTGTAGCCTGTTCTGGCTTCCATCTAGAAGCAATGAAGGGACACTAGTCAATAAGCAACATGTTTTTGAAAGATGGTCTCTTAAAATATTTACTCTCACACTCAGTCCAATGGTTACTGTGAAGTGAAACTTGGGTATTCTGAACTTTTGGGCTAATATCCACTTATCAGTGAGTACATGCAGTGTTTGTTTTTTTGTGACTGAGTTACCTCGCTCAGGATGATATTTTCAAGTTCCATCCATTTGCCTGTGAATTTCATTAAGTCATCTTTTTTAATAGCTGAGTAGTATTCCATTGTGTAAATGTATCACATTTTCTGTATCCATTCCTCTACTGAGGGACATCTGGGTTGTTTCCAGCTTCTGGCTATTATAAATATGGCTGCTATGAACATAGTGGAGCATGTGTCTTTATTACATGTTGGAGAATCTTCTGGGTATATGCCCAGGAGTGGTATAGCTGGGTCCTCAGGTAGTATTATGTCCATTTTTCTGAGGGTCCGCCAA
>CM052713.1:6875973-6919911 GCA_028551405.1 Uromys caudimaculatus
AGCCCTAGGTCCCAGATGGAGGAGTTGGAGAAGGGATTGAAGGAGCTGAGGGAGTTTGCAGCCCCATGGAGGGAGCAGCAGTGTCAACTGGCCTGATCCCCCAGTGCACCTGGAGACTGGACCACCAACCAAAGAATACACATGGAGGGACCCATAGTTCAGACCACATATGTGGCAGAGGAGGCCCTTGTTGGGGGAGGAGAGGCCCTTGGGCCTGAGGGTGTTAGAGGCCCCAGTATAGGGGAATGCCAAGGTGGGAAGATGGGAGTGAGTGGGCAGTTGGGTGGGTGGGGGAATACTCTCACAGAGGCATGGGGAGGGGGAGAGGATAGGAGTTTCCAAAGTGGAGACATGGAAAGGGGGAAACATTTGAAATGTAAATTAAGTATCAAAAAATTTAAAAAAAGTGTTTACTCTCTATTTTTTATTGATTATTAAAACATGTCTGTTCTCCATCTTCATGCTGCATAGCTAACCAGGTCTCTTAGCAAAAGCCTGTGTAATATGCAATTCTAGAACATTCTTCTATCAATGTTATATCTATCTTTTATTTATTATAGTTTACAGTTTGTTCTTGCATGACCAATTGCCAGAGATGAGTAACTGGATTATGTCCCTTATCAAATTTATTTTGATGTATTATAATGAATATAAAGAGGGTAAATAATATGTGATCATATTAAAGAATCAGCTATAATATTTAGCATAGAGGATGTTGACAATTATAGTGTCGCAGAAAATCCTATAACACAACATTAGTGTTTCATGCCCGCAGAAACTTATTTCAGATCTCATTCCTGGGTATGAATGTGCTGTTATGAAACTTCACAGCTTGTATCTTATATATGTCATAAATTTTGAATAATTTCCTTTAAGTTTTTGCTTTGGTTTGTCGAAAAATTGACTTATTGTACACCATTGCAATGGTGTAGACGTCACTGCTTATAAATTTTGAGAACAGATCCTTTCTTATTCTTTAAATTTAATTTAATTATGTCACTGGTATCTCAGTTTCATAGACATATGTGTGTGTGTGTCTCATATATATGTCATACACACACACACACAGTGGAATTACACATACATGTGCTTCAATATGTTGGATGTTATCAATTTACACAAATTACACAAATGTAATTTGTAAAATAAAATACTATTTTTCTTAGAATGTATGAGCTAAGTAAAGCTCTAGGCATCCGACTTGAGTGCAGCATTTCATTTTAAAATTCTAAATATCTCTCATTTGCAATCACTCTGCAGAGGTGTCTGTCACAGTTCAGTGTATCACCCTGAGGCTGTCACAAGTGACCTGTGAATTTACACATTCATAATCATTGGCACACAGGCGACTGCTATTGGCTCAGGCTATGTTAACCAGCCAGCACAACATGTGATCTGAACATATGGTCAAGTGATTTGAGGTTTAGAAAGGCGAGTTTCTGGAAGAGAGATGGCCTCTGAGCCCTGCTGTCAGCATGAAAAAAGATCTCCTTATTTACCAGGGTGAGAAGAAAAGGGCGCCTTCAATTACTTCACCCAGAGCCCTACACAATGAAACAGGAGGAGAAATCACACATTAATAGACAGGGGAGCAAGTGTGAGGTGCTTAGCAAATGCTGCAGAAAGCACACAAAAAGTAGTTTACAGCTCTGATTGGAAGTGAAAACAGAAGAGATTGGAAGCGAAGTCCCACAAATTAAAATTAAAACAGCAGTTCGCCCAAGCCCCGGCCTCAGTCCCCAACCATCCCCCACGTTCTAATTGTCCCACTTCAAGCCTAATGAGTTGGGTGGGGAAAGACGCTCCTGTAAATGAAACCCTTCATCATTTTAGCATTCATTAGGTATTTGAGTACTTGTTATTAATGGTTCAAAGTACAACAATAGAAATCAGTCATTGCCAGTATTGTTCGTATTCAGCAAACCGAGAAAATGGGTTTACTTTAAGAAACGATGAGTTGTTAAAGAGAATTGTCCTGATTGGTTTTTGGTTTTGTTTGTTGTTGTTGTTGTTGTTTGTTTGTTAACTTGACACAAGCTAGAGTCATCAGAAAATGTAGAATCTTAATTGAGAAAATTTGTCCAGAAGCCTGGCCTGTAGGCCAGGCTGGGTAGTATTGTCCTGACTAATTCTTTATGTGAGAGGGCCCAGCCCGCTGTGGATAGTGTACCTAGGCAGGTGGAGGAGTCTAGAAGAAAGCAGGTGGAGCAAGCCATGAGGAGCAAAGCAGGAAGCAATGTTGTTTCCCAGTTTCTGCATCAGCTGCTGCTTCCGGGTTCCTTGCCTGCCTTCCCTCAGCGATAGGGTGTGACCTAAGAACCGTAAGATGGAACAACCCCTTCCAAGTTTCTTTGGTCGTGTTTTACCACAGCAATAGAAGCACTTACTAACACAATAATAATCTTTGGCTGACTCCTTCCTTTGCTCTTAGGGAAACTGAAAACTGGGTTTTGTTTGCTATTTTATTCACTACCATTGGCATTTTATTATGGCTGTTGGTTGGCTTCATCTCCTCCTGAAGTTGGGCAACTGATCCAAATCTCATCTTCTCTGTCTATCTTTGTAGTTACATACACAATGAGGATTCTCTGACTGCCTGTGTCAGAGATGTGGTGACAAATGCTCTCTGAGGAACCTGCTTAAGGCAGTATCTAGCACAAGATAAATGTCTCCCAAAAAACCCTGTCTGTTCTTATTCCTGAACACACAGCACGCACGCCAACCTTCTGCACTAGGAACAACAGCAAGCCATCAGTATTTGAAAGTATAATATGATTCCTCATTATTCCTAGATACTTAAGTAAATAAAGGCAAATCAATATAATCAAACACTATGTAGAAAATACTGGAAGAGATTTAAATATTTGCAAGTTTTGGGTATTAGAGAAAGTAAAAAAATAAGAAGTCCATTAATTGTAAATAGAACTATTTATTAAACAAACAAATCTGAAGTGTGATTTGGCAATGTCCACATTCTCTTTTAGGAATATTGATTAGGTGATACTTCCTTACATAAGTGTACAAAGCCATATTATTAATTCCTTATACATAATTATCATAACATTTTATGTATTTGCAAAATTATCTAGAAATAAATGCTAATAAAAGACTCATAAATTATAGTACATACATATAACAAATTTAAGCTAGCTGTTGAAACATAGAATAGTTATTTATATATTTATGAATAATGAACAAGATAAACAAAATGTTAGCAAGATATGGAACAATATACATGAAATGTTGGATTACATTGAAATTTCTGTACTTACACACATATTAATTGTCACAGAAAACAAGTTTTAACATACACATTGTATGAGAATCTTACAAGGTGTGGTTGCTCTTTACTACAATCCCAGAACTTAGGAGGCTGATCAATGAGGTCAGCCTAGGCTTCATAGCCAGACCTTGTCTCAGAGATAAGCAGAACAGGAAAACAAAAAGGTATATGGAGACTTTAATAGGTCCCAAAAAGTTTTAGGCAGGTTTAATAGATACTGAAGGGCATCAATATGGACGGTATTCATTTTTGGTGGATTAATCGTGAACTTTACTATTTAGAAATTTTCTGGGCAGGAGCTACAATAAGAATGAAGTTATTACAACTTACTAACAGACCAGCATCAATCTTTATGATCATTAAATTTCAGTTTGATATGGTAGAAACATCATTTTATAGACTAAGTTTAAATTACCTTGAGCATTTTATGTAAATAGTAAAATACTTAGAATTTCCTAAAGAAGGTATCGGAAACATTGATTTATAGCTTATCTTTACAATAAGCTAATATTAATATTCATAAAAATATTGTGATAAAATCCTATACTTTAAGCAGTTAAAAATACCATAAAGGGTTTTGTAAAAAAATAAAATAGGGCAGAGAGAAAGAACCAATATTTGTTAAATGTCTATGTGTCAGTTGTCATGATGGTCATATTTTCATCAATCTTCACAGTCCTTCTGTAAATTCAAAGGAATATTGTATATGCTAATGATTCCTTACAGTTCAAATAGCTGGGGAGCAGTTAATCCTTGCTCAAATTCCAATGGACTTGCACACAAGACCAGCATACTTTTGTTATTTCAAGGATTTATATCTGATCAAATATACTCAGTGCAACAGCTAGGATATGCAAAACAACACAGCACCCAGAGACAAAGTGTAAGAGCCCTTAAGGAGTGAAAACCCGTGTCTAATGATTGCTGTATTTGGGGAGGAAGTTGAGGAAAGTTTTTCAGAAAGATGAGAAAATTAAGCAGAGTCTGAAAAGATCATGGTACTGAATTCAGAGTCTGCTGATGGTTAAAAGGGGACTTGGGAGGTTTCTGACTCAGTCGGTACCATACGGGGCCTGTGTAGAGAAGTTCTTGCAACTGAAAGACAAGCAGTAAACACAGACAAGCTGCTTGTGTTCCCAAGGTCTAAGATTTATTTCAACTCAGTAAGTTCTGTCAGGCTAGGTCAGTGATTGCAGGTTTTATCACGGATGCTCATTTTTGCTGCAATGATTTTTAAGACATAGAATATCCCACTAATCAGGATGGAATAGAGAGTTACCAACAATGGCAGTGAAGACTGACATGCAACTTAGTGTCTGAAAAAAAAAAAAAGCATCTCTCCATATCACTTTAGGTAAATTGAAATGTCCGGAGTCAGCCTACTGCTCTGACTAATCAAGAGGGACGTGGTTTGGAAACCATTCCTTATAGTCTAGTTTAACACTTGACCCTGTGTTTCTGGAAGCTTCCAGTGGTAACACCTAGAGCCTAGGAAGCTCAAGCTCCTCTGTGGTTCTCTCAAATCCCTATCTTTATTTAGCAAGCATTTGCTCGCTATCCTGACTTCACCGGTAACCCTGAGATGTGAGGTGGCTTAATGGACACTTTTGTGTAACCTACAGCTCAGTATTTACCAGAAAATACTCTTTAACCAGACAAATTTTGAACACACAATTAGAGACAATGAACATAATATGAGAGGCTTCAGTAATGCAGTTGAACACACACACACACACACACACACACACCCCAAAATAACTGATGAAGACTTTCCTAGGGTGCTTTGGCTACTGAGAATCACTGCCCAGAACTCTAAAGAGAGTGTCACAACATATATTTCAGAGATGCTTCTCCAAATCCAGGTTTGAGTATAATGACAAAAGGTTGCAGACAATAGTTGGCATTCTCTAGATAGCTGTGCTCTCCTCTGTCCATTGAGAGCGCTGTGCTCATACGGGAAAATGGTAAGCAAAAGGGCGGCAGGCATGTGGGCTTCGCCAAGAAGTAAATAATATGGGTTTTTATAACAAAAATGAGTATTTTAGTACATGTATTCAAAATTGAACACAACCAAAGAGATTTTCTCACCTGGGCTTTATTTTGTCATCTCCTGCGTTGCACCTGGCAAACTCAAGTCGTCTGAGAAAGAGAGGTCCATGGTAGAACCACATCTTAATATGCAATGTTAAATATAAACAATTCATGCTGGTACTTTTTCATGCAATGATTGATAATGTTGGCAGGAGTCAGCAAAAAGGGTAGATCTGCAATCCAGAAGACTGCTTAAAGGATGAGGGTCTGAAATGGCTTCTTTGAAACTCTCTTTCCCTCCTTTTCATAATAATTTCCACATGGACCATTGAGATGACTCAGCAAATAATGATGTTTGCTGTGTAAGCCTGGAAGCCTGATAATCCGTCCATGGATAACCATGGAAATGTGAAAAGAGAGAACCATCAGCTCCATCAACTGTCCTCTGATCTCTACACTGCTGTGGCACAGTGCCCCTGACCCCAAAACCCTACAAAGAGAAACGAAAGAACATTGCATAGGAATAGTTTCAGAGAGGCCCATGCAATTCTGATAGGGGTTGTCATCTCTGAAATCTTTTCTTTGATGGTCAAATTATAACTCAGTGGAAAATCCACTGCTTTAGGCTCAAAGTCCAATTCCTGAAACATTTTATTTTCATCTTCAGACCTTTGAGAAAAGTCGTCTTCTAGGTGCTTGGGTTTTGGATCTGAGAGAAACTGTCATAGCTTAATTATATTCAAAGCCGCCTCTTGACTTCTATTTCTGCTGTGACATTAGCCTTCACACTTGAGTTGGCTTGTATTCTTTCTGGATGGAGAGTGCGAACTTTGTGTGTTTTCTATGCCTGGGCAGAAATCTGTATTCGGTATAAGACTATAAAATTCACAGAGCAGAAAGACCTTCAACACAGTGTGACCACCATGGGACTCATTCCTTCCATACTGAAAGCTATAAAAATCTTTTCACCATAGCTTCTAAAAATTTTCACAGTAAAAATCAAAGATAGGGAAAATGAAATTATAATAATTACAATCTTTTAAAGCCCCTTTTCTTTACTTATAGATACTCTAACATGTTGAATACCAGCTATGTAGTGGAATTATCAGCATGTGTATATTATGCTAATATTTAACTGATTTTTGGAACTGACAAGACACAAACATTAATAATTTATTTATTTAGATATTAGATCCATGTACTGAATGGTTTTATGGTGTATATGACAGGGTCTCACAATTGGTTTAGAGTTTTATAAACTTTGAGGTATATTTATATTGAGTGTGTTATGTGTTTCTCACTATAGATTATATAGGACAGTACAAGTATTGTAGATTGACAGTATGGGGCCCATAGAGTAAGTAGCATTCTGGAGTTAAGATATATGAATAGTTATGTATAATACAGATTATTGGCTTCTTCTTAGCCTGTGTGGTTATGTCATGTTGCCTTTTAAGAATATGGCCACTAACTTCAACAAGATAAAATTTTAACTAGAGGAAAGTGATAAAACAGGTACAAAATAAAAATCTAAGAGCTACCATGAAACTGTTTTTACTGAACCAATGCAGTCTTTTTGGCATGTGATTTCAATTTCTTCACCCAAAATCTGTCTATTACCTTGGGCCTTTGACACCATTATTAATATATGGATTGAAGAAATAGTTACAAAAGTGGCTTTAGACTGCATTAGCAAGTGATAATGGCATGTCCTAACATAGGTAATACTGTTCCCTAAGCTGACTGTACTCAGTTGCCCACCGAATTCCATCAGTGAGTGGGCAGTCTCATGGCTATACTTAGGTATCACATTCTTCAGAAAACCTCCTGGTTCTGTGGTCATGGCAACTGTATGTCTATCTTAGAAAAGAAAGACTTTTGATAACACAGATGCTATCAGAAATTAGAAGATAAGTATCCTGGAAATATGTGAATGAGGATCCTGTTCCACGCAGTGTTAGCCATACTCCCACCATGCTTTCAAAATAGCAACCAATAATGATCTGAATATCACCTAGAGCAGAGAGGACAAGTTCCTATCTTGATTGCATTTGTAGTTTTAAATACATGGTCTCACTATGTAGCCCAGGTAAGCTTCAATGCTCAGTCCTCCCTGCTCTGTCTCCTGACTGCCAGTACTACAGGAGTCTATCAACACATGCAACTTAGGAATAGAGGATTCTTATATATTAACATTCATATTGCTTTTCAAAATTCTTATTAAATTTCCATTATGTATCTTGTGAAGTAATCAAGAGTCACGGAAACTCCAAAGTTTATTAACAAATCAAATTTTACCATTTAATCTAAATTGGATTCTCTCTGGATGGAGAGTGAGAATTTTGTGTGACTTCTTTGCCTGAGCAGAAATCTGTATTCAGTATAAGACTGTAAAATTCACAGAGCAGAAAGATCTTCAACACACTATGACCACTATGGGACTCATTTCCCCCCCTTAATTTTCATGTAAGGATAATGCCATGAATGTATAATGCATACTTTCATAATCTCCATTTGAAAGTTGAAATGCATACTTTGGCCCAAAAGTAAACATTGAAAAATTCAGTTTGAAGTAGGAAGAGAATTGAGGTATTATGGCCAGTGGCCAACTTGGAGTGAAAGTCTTAACGTGTGAGTTGTTTCAGTGTCCTTCAGTGAGTCCAGAGTTCTCAAATTGACCCTCAAGTTCCAACTGATTCTTATAAGTTCGAAAGTGAGATCGAAATCCTTCAGTAAATTCTTTACTGAAGGAATTACTTAAATCTTGATACTGAGACACTGTGCACTTTGTTACAATAAACAATACGCAGGCCCAGGTCAGATATAACATGAGGAATGTTACATCTGAGAAAAGGAAAGATGATTGGATGAAAGTTATCTGAGATAAAAGGGAGACAAAGAGAAGCTAGGAGTGAGTTAGAATGACTGACACCAATTTCCCCAGTACTTGCTTCTTTGGAGATGATAGATGGATATTCCATTAACATGCATGTAACTGAATGAATTAAAGAATGAAGTCATGCCCTCTTAAAGTTTGTATGAAAGAAACTGTCAAAGAGAGAAGGTATGACAGAGGGACTTTACAACCTTTAATCGCTCTAGTCAAGGATTTCCCAGCCTTGGGAAGGATATAAAGACCTATAGCTAAGACAGCAACTTTATCGCAGAACAACAGCCAGAGAGATACTGTTGATGGAGTGTGAGCCATACCCAGAGGCCTGAACAAATACCAGCACTGTTGACTTATCAGGAACAGTTCCTTTCTCTTTCTAGAGACTGTGCAAGCCCTTTTGAACCTCCCCTCTAACCAGTGCCCGTGCCTTTTCTCCGTGGGCCCCACTTATTTGTGTCTTCTCCACAGTACATGTGAGTGTAAATGCTAGTCCTTCTGCCTGGAGTGTACTGCCCTAGAAGACACATTTCTCACTTTCCAAAACCCAATTCAAGTGAACTACTCACTGAAACTTACTGTTCTTTCTCTTCCCAACTCTCCAACTTAAAATAGTTTTTCATTAGCACCACTTCTATTAGGAGCCACTAGGAAATTTATACACTAGCCATGTTGGTTCAAAATACAAATCCACCCCCTTACCTACTTCATTAAGAATTATTTGAAAGCCATGGTATCATGTCAATGGTTGAATTTTTGGTAGGTATCATGACACACAGCACACAGTAAGTCTAGTAAGTAAAGCTATTGGTGCTTCTAAAGAGGGAAGATGCGCTTATCCTCTAGCCAGGGACTCATTGAACCACACACACATTTATGCAGCTGTGAACTTATATTGAAAAACCTCCCATATTATCATTTGGAAATATTATTTATTCTCTATTACTCATAAGGATTGACTGTTACAAGTATCTCATGCCCACTACCCTCTGTCAGCCCATCTTAGATGTCCTACTCTAACTGGGCTCGAGACATAGAATCCTTAGGCTTAGCTTACAGTCATTCATAGGTTGCCCAGGCTCAGTTCACAGGAGCTCTAGACTCTTGGCCTTGTGCCCTTTGCTCTTGCGTCTATTGCTACTGCATAGCTTCTAGCAATTCTCTAGGGAGTGTGCCTGCAAATTTGATTTGTGTCTGAATGAAAACCCTGTAGCCATTTGAAGGTAAGGTCAGCTGTTATGTGAGGGTTTCAGCTCTTTGACACTGTACAGGGCCAGCTTGTGCGCTAGTAGCAAACTGTACCTAATAGCATCTAATGAAGGCAGCACTCACTCCTTTGGCAAGCATCTTATTCCCTTCTCCATCTATTTGACTTCAGATGCTTCCAGCAAGCTTAGCATGTCTCTGAGGCAAGTTGTCACAAAATGAGGACAGAACAGATGGCTAAAATGTGCCCTGGATGTGGTTCACAGCACTGAGAGTGTGGCAAGCATCCCTGCAATGGCTGTGTGCCGTTGGGATCACCATGATCTTTCCTAGGAAGACCAAAATACTGTGCTTCTAAAGGACTCTGTTTTTCAAGCACAGGATTCAATGCTTTGATTTGATGGCAGCTTCATGAGTTAGTTGCTGTTATCATTAAATTATGTAAAGGTGGAAAATTGGGACTTGGAAAGATTAATATATTCGCCTAAATTATTTGCTCAGTGTTACAACACATAGAACTTTAAGATGCCCATTTGCCTTTACTCTAAGGTAATAAATACAAAAGGAATCCTGTTGATACAGCCTTTCATCCTCTGCACGTGCTGCCATCTTGAAAATGCAGTGACTGTAAGTTGGTCTGTCCTAGGGCTTAGTAGCTGTAGACCTAACATGAAAATTTCCAAACATTTAAAGTAATTGATAACCACAAGTTAGTTTAACATAGCTTCAGAAATTTTCTTATTCGAGACAATTATGTCATATTTTATTTGGCTTTTCAGAAAACATAGAATTATTTGGTTCTGAAATAAATGATAGGATTCTACTAAAATGTACCATGAAATTTATTGAGCATAGAATACAATTCAAGAGCGTTCATTGCATTTTGAATGTGCACATTTGTGAAATATAAAGTCTACAGTATATCTTAGTATGAAATATGCGTGTAGAATGTGTGTTCTCACCCTAACAGAAGCTTTGTGAAGAGCAAGACCTTGCTTTGTTCATCCTCCATTTTACCCATTCCTTGTTTAAACTGATGCCATCTATACATTTTTTAAAAGATTGTATAAAAATGCTATTTCTAATGTCCATTTTAGGAGCTATGTCTGGTGCCCCATACCTGTCATCCAAACACTGAGACAGCTGAGATGGAAAGATTGTCACATATTCCATGAGCCTTTGTATCTCTTTCTCTGTCATTGTTGGTGTCTCTGTCTATCTGTCTGTCTCTGTCTCTCTGTCTCTCTGTCTCTCTCTCTTACACACACACATATACACACGCAAACACACACACACACACACACACACACACACAGAGTAAAGTTCATTGTAGTGCCATAAGAAATGTTTATATTATTGAACTCAAGAGGGAAACAAAAGGCAATCCTGATTGTTACTAAATTCACTAATCCAAACATATAAATGGAAATATAATACAATATGCTTGGTATCTAATCTGATGACTATGTTGGTTGTACTATATGTTGTACATCTTCTGCTGCTTTTATTTTCATTACTGTTACTTGATAGATTCTCTTCTTCGTTAACCACAGATGGTAATTTCATGATTTGCTATTATCTGAGAATCTGGACTCCATCTCAACCTTTCTTGTTCCCAATACTATTGATCTTACAGCCCAGACCTCCCCCCACGTCTCCACAACACTTTGAAGACCACTTGGTTTCAAATTTATTATCGCATATTTATTCATGTGACATTTAACTGATTCTCCTATTTTAAAAATAATCATTGTGTTGATATCAATATTATACCTTCAGCATTGACACACAGAACCTGACAACATGATGAACTCTTAACAATACACTGACTTGACCTATTTTATTGCAAAGAAGAATACAGAAGCCTTGGGAGGAATTTCCTGGAATTTGTTGAAAATTACATATCAAATGTATGGACCTGCTTCTCAGTCCCATTTTCCTAATGGAGTACACTGTCCTATTAAACCACCATCTTTGACAAGCACAGATAGAAAGGAAAGAATAGAACCCATTTCAGTAGAATAGCCCAACATCATTCTATCAACAGATACTTCCACCATACTAAAATATGAAGCACTAACAACAGAGTACCAAACAGAAGCTTGCATGATGCCCAAGGTGCAAGCTTAACTCATTAAGTAGCTAGTCTAGGCATGTATACAAGGATACAGAGAGTGGTTCTCTGAGTATGATTCCCATCCAGTAACAAAACATAATGGAATTTGGGTTCTAAAGAATCAGTAACATGTTACATGAATAAACATACCATAATAAATTTGTAACTGAGTGATCTGTAAAGAGTTGTGGGCGCATGGGGAGAGGTCTGGGGTGTGAGATCAATAGTATTGGAACAAGAAAGGTTGAGATGGAGTCCAGATTATCTGACAATGAAGGATCGTGAAATTACCTTTGAAGATTAATGAAGAAGAGAATCTATCAAATAACAGTAATGAAAATAAAAATAGCAGATGATTACAACAAATGATGCATACAACCTACATAGTGAATCAGATTGTCTACTGTGTATAGTATTTCTGTCATCAAGACACCTCCGTCTTTACAGGTGGAGAAATAGACAGACTGACAAACGCAGGAATATTCTGATTACTAAATGGAAAAAGCTCTCCAGGTCTGTCTCATTTGAGTAAATATTCCAGAAGAGAAATAATATGATCATAACTGAAATTTGTAGGATTGCCTGAAAGATCAGAGAGAAGAGACTGGCACAAAACCCAGTGGGAAAGCCATCAAAGGACCAGTGTAAAGACCACAGGAATGCAGGAATCAGGCGAAGCAGAGGAGGAAAGGGTTTAAACAATAATAGCAATAATGATAATAGAGGTAATTGTGTAAATTGGGTAGTGATGGCAAATTAAGATATGGTGCCACTTACCAAACTGGGATGCTTTGGAAGTGAGAACCCCCACGGTCTCTACATGGCAATCTTTACAATAAACTTGTTTTTAAGAAGCCAGTGGTGGTTTATGGGAGGACACCATAATATTGGAATTCTGTACATGGATTGGACACTCAGATGAGTGTCTATGGTTTTTTTTTTTTAAAGTTTCGTGATTTTAACTTGTTTGCAATGAGCTTCCAAATACACATCAGAATTTATCACTAAGCGCTCAATGTATTCAACTAATACATGTGTTAAAATGCGTACTATACGTCTTACTTTTGACTAATGAGATTTCAAATCCACCCTGATTTACTCCAGTTTACAGAAGGAAATTAAAAAATTGATTGGTCACTTCCCTCCCTGTGTATGAACACCTTGATTGGCCAGTGGCCGGTGGCTAGGCAACCAGGTAGAGACTCTATGGAGTAAGCAGCAGACTTAATCTCAGCAGGAGCTGTGCAGCAAGAAGCTCTGGGATCAATTAAAATGCCAGGCTTTTCCAGGCTTGTTTCCAGAGCATCTGGGCATGATTCCACATAAATTTAAGGAATTAGAGATCAGACAAAGGTAAACATTTCTGTGCAGTGCTTAGCTCTGATTTAGAGAGAGAGAGGATGGAATTCGCCACAGTTATAGAGCCCTGTGGAGGTTTACACCTCCAGTAGATTTCTTTTCCTTTCTAAATTGCTTTATTATTTTAGGTATGTGATGTTTGAAGGCTTCTTAAATCATCTGTGTTCCTTTGGGAAGGAAAAGACAAAAAGAAACAAAAGAAAAGTCAGTTCTTATTTCATAGACTAAACAGTAGAGTGTGACTCATTCATTAATTTTATAGTCACACCTCTGAAGGCAGAATTTATTAAGTCTTCATTTTCCTGCTATTTGGTCTCCTGAGTCTCGTTTAGACAGAAAACTCACACATGTCCCCAAAGACAAAGAAGGAGAGTTTCCTTCTTAGAATTAGTGGAAGTCTGGCCTTTTTTGTGGAACCTCTGCCCCTTTGTCTCACTTCATCCATCTCCTAGAATCTGAAGCTCTGCTGGCTTCCTTAAAGCCTGCAGGCTTTCTATTTGGGCAGAGGGGAGGGGCTAGAGGCAAAAGGCTGGGTCAGCAAGCAATACAACAATGATGTCTTGTTAGAGGCACACGATGTACAGAGAGGCAGCTGGATGGCTGAGAGGGCACTGACACTGTGAAGAGTACATGAATTTCTTTTAAACACCATGAAAACAGCAACGTTGTGGTAGCATAGACACAAGTCACAGCTGTCTTTTATATTTTATAGCAAAGCTGAAAGGCATCAGCTCGGGTTGCACATCCAGTATGTACTAGGGTCTTGAGTCTACATCTGTGTGAATTAGACAAAACTCAGTATTTTCTGGATTGCTTAAATATGGGCAACATAACAGTTAGACCTACCACATTCCTTCCAGCTATAAAAATGTGTATAGCCTTGTAGTTAGTAATTAAGAGAAGAGGTGAAAAGGTAATGGTTGACCTTGTAGAGTTGGGTTCCACACTATATATCTACTTTATGTTTCAATCTTTTGAAACATAAAATATTGCCTCTGTCCTCAGATGAAAAACATGGTGTTCTGTAATGTGTCAGAGTAATACACCAAGGAAAGACAAACCCATGCACTTTCTGCCCCCAACCCCTCCCAAATCCTCTCCCTCCAAAAACCTAAGGCAATGATTATTCTCTACCTAGAGTTTGGCTTAGGCTAAATTATCTACATCTATATCTACATCTACATCTACATCTACATCTACATCTAGTCTAAAATGTTCATTTCCAGAGGAATATAAAAGCTTAGGAAAATATTAACTTAATTATCTCTTGCCATTTCAGCAACAAAACTGTAAGACAAATGACAATCTCCAAGTAGAACACAAGGCATGACAAAAGTCTTAGACTCCAGTCTGGTATCCAACTCTAGATGCCTTCAAGGATATAGGTCACAGGTCTTCCAAGGATATGAAAAATATATCAAAAAGATAATGAGTGGTGCCTTAAAGCTACGCTACATTCAGAAGGGTATTTTAGATACCCATTATCCAAGAGTTCCTGTGATTCCTGTTGCTATTATGAGGATGCCATATTTATGAGCTGAGATTTCTCCTTAGATCCATTCTTCATATTTTTCATTCCTAATAGTCATGCTCAGAGACCCTGGGATGCAATTTAGGGGAAGCAGAAGTTGTCCATGAAGACATTAAGCAGGAACTGTTTCTAAAAACCAGCAACCAACTCTGCTGTAGAGTTGGTGTAAATTAAATTTAGGAAATGCATTATTTGTTTAGAAAGAGTCAGCTTATTTCTTTTGGGTTGAGATGTTGTGAAGGGGGTTCCTCAGTAATAGAGTCCCAAGGAAACCTTCTCTCCGAAAAACAGACCAAGCTCTATCCTCACTCCATTCGTGGGATCTAAGCACTTTATTACCTTCCCTTCAGTTCCTCTCGTTCATTATCTCCTTTTCATTTCAGATTGGCAGTATCAGAAATTGCTTATATCACTCCTTCTCTGTTCTGCTTCTCTTGTTTTTTCTAGCTATAGACCCCTTAATAGTGGCCACAGTAATCTCCTTAGCAAAAGTTTGGGCCAGGCATGATAGCAAGGGGACCGACCAGACAGCAAAGTCATTCTCCTTATAGCAAGTAAGGAAGAGACCAGCCTGAAACACACGAGTCCATCAAACAGTAAAGGAAAGCACAGTCATCCTCTCACTGTTCATTTCCACCTATGTGGGTTTTCTCCTGAATATGGACAAGGCTGAGAATTTTCCAGTTTTTGAATTTGATTTCCTTTTAGGATAACAATTCATTTTCAGTCAATTTATTCATTTTCTTACTTTACTAGAAGCCACCAGGAAGAACCAAACCGCTCTTTCAACGATGCTCAGAAACTTCTCAACTAAACATCTAATCTCATCACACGTGAGATTTCCCTCTGACAGAGAAGCAGCACAAGAGAGGCTTCGCCCAGGAACTGAGGGCACTGAGAAAAAAACCTGTATTAATAGAGCAATCTTCAGCAAAACCAACAATGCAGTCTAAAGCAAAGCATGGAATCTCAACTGTGAGTGGCAAAACTCACCCATTAGCAACTCATATAGGACTCACAATGCTACAGATGTGGGATAAATTTCTTCTGGCTTCTCCTAAGCAGGGCATTATCAGCCAGAGAATTATAAGAAAATACTTGACACTGAATAGCTTAAGCAATAAAAATGTAATTGCTCACAGCTCTGAACACTGGAAGACCAGTGTTCCAGTTGGTTTGCTTCTGCTGAGGGCTTTTCTCCTGATTTGAGGCAAATATTTTAACATTATATCTTCATGGGCCTTCCCATAGTGCATGTGGGTGAGGAGGGAGAGAGGAAAAGGTGAAAAAAGGGAGGAGGGAAGGGAAAAGAGAGGAAGGGAGAGAGATTGGAGAAGAGGAGAGGCCCTAATGTGTCTCATTTAAGCACAACAGTCTTTTCTGGTTAGAACCTTACACCAGGAACTCACTTAGCCTTAGTTCTTTTCTTAGAGACTGTCTCTTATTTGGGTTCCTAAAATAAGTTTCTTTACACTAGATCATTCATAAAGAATAGAAATGTATTCAACACAAGTAGAGAGGGCTGGGAAGTTTAAGACCAAGATGAAGAGGTCTTTGTGTCTAGTGTGAGTCCATTCTGCATAGATGTCATCTTCTAGCTGTGTCTTCCAATGGGTGAAGGGTTAGCATCTCCTCTTTGACCTCTTTCAAGACTGTACAGTGTCTCTGTACAGAAACATTAGGTCCTAGACTTTACTGTATGCATTTGGAGAGGAAGACAGAACTAGTGAGTCTTAATGAGGCAGCCCAAGAAAAATTAACTAAGAAAAATACTGTTTTTCTGAAGAGAAATATCTGGTTCCACTCCCAGAGTAAGAGGAATATCAACAATAATATATACTCCCAATTAATGCTGAAAATAGACAAGTTTGAAGTTTTAGGCTAAGTTTTAACATTTGTAGTTAACTTTGAGTCCAGAAGGAAAGGCTAACATCGAGGAACTCTAAACACAAGTAAACCAGTGAAACAGTCCATATACTAAAAGAACAGAAGAGGGTAAAACACAAACAAATCCCTGTTCTACTTCATACTTATAATTGAGCACTGTGAGATGAAGGCAGAAGGGTTGTTTTGAGTTCAAGACCAGCCTGGGATACAGAGTGGCCCAATATCTCAAAAACACTAAAAGGAATATTCATTCATTCTACAAACTTACATAAACTTTGTTGATACCAGGCAAAAAGAAAATAAACCAATGTTATTTATTAGACCATGTCAAACCCTAATGGGAAGTTCACACCTTTATAGAAAAATGCATCTTTACTACTTAAACATTTAGTGTTTCTTTTATGTTGGCAACCAAAACATAGGCTTGTTTTCTGCTCCTTACAGTGTTGTCATGCCTACTCTCTCTAGTACGGTGAGGAAAAAATAAAGAAAAACATGGTGCAAAAACCCAAACAGTATAAAGAAAGAAAAAAAGTGAGTGTTCAAAGGTGAGGTGATGCTTTATTTGAGAAAACACCAAAGGTAGAATTCTGGGAAGAGTTAGAACCATCAAACCATTTGTCTGCTTAACTGGTTAAAATATCTGGTTTCCCATACAGTGGTTAAGTGGGGCCTCCTGGGAGATAACTGGCCCAATTGGCAGTATTTTAAAGAGTCTGTGCTGGCTTGGAAAGTAGCTCTGTTCTTCTGACAGCAGAAGGGAAAAGCTGATTGTTCTTCTGTTCTGCCATGTTTGTCCGCAGCCAAGACACCATCATCACTGGATGTTTGGACCCACCAGTCACTGGAATCAAAAGGCATGCAAACATCCTGTCTTAGGTTCTCAACCTTGGATATTTTGATACAGCAACAGAGTGACTCACATTAAATCTTACAAAATATTTTTATATTTCTTTTCTCCTAATGGAATTGAATATCTGACAGAGCCAAACCAAGTGATTTATTTTAGCATACGTGCTTGAGAAGACAAGCTGTAAGACTCATTCCCAAAGCCTACCGCTGTCAATCAGACATTACCTGATTATTATACAGCCTCCCAAAATAGCCTCAGCATCAAGGAACCATGTGTATAAACACATGAGCCTGTGGGTAGCATTCTACATTTAATCATAGGAATTGCTAAAAAAAAAAAGAACATCTGAACTAAAAATTTTTTAAAAATCCACGCTTAAGTATTGCAGTAATTATTATCAAGGCAGTGGTGGCGCACACCTTTAATCCCAGCATTTGGGAGGCAGAGGCAGGAGGATTTCTGAGTTCGAGACCAACCTGGTCTACAGAGTGAGTTCCAGGACAGCCAGAGCTACACAGAGAAACCCTGTCTCGAAACAAACAAACAAACAAACACAAAAACAAAAAACAACAACACCAAAAAAGAAATAAATAAATTCTCCAGATTGACCTATGGACAGTTCCAATCAAAACCACAGCCCAAAGTGTTAAAATTGACAAAGATTCTAAAATATATTTGGGATTGTAAATGATCTTAGAAATTCTTCATTTTCCTTTAGTTCTGAAAGATTGTATTTTGGTATAAATTCCCGACTGCTCTTTTTTTTTTTTTTTTCTTAAGAACACTGTGTATTATTTTTCAGGTTTTGCCAGTTTACTCTGGAATGTGTTGTTATAGAATCATGTTCCTTTGGCAAGTCACAAAGATCCGCCCTTTTGCTGTAAACATCTTTCATAGTGCAGCTTTCATACTTAGAAATCTTCTCCAGGGATGTGTCCTGGTGTGCTGATTTGGGAAGGTACTTTGGTTTTATGTACAGTTGAGGCAGGGAATCCTCTAGGTTGCATCATCAGCTTAGAGCAGAGGCTGTGGGCCCATTGTGTGTGGGGAAGAGAGCCCAGTAGTTGGGATCAAGCGTATAACAATGGTAGCAGGTTGCCTCTGCAGCAGATATGACCCTGGGGGCTCCATAGAAATAGGTCTAGGAACATGAAGGGTTTTAAATACATAAATCAACCTTTAAAAAGAACAATACAAGTGTAGGTATTAACTCAACCAAATTAAAAGCTTACCATAAACCTATAATAATTAAGATAATGTGGGATTGACATAAAAAAAGACATTTGATTCGAGGAAATCAAATTTACAGTGAAACATCTCTTCCCTTTGTATTTATAGACAGTTGGTGTGCAGTCAAAGAACCAAGGTGTTAGCCAAACATCAGGCAGTGCTTGCAGAGTCTTGTGGAAGAGTTGGGATAGAATTGTGCAAACCAGAGAGATCAAGAACAACACAAGAAGACCTACAGAGTCAACTAATCTGGGTCCATGGGGGCTAACAGAGATGGAATCACCAACCAAAGAGCATGTAGGGGCTGGATCTAGGCCTTCTGCGCATTTGTAGCAGATGTGCAGCTTGGTCTTCATGTGGGTCCCCTAACAATTGGAGCTGGGGCTGTCTGACTCTAATGTCTGCTATTGGATCCCCTTCCCCTGACTATACTGCCTGGGTTGGCCTCAGTGGGAGAGTATGCGCTTAGTCCTGCTGGGACTGGAAGTACCCAAGGGGAAGGGGTACCAAGGGGCGACATCTGTAAGGGCAGAACTGGGAAGAGAGGAGGAAGGGAGGACTATGATGGGATGTAAAGTGAATATATAAAAAAGTTATTGAAAAAAAAAACCCACACACACATGCACAAGTTCAGGGAAGCAAACACAAAGAGAACCAAGGTGTTTTAATTGATAAATTTTGCTGAAACAAATTGGGTCCCGAGGAAAGTAAGTAAACCCTTATTTAGCACCTACACAGCACCAAAATGAAGACAGATACTATGTGCTCACAATAGCACAGGAAGAAGGCCCTGGCCACCCATGAGCAGGACTCCAGCCATCCATAAGCAGTACTGTCACCACCTTTGAACAGGATACCAGCTCCCAATGAGCAAGACTCAGCAGGACCCCAGCCATCATTCTGTAGGTAACATTTCACTTTGAGTTTTTTTTTTTTTTCTTTTTGGTTTTTCGAGACAGGGTTTCTCTGTGTAGCCCTGGCTGTCCTGGAACTCGCTCTGTAGACCAGGCTGGCCTCAAACTCAGAAATCCACCTGCCTCTACCTCCCAAGTGCTGGGATTAAAGGCGTGTGCCACCACTGCCCAGCTTCACTTTGTTTTAAACTTCATGTTGGAACGCTTTAATTTATTCATTTTTCTTCCAGGTTCTTCCCTATGAGAGGAGGAATAAACAGTGCCATACTTTTTGTTCTTTGACATTCCTGTTTCAATTTGAATTTCTCAGGCAACCATGGAAATGTTATTTTCATACCAACTTTCTCAAAGTCCCAGAGTCTCCAGAGTCCCCCTGGGCCTGGCCCCATTTCATGAGCTGAAGTTAATTTCTATGTTTATTCAAGACACTATTTTTTGTATTTGTATTATGCAATAAAAGTTTGACATGATTTGGGTGAACTCTTGCACCCAGACACAGGCCACAGCTTAGTAAAAACCCTGGACTAAATTAAATTACCACAAACCCTGTCAGTCCATGGCTGCATCAAAACAACCCAGCACCCAGTTTCCAAAATCAAAGTGAGGCAAGCGTTGGAGATGTCCTTCTGTGCAGCTAATGAGGTGTTATTTGCTAATGTCAAAATGTCCTAGCAGACAGGCATTTAATTATTTATGTTCCAGGTTTCAAAGTTCAAATTATAATTGCTGCAGGACCCATGGAAAAAATGTAGATATTTTTCTTTTGTAATTTTTCTGAATTTCAAGTAAAAAAATAGATTCCAAATGATGTGTGTGTGTGTGTGTGTGTGTGTGTGTGTGTGTGTCTGTGCACACGCACATGCATGCATGTGTGTATACCGAGAGAGAAAGAGAGAGAGAGAGAGAGAGAGAGAGAGACAGACAGACAGACACAGACACAGACACAGAGGGAGAGGAACAGACTGAGAGACAGAGAGACACAGTGACACAGAGACACAGAGTCAGAGACACAGAGAGACAGAGTCAGAGACACAGAGAGACAGAGAGAGGGATTTATTAGATATCTTTGTCTCATGAGATTTAAGGACAAGAAGCCCTGTGTAGTTAGAGATTGGCACCACCCTTAGTTAAGGTGAGTCTTCCCACCTCAATTAGTTTCATCTAGCTAATCTCTCATAGGTGTTCCCAAAGGTAACCTAATCCAGATAATCCCTCACAGGAGTGCCCAAGTGTCTCTTAGGTGATTCTAGGATTAAAAATCAATATTGGGTGTCTAGGTCAACTTCCTGCATATTCCCTGGTTGGTTGCCCAGGCTCTGTGAGCCCCCATGGTCCCAGGTTATTTGACTCTGTGGATCTTCTTGTGGTGTTCTCTCCTCTGACTTGCTCACTTCCATCCACCACTCTTCCACAGGTCTCCCCAGGCTCTGCCTGATGCTTGGCTGTGCGTCTCTGCATCTGCCTCCATCTGCTGCTGAATGAAGTCTCTCAGGAGACAATTATGCTAGATTCCTGTCTGTACGTATAACAGGGTATCATGAATAGTGTCAGGGGCTGGCTCTCTCACATGGCATGGGTCTCAGGCTGGTACAGCCGTGAGTTGGTTGTTCCCTCAGTCTCTGCTCCATTTTTATCCCTGTACATCTTTGAGGGAAGACAAATTTTGGGTTGAAGATTTTATAAGTGGATTGATGTCCCTCCCACCTCCTCTGGAAATCCTGTCTGGCTACAGGAGGTGGCCACCCCAGTCTCTCCAGCCCTCTGGTAGTACTCTAAGCTAGGGTCACTCCCATCATCTATCTGTATCCTCTCCCATCGCAGCTAGTCACTAAAGTTCTCCATGCAAATTTCCATTCTCACTATCAGGCTCTCTTGCTCCCCTTCTTTCCACACGTGATCCCCATCTTGCGACTCCTCCACCACACCCTCTAGGTAACTCTTAGGCTTGTGTTAAATCTCTCTGGTTTGGAGATATTTTGTTAATTTTTCCCACTCTTTCACACTTTATATCTCTAATCATTCCACTTAGAGTTTTATTTTAGTGTAATATAATATTTGATAGTCCATTTAAGTTTACTAATATTTTTTTCTACAATCCCCCAGAATTCTTGCAAGTCACTCAGTAAATTTCTTTAACTACTTCAACTTTGGATGAATACATTTTTCTAAAGTAGACATGACTTTGAAATTCAAAGTTAGGCAAGGTGTGTCTGAAAGTTGTTGTCAAGCTTCTGTCATGACTGATACATTTTATCCCAAAAGTTCTACTTAAAATCCCACTTCTTGGAAAAAGTCCCTCTTCCACTGTAAATTGTAACCATTTAAAATCTCACCCCAAGTCAAATTCCTGGTTTTTGTTTTGGGGGGTGGGGGGTGGGTGTTGTTTGTTGTTTGTTTTTGCTTACTTGAGACAGAGTATCAGGAAAGTGCTTTTTTGCTAGGAATCTCAGCTAACTTCATTAAAAAAAATCTTTTTGGTCAGAATAGAGTTACATGCTTATCTCTAGTTGCAAGGTGAGAAGAGAAGAGACTGTTTATAGTGGCAAAAGCAGAGTCTGCCAGAAGGAAGGTAAGGGGTGGATAAAAGTGGGTGGGAGGAAGAATCTGGCATTTGTGTGTGATAAATGAGGAAGAGGGTGGTGATCATTTTGATAGGCTGAACTGCCTCCACTTAACTGTGATTTGTCATTTTTAATGTAGGGTCATGTAGCCCAGGATAGCCTCTCAAGCTTACTCTGAAGCTGAGGATAACCTGGAACTCTTAATTCTTCTAACTTCACCTACCAAGTCGATGGGGTTATAGGCATGCACCATCACATTCAGCTTTATTGTGCATTTCAGAGGTTTAACTTTTATCTATGTCTGTGTTTGTGTGGGATTTTGTGCACATGTGGTATGGGTGCCCAGGGAATCCAGAAAAGGGTCTTAGATCCCCGAACTGGAGTAATAGGCTGTGAACCGCCAAACATGGGTCCTGAGGACTGAACTCAGTTACTACAGCTGTATGCAGCCATAGCTTTGGACACCGATTGCGCATTTTGAATCACAATATTTTCTACTGAATTTGATGAGTAGAATTTAAGTCTCATTCGCATTTAAAGAATCGGATAGAAGTTTCATGTTTCTTCCATTGTAACTCCTATTCCTTCTCCTAAACCACGGTTCTCCCACCATCACCCCGAATTCTCATTCCATCATGTCATTGTCCTTCAGGTACAGTCCACCGAACTCCACATCAGTCACATGGTTCAATCAAACGTTCCTAGAAAATTCAGTTGCAAGCAATTTGAAAAAACAGTTTGAAGAAGTCAGCTATTTCCCTGATGGCCCATGATGCCTCCTGTTCCAGCTCCAGCCCTGTAAAAATAAATTATTGTTAGTTGGAGCCAACTCATTACCCCATGAAACTGCTGCAGCACATGTGCCTGTGAATGTAAGTCAGATCTTAACTTGGCAGCAGTGTTTTACAAGAGATGATTTCATTGTGTTGGTTTTATATTTATAGGCACTTTTTTTTTGGCAGGTAATCTCAAAGATCAAATTGTGAGAGCAATCTAGTCTGGGGGACAAAACTCAGACTTTCAGTGGCTTGATGAGATTACCTGTCTTGTATCCCTGACAGCCTGAATCCAAGTTCCTGGGTTTTACTGCAAACCCATCTCCTCCTCTTTCCACCATTGCTCTGTGCTCACTGTTGGTCACACGTTAGCACACTGATGCCAGGTTATAACACCATTAAGATTTGAGTGGCTATCCTGGTGTTTGACAGTAGTGTGCCCTTGTCCATACTGCAGATCCCCCTTTTGCCCCAATGTACTTTTCTATAAAAATAAACATCATTATGTCCAGCTCAGAACATTGTGATGGGTATTGAATGAGTTAATATATTGAAGTTCTTAGCATAGCTCCCAGCAAGCTCTGTTCAGTAAGTGGTGGCTATTACTATTATTGTCTCCCAGATGGATTATAACAATAACCTGGTATGACCTAAATTAGCCAGCAAAATAGCCCACTAAGTATGCATTCCAGAATATCATACAGACATTCTGTAGAAATATGTGTGGATAAATATTCCTTGTGACTAAGAGACTCGGAAAACTGGGGTAGGAGTAGTTACCTGGGATTCAAGTTTACTATTTCTTCTGCAAGTTTAGGAAGTATAAACTTTGAGAGAACCTCCGGATTTATCCAATATATTTCAATTATTTTACAAAGTAAAAACAGACACATAAGCATCATAATGATGACAGTTAATTAGTGGAGAACAGGGACATCATTTTAGTTTCCTGTGCCCCAACATAGGGATTGTTCTTTTTATATCAAGGCAAGAAAATTCTTTCATTCTCTTTCTGATAAAGATGAGAAGAGGAAATGAATCTGGATGGATGTTTAAATCCTGAAGATATCTGCTTACAAAGAATCTGATTTCAATATAGAAGTATTCATCCGATACGCCATCTTGGGTTTTTACAAGTCTATGGGCTTGGCTTTCCAGAGCTGTGTTTATGCAGTTGGCTCTCCAACTTTGTTTCTTAGAGTAAAATGAAAAACCTATGTCAATATTGCGGATGAAGCTTGAAGTCCTCACGACGGACAAAGAAAATGCTGGACATGGGATGCACTTGAGTGGCAAGCACAAAAATCTCATCTAACCCTGCTCCACCTTAGCTCTATGGATGAACTAACAGCAGAATAAATCAATTACCATGATGTACAATGTATACTCATTCTCTAGAAAGCTTTCATTATATGCCCAGGAACAAGCTGTCACCCACTTCAACATGCCTCAGACTGACCAGAGAGGAAACCAAATCTCAGAAACTGTTTGGCGAATCTTTCAAGATCACATAACCAGGTAAGGCCAGCTGGATTAATACACAGATGCTCACTTGCGTATCCTCACACGCACTGTATGACTAAAGCATACAACCAGTAGATATCCCTAGATTACACACCACACACAGACACACACACACCAATGGATTGGAACATGGTTTGATTAAAATCCACAGCAGAACATACATCCACTTTTGCAAAAACATTCAGAGCAAAAGGATGCTCTACACCCTTCAGTTTGTCAAATTTTTCTATAGCTGAGACCCAGATCTCAATCTTGAATATCCAAGTCTTTAGGGATAAAACTGAGCAACAAAAATATATTCTTCTTGGGTTAGAAACACCCACATACAATGATACAGGCAGGGAGCTTAGATTTTAAAGAATTTTCTGAGAAACAGAGAAAAATGGAAGTCAGAGTTCAGGTTGACAAATAGTTCTGCTTTAAGGTAATTTTTTAAAATATTTGAACTGAGTGGTGAAGCAGAAAGCCAGATTATCACAGCTTCTCATCAGGATTGCTTTGTCATTACCTCTAAGTCAGTATAATATAAAAGTTTTTTGTTCCTAGTTATTTATAAATAAAATCATAACATTTTATCACCAATATAGCACTCGTTTGTAATTATTGCATTTTATACCTAACATTTTAGTCAAGAATTCTTTACCCATAGATCCTGGAAGAAAGAACTTTGAAACCTGGTGTATGTTCCCTTTTCTCTAACGACTTCAGTATTCTACTGAACGCAGAGCTGATAAGATCACCCCAACAGTTTTGGAGAAAGTCATGGTTTATTAAAGATTACAGTTGCTTATACATCAGAAATTTTACTGTTATTTGAGTCTCTGAATCCAACAGGTCATTCATGTATGTCACAGGAACACCTGTTCCACCCACGGTGCAGTGATCTGCGTTAAAATTTCACTCTCCCAGAATGTCTTGAAATATCAATTCCCTTTAGGGATCAATTCCCAGGATCCAAAATGTGGTATCAATGTCTTCTCTAAGTGTTCCCAGAACAAGCTGACCCAGAAGAATGGTCCTGGAAGCCTCTGGGTGACAAGTTTTAATTTTACTTTGATAAACTTAGAAAATAGATTTAGTTGATTAATAAAGAAGAAAATATTCCTGATATCTGAGTCCCTTTCTAACACCAAACTCTTATTGGGAGTTAGTCAGTGCCTTCCATTTGTCTTTAAAATGAATTTTAAAAGCGCTTGTGAATGTTGCAAACGTCATAAAGTAGCATGGGGTTACTTCGTTTCAGCCTCCAGACCTCTCCCGTTGAACCCCGTTATCCTCCTCCTAGTCTGTTTGCATTCCAGCCAGATGCTCTATAAATTAACTCAAACCGATAGAGCCGAAGGACTCCAGGACTAGACACTGCTTTTGATGCACTCAGCCATAGAATCTAAGAATCCCACAGTGGTATACAAAGGAGTTCCTCTTGCTGCCTAGCATCCTAACATAATTCATTGCATCCAGGAAAAGGCCAGTTGAAGCTAGAGAGGAGGATGAGCTCTCACAATTGTCAACAGCAAGGTGACGACCAACACAAGAAGAAAACTCAGCAGGGTCAAAACTTTAGTTGATCCGATTCTTAAACTCTATTAAGTTCTTATTAGGGAGAACTTCCTGTGGCCAATCTAGGGTTTTAGTTTCCTAGTAGAATGTTTGCTTCACACACCCCAAACCATGACCTCAAGTCCAGAGCTTCAGGGAAAAATGAAAATAGGTGTACTTGAAGACTCTTTTGTAGTTTCATTTTACTTTTGTTCCTAATAGTTTTAGCCTCGTGTCTTTTAAATTAAAATGGAATATAATCCCATGCTTGTTTTGTTATCTGCTGGCCACTACAGCATGCAAACTTGACTCATCTTCAAGTTTTTTTAAAAACTTGTATTATTAAGTGTGTGTGTGTGTGTGTGTGTGTGTGTGTGTGTGTGTGTGTGTGTAAACATGTATGTCCAATCGCCATTAAAGGTATGTGGAAGTCAGAGGTTTTCAGGAAGCAGCTCTCTCCTTCTGCTGTAGTTCGGAGGATGGATCAGACTTAGGCCCTCTGCCTTGCACAGGAAGTGCGTTCTACCCGCCAGCTATCTTTCTTGCCCATCTTCCAGCTTTTGGCAGAGAGAGTTCTTGAACTGGGCGAGCAGGGTGAGCTGGGGTGAGGCCGCACCTGCTTCCTGTAACTAGTTCCTGCAGCTCTAAGCCTGTCAGCCAGAGTGTGACAATGGCTTAATATCTGCAAAAATGTCAGGGTCCTGTCTGTCATTATCTACCAGGGAACAATTTTGTGTCTTTGGCTCAGTTCCAAATTAGAGTAAAATGAAAGATTCTGTTTGCTTCTGAATATTTCCACTTTCAAAGGGAAAAATATTAGAAAATTATTAAGGTCTCAGGTGGCTCCCTAATGGGTAAATTTCAAACTCTGTTTACTTTTAAAGTACTGCCTCACCCTGGAAAATTTAATATACCTTTAACAACACTTGGAAAATGCAGGTTTAGATTTCTATTGGGATATTTGACATTTAATGAAGCAGAATGAAAAGGATCGTAGCTGCTTTGAGAAATGAACTTGACCAAGCAGCTGCCATTTCCTGACACAGCAAAGCCCCTATTGCAAATGAATGGCTTCTTTGTCAAGTGTCTGCACACCCCACATAAATGAAGAGCAAGCAAACAGAAGGGGTCCCAATGTCCCAGGGAATGACTAGTAGCTTAGAAGGAATCAGGTCTGTTTCTGGATTTCTTTCTGAAAACTTAGAAATTCTTTAAGACATATTTATGATTTTGATGAAATATTGCTGGTATAATATATATATATTATACATTATATAATTATGTATATATTATACATATATATACACACATATATATACATATATATATATACACACACACACACTATATGTATGAACATATCCTTGGTGTCCTGAGGTTCTGGGTTGATGTCTGTTGTCAGCAAAGTCACCCCACAAGACAAGGAAGGTGTGTGGGCAAGTTCTTGCTGCATGCTGGTACCTATGAGAACATTGGTATTAAATTTTCTCCAAATAGTAGTATTATTGTTGATGCCTGGATTCACACCACATAAATATTGTCTGATTCTCACAGAACATGTCAGTTCTATGAGATGGACTGTCACATGTTGCAAAAACTCCCAGCCAGGTATAAACAGCGATGAAATCAAGGCTATGCAGACCCTCTCATAACAAAAGCATTGTCTTTAAGATGTTTCAAGGACCGACTGACATAGCTTTTCATTTCTCCAACGGAAAATTCTGAGGACTAAATTCTCTCAAGACCTTTCCAGAATCACAGCATTG
Source organism: Uromys caudimaculatus (assembly GCA_028551405.1). NCBI lineage: Eukaryota > Metazoa > Chordata > Mammalia > Rodentia > Muridae > Uromys > Uromys caudimaculatus. The sequence continues at coordinate 6,903,440 of CM052713.1, forward strand.
GGTTGTAGCCATGTCTTCTGGCTGCCAGACAATGGCTTCTAAGTGTTTTTCCTCAGACACTTTCCCTGCCATTCTGTGTTGTCTGATCATGGGCTACTATCATGGGGAAATGTACCATGTTCTGCTGACAGAGTGTGCCTGTAACCTCAATGCTCAGGACACAGAGCCAGGAGGATCACAAGATGCAGAGTGAATCCCAGAGGGTGAAGCTTTGTATCAACAAAGAATGAATAGCACCGTGAGGGAAGGGGGGCAGAAGAGAAAGGAGGGAGGGAGGGAGAGAAACAAAGAAGCTGGAGGAGGACAGGGAGACAAGCATACATCAACTGCTAAATTGTGTTATTTTCAAATGTGAAAACATTCTTTTTAAAACATATTTTCTGTGAACCAGACACAACCTACTCTATAGTGAATCTGAAAAGCCTGTAATCTAGCCTTGAAGCATCCATTCACCTGGGTAGAAACAGCGCTTTTAAACATGCAAAGCAAGAGGAAGGTGAAAGCAAACACGTGTGGAACCTGCCCACAGCTCACTCTGTTTCTGGCGCATGGTTCAATTCAGTGCACACCCATCTTGGTCCCCGCCTGAGCGTCATTCCTTGAGAGCTGTACTTTCCTGGGTGTCTGGGACCCCATACCAAACCTGATCATGTGTCAGAATTCCAAGGGCAGTGTTTGATGAAGAGCACTGCCCTGCCATAGCTGAGAAAGCAAACAAATTGTGCTGTACGAGGCATAGGTTCAGTTATCATCCGCAAATAAACCCCAGTAATGAGGTTTAGGGTTCCTCTCAGTTTCATGTTGATGATAAATTCTCAGTGGAACTGCCTCAGACCCATTAAAGCAAGCTTGCTCCTGCCACCGTGGCTGTTAATTTGACAGGACACTGTCACATTAAGTAGAACAAACATGTTTTCGCCCAGTCGGCCATCCAGAACCGATACGGCTGTTACTTTAACAACTGGATATTGATTGGAGTCGGTCACCCCTCCCGACCCTCCACTGGGAGGTGGAAACCAATCTGAGGCTGGCTGAGGCTCTGCCTGTTTGGCATACATGGGCACCCTGTTAAGAACAGCCACAAATTTTAAAGCATTTAGCTTCCTGTCATGCTCATCCTTCAGAAATCGCCTGCTTCTCATTTGTATCAAGGGGCAATAGGCTCTGAATAAATCAGTATCATTAATTTTATGCATCGGCACAATCAGCTGAAAGAGCTTTTATTTTTAGTATTTACCATTTAATATAAATATAGAACATCCTAAGACAACATAAAAAGATTTTATAGCAAATCCAAAGAAAACTAAAAATTTTAAGAACTATTGAATTCTAAAGGAAATAACTTTAACCTCTTTTTTTTTTAAATTGTGCATTAGGAGACACCCATTTGTTTTTTTAAATTATAGTCCACTTGCCAGATAACATCTGAAATCCTGTAAATTAAGTTACTGGATATTATTATACTGATATCTAACCTATTATTAACTGTTGGCTTTTTGCCTTCCTTACTAATATAATAGGCATACCTGGTATTTAGCAAAATTTGCTTTCTAGCCAGTAATTGACTTTCCAGAGACAAAGTTCCACATGTGAAATTGCTGGGCCTCTAATGACCTGGGCCTCTTAGTCAGCCTACAGTAATGCAGTGCTCTGTCCACAACATTCTATTTACTGTGGAACCTATATTTGAAAAGGTCATTTTAAAAATATGGGGTGAAGCTATCCTAAAGCATTCAAAGAAGTGGCCATGTGATATTTTCTTGATATTTCCAATGATCGCAAGCTCATTGAATTCATGATCACTCTGGAACTTGCATTACAAAGATACTATTTTACTTGGCAAAAATGTATTGACATAAAATCTAACTCATTGCTTATAAATCCCATGGTTATATAGTATAGCTCACATTCTTGTTCATCATGGATGTAATTCAAATACTTGAAAATAGACATGGTATGCTTCTGTCTACTCCAAGTCAAACAACACATTTCTTTCTACTAGTCCTGTGACAGCTGTTAAGGTTTGGGTCTAAATATGCAGTGTTCCCCACAGGCTCATGTACTGAATACAATTCCCAGCAGGAGGTGCTCTTTGGAAGGTTGTGGAAACCTTGAGAGGTGGAGCCTTGCTGGAGGAAATAGATCCCTAAGGTCTTGGGAAGTTTGTATGCAGCCATGGGTACTGTCTCCTCTGTCCTGTCCCACTCTCCCTGCTACAGAGACTGCAGCCTCAGAGACTATGAGCCAAAATCAAGGCTTCCCTGTTTAAATGATTATGTTGAGTATTTTGTCATGGTGTTTAAAAGTCTAATTGACATAGTGACCTACATATAGAACATATCTATTTATTTACATGCTTTTCATAGCCACTTGGGCTACAATGGCAGAACTGAAAAGCTTAGATAGACTGTGTGGTCCAAATGAGGAAAAGTATTGAATTGTGTCATCTGTCCATAGATGTAGCAGGATTGCTGAGCGTTGCCCTGTACCACAGTGTGTCATAAGCCCTCTTACAATGCTTGGTTTGACCATCTTTTAGTTTTCTCTACTCTCATGAGACTGGCACCCCTAAAACATGAGAAGCATGTGTTACTTCTTGTGGAAGTTATTTCTATTGATGCAGGGAGAAATCCATCAACATTAAAAACTCTCACATGATAAAAGGCCATATGTATGTATGTATGTATGTATAAATAAATAAATAAATAAATAAATAAATAAATAACCCAAATTCTCAGAAAGCCCCTGAGATTGTCTGGCTTAAGTACAGTTTGTACTTTATCTCTACATCTATTCTTGCTTTAGGTGCTTCTTTGAAATGGTGATGTGGCTCAGAGGAAGGCCTGGCTTAGCCAGTGTGAGATCTTGGGTTCAATCCCTGGCACTAAAACCCAAACCAATGAAAACTATTGAGCACCTGTTTCTTCATAGTGTTGTTCTAGATTCTGAATGAAACACAAAGATAGAAACTCATTGGCCTCTGGCTACAAAGACACATGCCTTTGTGAAATGTTAATTACTTCGTTTTATTTTTAGTCTCCCCTGAGTGCTGCAAGAGTGGTTACTTTGCTCCCTTGTGCTTCCACGGAGTCAAGCACAGCTCCTGGCATGCAACTGATGCCCAGTGTACATTAGGTATGTGGGCAAAGTGACCAGAAAGTGGAGGTGAGTGCAATCACACAGTAAGGTTAGTGATACAGGCTAACTTAGTGGCATAGGCCACCTGAAAACTTGGATCCCTTGATGTAGATAGAGCAGCCTGGTTATGACAGGGAACTGGGTGGAGACTGCATCATGTAATGTACTTCCTCCTTAAGAGATGGTCCTTTTGATGGTGGCCATGTTGACATTTCTCAAATGAACCTTCTAGTTCGTGATTTAAAATAGAAATTCTTTCTGGATATGGCAGCACTTACCTATACCACAGGCACTGATTAGGAGCTTTAGGAAAACAAGGTTAGGCTTAGCTGCATGGCACCTCGAAGGTCACCCTGGTCTTTGTGAGACTCTGCCTCCAAAAACATTAGAAATCCCTGATACCCAGGACTGACACCTGGAGAAAAAGTAGCTAACGCAGCCACTGTACCAGAGTCCTTCGTCCTGAGTACACAGCTCCAGTGAAATTTTGCAATTGGATACCCTCAATAGAAGATTACAAAGCTTCAATGTGAATCCGATAGTCATCAAGAACTCACATACACAAGGTCCACTTCTCATTTTTGTTAGCTTTGGGTTTTTACAAAATAGATATCTGTCACTCTGCTTTCTGAGGGCTCCAACTGGTTTCACTGGCACATGTGAAGTCATGTGGAAAATCTCCACCCTGTTCTTCCACTTAAAAACTTCAAATGTGACCAAACTCCTATACAGTTTCTTCTCCAAGCCAAAACTTGTTTAAACAATTTGACTTTTCATTTCTGTTTGCTGGTAGGACATTCTGAGGTCTACCACTTCAGGATCCAACTTTTTGTTCCAGGGGAACCTGCTACACACTGAAGAGAGCAAGTGGTCCAGGATTCGACAGCTAAGTCCTTGCACTCAGTGAGAAACAGCTCATTACAGCACTATGCTCACCTGTATCCAAAGACACAACATGTACCTCATACATGTACCTTGAAGTTCCATCTCAGCAGGCTCCTTGGAAAGCCATGGAGCAGTTTCCTGTCTCCAGACAATTCTTGATTTCTGGTTCATAATCTTGCTATGTGTCTCCATGAACAAACTATACAGTGGCCAAAGCATAAGCTGCAGGAGTCAGATGTAACTACTAGTTACATGTGAAACTGTAGGTGGTTTCAGCTTCTACTTTCTTTTGAACTCTACCCGGTCATAGTTAGCTTTCAGGAAATACTAGCCACGGTTCCTGCCTCCTGATAGACTAAATCTATTACTTCCCAGATATCCTATAAGTGTCATAAAGTTTTTGATTTATATTTGATCTCTATTTGCAGGTCACAAACTGGACAACGTCTGATTTATCGCTAGCTTCAGCTACTAAAGTAGCCCTGGGGAACTCAAGTTTATAAGTTCAATATTATCTACATATTTTCTATTGTCAAGCGTTCATGCCCTGCAGCTAAGTGGGACCACACATATCTCTGAAGGAAATAAAAACTTTTAATTTTATTTCTGTATTTTATGTATGAGTGCTCATTCTGCATGCATGCTTGGCTGTCAGAAGAGGGCATCACATCCCATTATAGATGTTGCTGGGAATTGAACTCAGGATCTCTAGAAAAGCAGCCCATGCCATCTAGAAGAACAACAACCATCACTCCAGGCCCCAAGGGAAATCAATTTTTAAAAGTCACCATCTCAGCACCCTTGTCTTGGTGACTGTCTTGCATTCAGCTTTTCTGCACCCTGCTCTAAAAAAAGTATGTTTGTACTTTACACTTGATCCTCTGGCCTAGTTGCAATATTTAGGTAATTATTCATCTTGTGGTGCTTGGGTCATATTTTACCTCAATCTGTGAGTCGCCTCACTTCTGACTCTTATGGCCACTTGGATACTTTAGCTGTAGATTGCACGGATTAGGGTATCATCCTGTATCGGACTTATGGCCAGTGCTCTAGCATGCTTGCAGTACCATCTCTAGAAAGGACCCATGATACCAGCTTAACTGCACATCTGCCTGACTTGTCCTCACTTCTGTTTTGCTGTGACGAGATAGGATGAGAGTACCACACTGTTAATAATTTATTGCATAGTCAGCACTGATGGGTTTGTGGAAGTATATCAAAAAGACCGGGGGCTAAATACATAAACCCCCGAAAATTTCATTATCAGCTTCACAAGGCAGAGGGTATGAGGCTGCTATATTGTCTTAAAAGCAAACTCTAAATGGTGAGTCTGACCTCCCTTGTCTTTGTGGCAGTGACCCAACACTTGCTCAGTCTCAGAGCAGGGGCATAATGCTTAGCACAGATGAGGCTGATGCATGTCAGCTGAGCCAGCAGGCTGATGGAAAGTGACTCTGGCACCGCTGAGTTAAGATGGAATTAAGGATTCATGAGAGCACAGAGTATGCAGAAAGCACAAAGCCCCAAGCCCCGAATGAATCCTGAATGAGTCACAAGGGAGATCTGGCCAGGCTTCGAATCCCAAATAAGCAAGGAATTGCCTCTTGATGATGCTGCAAATATCATCATCACCTCAGAAAACTAGGTCCCCCTTTAATCCTGTGAGGAAGGAGCAGGAGATACTGCAGGGCCTTTCTTCCTGCATGCTGCATGTAGCTAAAGCTGCCTACGCAAAGCAATTATTCAAGGACTTTTGAAGGAACTGATTCTATTAAGTTGTTACTTAAATTTTTCAGCCATACCAAAAATCATAGGTGGGTTGTGGATAAATTCATCTTCTTTCAGTCACTCACCAGACAATAGAGTTACAATGTCCCTGCTCTTCTCTGGATGGGTCTGTGGAATTGATGCATGTCAGGAGAAGCTCTCCATGTCAGGCTTGCCTGATGGATTTACCCCTCTAATTCTGAATGCTAAGATATCATTCTTTGTACTACAGACAGAAAGCAGAAAAAATAACAATTGTGTATTTGCCACAGTATTCTTACAGGCACTTGGCTGGATGTGCCCAGAATCTTTAGAACTTACATGTTTGTGTGCACCTTGCTTGTACTGTGCAGCTGCTGTGAGACCTCTCCCTGCAGGACTGAATGAAGCAGGCCTTACTCCCAGCTCACATGTGTACTTAGGGCTTCTGCTTTGTCCAGTCTTCCATGGGAGACAGAGCATTCTTTAGACCAGACTATTATTTCAAACTAGAGGAGGATGAAGGTCCTGCTGTAAACACCAATACCATGCTGTGTCAGCTAGCTGGAGCATAGTGACCTGCCTTACACACTGGAGGTCTATGCTGGAATTCTTCAAGCATGAACAGAGATGCACACCCCACATAAACCTGTTACAGGGCTGTATTCCTTCCACGGCAGCTTTCAAAGTAACACCAAAAGAGGGGAGTGAACCGAGACCTAATTTAGAGAAAATAAATTATGTATGTGTAGCCTCCATCGACGTGTTCCCGACTCTAATGTTCAGCGAGCTGATTAAACCAAGGCAGCTCAGACTCGGGGCTACGTGACCAGAATCCCATTAAAGGAGACTGATGGGGAAGAAGGCTTCAGCTTCCTCCGGGCTCTTCCAGTTTCTGAGTATTCCTTCTGTGCTTATTTGTCAACAGAGAGAAAAAGGCAGGGAAAAGGAAAAAGAAAAGAAGGAAAAGAAGCCTCGTTATGATCCCATTTTCGCAGACATCTTCTAGAAAAATGATTGTACCTTGCCTGACAAATGCAAATAGTATTTTATCCATTTAACTAATCACCATAATACTCTGGAACAGTCATTGTTTGTCAGAAAATCATCTTTGGACTTCAAGAATTATCTGGTGGTTTTAATTATTTTCCTCAATTTTCACTGTTAAAAAAAGAGAAAGTGAGTTTATGTAATAAAGTACAGTGTACATTTAAAGCTGAGGAGTATATATTCTCTGCACTGAAATGCTATAGTTTGGAAGGTGTAATGCATAAGATACTGTATTCTTATAATTACTCAAACCCTGTCTGTACACTGCAACCAGGTCCATATATGACTGAGATGAATGTAAAATCCTTATGTTTATTTTTACTATTTCTAATTGTGTACCTCTCTCTGTCTCTCTGTCTCTCTGTCTCTCTGCCTCTGTCTCTCTCTCTGTCTCTCTCTCTCTCTCTCTCTCTCTGTGTGTGTGTGTGTGTCCCTGTGGACGTTTGTGCATCTGAGTGTAAATACCTTTGGAGGCCAGAGGCTTTGTAAGCCCTTGGGCTGAGAATTGAACTTGGGTCCTCTAAAAGAGCAGAAAGTACTCTTAACTGCTGAGCCATCTCCTTTGCTGTTCTGTAGTGTCTCTCCCTTGAGTAACCCACGGTTGTCTGCGTCTTTCACTCTTCTGGGTATTTTTTTTCTCCTGATCCTCTTTTTTAAGCCTATATTAAAAAATATTTTTAAAAGCTCTCCAATTCTGTCTCATAAAAGTAGTCATTCTTCACTAAAATATAAAGTTACCAAACTATTTTTAAATAAAGTAAGAATATATAATTGGTTTTGAACTTAGAAATTATTTCAAAATTAAATTAAGTATTAACATAAATTAGTTAGCCTTGATCATACAACAAATGTGCCCAAGTGCCTAAAACATTTCAGTAACTACTGATTGCTAAGAGGCAGTGACGGCAGGAAAGACTCAAGAGATCAGCTCTCCTCTACTTTATAACAACGAAGAGGCCTTAGAAACCAGACACATGTAGATGGATTCCTCTAGAGAAGGCGCCAGCCACTACATCCTTTATGATCCAGGCACTGAAAGTGAAGTCACAGAGACCAACCAACTGCCAGAAGAGCAGAGACCCATCTCTTCAAGAAACAACTGTCACATCTGAATTTGTGAACCTATTTGAAACCACCACACTTACTCTACATCGGAGATAAGATGGAAACTATTCTTGTTTAATTTGAACCATAACTGGGCAAGGTCAGGAGTGACCATATCTCAGTTTAATAGGTGAGAAAGCTGACATCAGAAAGTTTAAGCATCTCCCACTATGTGTGATTACAAAGTGGCTTGGCAGAAATTAGGGACAAAATATTTTGGCTCATCAAAATAAAACATTATTTTCTTTAGACAGGTCTTTAAGTTATTCCTTAAAATTGATAACTGATTCCTACAATATTTAGCAATTGTTTGGTTAGTCATAATAAATGTATTATGTTGAAAATACATATTTGGATAAAGTGAAATAAAAGAATCTATGGCTTAGGAGTTAGATCAAATGAAACAAGTTAATCCAATCCTGCCATATTTTGCTCTATATGCTATGTTTTCATTATCAAACAATACACATCTTAGAAGAATAAGTCTTAGAAAGAGGGACATGAAAAGCATATCCACTTAACCAAGGTGGTTGGAGATATGAGGAGATTCTAGGAGTCCAGTGTAAATGTATCTTGGTATCTTTTATACCCTACTATATTTTTTCATGCCTTATGTTTTGTTTTCAATTATCTCCTGGATGTATTGAGAGTGGGAGAGTTCCATAGATGGATAACATATGTCTCTTCTGCCAGCAATGGCTTGAATTGAATTTACAAAGGGGATAAAATTGCAGTTGTTGAGCAAATCAAGAAAAGGGAGGCAACAACTGATGGTCCAGACAAGGCTTCAGTTACAAGCAAGTAAAATATCTCAAAGATGTTAATTAAACAGAGGAAGAGGGGGGAAAGGAGGAAGAAAAGGGAGACAGGTGTTAGGTCTCAAACCTGGGACAAATGGCTGACTGAAGTGTTCATTAACATATCAAAGCATAGGCTTCATATTCTCCCAGCATCCCTCATTTCCTAACTATTACAGGGCCCTCTGGCTAGCATACCTTGTCCCCTACCCTAAAGTTCTCCAGCCAAGGTCCCTGGGTTACCCTTTGGTTGCCTTCCTCTAGCTGACCTACATAATCCAATCACTTCAGTTACCTGGTCCTTTTCTCTCTTGGCTAGTCTCTTGGTCCATCCAGACTGCCCACCTTGCTCAGCCTCTGCCCTTCTTTCTTTCCTCCCCTTCCCCTGAGCCAGGCTTAGTCTGGCCCTGTTCACTTCTGGACTCTCCCAGATGTCCCTGTCTCTCACTATGTCACCCTTTTATCTATTTTTATCTCTTTTATTTTCAAAAAACTTTCTCTTCTACTATGCTTAGGAGCAGTCATGTCCTTTCCTTTTTCTTTTCTTTTCATTCAACAGGGAGGGTGATGCAAATGGAGAGGGCAAGAGGAGGAGAGGGATTCAGGAAAACAAAAGTGAACCTGCCAGTGTCTGAATGTGTACTGGCTAGCTTTGTGTGTCAACTTGACACAAGCTGGAGTTATCACAGAGGAAGGAGCTTCAGTTGAGAAAATGCCTCCATGAGATCCAGCTGTAAGGCATTTTCTCAATTAGTGATCAAGGGAGGAGGGCCCCTTGTGGGTGGTACCATCTGTGGGCTGGTAGTCTTGGGCTCTGTAAAAAAGCAAGCTGAGCAAGCCAGGGGAAGCAAGCCAGTAAGTTACATCCCTCTATGGCCTCCGCATCAGCTCCTGCTGCCTGACCTGCCTGAGGTCCAATCCTGACTTCCATTAGTGATGAACAGCAATGTGGAAGTGCAAGCTGAATAAACCCTTTCCTCCCAAACTTGCTTCTTGGTCATGATGTTTGTGCAGGAATATAAACCCTGGCTAAGACAAATTGGTACCAGCATAGTGGGGTATTCCTGTGACAACCTGACCATGTTTTGGAGAGGACTGTGAAAGGACTTTGGAACTTTGGGCTAGAAGATCCCCTTGGTGTTAAGAACTCTGTGGGATGTTGGGTAGGAGCTTGGAAGATAATATTGAGAACAGTGCAGAAGATGTAGGCCTGGCTTGTGAAATTTCAGAGGGAAGATTAAAGACTCTTATCAGGGCTGTTGCTATTTCGATTGTGAAGATTCTGTGGTTTTGGTCAGCTGAGGCTGAAGAATCAGCTGTGATTAACAAGATACCAGAATACTAAAGCAAAACCATTTCATTACTGTGACTATTGATTCTGGTTAGCTGGAGCTAAGAAATTAGCGGTGATTAAGAAGAGACCAGCACCATTGAGGTGAAATCTTCTGGGAAGCATTTTCTGAGAGAACAGAGGATGTGTTCCAGAGATAGCCAAGGTTGTACCTTGTGCTGTGGCTGGACTTGGTAATGTGTAAGAGTCACCCAGGTGGTACTGGTTTTGAAGGCATGAAGGGGTCATGAAGAGCAGCTGAGGCTCGGCACTGTGAGAGGCCACAGAAGACCATTGGTGAAGGTGCAGCCTCAGTTGCAATTGATGGCCCAGGACTGAAGGGGTCATGCAAAGGAGTTGAGACTTGGCATCATGAAGAGAGCCTATGAGAGGCTATTTGTGAAGCCTAATTGCAGTGGAAGACAACAGTGTTTTGGAGATGCCAGTGCCATGAAATGACCACCGAGAACAGCAGCAGCAGTGGAGTACAGGTATCTGAAGCCTAGAAGACAAGGTGTGTGCTACAAAGGGCAGAGCTGGTGACTCAAGCCCTTGGAGGAATCCAGAAGTTCATGAGTGGATCCCAGACATTGGACAATTGGAGTTTGATTTTGCTTTTGATTGTGACTGTGCTCTGATATTTTTCTCTCTTAAAGAAAGAAGGTATTTTAGTGGAGCCCACAGTTAAAAGACCTTGAATTTTAACAGATATTGGATATTTTAAATGTATTGAACTTTAATATGCAAGACTGTGGGACTTTTAAAGTTGTTTAGATCTTGGGGATGAATAAGAAAGTAAGGCTTAATAGTGATGTATTTATGTGTCAAGTTGACAAGGGGCCAATTGTACTGGCTGGTTTTGGGTGTCAACTTGACACAAGCTGGAGTTATCACAGAGAAAGGAGTTTCAGTTGAGAAAATGCCTCCATGAGATCCAGCTGTAAGGCATTTTCTCAATTAGTGATCAAGGGGAGAGGGCCCCTTGTGGGTAGTACCATCTGTGGGCTGGTAGTCTTGGGCTCTATAAGAAAGCAAGCTGAGCAAGCCAGGGGAAGCAAGTCAGTAAGAAACATCCTTCCATGGCCTCGGCATCAGCTCCTGCTTCCTGACCTGCTTGAGTTCCAGTTCTGACTTCCTTTGGTGATGAACAGCAGTGTGGAAACGTAAGCTGAATAAACCCTTTCCTCCCCAACTTGCTTCTTGGTCATGATATTTGTGCAGGAATAGAAACCCTGACTAAGACAGAATGTGTAAGCCCAGATTTATGGGATGAAATGAAGTCGCCAATGCTGTAACAATACTAAAGTTAGGAATTCAGAGGTGGTTAATTCATGAGGGGGAGCTCTTATGAAAGGGCTTCAGATAGGGGATCCATGTTCTTCTGCTTCTTACAAGTGAGGGCACTGAGTTCACTCTGTCTAAACTATACATTTCTGGGCATCATTTTCATGGCAGAGACACTGAACCTTCACCTGAATCTGGACATGATAGCGGTTTGATCCTGGCAATTCCCACACTCTAGAAACCTGAAAAAATTACTATCATATATTGACCAGACTCATGCATTTTCTTAATGCAAAATTAATGAATAGGTTGTGGCCAGACTGGAAGATTAAAAGGAGAAAGAATAATGGAAGTGAAATGTCCTTTGTGTTGAGGAGAATAAGGGAGTCAGTTATTTCCAACAGCTTGTAATCACTTCCCGCTATCAGAGCAAAAGTAAGGGAACTCTTGTCCGCTGGTGCTTTTATTTCCAAGAGTGCTACCAACTAAGGTAAGAGCTAATCTGCAACGAGCCTCAGAAGAAAGTGCTTGGAAGGGAAGGAAGACACAAGAAGCAGAGCTCAGAACCTTTGCCATCTCATCATCTTTTGCTGCTGTGGACAGTAGATTATTTATGTTGATTTGTTGACAAAGAGAAATATTCTACCTCAAAGGTACTAAAGTCAAATTCCATCTGTGTGTCTGAGGACTAAAGACAGTGCACAGGTTTATCAGACCATTGTAGTGACGAGTATCTGAGATAAAACCAAGGCAAGCATTTAGCACACAGTACTGTGCTAACACAATTACTATTATTCTTAACTATATTGTTGACCTATTTTTGCAACAAACACAGCAAAGTTAAAGATTAATATAGAGCTTAAATGATGTACACATCCTGGGGCATGGTACTGAGACCTTTAACTGTGCTTAATAAATGACACCTTTGTGATTACTCTTAGATCTGAACAAAATAAAAAATGAAGGAATGGTAGTGGACATCCCAACACTACATTTAACTGACACAGTTTGAGCCAGGATAACTAATCTCTGCATTCAAGGGCAGGGAAGCTGTGCCCACTCAGTTGGGTTTTCACAGGACCAGCAGTAGACCTGCAAGAGCAGAGAAGACTGCTTCAAAGCCTGGGGCTAGGGCTGGGTCTGGGTCTGGGTCTGGGTCTGGGTCTGGGTCTGGGTCTGGGTCTGGGGCAGGGTTGGGGCAGGGCTGAGCCTAGGGCTGGAGCTGAGGCAGGGTTTGGGCTGGGCTCAGTTGGTAGAGTGCTTGTCTGGCACTCATGAGGCTAGATAATAAAATAAAAGAATACAACAACTAGACTGTGCAAGATGACTCCCTATATCTTCACTTAGTCACTGACCAGGGTTTGGGAAGAAGATGCCAGGAAGAAGTTTCCAACTGAGCTCCTTTCTTGCTGAGGAAACCTCTAGCTTTCAAGAAAGCCCCAACTCTATGGCAAGTTTTCCCTAACCCTAACTTGGACCTGGCCTCAGAGAAATCTACACAGCAGTTCTGGATATATAAGCTGTCTAGCATGGCTTGGTAGGATCTACTATAGACAACACATTGTTTTATTGATGTATCTTCACCTACTGAAACACTTTTTCCCCTACAAACTTTGCTAGATTATTGAAGCCTCCTAAATAATCTATTCATAAACAAATAATTCTTAGAGTAAGTTACAGTTGGCTAACTCGGAGACATTTAGAGCAGTTGTCATAATCCCTGAAAGCCTTAACTTACCAATGAATTCACTTTTCCATCCCACCTCAGCCACTTCTTAGCTGAATAGACTAGAAATCTAAAGTCTAATCTGACATCACACCTGGAAACTGCAGAGGGTGGTTTACCCAGGGAGGCTGAGAACATTGAGGAAAGACGAAGGTAAAACACACTTTGACGGTGCTGGGGGATGGGGGCTTAGAATCTTGAAGAGCTTCAGATGAGATTTAATCAAAATGAAAAAAATAAAACAACTCATATCTTGCAGCTATAAGTAAAGAAACAGAAACCACTGGCGTTTGATGTGACAGCTAAGCACAAAAAGAAGAGGGAAAAGGGGATTTTGACTTTTTCCACTTATAAATCCATTAATTTTTCATGATGTACTCCGCCATGGAGAGATTTTATATACAAGAGGGTTTTTTATGAATCCCAGGGCAGAATATATGGGAATCAATAAGTTGTCAAACAATTGGATGTTTCATGTGGATGAAAAACTGCTGTATTCATTCTTTAAAAATGAAATCAGGCAGAATCTATTATATCTTCTTGTGAATGCTTTTCATTCAAACCTGAGACAAAAGGCTTGCTGCTGCTAAGAGAGTCAGGGTCTAGAATAGCTATGTACCCTCTTATTATAATTCTTTTCTTTAAAATATGCATTCATCTCTCTGAAGGATAAGCCTTGTGTTCACCCAGCTCCAGGACCTGATTAATGTCTTGGGGTGTGATGTATATTTAATTCAGATTTGTGACCCATTAGCTGTGCAGGCCCCATGCCTCTGCCCACTGGCTCACCTCTGCTCCATTCTGTATCACACAGGATTCATAAGCCTGCCTCTGTTCCCATAACGCTTTATAAACACATCAGCAAATCACATGTGTATCAAGGCGAGGTAGGTAGAAGGTTATGAATTTATAACAGCCTCAGGCTATTCTGTGACAAATTAAATATCACCCTGACTACTGAGGTCCTTCCCAGACAATTGGTCAGAAGGAACTGCAGACAGATTGAAAACAACTCAGTAGCTGGCCCAAATGTTATATACTGTAACCCTGAACTAGGCAGAAAATTATACAACACTAAAGACTAACCTCTCATTTCTACTAGACTGTTGTTTGAGATTTTCATAGGAAACTGGCTTTATGTTGAATCATAAAAATCATAGCCATGGATGGCTGGTGGTGTTGTGAGATGGTAGGACAGAACCATGTCTGTTTTCTCACACCCTGACATATCTTTTATTTTCATGAAGAATGGGCTTCAGATTAATTAAAAATACAAAACAGAGAAGTTGTCAGTTTGCGTAAGAATTCACATCTATTTCACTTTCTCCTCACCTGTGGAAACCTAGCAGATACTAGATGAATGGTTCTCAATCTGTGGGTCATGACCCCTCTTGGGGTCACATATCAGATAACCCTCATGTTAGATATTTACACTGTAATTTATAGCACGAGCAAAATTACAGTTAGGAAGTAGCAACAAAAATAATTTTATTGTTGGGGGTCACCACAACATGAAGAACTGTATTAAAAGGTCACAACATTAGGAAGGTTGAGAACCACTGCTCTAGAATGTGGGTAGAAAAGAGGTGAGAGGTACACAGATTTTCCCTCAATGCACTGTGTTTAACCTGATTTTCAATAGGTTTTAGCTACTTAAAAAAACAGAAACAACAACAACAACAACAAGCTTCATCCCCCCTTAATCTGAGGGACTCTAACTAAGTCTGGATAAAAATCTACAAGATTTGTTCAATGGTAGTTGTCAAGTTAAGTCTAGACAGTAACCCATTCTCCTGAATGGTCCTGCAGCCAATTGTAGGATTTATCTGTTAAAACTGCAAGCTTATAAAATAAGATGTTATCATTTATATTATGTATATATTCTCCTTTTAATTTAAAATAAGGCTATGAACAAGAGCAACTATATATTTTCTTTCTTTACATTAATTAAAACAGAAGACGTTTCTTATGCTTAGATCATGGAAAGTTTTCAGAGCTGAAAGAGACCCTAGATCAGACCTATGAAGAGTTTTCCAGTGGTGGAGTCTCCAGTTAGTTCTAACATACTAATAAGTAAGGGAGGTTTCAGAATCATGGCAGTTATTAGTTCTGTCTGGTTTTCATGACAGGTACTCCCAGGCTCCTGTTTGAGAGGCTACTTCCACTGGGTGGTTTGTACTAATTCTGATCGTTGAGCTCAGAGTCAAAAGGAAAACCATCACGGAGTGTGCATACCCCTTTCTTTCTAGACAAGTCACCTCCTACTTCCATGATGGTGTGTGCTGTTATTTCTGAGTAGCTGTGTAGCAAATACCCTCTTTACTATCACGAAACCACAAGAAACAGAAAGAAGAGGGAGTGAGGTTTGGGTGTGGTTGTTCTTTTATATAATCTAGCATAGCCTGACTTGTTTGAAGGTCAGTGTAAAGACTACAGATACACACAGGTGTTTATACCAGGAAAACGTTCGAGGCTCACAAGAAACTCAATATTCAAGAGAGGGATTGTTGGGAGATGTTTTTTTCCTCATATTTATTTACCACAACAGCAGAATATGTATCAGGATGTCAAAGACTGCATTATTCCAAAAGCAATTAGGGAAGCAAGGGTGTGGGTGTTTTTGTCCAATTTAAGCAGTTTACAAAACACTTCAAGTTCAAAGAAAGGAAGTCTTCTCCAAGATCATATTCAGGTAGGTAGATGGTCAGCAGGCGTGGAGGGTCTCTTGGTAGGATGAAGTACCTTCACAAACGCTTCTGATATTTGCTGTTTACCGTGCCTCTTATGTAAGTTTTCAAAGGGTCTAGGGTAGTGTTTCCTATGTAAGATGAGGATCCAAGCCTGAAGGCCAGACTTAACAACATGTGCTTGTAATCTCTGTGCTCCAGTGGCAGGTTGATGGAACTTCCTGTCCAGGGAGCCTGGTCTACTAAGATGAATTTTAGGCCTGTGAGAGACCCTGTCCACCAAATTAAATTAAATCAAAAGTATAGGAGGTGGAGAGGAGACTCAGTGGTTAAGAGCACTTTGCAATGATTTAGTCTTTGCAGTAATAAATTGGAAATGTATAAATTTATAATAAATTAAAAATTATAAATTTATAAAAAATAAATAAGCAAGTTAAATAAGATAAAAATCTAATTATGGTTTGCTTAATTCATATAAGGAAATCACAAAACATTTCCAAGACAAAAGCTGGATTCAGTGGTTTGGTTTGGGTTTTGGGTTTGATTTTGTTGTTGTTGTTGTTTTCAACGTGGAAAGCAAAAATCAAAACAAAAAAATCTAAGAGACATCTTTGGAACTGTAGCTCCTGGGTCTCTACAGTAGCTCCATTTTCTTTCTAAAACCAGAGAGAGAGAGAGAGAGAGAGAGAGAGAGAGAGAGAGAGAGAGAGAGAGAGAGAGAGAGA
>CM052713.1:6920011-6932142 GCA_028551405.1 Uromys caudimaculatus
ACACACACACACACACACACACACACACACACACACTTACACTTCACAAATTCAGAGCGGTGAGAGCAACGATGCGGAGGGAGGAAGTCCTTGGACAGCCTTTGGGTTTAAGCACGATATAATAGGAGTGGAACAAAAGCTGCTTTTTCCGTAGACAGAAAAGAAACTAAATATAGCCATATATTTTTTATTTGAGAGAATCTTCAAAACCTTTTGTTACAGTTACTTTGGAGTCAGCCCTCAGCTTGCCCTCTGGGCTTCACTGCAGCGTAAATCATCAGGTGATGCCTTATTACGTAAATTGCAGACAGGTCCTAACTGTAGCTACCTTAAAATATGGCTGCAGAAAGAAGCCTTCCAGGGCTCTATGAAGTACCCAGATTGCACTGGGTTCCTTACCCTGGTGAAATGAGATTTTTAGTTACAAAGTAATGAAATGTGATTAAAGTATAAATAATTTAAGAGATCTGGGTATTGGGCTGAACACTGGTGTGTGAATAATTTCGCGTCATGCACCAGGGAGTATGCTGGTAGGCAGGCGCAGGTGGGGGTTACAAAATGCTAAGGATTGCCTTGAGGGCATCAGATATAATGGCTAGAGCACACAAACCTCTTTACTTTTCAGCCAAAAATCCTCCTTCAAAAGCCTGCTGCTGCTCTGCTTCCTTTTGTGAACGTGTTGCTCAGTCCAGCAAAGTGTCCTATGTCTCAGCAGACACGTGCCACTGAAGCGCCAGCCTTAGAGCCCCACAGAGAAGGACAGCGTACTGGGCTAAATAGGAATTAGGATAGGGATGATCTTGAAGTATGACTGCGGTATCAAAGGGCTCCCATGGGGCGTAGGGGTATGTGGTAGAAGCTGCGACTAGGACTTGGAAGGAAGTAGATACTTGAACCTTGAAATCTATCTCTTCAGGAACATTGCTTTCCCCAGACAGCCCCCTCCCACATCAAAGAGAATGCTATACTTGGTAAGGTCCATTTGTCCAGAGCAGAGAGTCTGTGTAAGTAAAGAACATATTCTCAGGAACATGTTCTAGATCTGACAGCTTTTTAAAATCTTATTCTCAGAGCTATGACTTCTAAAGAGAAAACAAGAGCTGAGATAGTTCAGAATAATGCATCCTGAAAGGGGGGCTTCCTAAATTTCCTGTCATTGATTTGTAGGAGAAGAGGCATCCACTTGCTAGCCAAACTGAGAGCAGAAAGTATGGATCAATTTCATCCTTTCACTAATTAGTATAGCTTATAAACATGTTTTAGAGTCTGGTAAAGCGAGCTGTGTGCACATTACCAACACACATGTAAAGATCCCAAAGTCACAGATATCCTTTTAAGGAAATCTGCAGTTTGGTGAAAGAAACAGATATTTAAACACATCCTTAAAACACAGAGCAGAAGGTCGAGAGATAGAAGTAATCACAACACGCTACAGATGACAGACAGGTGAACAAATGGCTGACCAGGAGGATGTGCTGATGAGGGCCTGGAGCTGGAGATGGAATTCCATTTCGTGGAGGACAGAGGGCTGTACACACAATGGTGTGATAAAGGCATGGGTTGAGGAGGCGTGTCTAAGCACAGAGACAGAATCAGACGAGTGGACAAGACTGCACGGGTTGATGCAGGCTGTATTTGAGGAAGCCCAGCGGTAACTTCATGTTTTCTACATCTGCTATAACAAATGACTATAAACACTGTGGTCACAAGTAACGAGGCAGTTTCTTTCATGACTTTAGGACAGTAATCCTACAGTCAAGCTCTAGTGACTAGAATTACAAGGTCAAGATACAAGAAAAGCCACGATATCTCTGACATTTCTGGAGAATAATTTCATGTTTCCTATTTTCTAGATAGTAATTCCTAAATTTCCAGCATTTCTTAGACTGTTAGAATTCTGTCTCCTTTTTCTGGCTATCTTCCTCCTGGATCTGTTTTCTGCTCTTATAATGGACAGTAATTGGGTTATGAACTCTTTAACAATTAAAACTATAGACACTATTTTCCAATAGAATTCAATTCTGAGATTTGAAGCAGATGTGAATTTAGGAAAAGATTATGAAAAATCAATACAGTAATCAATGTCAATTTTGAAGCAAGGAGTAGAATAATCTGATAGTCACAATTCAGGAAGCATCAAGTATTGTTTTCAGACTAAGCACAGGTACACTGGCTACTTCAAAAGTAGCAGAGACTAGTGTGGAATGGTAGTTCAGGTATCAGCTCGAAGTGAGAGGAAATGATAAGGACATGATGCTGGTGCTGGTGCTGGTGCTGGTGCTGGTGCTGGTGCTGGTGTCAGTGATCATGAAGGTGATGTTGATCATAATGATGAGGGTGGTGATGAGGAGGATGGTGATGACGATGATGATGAGGAGGAGGATGATCTTGGCCATTATGATGATATCATCAGAATGGTCCCTTGCTTAAAGCTCTCTGACGGTCTATGCAGTCTGTGCATTGCTTTCACATGGCTTACAGAATAGCCATAACAGTACAGGTGTCATATTCTTTTCTCAGTAAAGCTTAAACTTCAGCTAGATAAATGTTCTCAACCTTGTTTAAATAGGTCGTGTTCTCATGTCTATCATTGTAAAGGCTGTATGTTCTGACCTAAATCCTGCTCCTAGATTATTGACCTTTTCCAAAAATTCCCAGCCAAGTTCCTAACCACCCATAAGGCACATAGAAACATACTCAAACATGCAGATTTTTTCTCCTGTGAATATAATTAATTTTCTGAGGAAAACTCTACATCTAATACCAAAGAGGAAATAACCAGCCATGTGCATTTCTTACCCTTTGTGTTAGATATGTACTAAGAAAGGTCACCTAAGCCCCTAAGTAGTGTCTTAGAGTTTTACTTCTGTGAACAGACACCATGACCAAGGCAACTCTTATAAGGACAACATTTAATTGGGGCTGGCTTACAGGTTCAGTCCATTATCATCAAGGCAGGAACACGGCAGCATCCAGGCAGGCATGGTGCGGGAGGAGCTGAGACTTTTACACCTTCATCTGAAGGCTGCTAGTGGAAGACTGACTTCCAGCAAGCTAGGACTAGGGTATTAAAACCCACACCCACAGTGGCACACCTACTCCAACAAGGTCACACCTCCAACTAATGCCACTCCCTGGGCCAAGCATATTCAAACCATAATAAGTAGTATCTGGAATATTCATGTATTTGATAAATAGCTAATCAAAAATAAATGAACATTCCAAATGACCATTTCCCTTCATCCATGGATGTATAAATGTTTTAAATTTGCCCCTGCAGTGGACTTTCATGATACTGCCTTGTTATAAAAATCAATGACACCTAGTGAAACTCTTGATAAACATCAAATGAAAGCATACATTTGGGACAGCAAGGGACCTTCCCAAAACTTGCAGAAGGGTTTGCACCATCTGTCCAAACAAACCCAAATGAATAAAGTCAAACCATCTTTCCAAGGCTATGTGAACTTTACAGATCCAAAAAGGTGCAGAGGCTAGCCAGCACTGTGCTAACTCTCTCTCACAAAAATCCTCCAATTATCTGTATGTAATCAAAGTTTTGAATAGTTCAGACAAAAACTTCCATTCATTAACTCCTGTGATGTGGGTTTACGCTCACCTTTCACCAACAGTCACTCCCTCAGTCAGTAGCACACTGATCTCCAAACAGTGGGGCACTCCATCTCCAACCTGCTTCGTTACCCACCAAAGAAGGTGCAGGAAGGCACCAGTGCATTTCCTGACCTTTTCAACTTAATTAATAAATTTCTAAACCCTGAATTTTTATGAATATTTAGAATGAGAAACCTGTGATTTTTTTCTCTTTTAAGATCATGTTCTCATCAATCTACCCTAAAAACTAAAAATACCTGCAAGCAGCTTGCACTGCTGATGGGATAGAGAAACCATTTCAGCAAAGCTGAGCAGGACCCATGCTACTAATGAGCTCCCTCACTGGATATTCTGGTACCATGAAGATGTGCTGTATTAGAAATGACCAAGAACAGTTCTTTAAAGGAACCTTGAGCCAGAACTAGGATAGAGCAGTGAAGTCAGAGAGGACCCTATAAACAGGATCAAGAGAGCAATGACAACATTTTTTAAAAGATTTATTCATTTTATTTCTATATACACTGTAGCTGACTACAGACACCCCAGAAAAGGGCATCGGATCTCATTACAGATGGTTGTGAGCCACCATGTGGTTGCTGGAAATTGAACTCAGGACCTCTAGAAGAGTAGTCAGTACTCTTAACCACTGAGCCGTCTCTCCAGCCCTGACATAATTTTTTTTTTTTTTTTTTTTTTTTTTTTTTTTTTTTTACATTTAGCACACACAGTAAATAAATCTTCCATCAGTCATGCACTTTTACTACCCCAGTGAGGCAGCAGTGATCGTTATAACTGTGTGAGAATGTTTAGTTTACTGAGAGTGTATAATTGGTGGAGTGGTGGGCGATTGGGCGCTTCTTTTGCTATAACGAATTTCATGACAGATGTTGGCTGGAACTGGATTATACAGAAACAAGAATGGATGAGGTGCTTTCTTGTATAGTGACTAAAATATTTTATTTAAGAAGATGAAACATAGTGCTGGAGAGATGGTTCAGTGGTTAAGAACACTGGCTGCTCTTCTAGATGACCCAAGTCTAATTCCCAGTATCTACATGGAACTTCAGAACCATTTGTTATTCCAGTATTAGGGGCTCCAAAGCCTTCTGGCCTGCACAGGTACCAGGCACACATGTGGCACACATGTCTACATGCCAGAAAACACTAGCAAAAAAGGAGAAAAGAAAAGACAGTTCCAAAATGCAATTCATTGCTGACCTGACAAAGAAGAGATATTAACTTGATTTTAAATTTTAAATAAATGTGTCCTATGAATATGTGCCAAATACGCTGCCCACTAGGCCACTAGGTGGAATTATGGGGACTTCGTGGCATAAAAATAAAGGGATAGGAGTTAATGCTTTTCAAGAAGCATTTTGCTATCATAGCTTCAAGTCTGTGACAGACTCACACTAAATGATTTCTCCATAGAAGATGGCAACTGGGTTACTCCCATGTGATGTCTAAATGACAACTAGCCTTGCTGTAGAGAGAACATTCTTGTGGAATGTCCCCAACTTCAGGACAAGGTCCCTCACTGTGTAAAGCAGGCCCGCCTTAAACTCACAGATCCATTTTTAGATACTTCCCAAGTGCTAGGATTAAAGGTGTAGCCCACCACACCCTAGAGTGTTTTTGAGACAGAACTCTGGCAAAGGGCAGCAATCACAGACACCAAAAAGCCATTCAGAGAGGAATAATTTTGAAGAGTTCTGTTATAAAGGAGTGTTTACAAAGTTTATCTCAACAGATGAGTGGATAATGAAAAAAATCTGCTGCATATACTATTATTTGAATATTATTTGACTCTAAAGAAAAATAAAATCACAAAATTTCAGTAAATGGGTGGACTTAGAATATATCATAGCAAGAGAGGTCACCCAGTTTTAAGAGAAAAACAAACAAAAACAAACCCGGTTCTCCCTAAAATCCAGATCCAAATCCGTAAAACAAACATGTAATCTAGTGATCAAATGTCCCCATGGCACAGTTTACCATTCAGAAGGTGTAGAGGGAAGAGTGGTTTAAGGGCAAAAGTCTCACTCAGGGGTTCACATATATAGAACACTTTCTGTAAGTCTTTTGGATATTCTCTCAGAGTTTGCCAAATTCTCTGGGCACAATAAATCCTTAAATAGGCAGTGTTCACATGTGATTCCATGAGGAACCATTACCTTGCTGAATTTTAAGCTATGTTTTTGATTGATTAAATATTCTGTAGGCTGTAGTTCTCTGCAAGTTCTACTAAACCTAGTGTGTTTTATTCTTTTTTTAATTTTCATTTTTATTTTTTAATATTTTTTCCAATCCAGACTTCATCCCCTCCCAGTCTGTCCCCCTTGACTGTTCTCTTTCCCATACCTCTCCCCCACGGTGTGTTTTATTCTTTAAAGATGAATTTTAGCTTTCCAAATAACACCATGAATATTGCTATGCTTAAAATAATCATAATTTTAAAATTTCTAAGACGTCCTAGAATATTGACTCTCAAAGAGCAGCATGTCAGATATTTGAAAACATGGATAAACTCACTTATGTTTCAGAATTATAATTCTAAAAGTTATCATTGATGCTGGATAAACATGCTTACAAAATAAAGTATTAGAGAAAAAGAATCTGAAGACCTCAGGAGAATTGCTCATCTCTACTACTCTAGGCTAGCCAGTCACTGTTGGCTTCCCCTGTGTCTTTGAGCTAGGACTCCATTTTTAACCACTCACCCTCCCGCACCCCACCCCCCACCCCCCTGCAGATGAGCCCTAATCTTTGTTTTTCTGACAGGATTTGCTTTAGATAACTTGTCTTTGTGTCTTTGAATACATCTGTTTCCTCAATGTCCTGCCCATTTTACAACCTGGTGATGCTCCCAAGGCTCTTGAGGCCACCCCTATAAAATGTAACCACAGGGCAAACAACATTCAGTTTTGCAGTCTCTTCAGGACAGGAGGAGCCCAATTTAATGGATATCTCTCAAGTTGCACAACCATGTTCTTTCATACACATGTGAGAAATTTGTTTGTTCATATCTTACCTTTGGGAAAAATCACTAAGAAAATGAAGAGGACCTATTACTTATCTCCTATTTCTTACTGGCCTTAAACTCAGAATCCTCCCCACACATTAACTCAGTACAGATGAGTGTAGACTCAGTTCTGGCCTCTACCTCTTGCTATACTCCCAAATAGAATTATCTTTGCCAACTCTGGTTTTCCCCCCAGTGGAGTTTGAGATTTGACGAAGGCACTGAATTTCAGTCATCTTACACACCATGTCTTACAAAGTTTTAGTGTCTTTACTATATTCTTCCAAATTCCTACACTCAATGTGATTTGGACAAAATATGTTTCCCTTTGTTTGACTAATCTCCCATAGTAAGAGTTTCTTGATAGGCAAGCTTACCATATATATATATATATATATATATATATATATATATATATATATATATATCACTCAACTTCTAGAAAGATTCATTTAATCTTTAATGGCTCGAATTAATGGTGGTAGAGGAATGAATGATAAAATAAAGTCCTATATTGGGTCAAGACACCACCGTACTGGGGTGCCGAGCAGTGGGCTAGTAGCTGGTTAGCATCTGATGGGTGTGGGCATTGGTGAAGAACTCATTATCTTAGGGAAGACAGTGACCTAGCTAGTGGGAACCAAACAGCTGCCTGTCTTCTGAAATGCCTCTTGCTTTTTGTATTGCTTTCTGGTATTATTTTTCATCTCAAATGACGTTATCTTCATCAAGCTATGCTTTTCAGTTTGCCAAACTTATAGAATCACGTGTCAAAATACTTCATTTTCTTTTTGATAAGAAACGACACTATTTTCTGGATCCATTGCTTAAGTTACAAGTTTGCTGATTTAATATTAGAGTATAATGACTTACACAGCCTTCTTTCTTTCTTTCTTTCTTTCTTTCTTTCTTTCTTTCTTTCTTTCTTTCTTTCTTTCTTTCTTTCTTTTTTTTATGAGTGCTCTGCTGCATATACATCTGAGTGCCAGAAGAGGGCATCAGCTCCCTTATAGAGAGTCCTGAGCCACCATGTGGTTGCTGGGAATTGAACTCAGGACCTCTGGAAGAGCAGCCAGTGCTCTTAACTGCTGAGCCATCCTACCAGCCCTACACAGCTTTCTTAAAAGAAAAGACAAAAGGCCTTGGTCATTTATGACTCAAGACTTCTGCACACCAGAGGACAAAAACACCTCAAAGCAGATAAAACACACATATTTCACTTTCTAAGGAAGAATACAGCCACATGACCTGGATCAAAGTGCTGAGGAGGGCAAAGAGCTGAGGCCAGGCTCCTCATACAATCTGGTGTGTGTGCCATCTGTGATGGAGTGCAGCAGTGACACCAGCCAGGCTCATCTTGATGAAGTCTCCTTTACTAACTTTGCCACACAAACTACACAACCTCCATCATCTCTCTGAATTCTCTATTTCCAACTTTGAAAACTAGCTAACTCTGATTTTTTTTCTTTCCCCCTTCCCCTTTGGCTGGTTCCTTCCTGACATTTTGGTGTCCCTTTAAATTCTGCTTTGTGTAGAAACTTTTCCTGACACAGGAGTTGAGTCACTGTCTGCTGTTTCTTATCTGCCCCTGTAGTCCATGATTTGGCTTTAATATAGCAAGTATTTGCAAAGGGTTCTCTGCTGCTGGATCCATAAGGACAATGAACTTTTCATAATAATACTAGACATCTTTTTGCTTTCCTTACTTTATTGACATTTATGCTAGCAATGCAATTTTTTTAAAAGACCATGGGAACCTCAGAAGAAATCAAAACAGCACCAAACTCTGCAGCATCCCTGAATTCTCTACTCAGCAGAAAGAGAATGCAAAGCTACGATGAAATAACCACAAAACTGCCGTGGGAGAAGTTCCTGAGTGAAACAGCAGAATGTGATAATGTTATGAAGTATTCAAACATGCTCATGTAAGACTTCAATGTTCTGTGATGAATCAACCAGAACATACCACAAGCATGTCGCTCTATACATGGAATGGGAAGTATAGCAAAGAAACACCTTCCTGTGGCTGGGAATTGAGTCTGCCATTTTAAAATGGAATGGTGGTTATTTAAAGGAACAATGGACAAACATCTGCTTGGGAGGCATTTTCCTTTTAAAATGGACTCAGCAGAACTATCACATTAAGTAAGACAAATGATCATGCTTTTTCCCAGGGATAAAATTTGAGGTTGTCAATAAAGTTAGAATTTTGAAAAATGAGTATGTTTACCTGAGGTTTTCCTGAGAGATCTATGGACACATTTGTGTGTGTTGATATCATATAAATAAATACTTCAATATGTGAAAGATTTATAAACTGAGGAAAATAGTATTCTATAAATGACTAGTGTGTGGTGTTATAAAATCATGACTCAATAGAACATCCATTTATGCTACAGAACAGATGGTTGGCTTGCAATTTAATAGAGTATTAAGTTCATTCATATGGTTTTAAAATTTACATTATACACTATGATTAATGATTAAGAAACCACCACTTGTCAAGTTTCTCATATAGTACCAAAAGGCTATATGAAAGGGCTCTGGGCATAGCCTTCCTTTACATCTTCACTCATCCTTTGGTACCCATAGAAGAATAGTTATAGAACACTCTTCCCACATAGATAAGAAGCCAACTGACACTCCAAGTCCCTGTTATGAAGTGGTAGAGTGTCTATGTACAAACCACACATATCAGCCCAGTAGCTTAACTCACTCCCAGATTACTTTGTATTAATAATTCCTAATACTGGTAAATGTAAGTGGTAAACTCTATTGTTCAGAGAGCAATGGGGACAGAAACGAATGCCTGTGAGGCATAGTTGAAACAGACACACTCTTGTAAGACTTCTTCTGTGGGCTTGGTTGAGTCTATAACTCAGAATTCGTGGATAGAAAAGGTTTCGTGTACTCACCTGGTGAAGTTTTTCTTCATACAAAAGAATGTCCCAAGGAATTGAATGAAGAGAAAACCAAGAGATTCCAATCATGCTCATTCACTGGTATATCAAAGAGATTAGCAAAAGTGTACAATGAGGACATTCTTCAACCTATATTTCTACTCAAAAAATGGAGCCATTTTAATGAAATACTTCAACATTAATTTATCTCAATTCAATGAATATTACTTTAAAATAAAATAAGGTTGAATTTTGTTTGTTACTTAATATAACACTATCAATAGATATATTTTTAGGTATTCTACATAAAATATTTTTAAAGAATCCCACAACAAAAAAAGTAGATTACCCATGCTTAATCGCATCTATTTCAAGTTTAAATATCTATTTCTTTTTTCTTTTTTTTAATTTTTATTTTTTGATACTTTATTTTTTGATACATTTCAAATTTTTCCCCCTTTCCATGTCTCTACTTTGGAAACCCCCTATCCCCTCCCCTCTCCCCCTGCTTCTATGAGGGTATTCCCCCACCCACGCACCTGCCCACCCACTCCCATCTTCCCACCTTAGCATTCCCCTATACTGGGGCCTCTGACACCCACAGGCCCAAGGGCCTCTCCTCCCCCTGATGGCCAACAAGACCCTCCTCTGCCACATAAATGGTCTGAACCATGGATCCCTCCATGTGTATTCTTTGGTTGGTGGTCCAGTCTCCAGGAGCACCAGAGGGAGGGGGAGTCAGGCCAGTTGACACTGCTGCTCCCTCCAGGAGGTTGCAAACTCACTCAGCTCCTTCAGGCCCTTCTCCAACTTCTTCATCTGGGACCTCACACTCAGTCCAATGGTTAATGTGAAGTGAAACTTAGGTATTCCGAAGTTTCGGGCTAATATCCACTTATCAGTGAGTACCTACCATGTTCATTCTTTTGTGACTGAATTACCTCACTCAGGATGATATTTTCCAATTCCATCCATTTGCCTGCAAATTTCATGAAGTCATTGTTTTTAATAGCTGAGTAGTATTCCATTGTGTAGATGTACCACATTTTCTGTATCCATTCCTGTACTGAGAGACATCTGGGTTGTTTCCAACTTCTGGCTATTATAAATATGGCTGCTATGAACATAGTAGAGCATGTGTCTTTATTACATGTTGGAGCATCTTCTAGTTATATGCCTTGGAGTGGTAATAGCTTGGTCCTCAGGTAGTAATATATCCATTTTTCTGAGGGTCCACCGAACTGATTTCCAGAGTGGATGTACCAGCTTGCAATCCCACCAGCAATGGAGGAGTGTTCCTCTTTCTCCACATGCTCACCAGCATCTGCTGTCACCTGAGTTTTTGATCTTAGCCATTCTGACTGGTGTGAGGTGGAATCTCAGAGTTGTTTTGATTTGCATTTCTCTTATGACTAAGGATGTTGAACATTTCTTTAGGTGCTTATCAGCCCTACAAATTTCCTCAGTTGAGAATTCTCTGTTTAGCTCTGTTCCCCATTTTTTGATAGGATTATTTGGTTCTCTAGAGTCTAACTTCTTGAGTTCTTCGTATATATTTGATATTAGCCCTCTATCAGACGTAGGACTGGTAAAAATCTTTTCCCAATCTGTTGGTTGCTATTTTGTGCTATTGACCGTGTCCTTTGCCTTACAGAAGCTTTGCAATTTCATGAGGTCCCATTTATCGATTCTTGATCTTAAAGCATAAGCCATTGGTGTTCTGTTCAGGAACTTTCCCCCTGTACCCATGTGTTCGAGACTTTTCCTCACTTTCTCTTCTATTAGATGCCGTGTATCTGGTTTTATGTGGAGATCCTTGATCCACATGGACTTGAGCTTTGTACAGGGAGATAGGAATGGATCAATTTACATTCTTCTACATGTAGACTGCCAGTTGAACCAGCACCCTTTGTTGAAAACTGTCTTTTTTCCACTGGGTGGTTTTAGCTCCTTTGTCAAAAATCAAGTGACTGAAAGTGTGTGGGTTCATTTCTGGGTCTTCAATTCTATTCCATTGATCTACCTGCCTGTCACTGTACCAATACCATGCAGTTTTTATCACTACTGCCCTGTAGTACAGCTTGAAGTCAGGGATGCCGATTCCCCCAGAATTTCTTGTTGTTGAGAATAGTTTTTGCTATCCTGGGTTTTTTGTTGTTCCAAATGAAACTGAGAATTGCTCTTTCTAAATCTATGAAGAATTGAGTTGGAATTTTGATGGGGATTGCATTGAATCTGTAGATTGCCTTTGGCAAGATGGCCATTTTTACTATATTAATCCTGCCAATCCATGAGCCTGGCAGATCTTTCCACCTTCTGAGGTCTTCTTTGATTTCTTTCTTCAGAGACTTGAAGTTCTTGTCATACAGATCTTTCACTTGCTTGGTTAGAGTCACACCAAGATACTTTATATTGTTTGTGACAATTGTGAAGGGTGTCATTTCCCTAATTTCTTTCTCAGCCTGTTTATCCTACGAGTATAGGAAGGCTACTGATTTGTTTGAGTTAAATTTTATATCCGGCCACTTTGCTGAAGTTGTTTATCAGCTGTAGCAGTTCTCTGGTGGAGTTTTTTGGGTCACTTAAGTATACAATCA
>CM052713.1:6932642-7068716 GCA_028551405.1 Uromys caudimaculatus
TTTTTTTTTTTTTTTTTTTTTTTTTTTTTGGAGGCACTCACAGCTATGAGTTTTCCTCTTAAACTGCTTTCATTGTGTCACATAAGTTTGGGTATGTTGTACTTTCATTTTCATTAAATTCTAGGAAGTCTTTAATTTCTTTCTTTATTTCTTCCTTGACCAATTTATTGAGTAGAACGTTGTTCAGCTTCCATGTCTATGTGGGCTTTCTGTTTTTGTTGTTGCCATGGAAGACCAGCCTTACTCTGTAGTGATCTGATAGGAGGCATGGGATTATTTCAATCTTCTTATATCTGTTGAGGATTGTTTTGTGACCGATTATATGGTCAGTTTTGGAGAAGGTACCATGAGGTGCTGAGAAGAAGGTATATTCTTTTGATTTAGGATGAAATGTTCTATAGATACCTGTTAAATCCATTTGGTTCATAACATCTATTAGTTTCACTGTGTCTCTGTTTAGTTTGTGTTTCCAAGGTCTGTCCATTGATGATAGTGGGATGTTGAAGTCTCCCACTATTACTGTGTGAGGTGCAATGTGTGCTTTGAGCTTTAGTAAAGTTTCTTTTATGAATGTGGGTGCCCTTACATTCAGGGCATAGATGTTCAGAATTGAGAGTTCTTCTTGGTAGATTTTTCCTTTGATGAGTATGAAGTGTCCTTCCTTATCTTTTTTGATGGCCTTTAAGTGAAAGTTGATTTTATCTGATATTAGAATGGCTACTCCAATCTGTTTCTTGGGACCATTTACCTGGAAACTTGTTTTCCAGCCCTTTACTCTGAGGTAGTGTCTGTCTTTAACACAGAGGTGCATTTCCTGGATGCAGCAAAATACTGGGTCCTCTTTATGGATACAGTCTGTTAGTCTATGTCTTTTTATTGGGGAATTGAGTCCATTGATGTTAAGAGATATTAAGGAATAGTGATTGTTGTTTCCTATATTTTCGATGATATTTTTATGTTTGTGTGGCTATCTTCTTTTGAGTTTGTTGAAAGATTACTTCTTGCCTTTTAAAAATATGGCATGCTTCACGAATTTGCGTGTCATCTTTGAGCAGGAGCCATACTAATCTTCTCTGTATCGTTTCAATTTTAGTATATATGCTGCCGATGTGAGCACAAATCTTGGTAAATTTAAACATAAAAAGTATCTGGACATTTCAGAACATTGTTCCGGCACTGAGTCCCCTTACCTTGGGAGACCTGGTAAGTTTTATATATTTGTGATAAGAATTAAATTTCTAATCTTGATTATTTGTAGAGAAAGGAGAAGCAGAGAAATTAAATATAATGATATTAGACTCTCATTTTTATCCTGTAGACAGATCTATCTTTAGGAAATGTAATTATCCTTTATAGTAGTTCTTTGCTTAACAAAAATTGATGAGCCTCTAATCAAGTCCTTTCCTTTTGTTAGATGAGAATAGCTTGAGGGCTCTAATGGCCTTCTGAGTTTTCAGTCGCTTGTGTAAGAAAGGGAAAGGATGGCTTTTTAATAGGTCAAATTTCATTAGAATAAGTTCTAAGTAACTGTATGTATTCTTTCCTCTGTATAGAAATGCAATTGAGCCAGACTCAATGGGAGTAATCCTGTACTGAAATTGCTGAAGCTAGTAGATCATGAAGAAAGAAAGAAAGAAAGAAAGAAAGAAAGAAAGAAAGAAAGAAAGAAAGGAAGGAAGGAAGGAAGGAAGGAAGGAAGGAAGGAAGGAAGGAAGGAAGGAAGGAAGGATGGGAAGAAGGGAGAGGAGTGAAGGGAGGACGTGGAGCCGGAGAGAGGGTAGCCAGGCTAACCATCTTCACTCTTTAGTCTAACGAAGGAAGAAGCAGCCTCCTGATTCCTAAACCTGAAGACTCTAATTATCAAACCATTCTCTTTTGACATTTACGTTAATAAGAAATGACAATTGTTTTCTTTCCAAATTTTAATAATTTTGTCCTTTAATTATCATTACCTTGGTGGCTAGGAAAATTTTGGTAAGCAAATTGATTTTGTAGGTGAATTTTAAAAGAAAATTTCTAACATTGCACCATGTATAATGTTTGATGAAAATATTGACAACATCAGAATCCGGCCTCTCCAAACCCCCGAGTTTGTTGGCAGACTTTGAATTTTGTCAGATGCCTTCTCTTAAGATGCTAACTAAATATTTTATTCTTTAAATTATATGGACTGTTAATTTAGTGGGTTGTATCTTGTGTTTCTATTAGAGTCTCATGATTTTTGACTTATCTTTGCTTTATCATATAAATTATAGCTTTACTCATTTCTTTTTTTTTTTTTTAGCTATGTCCATTTTAGATTGCATAGTTAGCAGCTACTTGTCAAATTTCCCCTTGAGTCTTGATAGATTTATAATTTCTTCTCCCTCTCTCCCTCCCTCCTTCCCTCTCTTCTTCCCTCTCTTCTTTCTTTCTTTTCTCAGTTGACCCACATGCTAGGCAAGTACTGTACCAGAGACAGAGAAACAGACAGACATATGGGGAGAGACAGGGAGAAGAAATAAAGATAGAAATTTTCAAGACATAATAATTGAGACAGTCATGTAAAAATGTGAATTAGCCTTTACATGTGATTTTGCCTCCAAAAATCCAACCAACACACTAACCAACCAAAAATAGTCACATATCATAGTGTGCAACTTAGAGGGATTGCATGAACTGGCAAATTCAAATTTCAGTTTTATCCACAGACATAGCAGAGCAGTAAAATGTATGGTTTTGAGTCACTATTGTCCAAGATCTCAAACTTTATGGAGTTTGTTCCTTGAGTAGGATATTCATTTTAAATAAACCTGTCATAGATATACTCCTTTGGTCAAAATAATGAGTCATTAAAATGACTATTCATGGCCAGATAAGCATTAGAGGAAGATTTGCTATGAGAGAAATACTTTTGGAGGCACAATGCCTGCGTACCCATGCCAGTCTACACATGAGGCCCACCCTAGAGCTAGGACCACCCTAGAGCTGGGACGCACTCAGTGTGTATTCGAAGTACAGATTATATTAATGGGATGAATAATACTAACACAGAGACGATAATTTTAGGTTTCCTAGAGTGTTCTGAGAATTTGTAGAGCAGCTCTGGCTCCCTGACATCTTAGAGGTCTTTTCTGCCAAGTTTTATACCAGGGCTGTGTGTATTCCAAGCTGTTCTGTTATGATTGCCAAACAGACTCCCTCCTCCGCTCCTAGCACAAACTTGTCACACGGAATCTACACAGCAAAAACTGCGATTCATTACAAACCTGACCTCTGAATCCAGACATAGTCTTTACCTGAGTCCAACAATTGGACTTGTTCATTTTTCTACAATGGAGATGTCCGGTATTCTGCCTAGTCTCTCAAAGACACAAAAGCATTTAAGGACTGAATTATAAAATACAGGAAAAGAGGAAAATATACTTTTGAAGCACAATCCCTGGCTCACTGAGCTTGTAATAAATATTTTGGTGCACTCTAGTGGTGAATTGAGAGAAAATGGAAGAGGACTACAGCAGATGGTGACTACATGGTGCTACAGCAATGGGACTACAGCACAGTAGTGGCTTTTAAGAAAAACGCCACAAACTGAACTTCAAAATGGAGAGAATGTGTCAGGATGCATATGAGTGCATTCATGACCTCTTGAAAACATTTGCAGCAGAGTGACCCCAGGTTTAATAGGCAGAATAGAACATCTTCTGTGTGAGTTGAAATACAAGGTATGGCTCCCAGAGACTGAAACACCAAACAAAGAGCATACAAGGGCTTGACCAAGTCACCCCACCCCCGTACTCTGCACACATGTAGCAGATGTGTAGTTTGATCTTCACACAGGTCCCCCAACTGGAGTAGGGACTGTTCCTGACTCTGTTGACTCCCCATGGATCTCCATTCCCCTAGCTGGACTGCCTTGTCTAGTCTCAATGGGCAAGGATGTGCCTGGTCCTGCAATGTGGGTTGGTACCCAGGGGGTTTCCCCCTTCTTGGAAGAGAAGCGGAAGAGGTGTGGGTAAGGGCTGTGTGAAGGGGGGACTGGATGAAAGGGGGCTGTGATTGGGTGTAAAATGAAAAAATTAATTAATTAATTAATGGAAAAAATTAACTTATAAAAAATAAATAAAGGATATGAAAAAAATACACCATTATGTTCCTGAAGAACATACCTTTGGGTATCATTTTCTTTCCCACAGCAGTGGAATTCACTGGGACTTTCAAACTGTGACAGAAACGGGAAAATCATTAGACTCTCTCAGATTCTAGAATATGTGTATGTGCAAAATCCCACAAAATATTCAAGAATATAAATCGGTGTTTTCAAACTGAATTTTACACACTCGCTTGAGATACTTCCTATTTGCTTCCTACTCTTTCCCCACAGGCCAGGTCTTTGTTCTGAGTTTATCACCAAAGATACCTCTCCCTCACAGTCCAGGTCTTTCCACTGGGTAGATCAAGGCTACCTCTCTTTCCTTTGTCCGCTAATCATTCACTTGTTCTTCTATTTGTGTGTTGCTGCTAATTTTAATTCTGAGCATTTTTATCTTGGTAGCTTATACATTTCTTAAGGTTCAGCTGTGCCCTGGCAATAACCATCATGTCTACCACAGCCAGTCTAGCATCTGATGAGCTGTGGACTTTGAGAGCACCAGATGAACAAGCAAAGTCATAAACAAACTGACCTGTGGCTTTAGAGATTCTTCATAAAAAATGGATCATAGTCAAAGGCCTAAGACCTTCTGAGGTTTAACCCAAAAGTGGATAGAAGGAAGTTTAGACCTCTTCAGAGTAGCTAAAAGGATTCATCTTTACAATGGTGATGGCCAGGTCAGGTGCTCTGACCACAATGGTTAAGTTCATCCTTTCTTCGTTCTTTTTCTATATGGTGAGAGTAGAACGTTCTCACATAAGCTGTATTAAGAAGGAAGGAAAAATTCAAGATATTCCTCTCTCTCTCCTCTCCTTCTCTCTCTCTCTCCTTCTCTCTCTCTCTCTCTCTCTCTTTCTCTCCTTCTCCCTCTTCCTCTCCCTCCCTTTCCCGTCCTTTCCCCTCTGTGTGTGTGTGTGTGTGTGTGTGTGTGTGTGTGTGTGTAGCTAGTCAAAAGGCAAAGGGAGACAAACCCCGCCTCTGTATGTTCTCAGGTGTGGGGGCTTGGAGAATAGATTACTCTCTGACTCAAGATCATCGTCATCACGTGAACTAAGCAGGTAATAAATATTTATTGATCTCATCACTTCATCTGTAAAACAATGATCAGGTGCAACCAGGTAACGGCAGAAGAGAGTTTCAGAGGCTGACAGCATTTATGGTATAACTCTGGAGGAGGACTTTAGTAATTTAGTAACAGATACTACCCACAATTCCAGAGAAATTTGTCCACAGCAAGGAGACACAAGAGTAACAACTAGAAGGCCCTTTGCCTTTATGACTTTTATATTCTAGTGAGGAGTGACAATGAGCAAGTGGGTGAATCATGAATCAGTAAGCATGCCAAACTCAGGATGGTGAAAGAAGATAAAACAGGTTGGAGAAAGATGATCTGTTTAATCTCATGTAAGGTGACCATGTAAACCTGTCTATAGAGATGACATTTAAACCAAGACCGGTGTGAATGAGATCTCTGTGTGAATGTGTTGTTAAGAAGGACAATCCCTTGGAGAAGAAACACACCAACAAAAGAAAAAAGTTGAGTGGCCTGGAGAATATTAAGACTATCCCTCCAGTGAGATGGGTAGGCAAGAGGGAGGCTCTACGGCACAAACAGGAGGCTACTGTAGGCTGAAAGGATGGCTCAGTTAAGAACACATGCCGCTTCTGCATAAGATCCTAACTCACTCAATCCCCAGCACCCATGTCAGTGGGGCACAACCACTTCTAACTCCAGATCCAGGGGATTCAATGTCTGTGGCCTCCATAGGTACTGCACAAACATGACATATGCCCTCTCCCATAAACATATGAACACCTTTTTTAAAATCACTGTAGAAAGGTGAGCTGCAAGAGAAAGGGTATAAGACACAAATCCCCAAAATGTCACTGCTCTAAGATGGGGCACATTGCCGGTGAGCCACACCCAATTTCCCCATCACCTCTGTTTTCAAAATTTCCTGCACTAAAGTCCAAGCTTTACTAGCACTTTTGAATGTTTGGGTGATACCTCATCTGTCCAGGGTCTTTTCCAAGAAGAGGCTTCTCCTCTACCCTTCTTATCTGTGTGGGTTTCTCTTGGCTGTGACAGTTCATTAGACTGGTTTGGGTGATTTCAAGTGTTTTGAAAAGCATTAGTCAGATATTTTATAGACTGTCCTTGGATTTGATTCTGTTTAGGTTGGAATTACTGATTCTTGTAAAGAAGCATTTACATGCCTTTCTTATGGTCTCATGTGGTAGGTGCATGCTGTCAGCGTGATTTATCCCTGCTGCTGCTGCCTTGGGTCACTCCACTGGGAGCATAAGTCACTGTTCATCCAAGTAGACATCTCCTATGTCAATCCTCTGCTCACCATGGGATCCCATGCTTCTGAGGGAGCATCTTCCTATCACAGGGAGAAGAAGAGCACCTGCATGGTCATTGGCTATCTGTTCTCCCTCACTCAGTGGTATGTTCTGGTGGACGAATGGACATGAATTTTATTCTTGTGGATACACCAAGGTTCTCAAATTGTCATAGGTTTAGCCAATAGGGAAATTGTTGCCTAGTTTTGTGTCTGTAGTGTCTATCTACATAATCTAGTTTTTGGAGTCACAGAGAGATGGTTTTGCTTATTGGCGTATATTAGTTATAAAAATACTGGGTTTCTGAACTGTCCTTTTTATACACAGATGCATCCATGTGTTATGACTATATTCATCTCATTCATTCACCTTTTCTTCTCTTTTGGTTCCTTTCTTCTTCCCAAACAATACCCCATCTACAGTCACATCTTTTAAACAATTATAGATTCTATATATGACAGGAAGCATTAGTATTTGTTCTTCTGGATCTGGCCCATTTGGGCTAACATTATGATGACAAGTCTACATGGTTTCCTGAAAATCATGTAACTTTGTTCTGATTGAACAAAACTCTAATGTGTGTGTGAGGAGATGTCATCTGTTTGATATGTGTGTGTGTGTGTGTGTGTGTGTGTGTGTGTGTGTGTGTGTGTGTGTGTTTATCCATATTTGCTGCAGTCAGGGTATAATATCAGAGACATTTTGATACTGGTTCCAACCATATTGGAATCTATTAGAGAGTTTTATAAGGATTTCTGTGGCTGCAATTAAAAGAATAATATTTTAAAATGGCAAGA
This sequence comes from Uromys caudimaculatus, assembly GCA_028551405.1. NCBI lineage: Eukaryota > Metazoa > Chordata > Mammalia > Rodentia > Muridae > Uromys > Uromys caudimaculatus. Next base: position 6,939,918 of record CM052713.1, read on the forward strand.
GTGGTACCCCAGTTAGCTTATGAGATGTCTTCCTCCAGTGAGGAGATGGTATCCCAGTCAAATGCAACAGTAGAGATGTAATAAAGGTTGGGATACAGTTCACCATATGGGCCTGGTCAATTACTGATCAAGTGGTTGTGGGGGTCAAAAACCAGAAAAGTCAAAGATTGCTCCAAGATTTGTCCATTCAATTGAATAATCTGTGCCAGATTTCTCTCCTTAGCCAAACCCTGCAGAGGGTGCAGTTTGGGGACATTAAATAATACATAGAATAAATATAGCACAGCCATTTCGGGAAAAACTCTACTTAAAAGAGCAGTTGCCTGGTGAGGATTGTTTTGACTGGTTTCTGAAGAAGAATCAGCAGCATGATTCAAATACCGGCTCTCCTGGCCAAAAGAGGCATATGGTCGCTCTTCCTACTGCTGAGGATTTCAGGGGATGGTTTTACTAAGTTTTCAGAGATTGCCAGTCTCATAGTTTATAAATATTTCCCTCTGGTGGTAAATTTGTCTGTGTACATTCAAGGCTCACAATCCTGGGTGATACTAGGCATTTAAGAAGCAGAGAACCAACTCTGAAAACAATGATGAAAACCCGAAGGTTGCATAACCCCACCAAGAACACCCCCAATGGAGGACCAAGTATTCAATGCCTGAGACTATGGAGGCCTTCCTCATTCAAGCCACAATACAAAGCAAAAAGTTTATAAGTCCTCCAACAGATGACTTAGTAAAGTCATGCTGTATCTTACATGGATAAAGGAAGACTGCGGAGGCTCCTTAACTCTTAGCATATACTATAGTTCAGAAGGGATTCTCATTGCTTAGCCCTTGTGGGCTATAAGGAAGATCTTTTCAAATAAATTTTTAGCACACCTTTAGAATTACCCGAAACTCCAAGTTGGCACAGGTAGTTTTCCTGTAGCCTACACCCAGTTTCCACCACTGGCCTATTGGCTATTACTCCATAGAACCTGCTACTGCATCATAAGCCATGAGTTTCTACCACTGGGAAAGTGAAGGGTTGGCTGTCTCTGTGTAAGAAACACTTTCTCTTTACTTCATAATTAGCCACAGCTTTGTGTGTGTGTGTGTGTGTGTGTGTGTGTGTGTGTGTGTGTGTGTGTATGTGTGTGTGTGTGTGTATGTGTGTGTGTGTGTGTATGTTGTTTGTGTGTTTGTTCAGCCTGTATTTTTTTGTACAGAATAATGAGCTTTTAATGACTTTTCCACACATTGGTATAATGTACTTTAATTGTATCCTTCTCTGCACTCTCTTGATCTCTTCCCTTTTCACTTCCCAAAGACTTGAAGATGCTCTGCTAATGTCAATGCCCCCACTTCCCTCAGAACTCTTTCCTTCTCATCTGACATTAACATCAGTTCATATGATGGCAGTGAGTGTTATTTTCTCGCCTCACTCTCTCATCTCTCTGTAAAGATTTATCTTAGAAGGTAACACAAATATATCACTATTAACTATATAATTCAAAATATGTTGTCTTGCTCTTTGTGCCTAATTTCAACTTTGTTTTATGTCATGATACTCTTAAAGTCAGCATTATTGTGCTTTTATTATTCAATGCAAGGAAATAAATAGACATTATTAACATAAAATGCAAACACAAGTCATTCCTGATAATGGGCTTCAGAACCTCCTAGGTTGCGACTCTCAGTAGTTACTCTTCTCCTTGTCTCTATTTCCTCTGCTCAACAATTCCTACTAGTAAACCCTACCTTAGATGTGGTCATGTGGTTTAGCTTTAATTTCTGGAATACTGACAAAGCAAGGGCAGAATTGCAGAACAAGACCAACGTGCACCAAGGGAGGTACCTGAAACATACTCTAAGGTAGATCTCACTCTCAGAGTCTGGTCTCTGAGCCCAGAGGTTTGAAAGGGGCTATTGAGTCTTTCTTTGCTTTTCTTCCAAGGCCATGAGACAACCATGCCAACTGCTCACCAGGGAAATATGAGGCATTTGAGCATGCTGCCTGCCAACCATCTTTAGTTAATCCCATGAGCCTAGCAAAGCCAACAAGACCTGCCGATCCCAGTCATTCTCAGCAGGTTCATCAACGAAGGAAATGTAAACACTTATTCTTAGCCAAATAAATTCTTGGTCCGTTACATTTTAAACATTTACAAATTTTCTTATTTGAATACGCCAAGGGTAATGGTGTTTGAAATCAATGGGCAGCCAATGCCTCCTAGTCAGGTGTTATTGGCAAAAGAAATCATTACAGCACATAAGGGATAGTCACCAGAACGCCACCAACCTGCCATACCAGGGCATTCAGTGATCCTCATGGCCACCAAGTCCTCCTCACCTGCTTTCTTGGTAAAAGCACTGTATTCTCAGAGGCCTTTTCTGTGATGAGCACCCTGCTTAAGGTCCCTGCCCATGACTACTTGTGCTGCTCCTGCTCCAGAACTTGCAATAACAAGTGTTTATTCAATTTATTTTGCTGTTCCTTTGATGCCAAGATTGCCAATAAGAACATAATTGTTCCGAGACTCAATTAAATATTGTACACATATTTGATCAGGTAACATAGGCAACAAACTCATGAGGTGAATGTCACTTCGTATTGCAAAACACTGTGGCTCAGGGAAGCAATTAATTTTACATGGAAACTCAAGCAACAAATGTCTCGGTCATCAGCCCCACCTTAATATCAGTTATGATTCATTTTTCCAGTGCAGCAGCAACTTCATATCTCTGTGTTTTTCCTCATGTCTATTTTTATAGTAACTAAAATATAATTTCAAGTTTTGCCATCACCTCTCTTATAAATGTTATTAATTGATACTGTTACTATCCTTATTGGTTGAAGAACAGAGATGGTTTTGATGGTGATGTCTCTTATAGATGATTTTAAACTCTGTGTAATTATGTACATCTATTTTATTAAAAATATTTCTTTGAGATAAATTACAAAACAAATAATTAGGCAGATAAATTATGCCCAGTGTTTTGCAGCTTTGAACAACCTGCCAAATTTATTATATTATTATTGTTTTCTTCTTCTCCTTCTCCTTCTTCTTCTTCTTCTTCTTCTTCTTCTTCTTCTTCTTCTTCTTCTTCTTCTTCTTCTTCTTCTTCTTCTTCTTCCTCCTCTTCTTCTTCTTCCTCCTCCTCCTCCTCCTCCTCCTCCTCTTCCTCTTCTTCCTCCTCTACCACCTCCTCCTTCCCCCAATCCTCCTCCCCCTCCTCCTCCCCGTCCTTCTCTGCCTCCTCTTCCCCTCCTTCTCCTTTTCCTCCTCTTCCTCTTCTTCTTCTTCTTCCCCTTCTTCATATTAGTTTTTATTTTATACTGGTAATAAGCCTCAGGCCTTGTGTAACCTAGGTAAGTTCTGTACTATTCAGCTCTGTTTACAGCCCCCAGGTTATTTATAAAATGTACCAATATCAATATATTCTATGACCATGAGTGTACAAATGTTTCCATAAGTTCAGAACACTAAATATACAATTTAATTGTTAAATCAGTGCTTGTAAGGAACACTCCCCCATTTCTGTTTTATTTCTTGGTTACTGGTGAACATTGCTTATGTATTCTTATTTAATAATTCCAAGGCCTTTGAAAATATTGTATTTTTATTTTTATCCACATATCTGCTGTATGCATCATTTTTCCTTTATTGATTCTTTATTTTCTTATTAAAACTTTTTCCCCCTGATTTGGGTTCCTATGAATCATATTATTTAATTTTAATTTTGATAAAGGTTAACTTTTGCAATATAGATGAAATTAGTCCTACAGAGCTGGTACCAATAATGGTTATTTCTAGGGGATACGCTTTTGCTCATTGTTAAATACTTCAGATATTTGTCACTGGACTCTTGTGTGCCCCATTTCTATCACAATGGCCACTTACTGTGAAATTCCTTGCTATTCAACAATACAGAGACACATACAAGCACATAACCATTTTCTATATAGTCCTGCAAAACACAATAAGGTTTTATAGATTATTTAAAGTGTTTTTATCGTGAAGAAATTAAATATGCTTACTCAGATAGATGAGCCATTTTTGTAGAAGACAAATTCTACTTGTGCGTTAATATTCACACAATTTAAAAATCTGCAATTTCTTTAAAAATAGGTTTAAATAATATAAATGTTTAAAAAGTTGTGATTTTAAATTTTTATTTCAAGCTACATTCATCTTTGGTGAGTTTCTTTATAGCAGCTGTGTGTCAGCATCAGAGGATTCATGACAGCAATTAATTACCTCATAACTTAAAATAATTTCAACTCTCCTCTAAAACCTTGGATTTGAATGCTAATTAAGCAATTAGAAGCATACAGGACAATCTCCAGCTGATGCTTTCTGGTTAAGTCAGCAGACCAAAATGATGAATCCTGTTAATATAACATTTAAACAAAAACAAAAAATAAAAAAACACACAAAAAACCAACATCACTCAAAAAACAAAACAAATATAAGAAACAGTTTTCCCTTGGACATGGGGGGTCATTTTCATTTTTATAGATGTATTGTCAAATGCTACTGATAAAACATCAATTGATAAAACACCAACTAGAATTATTCATGTAAGGTACCCTCACATTTGAGTCACACTTTTTTTTATTATTGCTGATTTGTCAAAAAGAAACACCAATCTTTATCAAACCCAGAAGTCCAGATGGGAAGGCGGGCTCTTAGTGTCTGTTTGGATAGTGTGATGAAGGTCATTTCCTGGTTCCTCCTGACTGATGAATTCCCCATCTTCACAATGCTCCATCTTCACAGACTAGGTTATCCCACCTGAAGTGCTTTCTGTGATGATTGATTACCCTCCTCTTTATTCAGACACACCCTTGCCTGCAAACCCTAGTCCAGGAAGGCCCGAACTCTGTGATTACATTACAGTGGGTTCTGCATTTTCCATTTGCCCGGTTTATGGATGGATTAGATTTGGGTGGAGGGTGAATGTCAGCCAGGCAGTTTAAGAAGGAATCTCTATCCAAACCCGTGGATGGCAGCACTTTTTATGAAGTAGAAAAATCCCAAGGTGAATGACTCTGAGAGTAGACGCTAAACTTGTTCCTCAGTGTATAACTCATGCCAGCCAATATGGCAACTTCAAAGAAGAGATGAGAAAGAACTTTGCACAGGGTTTCTTTCCTTCCTGTTTTGAAAAGGACTCTGACCCCATAATTACATATTTTTTTTTTTAAAAAAACAACCTGTTTCCTAATCCTTCATCTCCAAAAGGGGTCAACACATTTTCCAAGAACTTCATGGCTCTGAAATGGTATGTGGAAAGCTGGGAGGTGACATTACATATTCCGTCTTGATATAGGTAGCTACATAGTGTGTAATTAAATTTGTGAGTTCAGAAAAATGAATAATTCTGAAATTAGAGCATGAAATTTGAAACAGATGTTCAAGGAGCAGGAGTTTTTAAATTGAGTCGATTTGAGTCTCATCTCAGAATCCTGCTTGAACTGGTTCATTGTTCATCTGATTTCTGCTTGTACCATGGTTGAATATAAGGTTTTTGGAGTGGTGTCTCCAGTAGATAATGTATTTGGTTGAATTTCCCTTACATTTCACTCCTACCCCTCCAGGAATCTAAAGGCAGCAGCAAGCAACCAGTGTCAGCATGATGGCACTGGATCCCTGAAAAACATGGAGTTACCAAAACAGAGAGAAGACAGCTCAGGAATGTACCTAGGGGAGTCATTGTATTTCACCAGTGCCTTCTTCAAAGATTACCTGGTTATTCATTCCGTGGATAACTGGTAATCAGTGGTCCATCTACTAAAGAGAGCTCTTGCTTAAAATCTTTATTGTATATAATAAAGCCTACATTACAAAGGACAGCATATTACAGTCCTTCATAGATCATAGGATGATAAGGGGGAAAGCTGAGAGTGCTTTGGGCTATTGCTGTTTTTTACAAATCAAATGAAGCACAGGGGATTTGGGGGAGCATTTGGAGATGGGTAAGGAAGTGCCTATGAATGTCATTGGCTCAACTCTCTCAGAGCCATCTCAGCTTCCAGCTGAGTCTCATGCAATTGGCCTGACTGGTTATAGGACCCATCACATCCTATGAGAAACAATATTTGGCTCTCGATGCAGCTGAAGTAGGGAGAGTCAGGGAACAGCTTTATTAGGTAATAGGAGACAGAAATAGAGAGCTTACTATTCGCCAGAAACCATTCCAAGAACTTTACAATCAATTCATTTAATCCTAAAAATTAAAAGTGATCTTATGAAGTAACATGAACAAAATGAGGTGTAGAGAGGTTGAATCACACTTTCAAAATGGTAGGACATGCAGATTAGGGATTGGACTCACCTTTCTGGCTCTTGTCATTATTAACCATTAAGACTCCCCTAGAGGCAGAGCAGGAAGGGTAGAATGCAGTTTTCCATTGCTCCTTCTCTTCTCCTGCTTTTTCTAGGCTCAGACAGAGGCCTCTGCTATTCCTCTAGAGAAATAGTGAAATCATGAATTAATTCAGTTTCCATCATCAGCAACACTCCATCCTCAGGAACCCTTTTGATCAGCTTCATCTTGTGAATAATGAGAAAGGAAGCTGATAGCAAGCTACAAGTGGATTCTGAAAGCTCACTCACTTCCTGGTGTCCCCCAGGGAGCCTGGGAATATGTCTCATTTTACACAGCTACTTTTTATTGTTGGTTTGGCTCATTTTTCATCTACTTTCTGCATCCTTAGTGTGTTCCTTGGCTTTTGGGTCAGCAGCTATCTGAAAGCTTTCAAAGAATAAAAGGGAAGTTTACACATGATCTGTTTTGTGTTTTTATTCTCTTTCCTAGAAATTTGCCTTCCAAACTCAAAGGTTTGGAGAAAGTATTCAGAGAACTAAAAACTATGAGTTTCCTAAGTACTTAACCAAGAAGATGAGGTGTGACTTTGGAGGGAGAAAGTATTAAAATCTGGGCACACCTGCCTGGGTTGCAGTCTGGGCTTCGATGTCTGACAGCCTATAATAGTATCACCTTTTATTCTGTCCTATATAGATTTCCTAAGAATGTGGCTCATAAATCAACCAGCTGTAACTAATGTTAGTGTTAAAAATTCCTCTCCTGGTCAGTGAAGCGCTCCAGACCCCTGTAACGAGCACTGAGTAGATTCTTATAGTTTGATGGAAGTCAGAGTCTACAACTAGATTAACACAAAATGTCATTGATCTGGATGATCTAGTATCCTCTGTTTGCACCTATGCATCTTTCAACTTAGGCAAGTATCTCAATGTGAACTATCATATCTGCTGTAACTCCCATATTTATTTGAAAAGTGGGGAGTGTGGTTTCCTTGAGACTTCTGCTTGAGCTGGAATTCTGCACGAATCTGCCAATTTTCCTGAACTTGAGCTACTCTTGACTTCATGATATTGTACTCCTTTTGACTTCCTACTTGAGTTTTACTTGCTTTCAGTCAGAAGAAGATCTGACACAAACCACTGTGGGTTCTAGGTACCTATGTTTTTCTCTCTTTCTAGGCTGGGCTGAGCTTCAAGCAAAGCTGTGCCTATGGCTATGAGGTCTCTCTGTTCTGCAGAACAATCTAGTAGGGGAATATTACAGTCTGGATGCTCATGTCTTCCCTAACATCCCATTAGGAAGCGGTGCCCCTTCTCCAATGTAATTTGATGACGTGAGGAGACCTTGGGGAAGTTGTTGTGTTCAGAGCATCTTATGAGGGGACCTTTACAAGAGGATCAGTGCCCAAATCAGAATATCAGCCATCAGTGCTGCCTGCCTCCCATGACAGCCATCTATAATTTAGGAAAACATAGCTTATCAAGAAGCAATCTTGTGGACCTCAAACTTCACCTTCTTACCTCCCAACACTGTGAGAAACAGAGGTTGTGGTTCAAGCTATCTAACTTAGGGCATTTTGATTAAAGCAGGAACATAAATATTTTTCTACCAATCACAACAATATAAAGTTACAGACTTGAGAGCACCATAATGTAGCATGCTTAGCTGTTATTTACTTGTGTGTATGTATGTTGTGTGTGTGATGTACACATATGTATGCAAGCAGTCATGGACACGTGGCAGCTAGAGCAGGATACTGCATGTCTTCTCTCTCTCTCTCTCTCTCTCTCTCTCTCTCTCTCTCTCTCTCTCTCTTACTTCCTTGAGACATGGTTTCTCACTGAACTGGAAGACTGCAGTTTCATTTAGGTTGGCTGACCAAGGAGCTTCCTCTTGGGATCTACCTAGTCTTTGCACTTCAACACTGGGATTACAAGAATGCACACAGCCATGCTTGGCCTTTTACATAGATGTTAGGGATATAAATTCAGGTCTACTGGCATTCTGGCAAGACTTCTGATCCATTGAGTCACCTCCTCAAAGTGTGTCCTTAACGTGTACCTGGATGGGTTTCTACTAGAAATACATAATGGTAGTGATCAGAAAACTGACTTCTGAACAATCAGTGTCAAGAAACTAACTTGGTAAGGGATGGGGGAACTTTCAAGGCTCTCAGAAATCTTAAGACAAGCAGAGGCCTACTGAGGGTTGGCACACACACCTATAATTGTAGTGTTTGGGGCACAGAGGCAGAAGGAGCCTCAATTCTAGATCAGTATTGTGGCTCCATAGTAAGAACCTGCTAAACACAAAACAAAACAAAAACAGATGCACACAAAAGGAAGAGAAAGGAGGAGAAAGATGAGGAAAAGAGAAAGAGGGGAAGCAGAGGTAGTAGAGGAAAAAGGAAGGAACAGAGGAAGAGGTGAAAGAGGAAGAAAAAAGAGGGAAGAGAATGAGAGAAGAGAATGAGAGGGAAGAGGAGGGGCACGAGGAAAAGAGGAAGAGGAGGAGATGGAAGAACCGGCAGGAGAAGCAGGAACAGAAGGAATGGAAGATTTAGCTTCCAGAAGAGCTGACAATGGGAGGAAGCCATGTGAAGCTAGGCAAGGGGACGTGCTCCAGATGCTGAGTCCAGAAGGTGAGGGCCTAACCTGATGCGCTTGTGCCTTTGGAATGAACTTTTAAATCAAAAGAAAAGAAAACTGCTTTCAGCGTTTTGAAAGCAGTGAGCTCTGTCTCCATAGCCACTTAGATGCAGACTAGATCAGAACCTGATGAGAGGTTTACAGAGATGATTCAAGGGTGTAAGAACAGATAAGTATTCAAGGCCATCTCCCATTAAAAGAAAAAAGATAATAATAAAAAATGGTCTTTTATGGGTAAACATCTGATGGAGGGAAATAAAATTAAGAATGTCTTCCAAAGACAAAGAATGCTTTGAGATCTCTTCTGGTTAAACAGCTGCCTTCATGGATCTGTCCGCACTAGACTAAGAGATTCCTAGGGATATAGCATGTGCACTTTCAGAAACTGATTTTTCCCATTTGTCCTGCTTGGCAGAAAGTCGATTGGAGGGGAATCTGACTGTCTAGTGAATGCCTGTGATTGCTTCTAACCTTCATGAAGGTAGTGTGTGGTGAGAAAACAGAGTGTGTGCAGAAAAAGCGACTCTACCTTGAGTCCATTCTTTTAGTCTAATTAATTTCCTTTGGCTCTGTGGTTTTAAATAAGGTAGAAGTGCTAGAGGTTTTTTAAAAAAATTATTATAAATGACACAACGAGTCAAACCTGTTCTTCATATCTGCATAAGGTTATCTTGTTTTGTTTTGAAAACAAAAACTTTATAAGTGTCCACACATATCACACACAAACATTCCGCCTTTTTTCATCATAGACAGACAGACAAATACACAGAGAGACATATACACACATGGGGGGACTTATAAAGTCCTTATTCATTGAGGACCTGGAAATGCCTGGAGTTCTTTCCCTCAACTCTTGTATCATAATAGACACAAGCCTAAATTCTGTTGAAAGAGAGGAAAAACAAAGACCTCCCTATGAATGTAATGTTTCCATGTTGTCTCCTCTACAGAATTTCTTTGAAAGTTTCACATAACCTGAGATTCCTATTACCTTCCTAGCAAATAAGCCCCAGTACCAAAGATCCTTTAAGATGAACCTCATTGCCTTTCTGTGGACTGAAACTTCTCTACATAGTATATTCACTTCAACCTACAAAAAAAGGCAAACTTCCATTTAAACAGGAAACCTTTTAAAAATATTGTATTGTATTCCATCACTGGGTAGGTGTGGTTTGAGTATTTAGTAAGAGAAAAGGTTTGCTCTTCTCAGGTGACTCATTCGCCGAGCACACATCTCTAATCTATGTTGATAGAGGCTGTCTTCAGGATGAGCCGTCTAAGTCCCGAGGATTCTTAGTCCTTTTAGCTCACATATGCCAATGAGAGCTTCTTGATCTGTAGAACTTGTTCATTGCTATAATAAATAATTGTCTGAAGGCTAAAAATTTAAAACAACAAGTAGCCTTTACTGAGGTCAAGATGGGGAATCTAAACATCGTTGGGCTGAGTGATTCTGGTTCAAGGTCACACGGAGGTCCAAGAGAACTATCAGTTGAGAGAGTTGTAGCTGAAAGCCTGAGGCTAGAGGAAACACATCCGAGACAGCTCACTACTGGTTTAGAGAAGAGAACTCATGAAATTCTCTGCAGACTATAGCAGAAAAACTTGTTCCTGAGCTGTGTGAGATTCTTCATAGGAGTGGCCATGGCTTGGCAATGGGCTTTACTCAGAGTGAGTGATCCACAAAGAGACAGAGAAAAATTGCAATGCATTTTCTGACTGTCACCAGACATTTAGTATTCTTGGTCCTACAGACCAACTCTGATAAAATGTGGAAGAAAGCAACGCAGCAATATGTTAGATGATCCAAAGAAGCAAAGACATGGAAGGTTACCTTTAGAGTCAAGAGACACATTCTGCACTGGCCTCCTTCCAGAACAATGCACCATAGACCCTGGATAAGAAATTTCTCATTACAGATTTAAGTATATATCTGTATGTGATAAAGCTAGAATGCTTTTGCAAGAGATTAGATTAATTGCAGCCTCAGAGACACAAGGATCATTTAAATCATGACACTCCAAAAAGGGAAAAAAGGAAGAAAACACACACCATAAAGTTCCAGAGTTCAACAAGCTACCAGCAGGCCATTGCAATTAAAGATTAGAGACATCAAGGAATACAGGCAGGAGCCAGATCACAAAAGTCTTAAAAGTCCAATGGCGAAGAGGAATGTCATTATTCCTTGTAGAGAACCTATGAGGCTGTATCAGGAGCTGATTTACAAAACCCAGTTTGTATTTTATTAAGATGCTCTGCCCTAAATCTAGAGATGGACCACTGAGAGTCAGTTGGGAAGCTACCACCCATGATAGAACAAAGGCAATGACACATAATGACGGTCACTGGGTATACAAGGTGAGATGGAGAATGGCCCCTTTCAAGGAATGGCTTGGAGCAAAAATGTAAGAGAGATGGCAGTTAATGGATTTTGGAGAAGAAAGAAAGGGATACATGAATGAAACTTGTGAGCATCTGCCTCGGACAACTGGAGGAGTGAAGACGATCTATCCCCAAGGAAATGGAGGAGTGTAGAGAATTTGAGAAGTCTCTGGAATGTGCAGATACTCTATCCTTTGAGTCTTTTTCAAGACATAGTAGAAAAATATGTGATAACTGCAAAACCAATTTCCATTTTAAACAGCTGTAAAATACACATAAACATTAACTTTGGAAACATTTATGACTGACATTAAATATTAAAACCAAAGTGACTTGTTTACTTTTTTGTATCAAAAAGATCCATACATTCTTAAGGCTGTGCTTTTGAAAAATGTTTGAAAACAAAACTTTTTGCTCAATGGCATTAACTTACTGAAATTATGACACTCTGGGTAATGAAACAATTTTTAAAACTCCCCCATTGCCAACAGCATGAGAAAGCATCATTTCAGTCTTGCATTAGCCACAGTAAAACTTTATGGACTCTTTTTTGTTATTGTTTGATATTTACAAAGAAATTGAAATTTATTTTTTAATATTATTTTTGTCATTTTGCTATTTCAATGTTTGTAATGCTATCAGTCAGAAGTAAGACAAGCAAACAAACAAAAAGGGGTTTTAAAATCATGCAGTGGTTTTATACATTCAACTACAAAATGTGTCCTCATAGCTGAAGTCATTACACAGGATCTAGCCTGGTGTAACACTGTCTGTTGAATAGCATGATAGTGTAGACCAGTAATATCAGCACTGGGGAAGCTGAGGCAGAAGAATAATAAGGCCAAAGCTAGCCTAAGCTAATATGGAACTTGAAGCAAGCCTGAGCTATAGAGCAAGGCACTGTTTCACGTTTTTAAAAAGTTCTTTGTGGCTATATAACAACTTGCTGGCAAAAGCACTGACACTTTTTGAAAATTTACAACAAAAAATATATGTTCTGGTTGTAAATTGATAATAATGTCAATTTTAAAAAAGTGGTTGCTGCTTGCAAGTACCTGACTTGAGGACTGAACTTTAGGCGTGTCATTGGGCTTGGAGTCTGTTTGTGTAAGCTAAAAGCAACATTTAGCAGACAGCAAAGTCAGCCAAATACTTGTTAGTTCCTAAAGCTGAATAGAAAATATATCTTCTTATATATTAGTGGGAGTGGGAGCTGTCTCTTACTCTGCCTGCTTTAGGGCCCCTTTCCTCCTACTGGGTTGCCCACCCAGCCTTATTGTGAGGGGAAGTTCCTTGTCTTACTGCAAATGGATGGGCCATGGCTGCCCTATTCTGAAGGGAAATGGACGGAGGAGGAGGAGCAGATGAGGGGAGAGTGGAGGAGGATGTGGGGGGGGAGAGAGAGAGAGAGAGAGAGAGAGAGAGAAAGAAAGAGAGGGAGGGAGGGACTAGGTGGAGAGGAGGGAAGGAAAACTGGTCAGGATGTAATATATGAGATGAGAATCAATTTAAAAATAAATAAAAAAAGAAATATGTTCTCACTTTTTTTTTTTTTTTTTTTGGTTTTTTTCAAGACAGGGTTTCTCTGTGTAGCCCTGGCTGTCCTGGAACTCACTCTGTAGAGCAGGCTGGCCTTGAAATCAGAAATCCACCTGCCTCGGCCTCCCGAGTGCTGGGATTAAAGGCGTGTACCACCACTGCCAGGCTTGTTCTCACTTTTAAATAAATGCCAGCATAGAAAATCTTCAAAGAGCTAAGAATTTGTTCCTAGCATATGGTGGCTTCTTAAATCGAAGTTTCAGATCTGAATCCCAATAGCCTGACAGACATTGTGAAGAGCTGGTGTTTTGGGGGTTGAACATGGTGTGAAGAGCTGGTGTTCTGGGGGTGAACATGGTGTGAAGAGCTGGTGGTTACATGGGTGAACAGGCTTTGTGAAGAGCTGATGGTTAAGTTGTTGAAGGTTCAACTCTAGAGAAAGGCTTGGGTTAGGCAAACCCTTCTGCTTCTGTGGCATTTAACAAGTAAAATAACTTCATTGTGATTTTGGCTTATCTAGAAGGAAGGAATAATAATACCTACTTTATGTGACTTCCTGAGAATAAAATGTTGATTTAGAGGTGACTTCAATTAATATAAGCAATTGTTATTATCAGCAAATGGCTATTCCCACATAAAATCCAGATCACCCTCACACAAAAACAAACGATATAGATTTCACAGTGGTCACACAGTAATGACAATAGCTTAAATCTAAACTGTGCTTTAGTCTGTAAGCCTCTCCCTCTCTAAGCCCATTAATAATAAAGCACACTTGTCTGCAGAGAATCTGCTAGGGAGACTATGGCCAGCCTTTGGTGGGAAACGGGTGAGCAGTGAGCCAGGCAATCTCAGAGCCGACAGCCATTAGTGAGAAATAACAGATGGTGTCTCACTTTTTGCTATAGGCAAAGAGCCAAATGACATGACTAAATAGAAAGACGGCCCCAGAGGACAGCATTTGGTCTCCTACTGAGTATGGAGCCTGAATGGCAGGGACATTTTTAATAACCTTTCTTTGACAAGCTTAAAGCTATTTAATGCTTAAACCTGTCATACCTATCTGGCCAGGAGAACAGGTCTCCAGAGAGAAACCCCACAGCATGCAGTCCTAACTCCTCAGGAAAAGGTATAAATTGCACACACATAAAAAATATTATAGAACAAGGTCACCAAATAAGAACTTTCCATTTAAATAAAAACAGCCATTGTCCTTCCTGGTAACCCTCTGGGCCTAGTCCCCAGTCTACAAGGGAAAAAAAGCTAAGGTTCTGTCCAGTTGTGATTAAAATAAAACAGTAAGGTTATTCTGTATGCTTTGGCTGAAATTTGAGTCCAGTTTAATTAGAAGGAAATGCACCATGAATTACTATGTGCTGAAAGTCTACCGAAAATGAAAAAGAAAATAAAAATGAACTCATAATTCTTCATATATTGGGTTTTACTTTTTCATCAAACCAAATGAAACAGCAAATAAATACTTCTTTAAACCGCTTCTGGAGTAAACGGGGAAGACAGCAGTCTTCATGATTAAAGTTCCTTATTATCCCATGGTTGCAGTACTCAGCAGGCGTGAACTAGCCTTCTGCAGATAACTATGGACTACAGCAATTTACCTAATGAATTATGTTGCTTTTACAACGAAGTAGTAGAGCCTTATTGTGGACATGGGTTTGATTCTCCCTGGAGTCCATGGCTCATTTTACCCCAGCTGCTTAATTTTCTTGCCATCACCAAATCATCATGTTTTAATAACTCTCTACTTTTATATAGTCTTAAATGAATGCAAGGACACCGGAGAGACTACCATGATGAGTGGCTAGTTTGAGGTGCTTTGGAAAACCTCAGGATTATCAAATAGTCACTCTGTCAACATGTCTCCTTTCTGTTGTAAACAGTCCTGATTGCCATGTTAATTCTATTACTTTTAGTGTAGGGTAGATGGAAAACAACCAGAAAAATGTTTCTATGGGACTAGGAATGTGGCTCAGTCAGTAGACTGCATGCCTAGCATGCACAAAGCCCTGGAACTGGTATGGTGGGATGTAGCTCAGTCAGTAGACTGCATGCCTAGCGTGCACAAAGCCCTAGAACTGCTATGGTGGTGCATACCTATAATCCCAGCTCTAGGGGGCATAATGCAGAGCATTCAAGGTCATCATCCTTGGCTCTGCAGTAAGTGAAGTGACAACCTGAGCTATGTGAGTCTCTATCTGAAAAGATAAGCAAACAAACACGAAAACAACATTGTTCGGATAAATACATGTAAACAAATACATAGACTGCTTTTGAGTTAAGTTTAATTTACAGACCAAATGTTGTTCAACACACATGGAGAGATGTCTCAGTAGTTAAAATACTTAAACGCTTTTGTGGAGGACCTGGGTTGCGTTTCCAACTCCCACATGGTGGCTCAGAGTCGTGTGAGACTCCAGTTCCAAGGTACCTGATACCCTGTTCTAGCCATGGGCATTGTATTCATGTGGTGCACACATGCACAGCAAAACTCATACACAAAATACATAAATAAATAAAAAGTCAAAATTATTCATATTTTGACTCTCAAGAAACAACTTTCAAGGTACTTATAACCAGCCATGTTACACATACATGAAGCAATTTAGTTTTACATAAACACAAATATTTCATTAGTAACCTACTACTATTTCACTTAGCTGCAAAGACACACCCCAATATGAGAACCTTGATCAACATACATGCTCTCAACATTTACATACCATGAATTCTGTGTAGTCAGTACTATAGATTATTAAAAACAGGATTATACACAATAAATAGAAAACATATGCCTCTTGTGTTTTCTTATCATTCAAAGTTCAACCATCTAGGCCTCCATAAATATTTTTATATCAAAATCTGCTTTCTCATTTGGACTCACAATATATAAAAGCATGGCTCATGTATTCTAACCTGAATTAGAGTAATGCGTTCTCTCCTATGGAGGTAGAGTATTCTGAGGACAGGCAGCATCCATGTGTTTTCATCTCTTATCTCTTAGTTTAGTTCAATGCACCATCAGAGTCCAAATAAAGGTGGTAGGTGAAGCCTGTAAGGAATCAGGGTGCATTGTCCTTTCCATTCTTTGAAGGAGTCACACGCTAAGACTGTGCAGCCTATCTTCCAAGATCAGCATATCATATACCAGACATATAGATCACATTTGCATATATCATAATTACATATATCTGTCTTACAGGTCACACTTGCATACTTGAAATTTATATGCTAGTATGACAGCATTGCAATGGCAGGTAAAATATAATTAGCTTTATTCATGAAAGACAGTGTTCTCTGGGAAGACATCCTCATAAGCTCACAGTGAAGTTCAGGGAGACTTGATTGTAAATGCAGCTGTTGATCACAAAGCCGCATGCATATCTGTGCTGTATTTCCACTGCAAAGATGACCCAATCTACTCTTCATCATGCCCTCCACAATATCTTCCTTCAGATGATTAGTATGTATTGGTGAAGGCCTCACTCTGTACTGTGTAATATGTCAATCAACGATAAATCAGAAGGGAAACTAGGCCCTAGTCTCAGAGTTTATGATCAAGTAAGGTGAATGGAGAAAGATGGATCAACCAAATGCTCACCACATAGCTAAGCGTGATAGTTGTAGAATCACAGAGCGCTGTGGGAGTGTGCTTCAAGGTCTTTAATTTTTTATTATTTATTTATTTTTTTTGATACTTTATTTACATTTCAAATGTTTCCCCCTTTCCAGATCTTCCCTTTGGAACACCACTATCCCCTGTCCCCTCCCCCTGCCTCTATGAGGATATTCCCCCACCCACCCACCCACCCACCTACTCACTCACTCTCCTCTTCCCTCCTTGGCATTCCCCTATACTGGGGCATCTAATACCCTCATGGCCAAGGGCCTCTCCTCCCACTGATGGCTAACAAGACACTCCTGTGCCAAATATGTGGCCAGCACGATGGGTCCCTCTATGTGTATTCTTTGGTTGGTGGTTCAGTCTCCAGGAGCACCAGCGGGTCAGGCCAGTTGACACTGTTGCTCCCTCCATGGGGCTGCAAACTCCCTCAGCTCCTTCAGTCCTTTCTCCAATTCCTCCATCTGGGATCTCACGCTCAGCCCAACAGTTGCTGTGAAGTGAACCTTGGGTATTCCGAACTTTTAGACTAATATCCACTTATCAGTGAGTACATACCTTGTTCATTCTTTTGTGACTGAGTTACCTCGCTCAGGATGATATTTTCAAGTTCTATCCATTTGCCTGCAAATTTCATTAAGTCATTGTTTTTAATAGCTGAGTAGTACTCCATTGTGTAGATGTACCACATTTTCTGTATCCATTCCTCTGATGAGGGACATCTGGGTTGTTTCCAGCTTCTGGCTATTATAAATATGGCGGCTATGAACATAGTGGAGCATGTGTTTAAATTACATGTTGGAGCATCTTCTGGGTATATGCCCAGGAGTGGAATAGCTGGGTCCTCAGGTAGTATTGTGTTCATTATTCTGAAGATATGCCAATTGATTTCCAGAGTGGTTGTACCAGCTTGCAATCCCACCAGCAATGGAGGAGTATTCTTCTTTCTCCACATCCTTGACAGCATTTGGACTGGTGTGAGGTGGAATCTCACGGTTGTTTTGATTTGCATTTCCCTGATGACTAAGGATGTTGAACATTTCTTTAGGGGTTTTGCAGCCCTATGAGTTTCCTCAGTTGAGAATTCTCTGTTTAGCCCTGTTCCCCATTTTTTGATATGGTTACTGGGATCTCTGGAGTCTAACTTCTTGAGTTCTTTATATATATTGGATATTAGCCCTCTATCAGAAATAGGATTGGTAAAGATCATTCCAAATCTGTTGGTTGCCGTTTTGTCCTATTTACAGTGTCCTTTGTCTTACAGAAGCTTTGCAATATCATGAGGTCCCATTTGTCCATTGTTCTTAGAGCATAAGCCATTGTGGTTCTGTTCAGGAACTTTTCCCCTGTACCCATGTATTCGAGATGTTTCCCCACTTTCTCTTCTATTAGATTCAGTGTATCTTGGTTTTATGTGGAGATCTTTGCTCCACTTGGACTTGAGCTTTAACAAAGAGATAGGAATGGATCAATTTGCATTCTTCTACATGTAGACTGCCAGTTGAACCAGCACCATTTGTTGAAAATGCTGTCTTTTTTCCACTGGGTGGTTTTAGCACCTTTGACAAAAATCAAGAGACCTTAGGTGTGTGGGTTCATTTCTGGGTCTTCAATTCTATTCCATTGATCTACCTGCCTGTCACTGTACCAATACCATGCAGTTTTTATCACTACTGCTCTGTAGTACAGCTTGAGGTCAGCGATGCTGATTTCCCCAGAAGTTCTTTTATCGTTGAGAATAGCTTTTGCTATCCTGGGTTTTTTGTTGTTCCAAATGAATTTGACAATTGCTCTTTCTAAGTCTATGAAGAATTGAGTTGGCATTTTGATGGGGATTGCATTGAATGTGTAGATTGCTTTTGGCAGGATGGACATTTTAACTGTATTAATCCTGCCAATCCATGAGCATGGGAGATCTTTCCATCTTCTGAGGTCTTCTTCGATTTCTTTCTTCAGAGACTTGAAGTTCTTGTCATACAGATCCTTCACTTGTTTGGTTAGAGTCACACCAAGATACTTTATATTGTTTGTGACAATTGTGAAGGGTGTCATTTCCCTGATTTCTTTCTCAGCCTGTTTATCCTTCGAGTATAAGAAGGCTACTGATTTGTTTGAGTTAATTTTATATCCGGCCACTTTGCTGAAGCTGTTTATCAGCTGCAGCAGTTCTCTGGTGGAGTTTTTTGGGTCACTAAAGTATACGATCATGTCATCTGCAAAATGATATTTTGATTTCTTCCTTTCCAATTTGTATGCCTTTGACCTCCTTTTGTTGTCTAATTGCTCTAGCTAGAACTTCAATTACTATATTGAATAGATATATATAGAGAAGGCAGCCTGATTTTAGTGGGATTGCTTCAAGTTTCTCTCCATTTAGTTTGATGTTGGCTACTGGTTTGCTGTATATTGCTTTTACTATGTTTAGGTATTGGCCTTGAATTCCTGATCTTTTTAGGACTTTTATCAAGAAGGGATGTTGAATTTTGTCAAATGCTTTTTCAACATCTAATGAAATGACCATGTGGTTTTTTTCTTAGAGTTTGTTTATGTAGTGGAGTACATTGATGGATTTCCGGGTATTGAACCATCCCTGCATCCCTGGGATGAAGCCTACTTGATCATGATGAATGATCATTTTGTTGTATTCTTGGATTCGGTTTGCAAGAATTTTATTGAGTATTTTTGCATTGATATTCATAAGTGCAATTGGTCTTAAGTTTTCTTTCTTTGTTGGGTCTTTGTGAAGTTTTGGTATCAGTGTAACTGTGGCCTCATAGAAGAAACTGCATAGTGTTCCTTCTGTTTCTATTTTGTGGAATAGATTGAAGAGTATTGGTATTAGGTCTTCTTTGAAGGTCTGATAGAATTCTGCAGTGAACCCATCTGGTCCTGAGCTTTTTTTGGTTGGGAGACTTTTAATGACTGCTTCTATTTCTTTAGGCATTATGGGTCTGTTTAGATGGTTTATCTGATCCTTACTTAACTTTGGTATTTGGTATCTGTCTAGAAAATTGTCCATTCATCCAGATATTCCAGTTTTGTTGAGTATAGGCTTTTGTTGTAGGATCTGATGAATTCTTGAATTTCCTCAGAATCTGTTGTTATGGCTCCCTTTTCCTTTCTAATTTTGTTAATTTGGATACTGTCTCTGTGCCCTCTGGTTAGTCTGGCTAAGGCTTTATCTATCTTGTTGATTTTCTCAAAGAACCAACTCCTGATTTGGTTGATTCTTTGTATAGTTGTTTTTGTTTCTACTAGGTTGATTTCAGTCCTGAGTTTGATTATTTCCTGCCTTCTACTCCTCTTGGGTGCATTAGCTTCTTTTTGTTCTAGAGCTTTCAGGTGTGCTGTTAAGCTGCTAGAAACTCTCTCCAGTTTCTTTTCAGAGGCACTCAAAACTATGAGTTTTCCTCTTAACACTGCTTTCATTGTATCCCATGGGTTTGGGTATGTTGTACTTTCATTTTCATTAAATTCCAGGAAGTCTTTATAATTTCTTTCATCATTTCTTCCATGACCAAGTTATCATTGAGTAGAGCATTGTTCAGCTTCTATATGTAAGTGGGCTTTCTGTTGTTGGTGTTGCCATTGAAGACCAGCCTTAATCCATAGTGATCTGATAGGAGGCATGGGATTATTTCAATCTTTTTGGATCTGTGGAGGTTTGTTTTGTGACAAACTATATGGTCAATTTTAGAGACGGTACCATGAAGTGCTGAGAAGAAGGTATATTCTTTTGATTTAGGATGAAATGTTCTATAGATATCTGTTAAATCCATTTGGTTCATAACATCTGTTAATTTCACTGTGTCTCTGTTTAGTTTGTGTTTCCAAGATCTGTCCATTGATGATAATGGGGTGTTGAAGTCTCCTAGTATTATTGTGGGTGTTGCAATGTGTGCTTTGAGCTTTAGTAAAGTTTCTTTTATGAATGTGGGTGCCCTTACATTTGGAGCACACATGTTCAGAATTGAGAGTTCTTCTTGGTAGATTTTTCCTTTGATGAGTATTAAGTGTCCTCCTTATCTTTTGTGATGACTTTTGCGTGAAAGTCAATTTTATCTGATATTACAATGGCTACTCCAGCCTGTTTCTTGGGACCATTTGCCTGGAAAATTGTTTTCTAGCTCTTTACCCTGAGGTAGTGTTTGTCTTTATCATGGAGGTTTGTTTCCTGAATGCAGCAAAATGTTGGGTCCTCTTTCTGGATCCAGTCTGTCAGTCTATGTCTCTTTATTGGGGAATTAATTCCATTGATATTAAGAGATATTAAGGAATAGTGATTGTTTGTTCCTATTATTTTCAATGTTATTTTTACGTTTGTGTGGCTATCTTTTGAGTTTGTTGAAAGATTACTTTCTTGTTTTTCTAGGGTTTAATTTCTTTCCTTGAGTTGACGTTTACCATCTATTATCCTTTGTAGGACTGTGTTTTTGGAAACATATTGTGTAAATTTGGTTTTGTCATAGAATATTTTGGTTTCACCATCTATGGTAATTGAAAGTTTTGTTGGGTACAGCAGCCCGGGCTGGCAGTTGTGTTCTCTTATGTTCTGTATGATATCTGCCCAGGATATTCTAGCTTTTATAGTCTCTGGTGAGAAATCTGGTGTAATTCTGATAGGTCTGCCTTTATATGTTACTTGACCTTTTTCCCTTACTGCTTTTAATTTTCTTTCCTTATTTTGTGTATTTGGGGTTTTGACTATAATGTGACAGGAGAAATTTCTTTTCTGGTCCAATCTATTTGGAGTTATGTAGGCTTCTTGTATATTTATGTCCATCTCTTTCTTTAGATTAGGGAAGTTTTCTTCTATAATTTTGTTGAAGATATTTACTGGTTCTTTGAGCTGGGAATCTTCAATCTCTTCTATACCTATTATCCTCAGGTTCTGTCTTCTCATTGTATCCTGGTTATCCTGGGTGTTTTGGGTTAGGAGCTTTTTGGTTTTGAGTTTTCTTTGGCTGTTGTGTCAATGTTTTCTATGGTATCTTCTGCACCTGAGATTCTCTTTTCTATCTCTTGTATTCTGTTGGTAATGCTTGCATCTATGACTCCTGATCATTTTCCTAGGTTTTCTAACTCCAGGGTTGTCTCTCTTTGTGATTTCTTTATTGTTTATATTTCTATTTTTAGTTCCTGGATGGTTTTGTTCATTTCCTTCATCTGTTTGATTGCATTTTCCTATAATTCTTTAAGGGATTTTTGTGTTTCCTCTTTAAGGGCTTCTAGTTGTTTACCTGTGCTCTTTTGTATTTCTTTAACGGAGTTATTTATTTCCTTTTTAAAATTTTCTATCATCATAATGAGATATGATTTTAAATCTGAGTCTTGCTTTTCTGGTGTGTTGTGGTATCCAAGGCTGTGGTGGGAGAACTGGGTTCTGATGATGCCAAGTGACCTTGTTTTCTGTTCCTTTTGTTCTTGCCCTTGCCTTTCACCATCTGGTTAACTCTGGTGTTAGCTGGTCTTACTATCTCTGACTGTGGCTTGTCCCTCCTGCAAACCTTGGTGTCAATACTCCTTGAAGACCAGTTCTCTCTGAGAGGAATTTGGGTTTGGAGAGCTATGGTACAGGGTCAGCTCTGGTGTGCAGATAGAAACCGGAAGGATCTTGTCCCCAGCTGTCTCTTGGTTCCTATGTCTTGATGGCTCTGCAAGGGTCCCTCTTGATCCAGTGAATTTGAACAGAAGTGGTGGTCTTGCCTGTGCTCGAAGGTGTGTCAGCACTCCTGGGATACCAGCTCTTTCTTGGCACTATTTGAGTATGGAGTCCTGTGTCACAGGATCTGCTCCCCTGCTACCAAAAGAAACCAGAAGACCACTCCTCAGTCCCTGTGTCCTGGGGATTCCAGGTGGGTCACTCTGAGCAGACAGGCTTGCCCACACTCCTGGGAGTCTAACTTTCTCCAGGCACTATTTGGCTATGGAGGCCTGGTGGCCCAAGCAGAGGTCTCCAGCCACAGATGGAAACCAGAAGGCTCCTTCCCCTGGCTTTTCCTCAGTCCCTGTGTCCCAAGGATTCTGGGTGAGTCCTGCTGAGCAGTGTTGCTCCTCTTGCCCTCTTTCAGGGCTTTTCCACACTCCTGGGAGGCTAGCTTTCTCCCAGTGCTATTTGGCTATGGAGCCCTGGTGCTCCAGGTCTTTAATTTAAAAAGAGAACACTTATATTCATTTTCTAAGGAAAGATGATTTATAAATAATTTTTATATTTCTGGCTGATTGGAGAGCTCTACACAGTTCTCCTGTAATTACCCGTGTATGTGATTTAGTCTTTACTCATTTTAAAGTGATTATAAGTTATTTATTTATTTATTATTAATATTATGATTACTATTATTATTATTTTGTGAAATATTAAGATGTGATTCAGTTAAAACCTTGGAATCTAAGATTGGGTTTTCTGAAGTGGTCCTAATTTGAATTCAGTATAAGTCATTATAAATTAGTTGAAAGTGTTCTGATAATTACTGTAGTCTATCACACACCTCAGAAGGACAGAAACACTATGACTTATTACTCAGCCAAAGCATCTGTTGTCTGTACTATTGCCTTCTTGTGAGAATGCTATGAAATCTGAGTTTCTAATTTCAAACTACAGCTAGAAATTCATAGCAAAATGCTTAACCACGTTAGGCTTCAGCAAGTGTGTGTGTATATGTGTGTGTGTGTGTGTGTGTGTGTGTGTGTGTGTGTGTGTGTGTGTGTGTCTGTTTGCTCATGTGAGTGTGTGCATGTGTGTATACTATACATATGTGTGAAAGGGTGGGTGTATATATGTGTGTGTATTTGTCTGTGTGTATCACTCATGACCATTTCCCAAACAGTGAATATCTTTAAAAGTCTTTTGCACATATTTCCAAGGTGAAAAAGGGTATGTCAGGCTATGGGTGATGCTTTTAGCTATAGATCACTTTATGTGGACTGTGACATTGACCTATTTCCTCTATTAAGTCACCATGGCTCCTTCCCCACCAGCTCATTCTGTTGGATTTATATTTCCTATTCTGTTTTTCCCTATTTTCAAGCTATCAAGACATAGTTAACCAGTCCCTGCAGTGTCTTTGTTTTAATTTTAAAACAATATGTCCCTTCTAATTTCCTTTCCTGTTTCCTACAGCAGTATTTTTAATGTCTGCCTCTCCACAAATCACCCCACTTTCAGCCTTACATTTGAATGTAAATGTCATTTTGTTATTCAGTGAGAGTACAGAAGCCAGAGCGCTGACAAGATTGTTCTTCCCAGCAAATGGAGCTCCTCCCATCGACATCTATGTTAACCTGTTTCTTTGTTCCCTTACAGCAGAGAGAAGGCTGCACTTTTCCCTGCAAGCTCTGTATCTTATTCTATCTTGTTTATTCTCAGATTGTGTGTGTGTGTGTGTGTGTGTGTGTGTGTGTGTGTGTCTGGGTATGTGTGATACAATATATATGAAATGAAAATGATGCTGTCTTGAAACAGCTTAGCATTTTTTCATCCACTATTCTCCCATTTGCATCAGCATTCTCTTATTCTCTTCCAGAACATTCTAATAAGCGTACACAAGTCATTCTTCATCAGAAAGCCAAACCAAGAGGAACTATGTTTCAGCTGTTGTGTATTGAAACATGTCCTTCTCAAATTTATGTGGAAATTCTAGCCCCCAAATATATCCAAAATGGGAACTTGTTTGGAATAGAGTCTTCGGATATGCTTTTAGGAAAGATTAAGTTTTAATTATTGTGTAAGTACTAGTGGGCCGCTAATAAAATGTTTGACATTCATATGAAAAGGAAAACACTGGAATACACACAGACTTATACACACATAGACTACATAGACACAGGCATGTACACACATACACAGACATGTATACACAGATATACATACAGCGAGAGAAACACACAGTGGGGAGGTTCTATGTGAAGGTGTAGGCAGTTGTGAAACCTAAGAAGTGACCATAAATCATGGCAATCTGTGGAAACATAAGGACTGCATTTAATTTAAAACTCTCAGAAAAAGAAAATCTGGTCTCCCATTTAGCTCAGACTCTGTCCTTTATCTAGTATTGCAGCTCAAAGGCCACCATGGGTCACGGACACACCAGGAAGCCCTCTTCCTCCTTAACTGCCAGCTTTTAATTGTTCTTAGTTGTAGCTCTCATGGCTTAACTGTCTTCAACTTAGGGTTCCACCTCTGAGCCAATGATTTTACAAATTCATTTTCATTTTATCAAGGTATCTGTCCATATAACAACAACAACCCCCCCCCCCAAAAAAAACCAACAAAAACAAAACAAAACAAAAAAAACCAAACAAACCAACAAACCTCTGCTTGTTGTAAGGTAAGAGAGCCAAGCCTGGGTTGACATTGCTCATTCTAGATTCTTCTCTCAGAGACAGAGCCCTCCTAACATTAGCAATGATGACACAATGTTAGATTTCTATAATACCAAGTTCCTTCCTCCATAGGATGGCTTTATCAGCGTAATGGTGAAGTAAAGTACAGTAGTCTCACGCTTATGTAGTTATATTTCAATTAACCATAGCTTTCACTATGACTATTTCTCTTTTTTTTCATATGTATGTTTGTATGTGTGCATGAACATGGGGAGCAAAGGTCAACAATGGATGCTATCTTCCACAGTCACTCCCTACGTTAATTTTTGAGATGTCTCACTGAATTAGCATCTTACCTATTGGGCTCAGCTTGCTGGATCTCAAACAAGCCCCAAGGATCTACCTGTCGCCTCAGCACTGAGATTACAAGCACATTCCATCTCTTTTACATGGTTGCTGGTGATAGAAAGAACTCAGGCTGGCATGCTTGTTTACCAATTGAGCCAACACTCTAGACCTCCATGACCACCAATCTCTCAGACATGTGATTCTTCAGGGTTTCATCTGTATTGGTTTGGTCTAGGCAGGCTCATGCATGTCATGCATATGTCATACAGAGCTTGACTGGACAAGTGGGGCTGCTTTCCATAGTCTTGCTTGTCCAGCAGTCTATTCAAATGATGGTGGTTGTAGAGTTCTCAAATCTTTTTCATTTTTGCAAAATAGTAGCTAATGTGGAGCTGGAGAGATGGCTTAGTGGTTAAGAGTGCTTGTGGCTCTTCCAGAAGACCCAAGTTCAGTTCCTAACATCCATATGGAAGCTCACAACCATATGTAACCCCAGTTTCAGGAGTTCCATCCCCTCTTTTAGCTCATGTGCACGTATCATATGTATATGTGTTTGCATAGTGTAGTCACATAAATGTAAAAAAATAAAAGAAAATTTATAGTCTATGGTAAGGAGAAAAAGGGCTTTATTTTTATCTATCATCTACCATCTATCTATCTATCTATCTATCTATCTATCTATCTATCTATTATCTATCTAGCATCTATTATTGATTTTAGTAGATCTGTAGTAGTTCATAGAGGAACTTTAATCCAGCAGCATGGCTGTCCTGGCAATGGATCACATCCAAAGATGTAGAAATGTTTAATCCCAATCGGGGTTTCTACCCCACCTTTGACCATTTCCACAATCTTTGTATTTACCAGTCTTAATCAGCACTAGAACCGGGCAGATATCTACCCTCTATGCTATTAAAATCTATAATCCTGTGTTATTACTTACTATGTTTCATCTGGGCTGCTCTTAACTCCAATTGACCAGTCCTGGAGGCCATGTTTTCTTGACTCCTAAACCAATCACTTTCTCTTACTTTCTTCTCTCCTTCATGGTTCTGCCTGGATCCCTCAGGCCCAGGAATCCTAAAACCCTGCTTATGTCTCTTCTGCCCAGATATTGGCTGTTGGCAACTTTATTCACCAATCAGAAATAACTTGGGGGCAAGGTCACATAACGTCCCTGGGGTGAGGACTATCTCACGGTGGTGGGGGGGAACCAAGTTTTGAGGAACCAGTATTAGCATTAGAATACAAGCAACATCAGGCCAACCCACTTTACAAAGATGTGATCCAGCTGGAATACACACCTTTTATCCCTCTGGTTAGAATACAGACACACTGTTAGCACACACCTTTAGTCCAAATCAGTGAAGTCTAATTGAGGGGCAGACAAAGTGAGAAAGATTAGAATGAATGAGTCAGAGATATGATATACCCAACTCACACAAGAACAGACAGGAAAAAGAGGCTATTTAAGAGCAGTGAGGGGGAGAGAGTTCAGTTCAATTCAACCTGGTTCAGTTCAGAGCAGTTCAGTTCATGGAGTTCAGAGATAGTCCTTCCAAGCAGAGCAACTCAGTGAAAAGCTGTGAGAAACCAGTTTGATTCAGTCAGTTTGGAGAGGAATTTGAGCCAGAACAGCTGGGTTGAACCAGCCATAGAAAGAGCTAGAAAGAGTGACTTTATTCAGCGATATGTCTTGGAGGCTGAAATACTATAGGCCTAGGTTAACAGATGGAGGCTGGAAGTTGAAGCCTTCAAGGTCTGAGTTAGCAGAAGATGAGATTGTACAGAGGCTAGAATGAATCTTCCAGGCTATAGTCAGTACACAGAAAGAAACACACTGGGCTCAGCCCAAGCTGTTTATTAGAACAGCTTGGGTATTGTTCTAATCTCATCATTGCCTCTAAGGAACCACAGCAAGAAATCTACATTTACATTTACATTTGTATTTTCCCCAAAACAGCATAGCAGACAAGAGTCCTGAACTCAATGGCTAGATAGGCAACTCAAGGGAGACTCTAAGTAGTGATGTGAGTAAAGCAAATCCTCACAGAAAGAGTTCAGTCACTAGTTTATACAGTATACGAACCTCAGCTTGTTAAACTCAGACCATGTTTCAAGTATTTGCCTCTCTACAAATAATCATAAAATTTTGATTGCTGCATTTTGCCACGAGAATGATTTAGGATTGACTTTCTCTGGACATTTGGAATTACAAAGCCAACAGCAGTTCTAGCTAGCATTAAAGATGGCCTTGCTCTGCCAGCCGTTATGCTAAGAGCCCCTCACATTACCCACTACCTTATGAAGTAGGTGCTGCACTTATTTTGCTATACAAATAAAAGAACTTATTGAGTGATGTGGCCAAAACATGGGTATTTGGCCAGAATCTTAGCTACTCAAGTAAAATGTCCACATACCCCTTAATTTCTGCTTGGCAGCTGGTCAGGCAGTATGTATGATTCAGCTAAATACTCAAGTACTGCATGAACCTCCTTTCTTCCCAGTACGAGGGGAAGGATGATATGTTTTACAAATGGATTCTGAAGATGTCTCTGGAGCATATTAAATGTGTTGGGTTTACAAATGGATCGCCTCCACACATTTTAATTCTGTTTTTTTTTTTTTAAATATTTTGGAAACTAAAAAAAAAAGGTCAGTGATTCACATGTGAATGAGCAGTCTTTTGAGTAGTGAGGCCAAAGAGAAAAGATTGAGTATTTTTGTTGTTGTTGTTTTTAAATGAGGTTCATGCTTAAAGAATAGTTCGGGGAGATGTGATGGCTCAATGCTTATATGAGCACTTGCTGCTCTTCAAAAGGACCCAGGACTCAAATCAGACAGCTTACATCTCACTTGTAACTTTAGCTCCATGGAAACCCAATGGCCTTTTTTTGCTTCCAAGGACATTCCCAAAGACATGGCAGATACTCACATAGACACTAATACATATAATACAAATATACAAATAATAATAATAAAACATTTCATAAAGCAATAAGAGTATATAATGAGCAACTATTATATGCCAGAGCCTAGAAGGGCAAAAGAGAACCAGGAGAGACAAAGTATTTGTAATCTTCTTGCAGGAAGGGTTGGAATATATAAAGCTCAAAGAATAAAGAAATCCCACAATTCCTGATGGTGAGAAGGGAGTTCAGGAAGCAGAGTCAGGGTGTGGACAACCGAGTTTTAATCAACTAATTAACTAGTTAGTTAACTTCACATCTACTGCAGTTTCCCCTCCCTTCTCTCCTCCCAGTCCCACCCCTTCTTTTCCCTCAGCCCACATCCACCCCTCCTCTCTTCTTCAGAAAAGGGAAGGTCTCCCAAGGGTATGAACTAATCTTGGCATATCAAGTTGCAGTAAGATTTCTAATGAGGCTAGACAAGGCAGTAAGAGGAAAAGGTCACAAAGGCAGACAACAGAGTCAGAGACAGCCTCTACTCCTGCTGTGGAGTCCCAATGGACCCCAAGCTATACAACTGTTACATATATGCAGAAGGCCTAGGTCAGTCCCATACATGCTCCTTGATTGGCTGTTCAGTCTCTGTGGGGCTCCTGTGGACCCAAGTTAGTTGATTTTGTAGATTTTCTTGTGGTGTCCTTGATCCCCCTGGCTCTTCAATCATTCCTTCCCCTCTTCTGCAAGATTCCCCAGACTCTGCCTAATGCTTGGCTGTGGGACTCTGCATTTGTTTCTATCAGTTGCTGGGTGAAGTCTCTCTGATGACAGTTATACTAGGTTCCTGTCTACAAGTATAGCAGAATATCATTAACAGTGTCAGTAGTGGGCTCCCTCTGATGGCGTGAGTCTCAAGATGGACCAGTCACTGGTTGGCCATTCTCTCTCTTTCTGCTCCATCTTTACCTCTGCATATCTTTTAGGCAGGATAAATTGTAGGTTGAAAGTTTTGTGGCTGGGTTGGTGTCCCAATCCCTCCATTGAAAATCTTGCTTTATTACAGGAGATGGCTGGTTCAGATTCCATATCCCCCATTGCTAGGCGTCTTAGCTAGGGTCACCCTCATAGATTCCTGGGAGTTTCCATTGCCCTAGGTTTCGAGATAGTTGACTTCTTAACTGTAGTGAAGGTGGTGCTCATTCCACAGCCCTAGAGCTGCAGATACAAGTTGTGCCCAGCGTTTATGTGGAAATGAAGGTCCTCATCCTTGTGCAGCAGGTACTTGGCCCACTGAGCCATGTTCCCAGCCCATCACTGACATTTTCTGTAGTTTTCATTTTTGAACTTCAATATGGTACAAAAGCCAGAAGCTGGTGTGGTGTTCTGTTGATCAGCTGTGCCAACACCTCCCATTTTATAAGGCACTTTTGCAGTTTTCTGAGACAGTTTAATTGAGGCAAAGGCTGTGGCTACTTCTCCAGTTCATCTACAGATTTTATAAGCACCCAACATCCTGCTAAATTGCTCTATGTGTTAAGAGACAAGCTAGGCTCTTGTTTTTAATTTAGGCTCTGATGAAAGAAAGGTGTTGAAAATGCATTACTTACAAGAAAACTATGTCCCTGATCTTTCTATGGGTGAAAACAGACTAAATTCCAAAACTGATACATTGTTTAAAATTATTCAACTGTTAAAAATAGAAATATTTTTTCACATTAGATTATTCTTTTTCTCTTTAAAATTTGATATCACTGTTTTAGCTTCCTAATATTTCTACTTTGAATCTTTAATTCAGTCCCCACACACATGCAGGTGATCATGTAGGAGTGCCTATGGCTGAAATGCAAAAATACTGTTGACAAAGTGTCACACTTCTTCTTTGAAGAAAGAGTTCTTGACTCTTGCCATTTTTAGGGGGGTAAAGTCCTGTATCCTTTCCAAAGAGAAATTAACACACACACACACACACAGAGAGACAGAGAGAGAGAGACAGAGAGAGAGACAGAGAGAGACAGAGAGACAGAGAGAGAGACAGAGAGAGAGCAGGGTGGTTTATAGGAAGGTATGGAGAGAGGAAGGAATGCAGACATTGATGAGCCATATCTACTACTTGCTGGCAGCTGACATTTTCTGTAGTTTCTACAGCTGAGTATGCTCATGATGACCAGTATGTGAACTGAATCTTATTTCTTCAATGCTGACCCAACCCTCACCTCTCTGTCTTTCTTTTCTACCTTGTGTGTTTTATATGACTGCTTTTCTTATGACCCAGATTCCAGCTAAGAGGAATTACCAATTTTGGCTAAGATAAAAGATGGGGACTATCATCAGATTCAAATCTGTTTTCTTCCAAAATAACTTTATTCGGACTTAGTGTGGCTAAAGAGGCACACGCTTGTAATCCTAGCATTCAGAAAGGAAAGGCAAGGGAATCCAGACTATGTGTCAAGATTCTGACTCAGGGAAAACAAATAAATACACAAATAATCAAATAAATACTATAAATAAGTAAATGAATAAATGAACAAATAAAGCTTGCTTAACTGGACTATCAAAAGGCTATATAAAGTGATGCCAGCATTTGGCAAAGTAGTAGCACTTGTTTCTAGAAGGGTTTGCTGTGTATGAAGCTGCAAGAGGGACTTTGTGGGACGCTGACAAGGCAATGGCTATCTTGAGTTTTAGTTGTCTGATGTTGACTACTAAAGAGTAAGACTGCATGACTCTTCAACTGTTAACATGGCGGCTTTTATGGACACAAGCCAATCCAAGATTTTAGCTATAAAATGGAAAGAAATGGCCTTATTCTGCCCAAGATAAAATTCACATTTAACAGGGTAACACTTGAGTGGTTCCTTGACCTACTTAAAGAGTTTTAGAAGTGGCAGATATTCTACTGAAGCCACATAGGAGTTCAAAACAAGTGTAGGAATGGCTAGGGAGTTGTTGCTTCCTGAAACACCAATGCTCTATTGAGTCACCACTTTTTGTTTTCTTCTTTCTTAAAATGTTTTTTTTAAGTTTCCCCTTTAGCCTGGGGTATTAAGTTGGAAATGAGCACTCTGTCTCTGTCTGTCTGTCTTTTATAAACTATGGTGCATACCTGTCAGCCTAGACTCTGGACCTGGTGTCAGTGTGCTGGCTCACATGCCATTTTGGGCCTTATATCTCCAAGATCACATATGATATTTGTTAGTAGTCTTATGCTGAGCAGACACAAACATGCAGGCACATAACAGATGCGAATTTCTTTGTATAGAAGACACCTCTTCACTCTATAAGCAACTATACAGTTTATGGTTATTTTATATTCATAATTTGTTTGAGAATCTTGTTGGTTTCATTGGCTGTCTCCTCTGGATCCAATTGTTAATACCTTATGGGCAAGCATCAGCTTTTCTACTTCTAACTGATACAAAGTTTGTCTGAAATTTTCAATGAAAGTTTGTGAAATAAGTTACCAATCAACTGAATTTCCACCAAGAATAAAGATATATAACATCATATTGTCAAAACAATGTTAACATGATAAATATATTAAAACCTCAGATCGTGAATCAAGAGCTCTAGGGTAGAGCATACTCTCTGTGTCTGTAATAGCCCATTGAGGTGATCTTGTCCTTCTGAGCACATTCCCAGAAACATGGGTCTAGCTTTCTCTTCAGTATTATGTCTATGAGATGCTGCTGCACCTTAGTCATTAAGAAATCATGTGAATTGGAGTCATGGGTATGAGCTCAGAGCACTTGTGTTTACTAGTCAAATAGACAGGTACATTACTAAATCTGCATAATTTTCTTTTTCTTTTTTTTTTTTTTTTCGAGACAGGGTTTCCCTGTGTGGCCTTGTCTGTCCTGGAACTCACTCTGTAGACCAGGCTGGCCTCGAACTCAGAAATCCACCTGCCTCTGCCTCCCAAGTGCTGGGATTAAAGGCGTGCGCCACCACTGCCCGGCTGATAAGTTTCTTTTTATGTATAGTTGCAAGTGTTTCTATGCGTGTGTGTATGGGTACATGCATGTGCAAGCACTCATATCCATGTCCTTCCTGAGGCCAGAAGGGGATATTGGATGTCTTGCACTTCACTCTATTTTACTCCCAAGTCAGAAGGTAGGTCAGGAGGCTCCAGCCATCCTCTTATCTGAGTCTTCCTAGTGCTGTGCTTAAAGATGTGGGTACAACCATGTCTTGTATGTGAGTCCTAAGGATTACATTTCCAACCTCCTGCAAAAACTAACAGATGTAGGAGGCCCAGCTGTGTGTCAGGGCTTTGTGAGGAAGCAAATGTAATAAAAAAAAATAATGAAAATATGGAATTTGTTTCTGGAAAAATCTACTTCAAGACAAGAGAAAGAAGAAAAGGGAGGAAGAAAAGATGCAACACCCCAACCTGCTCCCCTGGAAAGAGCAAAGGTGTGGAGATAGAATGGGAAGATAGAAATTACAGGGCTTCTATCTCTTTGGCCTTCTGTCTCTTTGGTAACAAGAGAGACCTTGAGATCAGATTCATGTTAGGTGGAAGAATAAGGTATTTTCCAAGGGATCCAGCAACAGAGATGGGACTGTCCTGGGAAGGCGTGGACTCTTAGAGAACTCTGGAAAAAGGGACTAGAGTGGAGTACCCTCTGGCCTATTTTTTTTTTTTAAATGGGTTACTTAAGGCTACTGGAAAACAGAGATATTTACATTAAAATTCATAACAGTAGCAAAATTACAATTATGAAGTAGCAACTAAAACAATTTTATGGTTGGGGGGCTCACCACAACATGAGGAACTGCATTCCAGGGTCACGGTATTAGGAAGGTTGAGAAGCACTGCTCTGGAGTAGAAATTATCCCACAGCTGAGGAAAGAGTTATCCAAAGGAACTTTTTAGGTGTGACTGAGGACCTACAACATCTCACTGTAAGACAATGGACAGACTCAGTGCTTCCTGAGAATCAGAGGTACTTTTCAACATAAGCTCTTTGATTTTATTCTTTTGCATCTTTACAATAAAAATTTCTCAGCTGCAGAACCACTAACTTAAGCAGCTGCAGGTGTCACCAATTTTAGGGTATCTTTAACATTGAAATAAAGGCCAACTATAATCAAATCAGGGGAAAATCTAGCATTGTGTACCAGAGAAAGGTATGTGCAAAAACTGTACCTTGCCATGAAAAAATATTTATTAGAGGTGTCTGGTATTTATAATCTAACAACTCCTCACCCTTTTGACTTACAGTCTCACTTTCTGAGATGAATATCCTGCTGTGAATGATGCAGAACTGAGTCAATGACATGAGTTATGCACAAAGTAGATATGCAAATTTATATTTCATAACTTGACTGCAGAAAACGTAAGAGCTAAACATAGTCTCTTGGGGTAAAAATAAAGTGTCTCCTTAAGTCAGGCACTTGAATGTAGCTCAGAATTACTCACAACTGAATCTGAAGTAAAAAACTATAAATATCCAGATCCTGTTTTCAGTATTTGTTCCCAAAACATTGACATTTGAAGAAGAGGATGTGTTCGCTTTTCCAAGGACAAAGTTATTAATTATGTTCCCCTTAAATTTTGAGAGTTTATATACATAAGGCTGGTTTTATATGAATCTCCAAACAGCAGAAGCCCAAGAACTCAACTAATGCACGTGTGTAAATACAAAGATTTTTATATGCAGCAAGACAGATATTTACTATAAACATGATTGACAGGAGTGGGTGCCTTTCATTTAGGATTGGTTAATATATTCTAGAGCCAAGGGTTACAAACGTGGCAAAACTCAAAATACATAAGAACAATTTATCAAGAAATGCTAAAATTGTAAATTGTATCATTATAAAAATTATAAAAACCTTAAAAATAAAAAGTCAATTTTTCCAGAAAAGTTGAAATCACAAAGATGTAAATCCAAAACTAAATGAATAAGACTAATGTCAGGGATAAACCATGGAAGATTACCAGAGATCAAATTACATTAAAAGGACATAGAAAGTTGTTAACAAGTGATTTTACTAAAACAACAGGCCAAATAGAATAACACGTCTATAAATATTTCCAGGACGTTAGGGTGAAAAATGAACAGCACAGATAGGAGTGGTGGTCCATGTCTGGCCTGTAATCCCAGAAGCAGAAGGACTAGGGGGTCAGTATCATAACCTGCTACAGGGTGAGTTTGAGGCCAGCCTGGACTACTTAATATCCTGCCTCAAACAAACAATAACATAAACCAGTGTGGGAAGATTCAGTATTTTACAAGTGATGGTGATAAAACTGGATCTCCTTCATTCACTTAAAAACAAATGTTCAGATTAATTAAAGAAGCTTTAAACTAAACACAAAGCTCACATATACATATGAATAGACAGAAAATAAAGATAGTTACATGTATGCATATGCAATTAAATATTGATTGGCCCTTTAATCGACTGCAATGCTTTCCCACCAGACAAGCATGGTACTAGAATGGTGTTAAATGAATTAAGCCAGCAGAGAAGCAGAAGTGTCACATAACCTTGGTTTATGTGGAGTATGAAAGGCTGATTTCCTGGAAATAGTACAGTGCTGGTTAACAGTTAGGAGTTAGGAGACAGAAGAGGGTATCAAAAGACATAACCTCCCAGGGAGATAACAGAGCTCAACCCCCTATACTGACCACAGCTAGCAGAATGCACTGTGGATTTGAACACTACTCAGTAATTTTAAATATTTTCATCACCTGAATTAGTATGTGAGGTAGTATGTGTGCTCATCTGCTTGATTTAGCCTTTTTACAAAATACACACATATCCAGCCATAAACGTATATGGTTTTGATCGACAACTAAAGAATAAACAGATTGAGAAGAAGTTTGAAAAGAGCTATGTGTTATTTTAATAGCAATAAAATGGAAATCTAGTAAGTCCACTGTCATTGAGATGATATAGGATATGTTTATTTATGCATCTTAGTCTGAACTGAATATACGATGATGTCTGGTATTACAGAGCATTATGTATGCATTAGAAGTAGCTAATTATGTGGTAATGATGAACAGAGCTGGTAATTTATACATAATTTAAAGCTGCAAGGCAATGAACTAGGGGGCTGGAGAGATGGTTTAGCGGTTAAGAGCATTGTCTGCTCTACCAGAGGTCCTGAGTTCCATCCCCAGCAACCACATGGTGGCTCACAACCATCTATAGTGTGACCTGATGCCCTCTTCTGGCATGCAAGTACACATGCAGATAGAACACTCATAAATATAAAATAAATTTTAAAATTCTTTGTAAAAAAGTACTAGGATTTATAATTTAAAATTTCTCTTCTACACAAAGTATATGTATCAGTTTGCTAGGACTGAGTACTTCTAGATAACAAAGACTGGCAACACACAGATGACTCAACAGTGGGAGGGCAAGTTCACCACTTTGCCTTTTCGTCTGGATTTGAGCTATTTTTGAACTTTGAGATTATTATGAGAACTGAGAGATTATTATGAGTTTTGAAAGATAACAGATATCCCTGAAGTCTTCAGAAAGACAGTAGTGTCTGAGGGTCCTTGTCTGGTCCCACTGTGACAGAGATGCTGAGAAGGGATCCGTAGTCTGCAGCAGTGCTGGGAAGGTATTTCAAGTCTGTGAGGCCAGTGCAAACAGGAATAGAAACCATCTTTGCTAGTACACATGGAATTCCCATTATAAAAATGCTTCTCTGGCTTCAGTTTTAGACTAAAAATAAAAAGGAAGAAAGCATACTCATAATCTTTACAATTTCAAATGATAAATGTCATAACTTTGGCAGACAGTATACAAGGCATTTTATATAAAATGTGGAACTAATATAAGCAAATTGTTTCTTAAGTTATTTGCAAGTGACTGCTTTGTATAGATCTACCATCTGAGCTGACTCCTTTATGCTATACACATGAGAACCAAACCAAACCAGCAGGAGGGATTTCTTTTCCTCAACATGGAGCCATATGCCAGGAAAATATGGATAGTCACACCTACCAATGTCTCTCTTAAAGCCCTCTGCTCAGCCAGAACTCCTGCTGAACTAATAGGATCGCTATGCAGACTTTGGGGACTATTTTTCAGCTGGTGACCCACCCAGCAATATCCCTAGTGGAAAGTGC
This sequence comes from Uromys caudimaculatus, assembly GCA_028551405.1. Classification (NCBI taxonomy): domain Eukaryota; kingdom Metazoa; phylum Chordata; class Mammalia; order Rodentia; family Muridae; genus Uromys; species Uromys caudimaculatus. The sequence continues at coordinate 6,976,107 of CM052713.1, forward strand.
AGTGCCTTCAGGAACATGCTCTCCTTCACATAGATGGAGCTGGCAGAAATGAATCAGCAAACACTGAGCCCAGCATGCAGCCCTGCACAAAGGTGCTATCAATCAAGTACAGTGTCACCAGGGTGACTGGAAGTCAAAGCATTCAATCTGATTTGAACCTATCTCTCCATGGGAATGTTTCTCATAGCTGAAGATAAATGGCTCCTCTGTTGGTTTTGGTGGTTTCATAGTTTAGATACGTTTTATAATTTAATTTTGATAGGCTATGAAAATAGTTAGGAGATTTAGATTCAATAAGGAAACATTTTCTTTGTAATCCTGTGATTTTGTCATGACATAGGCCATACTCTGAGTTAAATGGGGTGTTGAGAATTTAATGATCTATCCAATATTTAAGTACTTTAGATCAGAAACATATTTTCAAAGATTGTCAATTCTCTTTTGAAAACAATTTTAACTTTAATTTGTGCTTTCCAAGTTAGAAAGACCAGACTTTCTCTTTACAAAAACTGTCCACTAGTATTGCTAGGATGTAAATAGTACAGTTATCATAGCTTATCTGCTTTCCACTACTCTGGACGAAGAAACATTGCCATATCAGAAGAAAGAGCAAAGAAAATTTAACACAAGGCTTTGGCCTCTTCTAGTTTTTATCACTTAGGGCCTGAGCTCAAGTAATGTGTGCTTACTTTTGCTTCAGTTTAAGAGTTGAAGAAATAATAACTCAATTTAGGCCTTAGTATATCACATTTACTATGTATGTTAACATACAAGTTACTAAATAGCATTGTATGAAAATGATTTCTCAAACAATTCTACTGAGTAACTCTGTGGAGTTAGGTGGGCGTTTCCCTTACTTCAGGTAGAACAATAAATAAATGTGTCTCATGGAAGTGAATAAGTTAAGACAGCCCAGAGAGATTAGCGCAGAGACAATGAACACGTTGTGATTACCCAACAGAAACTTTAGAGCAAGAATCCCAAAACTGATGCAAGGAATTTCAGGCACTCTTGAAACAACTGGGGGAAAAGCTTCAATGCTGAAAGAAAAGAAAAACAGTTATTGTATATATTACATTGTAATTATTTACAACTACTTTGTAATTATTGTATATTATAACAATTATATTGTAATTATTATATATATTAGTCATTCAAAATGCTGTTCACTTATTAGTTTTTCATACATGTATATAATGTCCTTTAATCACATTCATCGCCACGACTTTCGTTCCTCTTCCTAAATAATTGATCTTTTATTCTTTTTAAAGGCTAGATTAAAAATGAAAGCCCTGTTATTGAACTAAAATGTTTAGTGGGTGAGGTCAAGGACAGAATCAAGAGGCCAGAGAGAATCATTGCCCTCAGAGGCAGAACACTAGAGACTACCCAGCTGGAAGAAAAGAAACTAGATGTGGACGGGTGATATAGGCCATGAACAGATCTCAAGGACTCGAGGACCCCAAACAAGGAAAGCTCCAACATCACATCATTAGGGTGCAGGATGGAGACAGTAAGTGATGTTGAAAACTATTCTAAAACTCAACGGTGGAATGTTTCCTTCTTATTTGTCAAAAAACAAAACAAAACAAAACAAAACAAAACAAAACAAAACAAAAAACCCAGAGATTCCAAATATGAAATGTAACTGAAACATGACAGAAGTGTATAGAAATATATCAGCATCAAAGTTCTGCAAAGGATGCTCAAAGAAAAGTCTGGAAGCTGTGGGAATTGGCCTTTTACCCGTGGAAGGAAAACTGCAAATGACAGTTTCCATGAGAAACCTGGGAAAGAAGAAAATACCTCAGAGCTTTTAAAGGTCAGATGAAAAGGTACATCTCAAGTTGTGTCTCTGGTTAAATTATTTTCCAAAAATTAATGCACGGTCAGAAGGAGGACCACTATTGTAGTATGCCACCAAGAAGCTCCATTCTAGAAAGTGCTGAAAGCAGGTTTTGAATAGCCGCGTTCCTGTTGCTCTATTGAAAAACAAAAACAAAAACAAAAAACCCAACCCGACATGCTTCTGATTCTTCCCAGAGTATGCAAATAAGACGGGACCTTAAGGAAGGACAGTCTACACTTTCCCAGAAATGGCGTTATAGATACAAACTGATTTAAACGCCATTAGACAGGTTTTTAAACTGTATCCCCTTTCTGTCCTTTAATTACTATAACATAAAAAACAGATCTTACAAACTATTTTGCCCTTGAAATAATACCTTTGAATTATCATGTGGTGACAGCTGTGCTGCTGCTCTATGTGTAGAACTAGCCAGCAAACCTGGCTGTAGTATAAATTCGTCAAATAGCCCTCCTTAGCTAATGTCTGTAACAACAATGAAATCATTTTGAATCTACACCAGCCAATTTGCACTGCACAAAGTTCAGGGCTTCCTGGCTATAATTAGAACATGGTGGCTGGACTAGATGAGCTTTGGTGACTATAGCAACCCCATTCGCAACCTTCATCTGCTGACCAGTGGACTATGGCATGTATCTGCTGTAAATTGCTCATTAGTCACTTGCCATTTTTTTGTTTCGAACATAATTCCACCCTGGTCCTGTCAGGAACCCGTGGTTTTGCAATTATGAGGAAAACAGAGCACAAGGAATGGAACACACATTTGCCTGCACTCTTAACCCACCCATGGTTGTTTCTACCCAGGTAAAATACCAAGTACATGCCTAAACTATTGTTAACATTTTACATTTTCTGTTTTTTTGGGTTTTTTTTTACAGAAAATGGAAAACTTTTTTCTGCTAAAAGTATTCTAAATTATGAGATTTCTTTACTTCCAGAAGAGATGATAAAACCACTCATAATCTGTATGGTTTTACTATTTTAAATTTTAATCATTAATATATTAAAGACTAATTTAAAGTGCAGTTGTAAATTCAAATTCAGTTACCATTTTTGGTAGATTTTGTTCTTTTACAATTTCATACATGTGCAGTCTGGATTCTATACCCTCTCCAACTTCTCTCCCTCCCTGACAAACCCTCCCAGTCCCTTTTCTCCCTACAAACCTCTTTCTTATACTTGTCTTGCTTTTCATTCAATGACCTGCAGAGTCTGACTGGGGTCATCGGTGAGGTCAACTTTTCGAAGAACATTAGAGGTTTTTAAGGTACTGAATGTGTCAGGGACTTGCAAAGAAATCTGGCCATTTCCTCCCATTATTGCATCTACATTCAGTGAAAACTAACAGCTCACAAGCTTGTAGCCCTATGGGCACTGGGTCAATACTTCAATATATGCATTGCCTCACACAGAATATTTTACTAAAGATATTGATATTATGTCAAATGCTCAGCAAAGTAATGAATATTTCAACAACCATCTGAGAGATCATGAAACAGGCACCAGGATTAACAGACCCAGTATTTACCTAAGACAAACCTGTTCTTTACGTTCTGCTTTCTGTATAGTCTTTAAAATATGAGATACTTGGCACATAACACAAATCCATATAAATCATAAACAAGGCACAGCAGCACGCATCTGTAATCCCTGCTGCTGATCAGATTGGGCCGGGAAACCCCAGGGTCAAGGTTGCCCTGGGCAACCCAGCAAGATCACTTAAAAACCAAAGATTATTTAGTATGATAATTGGACATTTATAATTTTTAGTACACCAAAGGATAACAATTCAGTGAAAGGGTGCTTACCAGATGAGTAAATATTTGACACTTGAATGTGGTATCATAAATTAAGGGTATCGTGAACACAGATACAAATTTGCCTTTGGAACATGTTCCCTTTAAATATCAATTGTATTAGTCAATTTCAAAAAAAATCCTAGGATCTAGGTTACCATAGATGGTATTCAGATTTTGATAGAGCCATGTATTATGCATAAATATAGTGTGTGTATATACACACACTTTATACATATACAAAGTATATATATGCATACTATATATATACATATATACATATATATATATTACATATATTCTACATAAATAAACTCAGTTTTCACACTATACCTATACCCTGTGGTCACAGTGAGGTCCATAGGAAACCCCCAACTCACTAAACTCCAAAAGGTAGCTCATATATTTAGAAATGATCTCAAATCTGGAGTATAGGAAGATTTTTTGTGGTTGGTGAAAAGTCAGTATTTCTAATGAACTGGTAAAACCAGTTCCCATCTGCTAAAATAAGTTGGACAGACTTTTGGAGTTTGGAGAACTGGAATTTCCTTTGGACCTGACAGCCATTGTGTGTGGGACTTATCTCAGGTTGGGGTTCATATCACTCCCTGTCTACAAAGATGAAACCACATTAGGACTTTAAGACATGGTCAGTTCCTTTTAAGTCAAACCTCAACCTCAGTTCAAGAGCAATGATGCTCCCAGAGACAACTGGAGACAGCCATCACTGTAATGATTTAAGCTCTTACCCTTAGGGCCACCACATTCCTAAGTCAAAAGGGCATCCTTCGCCTACCAGGACAATGAGCATCTGATAAATGAGGTGGTGCCACTATTCTGATAGAGTAATTGATCATTTCCAATTAATTCCTGAGAAAAATCAATGTTTGCTTCCTAGAGTGTTTACATCAATTAAGTTGTGTCAATAATGAATATCTTGTATCCACAATTTTTAGGAGACTGGTTATTCAGTTTATAACCTGTTTCTACTTTTGAACTCTGGCATATAACATCAGCATAAAAATGTGACAGCAAGAAATAGTACAGTTGAGAGTTAATCCTCAGCAACAAAATCCTTTCTGGGGAGAAGTCAGGGATTGTATACCGTGGCCCAAGCTAGTCTGGATTTCGTGTGTAGCTCAGATTGGCTTGGTGCTCATCTCTGACTGGCTTGAACTCACCATGTAGCCTAGGCTACCTTCAGATATAATCATGGATGAATGTTGATTTAACTCTGAGGCGTAAAGTAACTCTGGAAAGCTTTTAAGGCTGCTGGGCTGAAATCTGAGAAAGTCCCCACATATTGGGACTTGATTTTTGTTCAAATCAATTCTACTTAAATCACTTCTGAAGTGGTTTATACTTCTTAGAGAGATGCCTCATGACAATGCTGTATTTCCATTCATGCCAGCACAGTGCCTGGCTACTTATGAGTGTCAGTTGCAGTCTGGGGTCCTAGTTGCTCCAGGGGAAACAAGTCAGAAGTGGTCTTTTTCCCCATTGAGCATATTGTCCAAAGAGATACATATACAGACTATATGCACTCATGAGCAAGAGTCAAAGCAGGCAGCAAAAAGCAATTGTTTTTCTTGTTGACCTGCATATACCCAGGCAGTTGGAAGGATACTGTTTGTTTGTGTGTGTGTGTGTGTGTGTGTGTGTGTGTGTGTGTGTGTGGTGTCTTCTCCTTGAGTTAATCTACCTAGCTAATACCTTCACAAACCCGTCCAGAGGCCTGTCTCTTAACTGATTACAGATCAAATCAAGCATACAATCAAGATTACAACTCAAGAAAATCAACTCAAAGCAGAAATAAAGCAAAAGTCAAAGAGAAACACTGCAAAACACACAAAGAAACAAAGTCCCATCAACACACTGAGGTTTGCTCTCCTCTTAAGGGACTTTGGACTCTGATGAACTCCAGCTCTAGGTGATATGACACTCCCCCTCCCCTTTGGACTCCAAGGGCATTTATCTTCACATGCAAACATCCTCATATAGACACATATATGCATGTTTAAAGATAAAATAATTCTAAAATAAAAATAATACTAGAAATTAACCCTGGCATCATAAAAAAGCACATGAGATGTCACATATATATGTATACATGGTGGGCAGATCTGAAAGGAATGAGGTCAAATAAAAATTTGGACAAATGATATTAAATTTAAGTATCAAGGCCTTGAATTACCAAGTCTTGCTAATACTACTTAGTATCATAGGCCCTGTTGATATTACATAGCTACCCATTTTCAAAAATAATAATTTGGCTAAAAAGAGGCATATAGAAAGAAAAGCATATTTCTTCCATCATAGATTCTAGGAAGGTCTCTTCAGCCTTGCCAGCCACGGTCCCAGGTAACTTGCTGCAGCACACTAACTTCAGCCTATTAAAAGGGAAATTCTGTGTAGGTCCTACTTCTAGTTATTCACAAGGTACCCCAAAGCAGTGTCACAGATACACTAAACTGCTCGGGGATTTGGAAAGTTTATTCCCAAGGTTGGCTAGTCACTGCAGGTAAAACATGAGGCAGAGTATCAGTCCTGGGAAATAGGACGTATGAGACCAACTGTATCCACAGGACACATGGAGACATCCAGGAAAGGGTTTTAGAGTATGAGGAGCATAAACCTTCTAGTATAGGCCCAACCAGGCACAGGAGAGTTTAGGAACATCAGGAGTATGGTGGAAACCATGGGGATGTGAATGTTGAATGAAGGCTCGGTCACTTTAAAATAGGAAAAAAGATCACTTACAAAGGCACTGCAGCACAAGGAGGCCCATCTTTCTCAACAAGGAAAAGGAGAAAAGTGAACTGACACCCCTGTATGATAACCGAAAATCACGCACACAGCAAAACCACCTTCACACAGGAAACCAGGCAGGCATTTGCAGATACACATCAAAATGTTTCTCATCATAAGATGTTTCCCAAAAGAATCCTAAAAACAAAACAAATAAAATCTACTAAGTAAATAAATGGAAACACAATCATAGAACTCACAAAATCATCTGAAATGGAACTGATAAAACTGTAAGAAAATCAAGATATACTTTACTATATGAAACTTTGGTTTCTCACCTAGCAAACAAAAGTAAAACAGCAGAAAATGAGCCGTGAGACGCATGAGGATTAAAACTTCAAAACCACTGAAACAAAAATGCACAAGTTAGCTGTCATGTGCTGGCTCACACCTATAATCTCACCATTTAGGAATCTGAGAAGGAGTATGAGGCTAGCATGGGCAGACAGTGAGTTCCAGATCAACCTGGGCTAGAGTGACCCTAAAACAACAAGTCAGAACTCCAGTGTGGCCTTGCTGTCACCCCTGAGTATATCAGCACAAAGGAACCCAAGTCAGAATAAAGCAGATGTAAAAAATGGTTCACACAGATCAGTGCTAAAAAAGGGATCTGATCACAAGACAGGCCAGTGCTAGAAAAGGGATCTGATCACAAGACAGGTCAGTGCTAGAAAAGGGATCTGATCACAAGACAGGTCAGTGCTAGAAAAGGGATCTGATCACAAGACAGGTCAGTGCTAGAAAAGGGATCTGATCACAAGAAACAAAATGATACTGCTCTCCTCAGACAACTTTATTAGTTGTTTGTGCTTGTGTCCTAAAGCAGAATTAAAATTCTGCATTATATATCCTTTTGCTCTATTTCCATTTCTAAAATTAGGAATTAATTTTGTGAGTTATAAGCATTTACCATGGAGAAAGTGTGTTGATCCCTGGAAATTTACTTAGCAAGTTATTTATTAACAACACCATTTATTATTAAGTTTAAAACACTCAAGCAGACAAAGTTGTTTTGTTTGTTGTGTTTTTGAGACAGCTTTTCTCTTTGTGTAGCCCTGGCTGTCCTGGAACTTGCTCTGTAGATCAGGTTAGTCTTGAACTCAGATATTGGCCTGCCTCTGCTTCCCTAGTGCTGGGATTAAAAGCTTGTGCCAATGCCCTGAAAAATTGAGTTGTTAGTCAGAAAACAAACCCTCCAAATAGTCTCCATCCAGCAACCATGAGGAAAAACAGGATCAGACATTTAAACACCATAGTGATGACATCAGGTTAGGGCTATTAACCTGATAAATGGCAGAAGTGGTCTCGAGTCTCTTAACTCACTAGATTCCTTCATCATATAACCAAAGGGATATGTTTACACTTACTGTGCTCTAAACACTTGAGTGTGTACTCAAGAAAAGCTGTAAACTAATTTGGGGTTATTTTGACTTTCAGAATAGTGACTTGTACGAAAAACAAAACTTTCTGAGCAATGATACTTTAATGTACATGAAGGTTGGTCAATAGGTCAAGGAAAACAAGTGTAGGGCTTGAACTCTAGCCCAGTAAGCTTTGCAGTTAACATCTGATGCTACCACATGTTGCTGGTTAAACGAAACTTTGTACTACGGAAGTGTCAGGAAACAAGTAAATCATACGCATAAAAAGTGTCCTTCTGGAAATTTAAAGCTGCCTTTTTTTAAAGTGCATCTACTTTTAGCATTCTTACAAATTAGCTTTAAACAAAACAAGCTGAAAATTCGATGGCTTTAAGAATACTTTCAAGGCTAGGAATGTAGTTCAGTGGTAAGCATTGTCTAACATAGGCAGAGTCCTGGATCCACCACCAGAACGGAAATAACTATATATATTATATATGTGTATATAATATATAGTATATATAGTGTGCATATTATATATATTTGTATTACAAACCACTTAAAATTGGCACCTAAATAATTAGGTTTTGGGAGCATGTATATGGGGAATTGGTGAGAACACTGACAATTTGTAAACTGTATAGTCAAGAAGTAGCAGGATGCTGTGTCCAGAAGCTTTGGTGAGAGGTATGCTTGTGCCCTCCATGGGACAAGGTCTGTCCAGATGCCCAACCTGGGAACTGAGAATCTCTTCTAGCACGATCCCACACTCAAGCACCACCAGGCAGGGCCAGCAGGAGGTCTGTCCAGATGCTCATTCCAGGAACCTCGAAATCTCCATCCAAGGCTTTGCAGGAGCGTAGGGTCACCAGCACCTCTTCTTGCAGAAATGGCTGGGCATGGCACAAGCTCTGCAGCCTTAAGCACAGTTCTTCCCATGGCATGTCCTCCATCTGTGTGGGAATCCAGGCGCCCTTTTGCAGATCATAGTGCAGCCGCGTGGCCCACGTCGTGAGCATGTCCAGGTAGGTACGAGACAGTGCATGGTGGCAGCCGGCCACGGAGGCCAGGCGCTTAGCTGGCAGATGGCGGCAAAAAGAGGCCAATACCTCAGGGCTTTCTAGAAGCCAGTGCAGTAGTTTCTGTGTCTCATCGGCCCCCGCAGGCTCTGTGACCTGGGCTGGCTCCGGGTCTGCCTCACGCAGCAGCGCTTCGGCCGTCACGCTGAGCACGTGCTCCCGCGGCCCGTGCGTCCACAGCGTGTCAAGGAGTTTGCGCGCGGCCGTGGAGTCGGCACCGCCCAGTTCGTGCAGGCGCGCGTAGAGCAGCTCCGCGTGCGTGCGCAGCAGCGCGCCCTTAGGCGCGTCCCCACCGAGGCGGAACAGGAGGTGCAGCGCGCTGCCGCGGCGCGCCAGGAGAGCCAAGCGCGACTGCGGCGCGTCGTCTTTGCTGTTCGCGGCAGGGCCTGGAAACAGCAAGCTCGGCAGCGCGCGGGCAGCGGCGGGCGCGAGCGCGCGGTTCCGTAGCAGGCGTAGGGCGAGCCGCGCGTCCCCAGACTCAAGCGCCGCGAAGCTGCGCAGCCCAAGCGGCCCTCCCGACGCGTGGAACCGCCTCTCTAGAGTCTCCCGTACGCGGCGGCGGCCCGCGAAGCGTCGGTACACATGAAGCAAATAGCGTGCCCACTGCAGCGCCCTGCGCACCGTCGCGGCGTCCCACGTGCTCACCAGCGTCCCGCATGACACGGCCAGCAGCTCGGAAAAGCGCTCTGTATGCTGCAAAAGCGGCTCCATGGCGGCCGCTTCCGCCCTGACTTCCGGAGGCGTGAGCTGATTGGCCGTGAGCGTGAAGTCACGCCTCAGCGTGTTGTGCCATTGGACGACGGCCGTGTCAGTCTCGCAACGGGGTTTCCGGGACACTTTGGCGCTGGAAATGAACTAGGGGAAAGTCGCAAGCTTTTACTCTGGGTCTGTGAGAGGACGCGTGAGTGCGAGTTTTAGCGCCAGGATTTTATGTGCCCTTTTGTTTTAAAAGTGCCCGTGGTAGACACTTTGGCGCTTTCCCGAAAGGAGACCTATATTCATCGTCATTATTAGTGCTGATGTGATCTGCTTGCGAACTCAAAGCTCTTAAATGGCCCGTTTTCATGGTACTCGTGGAACCAGGACCCTCACAGGCTGTGCTGTATCCCCGAACTTTCTTCCTTTTTACTTATTTATATTATTTATTTGATTCTGAGGAAACCTATCACTAAATTGTGCACGCAGCCCTCAGTTTGCAATCCTCTTGCCTCGACTAGCCTAGTGACTGGCAGTACTATCCTGAGGCTTCCTGGCCAAGCAGTAAATGAAAGTTTAAGCTCAAATTAATCTACTTATTTATGCTAGACTCTGAAAAGTTCTGGGCATTCTTATCAGAACATATAGTTAAGCCAGTTTTGTTTAGTTTTTAACCATTAGCCCATATTATAACGTTTGGCCTTGTGATTTCATTTTCATCTATGATGGGTTTTAAAGTTTCTGGTCTTGGCTGTTAGGAATTATAGAGGTCACTGGTTCATCCACTTACTGAATACTAAGTCATATGGTGTGATAGCCAGTGAAGTACAGGACTAGAGCAGTAGAGATAAGTGTAGTTAAATGCTACCCTGTCCCACAGGAAACACTAACATGCTATTTAAGAGTGACTTTCAACTTAACCTCATAATGTGGTAGACAAAAATAGGAGTCACTAGATATTAGATGCTAGGGTAAGCCCCATTAAACCTTCCTTTCAACTGAATGCCCAAAGGGCCCAACTCTGAAAAAGCCTCAAGGCCATGGGAATCATTAAACCACCAGAGTGAAAACCAGATCTAATCCAGGATGAGAAAGAAGTCCAAAACAGCTTCATTTCCAAGGGGCTGGGACAGTGCAGAGAAACTTCACTGGCACTCGCCTTTTCCAAACCAATATTATGTTAAATCTCAGCAGCACAGTGAGTAATTATTTGTTTCACAGTAGTCATTTTTTATTAAGTAGGTATGCATGCCTATGACAGTTTCCCATTGGAAGAAAGCACTTTGGATTTGGAACCAGTTTTTCATTTAAGTCAGAAAACTTCATTTAGAGGCTAGAGGTTTAAAGATGATAAACACTTTAATTTCAAGAAACCTATGCACTTGAGGCAGACATTCGGAGGATTCCAAACCCACATAAGTAATGCAAATCAGATTTTGTGTATTTTTAAAGTGGCAGGTATGATGTTTTTAAAAGCAGTTGGAAATGAATGGGAGAGTGCTGGAAGGCTTTATTTGCACCATCAGGGGACGTAGAAAAGTGAGAGGAGTTGCACAGGTTAAAATGTCAGTGTAAGATGTGTGTACTGTGATCTGAGAATGCCAGGAACAACCTTCCACCTGCTGGTTACACTCTGCAAATTCCTAATATGTCATAAATTAGAACAGAAAATGGAAGCCCAGTGCTAGGAAACTTTTATTAAAATAGTATTTCATTCAAACTAAGGACTGAGCAACATAACTAAAATAAGACACTTTTGCAGAGAGCCTCCTTCTGGGCTCTGGAGAAGATGGTGAAGATTTTTGTTGCTGACTTTCAAAATGTACTCTGTGGTGTTTTCAGTAAGAGATGTCCTCCACAGGCTGCGGTATTTGCATACTTGGTCCATAGTTGGTAATACTGTTTGAGGAAGTGTAAGAGGTGTGGCCTGGCCGGAGGACATATGTCATTAGGTTAGGTTTTGAGAGCTTCAAGCATCATCTACTTCCAATTTCATCTTTTTCTGCTTCATGTTTGCAGGTGAGCATGTCAACTCTTAGCTTTCTGCCTCTGCTGTGTGCTTGTCTCTTGCCACTATGGACTCTTGCCCCACTGGAACCCTGGAACTGTAAGCTTACATAAACCCTGCTCTAAGTTGCCTTGGTCATGATGCTTTATCAAGGTATATAGACCTTGGCAGGGTCTGCTTCCAATACTCTTCCCAAACACAGAACAGTAATCACCAGCATTGTTGTGAGCAGTAGGAGAGGAGATTTAATCAAAGAAAGATGCAGCTGGCTCCTGTAGTGTTTGCTCTTGGTCCTAGGTTGCTCATCAAATACTGTTCAACAGAATATTTTCATTTGAAATTTTGAGCTGATATTATTTCTTATTGGATATAATTTAGAGGCTTGTTTTAAGATATACAATAAGCAAGACATCAACAAACTACATCGCTGAGAGACCAGTGAATGCACCTCTATCTGGTGTCCTTGTCTGTCTCTCTGCAGAGTGCTGCCCAGTCATGCTGCCTTTCCCACAGCTTTCTTTTGCACAATCCTAGCTACCCAATGCCAACCACAGTCTGAAAATATTGAACAGAAAATTCTGGAAATAGGTAGCACATTTTCACTTCTAGCCGTTTTTTCAGAGTGTGATAAAGTCCCCACACCATTTTGCTTTGTTCTTCTGACCATTGTGCTCTCCACTCATCACTGTCAGTCACTTGGTGGCCGCCTTGTTTCACATGTGAACTGTCCCCCACATGCTCATGCGTTTATACATTTTGTCACCAGTGAAGGGTGTTGTGGCAGAAGGTTAGGTTACCTTTAGGTGGGCAGGCCATGTTTCACAGCCTGCCCCAAGTTCTTGCCTGCCCTGTAGTTCCTGTAGACTGCTGACAGTGTGACCAACTGCCTCAGGCTTCTGCCACCATGCCTTCCCCAGCATGACAACACTCCACCACCAATGTAAAATATCTGCTAAGAAAACTTTGTTTGGATTTTACAGTAGCATTTAGCCCCACAGTGTTTTCAAAGGGACCAGAAAGGACTCAGGTTTAAGTAGAATCACATTCCTTAGAAATTCGGAGTGCCATTAGAAAAACGATACTGCCAGTGCTATCATTTCTGGTTAAAGCTGATTCTCAAAAATATGAAGTGAATTATGTTTTTTTTTTTTTTGGGTGGGGATGATAAGAGATAGTTTGTATTCTGGAGGCATGTTTTAGTGCCCATGGCACTGGAACACAGATTTCAGTTACCCCAAATTCCATGTTCCAACGTGGAAGCAGTTCAGTAAGTTTTTTTTGTTTTGTTTTGTTTTGTTTTTTATAGTTTTACAGAATAAAGGAAGTCATAATAAGGACGAATTTACAATAGATTGGTGGGTACTTCAGAGAGGCAGGTGGAGTGAAATGAAGGAGTTTCCTATAGGCTCAAGGTACTATCTGAGCTTTTGGATTGGTGCTCTGCTAGTTAATAGGTTCCAAAAATATGCACAAAGCTGTAGTAGAACTGTGAGCAGAATCTCCTGGACAGAAGCTGTGTCTTTAGAGATTGACCAGAATTTCAGTGGTGGAGAGATCAGAGGCTAATTACCTTATCTTGGGCTAGATCTTGTATTTCTGAAGAGCTATTCCTGTCCTACCTCTGTGAACCCTTTAAAAAAGTCACCATCAGGAAGGTGACTTATCCTCTCAAACATAAAAGTGAATTTAAAAAAAAAAATTGTACTAGGGAGATAGCTCAGTGAGTAAGAACACTCACAGTGCCACCCTGAGGACATGAGGTTGACATCCTAGCACTGATGTAATAAACTGGGCATGGCTCTGCAGGCCTCCAGGGCAGACACTGAGGTAGAGGGAACAGGTGACCTCAGGGGTTTATTGACCAGCCAGCCTAGCAAAAACTGATCTTTCAGTTTAGTAAGAAATCCTGCCTCAAGGCGGTTAGCAGGGAGTTTGAGGGCGACCCCTACCACCTTCCTCTGACCTCCACACGTACACATTGGTCTGTGCGTTTGAACACTTAGATCCAGCACCAAACAGTGCACATAGACACACACAATGTGCATAGACAAATAAACAAACTTTTCAAAACACAGCTTCAAGTGCTGGAAATTTTTATATAAATTAATATTTAAAGCCATTATTCTACCATCTTATCCATATTTGATATGGAATCAGCTAAGATGTCATTTTCAGGAAAGTAGATGGAACTGGAGGTCATCATGTTATGCGAAAGAATCCAAATTCAGAAGAATGTATATTGTTTTTTCTACTATGAGAACTCTAAAGAAATACATAAATATATGTTATATATAACATGTAGGTAGATGGGCCATCATTTATTTAGGAGAGCAGTATTATGGTTTGATGAGAATCGTCTCCATAGTCTTGTTTGTTTAGCACTTGGTCCCAGTAGGTGATGGTGTTTGAGGAGGACATGGAACCTTTAGGGGGTGGAGCGTTGCTGGAAGAATTACATCAGAGTTGGGGAGATCTTTGAGGGTTCATAAACCTTGCTCAACTTCCTTTTCCTTCTCTCTGCTTTCTGTGGGTGGTTAAAATGGTCCTGCTGTCTTGCTATGATGGTCTCTATCCCTCTGAAACCATAAGCAGGATAAACTCTTCCTTATGTTGTGTTGGTCACAGTATTTTATTATAGCAACAGGAAAGTAAATAATGCAGGTAGTTGGGGACCAGTGCGAGGGGAGAGGTGAGAGGGTAATGGGTGGGGAATAGAAAGGAAGTAAAAATGATAGATGTGGGGTAGTGTCCTAATGAATGAACCTATTGTTTTAAAACCGACTACAATCATTTTTATTTATAGGATTACATTCCAAAGAGTTTTCTTTCTTTTTTTTTTTTGTTTTTTGTTTTTTGTTTTTTTGTTTTTTGTTTTTTTTTGAGACAGGGTTTCTCTAAGTAGCCCTGGCTGTCCTGGAATTCACTCTGTAGACCAGGCTGGCCTCGAACTCAGAAATCCGCCTGCCTCTGCCTCCCAAGGGCTGGGATTAAAGGCATGCGCCACCACTGCCCAGCGAGTTTTTCTTTTTTTTCCTTTTAACGCTAGTGTTTTGTATATGCCTCTCAAATGTTCTTTATTGAAGTATCTTTTGCCTGGATTGAAAAGGTTGGAGACATTGCTCTAACACAAGTCAGAAGCCACACTGAGTGGTAATGGAAAGTGCATTGTGTTTCCTATTATCTGACCTAGGTTTTTGTAAATAGAAAGGGGGGAAATTATCCACTTACCCTCCTTTTCATTAATGTATTTTCTTCTTTCCCCACTGTCCTGAGCAGAGGATAGCCCATGATCATGTTAGTCCCACGCCCTTGACCTGTGATTTTTCTGTTGAACTAATCAATATGAAGCTTTAGCAAACAAGCAGGAGGATCAAGGGCAGGCTCTGCCTGCTAAGGCTGAGGCATCATCTTCCTGCATCTGTTCTGCAGGATGTTCCCCCTTGCCGTCCTCTGGACTTCCTGCATGTGGTGTCATACTTACTGACTGCTTTTGCCTTGTTCAGAATTTTATATATGTTCTTCTGTTTGTTTATCTTCAAAATCTCTCATGAGCCGGCCCTTATTTTCTGACAAGACCTCAACAGAGACAATTGGTCAAAATCTTAGTCATTTATATGTCATGTGAGTTCATGAGTCATATCATTTTCCCTCCCCACTTATCTAGATAGTGATGAGTACTTTAATGAATGTATTCTGAAATACCTAACATTGACATATGTGCTGCCAGTCTGTGACTACAGTCATCATTACAGCAATTATATGACAGACGATATGAATTCATTCCATATGTAATTAACTAGAGGTGAAAAAAACATTCCTTAACAGTGTGGCATGGTGGAGGTGTTGGAACAGGGACCCAGACTGTGAAGACTTTAGAGTACCTTCTGCAGTTTTAATTTCTTCTTTTATAATTAATGACTTACCAGTCTGGCTTTCTTTCTTTCTCTTCTTTCTCTTTCATTCCTTATTTCTTTCCTTCTTTCCCTTCCTTCTTCCCTTTTGTTTTCCCCCTTAAATAAGAAAGGAAATGAACTGTTTTATTTTGAATTAGAAGAAATCTAATTCATTTCATGTAGATATGCAACACTGTGTGTGTGCCTTCATTTTGTCCAGTGGTTTTTGTATGTTGATGTATGAGCAGCTGCCAGGAAGGAGTTTTTGTTTCTGATTCAATAACTTTTAAGTGTCTGCTGTTCCCATTTTCAAGTCTCTCAAAACTTTTATGTGGATTCTTTAGGCACATTTTTTTTCATTATTTCTCAGCCTTCTTGTTTTCTGGATGGCTGAAAGTTCCAGACATATAATGCAAAATGTCCTAAGAGTTATGTGTGTGTGTGTGTGTGTGTGTGTGTGTGTGTGTGTGTGTGTGTGTATGCTAAGAAAATAGAAGTTGAAAAGTATGTACATATATAAACTTGCTTTAATTCCCCTTTCACAATGATAGATGAAACTAATTTTTCTAATTAGTCTCTTACAAAGTAGCAAATATAGTGAGAAATTGCCACGAAAGCTGCTGTATTTAATTACTTACAGACCTAATCTGGGTTATGAGATTGGGCTGCTCTGCTAATAGCATTAATGTCAAGGAATGTTCTCACAAGAGATTCCTGGTATTTCATAATAAAGGGGCTAAAGCCAGCAACAAGTCATTAAAATAAAATTTGCAATATTACAGATACATTTTACTGGAGGGTAACATTTTTATAGCATTGTTTCTTTGTTAATTATCAACATTTAAGTATGAGGGATGCCCTCAAAATAGTAAAACAGATGTTTAAAATAGAAAGGGGAAATAATGCTAAGGGCTGCTGCAAAAAATGTCCAGTCACATTAAATGGGACGGTCCGGATGAGGAGGGAAGTGCTGGGGGCAAAAGGATGAAAGTTCCCAGGTCAGTATCTTACAAGTCTGCACATGTTCCTGCTGCTTTGTATTGCAGAATACAGGGTCTCTCCATCCCTTGCTTAGTTGGTACAATTTTGTTATTGTGTTTTTTAAAATAAAGTTTTCACACTGTAGGCATGTGACTGTGTTGCCTGCCTGTGTGTCTGCTCACCGTGGCCATGCTTTGTGCCCATGGAAGCCAGGAGAGGGTGCTTGATCTTCTAGGATTAGAATACAGACAGCTAGGATGTGCCTAGTCCTCTCCCAGAGCACAGTGGGTTTGCTCACTGAGACATCTCTCTAGTTTTTTGTTGCTGTTCTGAGAGCAGAAGACCTTCACTAGTGAGCAACATGCAAATCAGGATGCTGGCTGTAACTCTGTCCACTTGCAGATTTTCCTTCCTCCATGTTTAATTCTGACTAATAGAAAATGCTTTGAAATCAGAACAAGACATTACTGAAAGCAATGCAGGCTAGAAAACAGGATTAATTAACAATACTACTAATAAAGGCAATTTTACTATATAATGATAAATAATTGGAACTGTTAGAGATTTTAATCTGAGTAATAGTAAAGACTACAATCAATGATATAATTCTAAGCAAGAAATCACATTTCATGATGAAATAATTTATTAACAAGATATTAGTTTCAAAAGAAAACTCTATTAATTTCTTCAGATCAAATGATATTTTTAATTTGGTCTTGGTTATAGACCTTATGAAGTAGCAATGAAATATTTCATAGTTGTGGTCACCATAACATGAGGGACTGTACTAAAGTGTTGCAGCATTGGGAAGGGTGAGAGCCACTGCTCTAAGTCATATTTTGAAGTAAAATTTTTTCGAGTGTTAATCATTCAGTTTGTAGGTATCTTATTATTAAGAACACAAACAAGCAAAGTGAAAACCCCTCCTTAGAGGATATCTATCACTCAGTCTTCTGGCATTCGTGCCTCTTCTGATTGGAGGTGGTTAAAAAAGCTGCTCCTCAGACTCCCATCTCTTTCTCATAACGAAAGCCAAAGGGAAGATTATACCTGTGGACTGTTTGACCCCTTCTCTAAATTTTTCCTGGTCAGAAGTTTTCTCTGAATATCTTTTTCTGTGAGCTTTTCATGACTCCCCACTCATTGTTCTTGAAGGTGTTTGGTTGAATTCTGGAGGCAGATTCACTGCCATTGTGCCTGTGGTGTTATAACTAGCTCCTATGGGCCCTGACCTCTCAGCTCCAGGTGCAGTTCAGACTGATTCAGAGCACATGGTCTTCTTTTTAAATGTATCCACTCATTTCCTCGAAGGATTTTTATTATCATAGTTAAACACTTGGATATAAATTTATTGTAATATTATATATATATATCTCAGACAATAAAGGAGTTCTTGTCTTCCTCTCCTCTTTAAAAGAAAAAAGAAAAGAAAAAAGAAAGCCAAGACGGAATGAAGAAAAGGAGAGGGGGAAAAGGTAGGGAGGAAGGGACAAAGGAGGAAGGAAGGTGAGAAAAGGGGGTAAATAGGTACTTTCATTCAAACAAATTGCTTCAAATCACTTCATATTTTGTTGTGGGAGAACAAGCAAACAAATACTTTAAAACCAATCCAACACAGGCAGGCATAAGTTGAATCTTGCTGTGCGTTTGTTTTTAAAGGTGAAGTTAACCCAGGGTTGCCTCGTGTTCGAGATTCTCATGTCTCTACCATCCAAGTATTAGGACTCTGTATGTGGACCACTCTGCTCAGCCCAGCTTAACCTGCTTAGTTGATGGGTGATGCCATATAATCTCGTCAAAGTCATTTTCTTAGTGACACTGTGAGCTCCTGCTCAGCAGGAGTCTCACCCTGGCCTTTAGATTGCGAATGCCTGACACAATGGAGCTGGTAGAATGAGGGAATGAACACACCATGTCCAAGAGGAAGTAATGCAGGAGAGAGCTGGGGAAAGAAGGCCGCTGTGTTCTGGTCTCTGTTGGAAGGATGGCAATATCATTACTACAGGGGTTTGTTGTGGTGATGCTCAGTACAGAGTGGAGGCAGTTAGTCGTCAGGCAGAACATATTTTATGTGACCCTCAAGACATGCCCATCAGAAAATGGTAGATAAATTTTAACAAAGAAGCTACATCTCAAACCCCACTTTTTCTCCTAAATTTGGTCTTCTATTCATGATGTCAAGGGCCATTATGATTAGTGCAAAATATTACTCTTACTTCTTGACAGCCAAGCATTGTGGTTGGCACAATACTTTTGCAAATAACT
This sequence comes from Uromys caudimaculatus, assembly GCA_028551405.1. Taxonomy (NCBI): domain Eukaryota; kingdom Metazoa; phylum Chordata; class Mammalia; order Rodentia; family Muridae; genus Uromys; species Uromys caudimaculatus. The sequence goes on from CM052713.1 coordinate 6,994,861, forward strand.
CTAGAGGCCAGTAGTCACCATGGTCATAGCAGGTAGACAGAGCTTTCTTCAGCAAAGCTCTCCCAATCCTCTCCACTCTCCTGTGAAGTTCGCTCACTTTGGGTTTGGAGAGCTACTCCTTTCGGTATTCTGTCTGGTCTGTTTGGTGCAAAAGATACCAAATTGGTTCATTTTAAAAGTTTCTACTCCAAATATTTTCTGAAAATCAGCAGTGGGCAAGGGTTCCCCATTTGTGAAATGTCAGAGTTCTGATAATAAAAATGTCAAGAAGTTTTTTTCATGATTTGATAAAGTAATTATTTTTGGCATTTTAAGTGGCCCATACCAAAAGAAAACTGGTTCAATGTCTTCATGAATGAGAGTTTCAGGAAACCTGAAGGAAAAAAAAATCTTATATTGTGGTTTATTCTATCAATAAGGCTGCAGAGTTAATAACTCTAGTTTCCACGGAGAGGCTTGGATGCCTGTCTATGACTCTTCCATTCTGCAACAGCACCCACCTTGATTTAGAAACTCAGAGGCTCTGTGGTTCACTTATTCATCCAGCTATTCAAAAGCATACATTTGATACCATGATAAAGACATATGAACCCACACAATCTCATACCTATTTTCTCTTGTAGTTTTGGTTATGAGCTTTGGCCTGGAATGGTTCAGCCACCTTTCTAGCCCTCTTCCCTGCTTTTTCAAACTCACAGTTTGTAGATGAGATGGAAAAGTAAACTGTGATGCTATGTAGAAAATCAGAACTCAGAGAACATTAAGTTCTGAGAGAACACAGGAACCACCTGTTCCTCCCAGAGCTCAAAGAGATCCTAAGAAAGTTGAGGATGTTGATGCTTCTAGATGAACAAACATCTTCAACAGGAAAGCAAAGCAGGAAATATCTTTCTTACTAGCATCAGTGAAGATCGGGAGCTGGGAAGATGTGAGACTTTTAGGATTTTGTGACAATATTTCATTTCATATGTACATATGATTGACACACAATATGGTTGAAATTTTATAATGGAGTTATTTGTTCATCGATACTTTAATTTTGACTGATTTTTCTCTTGAGCTCAATTTCCTTTGTTTACTTTTTTTAACTGCGGCTTATGAAACAAATTTACGCATTCTCCATGAGTGTTGCTTTTCAATGGGATGACACAGAGGAAACCAGGATAATGCCAAGGAGAAAAATACCAGAGTACAGTAACTTAGAGGTAACTACTTCTAAGTGGTAGGTGGCTATGTGTGTCAGAGTGCATGCTTTTGGATCTGTTTCATAATGCATTTCTTCTGATTTTGAGTCATACGTGAAAAGATTGAAAGTCATAATGGTTGATATATTTCCACACAGTTCATTGTAGTCATATTACATTACTTATGGTTAAACCTTGGGTCCAAATCAACTTTGTTTTTAGATGAAGTGACAGGTGACACAGGTTAACCTCATTTATAAGTCTGGCACACCAGCTAGCATCTGTTTTAGTGAAATATATTTGTATTTTACCAGATGAAATGGTTCTCATCATGGAATGAAACCATCACCTGTAACATGTTAAAAATAAGTATTTTTACTCTGAGTTTCAATTTGAAAAATTAGAGACAATGCATAAAAGTATAACCAAAGAGTCTTATGATTCCTACGTTACTGATATCTGTGACATTCATTTATTCAATGATTATACATGCAGTGTCCACTCCTGGCCTCATTGTGTTCGGTGTGCTAGGAATTCAGTGGCACAAAGGACATGCAATGTATGGCTATCAAAATAGTTAATATGAAAATTTTTATTAAATTGAGCTTTTCAGAATTAGTATTACATTTTTTTTCCAAGGGAGATTGAGAACAGACTACAAAAATGTATGTATAATGAAGGAAAAGTACTTACTTAACTCAGGCATAAGTGGGAAAGCCATACCTCAGCCTGCACAGTACATAATAAGTGAACTTTCCGGGACAAGCAGCTTATTTTATAGAAGACTTTAGTTTTTTCCCACAGGTTTCAGACATTTTTCAGAATTATGCAGTAGGAAACACATGTGCTTATACTGTACATGGAAAATCAGAGCAACCCTTGAATTTTCACATGCAGTTGATCTTATCCATTCTCTCTCTCTCTCTCTCTCTCTCTCTCTCTCTCGTGAGTGTGTGTGTGTGTGTGAGAGAGAGAGAGAGAGAGTGTGTGTGTGTGTGTGTGTGTGTGTGTGTGTGTGTGTGTGTGAGAGAGAGAGAGAGAGAGAGAGAGAGAGAGAGAGAGAGAGAGAGAATTACTATAATATCAAAAGGAGAGAACAAATACCGGCATTGCTCTTTGGAGTCTCAACGGAGTAGGTGATGTCCATCCTTACTGGTGATCAGGAAGTTCTTTGCTCATTTATTCAAATACTCATATCTTCTAGAAACAGCATCCTTGCAAGCACACCCAGAAATAGTTTTATCACTTGCCTGTGATATCCATACATCCATTGACACATGAAGTTAGCCATAACAGTAACATTACTTCTTACTGAGCTCATAGCAACAGAATTCCTAAGATCATTTATGAGGACTGTTGTTCCATTAATTAGCCTAACTGTGGGATGTCTGCATTAATACCCATTGGACCTGTGTCTATGTGTGTACATATGTATATTTGTATGATTATGAACATCAAACCCAGGGACTGATTCATACTAAATACCTCTCTACTGGTAATTAAGTTTCTATCCTACAACACTATGCCTGTCCTCAGACTAGAGAGCACTAGCCTAAAGAGCTCTATATGGCTTCCTCTTATCATATGCTGTGACATTCTCCAAAAGATGCACAGCAGACAGGGGAGGCAGGAACTTATCTGCCAGTTTTGCTACTTTTGAGCCATTCTTTTAAAACTCTTTCATGCATGTGGGTAGTACCTGTATGCAGGTACCAGTGGAAGCCAGATACCTAAGAGCTAGATGTACAGGCAATTATGCATGACCCAGTAAGCGAACCAGGAACCAAACTCTGGTCTTCTGCAAGGTCAACAAACTCTCTTAACTACTGAGCCATCTCTCTAGTCCTCATGAAATAGGAAGGTTTCTTGATGACCTTTTGGAATATTTTTCACTTGCTTTCATCTTTAGGTTTATTGCATTGTCTTCTAAACTCCATTCCTTTTGTTCCCCTCTAGAATAAGTCCATAGGTATTATTTCTCTTGAAGGGGGTAGGGGTGGAGGACAAAAAAAGAGGAAGGTAGCATACAGATGGGGGAACAACAAGGCATATAATTGGGTACTCCACTCAATTAAGAAAATATATAGCTCATGTTAGGGATAATGTGAAAAGTTTAGTAACTCAGGAAACACCCACTGATACAGACACTTTCCTGTTTCCATGATGATATAAAGACAAAACTGTAGCTGAGAATTCCTTAAACCTGCCTTGGTTGTTTTCAATGGGGTAAAATATCAAAGTCATAATCAGATATTTTTAATCTCCTTAAGTGAGACAATTGCTTCATCCCCCTTCCTCCTAGGTAGGTGACAGTGCCATCACTGGACTCTGGCTTCCTATGGTAAAGAACTTGAGTTGAACAGAAAGTGGTCTTTGGAAACATTCCCAGTGAGGAATTGGAGTATGTAAAGAAACATACTGATTTTGAGAAACACAAACACCCAAGCAAATGAAGTAAAACTACTGTTTGACATTTGGTGTAGTTTTATTTCTGCTGCTGTGATAAAATCCTGATGAAAAGCAGCTTAGGGAGGAAATCTACAAATCTAGTTTAAAGTCTATCATTGAGGGGAAGTTAGGGCAGTAATTCCTGTAACCGTTCATATGACATCTGTAGACAAGAAGAAAGAGAAAAAAATAAATGTAAATTTGCTTGTGTGTAGCTCAGTTTCTCAACTCTTATATAGTTCAGGACTACCTTTTTAGGGAATGGTGATGTCTACATAGGTTGAGTCTTCATACATTGTTAAATCAAGACACTCCCCCACAGACATGCCCGCAGGCTAGCTTGATCTAGACAGTTCCTCAATTGAAGCTCTCTTCTAATGTGGTCCTAGGTTGTTGTAAGGTGACAGAGTGTTGTTTCTTTGAGAACATTATTAAGATTGAAAACAGTTATCCAAATTAACTAAAAGATGGAGATAAATTATCCGTATTAGCAAAATCAGAAATGGAAAAGGGGGCATAACAACAGACACTGAGACTAATGAAGACATATCTTAAAAAGCTGTATTCTAACAAATTAGAAAAATCTAAAAGAAATGGATAATTTTCTAAATAGATACCTACTTACCATAGTTAAATCAAGATCACACAATTAATTTAAAAGTCAGTTTAGATTATAGAAGCGGCAATTAGAAATCCTCCCCCCCAAAAAAACCCAGCCAGGGCCAGATGATTTTAGTGCAGTATTTCACCCAACTTTCAAAGAAATGTTAATGCTAGTACTCCTCAGATTATTCCCCAAAGTAGAAACAGACATTGCCCAATTCATTTTTTGAGGCCATAGTTGCCCTGTTACCTAAACCATATAAAGACCCAACAATGAAATAAAATTGCAAGCAAATTTTCTCATGAACATGGATACAAAAATGCTCAATAAAACACTTGTAAAAGATATCCAAGAACACATCAAAAAGAACATCTACCATGATCAAGTAGGCTTTATTTTAAAGATAGGGATAGTTCAGTGTACATAAATCAATATATGTAACTCACCACATAAACAAACTGAAAGATGGAAACGACATGGATGTCTCACTAGATGCAAAAAAGGACTTGACAAATTTAGATAGCCCATCATCATAAAATCCTTGGAGAGATTAGAGATACAAGAGACATACTCAATATAATACAGTTTATAGCAAGTCTGTAGCCAATATCAACATAAATGGAGAGAAAGTTAAAGCAATTTTATTAAAAGCAGAAACAAGTTAAGGTTGTCCACTCTCTCCATACTTATTCAATATAGTACTTGAAGTCTTAGTGAAAGCAACTAAGACAACTGAAGCTTACTAATTGTTAAAAATTGGAAAGGAAGATGTCAAAGTATCTTTATTTGCAGATGACATGATAGTATACAAAAGTGACCCTTAAAAATTCTATCAGGATGATATGATGGTATACTTAAGTGACTTGAAAAACTCCACCAGAGATCTGCTACAGCTGATAAACAACTTCAGCAAAGTGGCTGGATACAAAATTAACTCAAGCAAATCAGTAGCCTTCCTATACTCGAAGGATAAACAGACTGAGAAAGAAATTAGGGAAATGACACCCTCCACAATTGTCACGAACAATATAAAGTATCTTGGTGTGACTCTAACCAAACAGGTGAAAGATCTGTATGACAAGAACTTCAAGTCTCTGAAGAAAGAAATTGAAGAAGACCTCAGAAGATGGAAAGATCTCCCATGCTCATGGATTGGCAGGATTAATATAGTTAAAATGGCCATCCTGCCAAAAGCAATCTACACAGTCAATGCAATCCCCATCAAAATTCCAACTCAATTTTTCATAGACTTAGAAAGAGCAATTCTCAAATTCATATGGAATAACAAAAAACCTAGCATAGCAAAAACTATTCTCAACAATAAAAGGACTTCTGGGGGAATCGGCATCCCTGACCTCAAGCTGTACTACAGAGCAGTAGTGATAAAAACTGCATGGTATTGGTACAGTGACAGGCAGGTAGATCAATGGAATAGAATTGAGGACCCAGAAATGAACCCACACACTTATGGTCACTTGATCTTTGACAAAGGAGTTAAAACCATTCAGTGGAAAAAAGACAGCATTTTCAACAAATGGTGCTGGTTCAACTGGCAGTCTACATGTAGAAGAATGCGAATTGATCCATTCCTATCTCCCTATACAAAGCTCAAGTCCAAGTGGATCGAGGACCTCCACATAAAACCAGATACACTGAACCTAATAGAAGAGAAAGTGGGGAAAAGTCTGAAACACATGGGTACAGGGGGAAAGTTCCTGAACAGAACACCAATGGCTTATGCTCTAAGATCAAGGATCAACAAATGAGACTTCATGAAATTACAAACTTCTGTAAGGCAAAGGACACTGTCAATAGGACAAAACGGCAACCAACAGATTGGGAAAAGATCTTTACCAATCCTATGTCTGATAGAGGGCTAAATATCCAATATATACAAAGAGCTCAAGAAGTTAGACTCCAGAGATCCCAATAACCGTATCAAAAAATGGGGAACAGAGCTAAACAGAGAATTCTCAACTGAGGAAACTCATAGGGCTGCGAAGCCCCTAAAGAAATGTTCAACATCCTTAGTCATCAGGGAAATGCAAATCAAAACAACCCTGAGATTCCACCTCACACCAGTCAGAATGGCTAAAATCAAAAAAGGTGACAGCAGATGCTGGCGAGGATGTGGAGAAGAAGGACACTCCTCCATTGCTGGTGGAATTGCAAGCTGGTACAACCACTCTGGAAATATGTTTGGTGGATCCTCAGAAAAATGGACATAATACTACCTGAGGACCCAGCTATTCTACTCCTGGGCATATACCCAGAAGATGCTCCAACATGTAATAAAGACACATGCACCACTATGTTCATAGCAGCCATATTTATAATAGCCAGAAGCTGGAAACAACCCAGATGTCCCTCATCAGAGGAGTGGATACAGAAAAAGTGGTACATTTACACAATGGAGTAGCTATTAAAAACAATGACTTCATGAAATTCACAGGCAAATGGATCGAATTTGAAAATACCATCCTGAGCAAGGTAACTCAGTCACAAAGGAATGAACTTGGTATGTACTCACTGATAAGTGGATATTAGCCCAAAAGTTCAGAATACCCAAGATTCAGTTCACAGAAACCGTTTGGGCTGAGTGTGAAGTCCCAGATGGAGGAGTTGGAGAAGGGACTGAAGGAGCTCAGGGAATTTTCAGCCCCATGGAGGGAGCAACAGTGTCAACTGGCCTGACCTCCCCATGCTCCCAGAGACTAGATCACCAACCAAAGAATACACATGGAGGGACCCATGTTCCTGGCCACATATGTGGCAGAGGAGAGTCTTGTTAGCCATCAGGGGGAGGTGAGGCCCTTGGGCCTGAGGGTGTCAGATGCCTCAATATAGTGGAATGCCAAGGAGGGAAGAGGAGAGTGGGTGTGTGGGTGGGTGGGTGAATACCCTCATAGAGGCAGGGTGGGTGCGGAGGGGGTAGAGAGGTCCCAAAGGGGAGATCTGGAAAGGGGGAAACACTTGAAATGTAAATAAGGTATCAAAAAACAAAAAAAGAGAAAATTACTTAGTAATTTAAGAGTTAAGATAGAATATTAATTTCTGAATGTGTTGCTTAAAATTTAATATTATTTCTTTTTAATAAGACAAAGGACAAATATAAAATGATCAAATTACCTCTATCTCTATTGTATATATAGTCTTCAATTACAAAACTAAAGCTAGTCAAATAGACTGTAAAAAAAAAAAATTCTATCAGGAAACTCCTGCAGCTGATAAAACACTTCCAGTGAAGTAGCTATATACCAAATTAACTCACTGAAATCAGTAGCCCTCGGATATATAAATGACAAACAGATTAAGAAAGAAATCAGGGAATTAACACCTTTTACAATAGCCTCAAATAATATAAAATATCTTGGGGGGTAACTAACCAAGCAAGTGAATGACTTGTATAACAAAACTTTAAGACATTGAAGAAAGAAATTGGGGAAGATAACAGAAGATGGAAAGATCTCCCATGCTCATGGATTGGGAAGATTAACGTAGTAAAAATGACCTTCCTAGCAAGGCAGTCTACAGATTCATTGAAATCACCATTAAAATTTCAACAAAATTCTTCATTGATTTTGAATGGAAAATTTTCAGTTTCATATGGAAACAAAATACCCAGGATAGCTAAAACAATCATGAATAATAAAAGAACTGCTTGATATATCACCATCCTCAATTGTAAGTTGTACTACAGAGTTATAGTAATAAAAACAGCATGGTATTAGCATTAAACAGTCACTGTGAACAATGGAATTGAAGACTCAGACATAATTCCACACACCTATAGACCCCTGATTTTTTTATGAAGCCAGAAATACACAATGGAATGAACAGATAAGATCTTCAAGAAGTGGTGCTGGGCAAATTGCATGGCTGCATGTAGGAGAATCCAAACAGATCCACACTTACTACCTTTCACAAACCTCAACTCCACATGGACCAAAGCCTTAACATAGATGGATATACACTGGATCTGATAAAATAGAAAGTGGGGAGTAACGTAGAATTCACTGGGCACAGGAGAAGACTTTCTGGATAGAACACCATTAGCATGGGCACCAAGATCAACAATTAATAAATGGGTCATGAAACTGAAAAGCTGTAGGGCAAAGAACAGGGTTATTTGAACAAAGAGGCAGCCTACAGAATGGGGAAAGATTTTTACCAACTACACATCTGATAAGGGGCTAATATCCAAAATATTTAAAGAATTAAAAAAACTAGATACAATAAATAACCAATTAAAAAATGGGCTAATACTTCTGAATAGAATTCTTAATAGAGAAGTATCAAATGACTGAGAAATGCTTAAAGAAATATCCAACATCCTCATTCACTAGGGAAATGCAAATCAAAACTACTTTGATATTTTATCTTACACCCATCAGAATGGCTAAGGTTCATAAAGCAAGTGACATATGCTGGTGAGAATGTGGATCAAGGGAGCACTCATTCGTTGCTGATGGGTGTGCCACCTTGTATAGCCACTTTGGAAATCAGTGTTGCAGTTCTTCAGGAAGATGGAAATTGATCTACCTTAATTCCAGCTATACCACTTTTGGGCATATACATAAAGTATGCTTCATACTACCATAGATACAACTTGTTCAACCATATTCATTGCTTTTCAATTCATAATAGTCAGAAATTGGAAACGATCTAGATTTCCCTCAACAGAAGAATGGATAAGGGACATGTGTTATATTTACAAAATAGAGTATTACTCAGCCATTAAAAAATGAGATCATGAAATTCACTTTTATGGTGGTTTGAAAATGTGTGGCCCATGGGAAGTGGCACTATTAGAAGGTGTGGCCTTGTTGGAATAGGTATGTCACTGTGGGGGTGGGCTTTGAGGCTTAAGCTCCACCCAGTTCTGATAAGAGCCTCTTCCTAGCTCCCCTTGGATCAAGATGTAGAACTCTCAGCTCTTTCAGTACTATGTCTACCTGCATGTCTCTAAGCTTCCTACCATGATGATAATGGACTGAACCTCTGAAACTGTAAGCCAACCCCAATAAAATGTTTCCTTTTTTAAGATTGCTTTGGTTATATTGACCCTTCATAGCAATGGAAACTCTTGCTAAGACAACTTGTAACTTGTTGGGACTAGAAAAAATTATCCTGAGGGAGGTGTTCCAGACTCAAAAAAAAAAAAAAAAACCAAATATGGCATATATTCCCTTATATGTGGATATTAATTGTTAAGTCAGCGATAACCAGGGAATAGTCTATGGAACAGAGGTTGGGTATATAGTAAGGGACTCAGGGCAGTGGGGCAGATACAACTCTCTAGGAAAGGGAAATAGAATAGATAGTTATGAATAGATAGGGGTGGGAGACTAGGAAGATTAAGTGCGGAGGTGGAGGGAAGAGAGAAAACAGTGAAGGAATATGGGAAGAGAAAGCTAAAATTAAGGGCCATTTGAGGGGTAGTTTGGAAATATAGTAGAAATGTTCTAAAATCTGTACATATGAAGGTTATCTAAATGAAATCCCCCATAATAATGGGGAAAACAGAGCCCCAACTTGCCTTCTGTTTTTACCAAACAAAACTTCTAGTACTGGGATTGCATTGCATCTTAAACAACCCATAATGTTGTCAAGACTGTAGCTGGCTCTCCACAAATTGATGGCAAGGCTCCATTGCTTAAGACAACACCTACACAACTCACTGAACGTGGTGAAGTTGAGCTGGTGTCATGTCAGCTTTTCTTTTTTAAAAATAATATTTTCTTAATATTTTCTTCTCTCTTTTTAACATACAGGGCCTTTGTGTGTATATTATGGCTTTCAGTTTAGTATTTTTTTGAGATTCCTGAATGCGAATGAGTGGGTCTCTGGTTTTTATGCCACCTTTTGGGCTCTTTCTGTTTGTTTATTTTGTCCTATTCTGATGTGATGATTTATATTATATTAATTATATGATATTCCCTTAGAAGCCTGTTTTGGAATGAGAGACAGGAAGGAGTGCATTTGGATGGGAGGGGAGATGGGGAAGAACTACAAGAAGTAGGGGAAGGGAAAACTTTAATGAAGATATATTGTCAGAGAAAAAATCATCTATTTTCAATAAAAGGGAAACAACCACCACAGCTAGCCACCACAGGGCCGCGTTGGAACCCCTGTGCTATATTATTTTCATCACCAAAAGAGTATTTAGCCCAGCTGTAAGGAATGCAAGGAAGAAAATGTTCCTTCTGGTATTTTCATATTAGATCTGCCTTGAAGGGCAGAGACTGACATGCTGCATAATTTAAAACTTAAAAAATGGGAAGGATGGACCATGGGGAGGCGGCGAGTGTGTGTGATTGGGCTACTTCAGTGCCCTTGAAAGCCTCCTTTTATTTCTTGAACCAGGTTTAGCATTATCCTCAAGTCAGCAAAAACATCTTAACTCGCTATTTATAACTGAAGTAATGAATAATGAGACTTATTTTTATCTAAGGGAAGATAGAATATAAGATTTTTAAAGTCCAAGGTGGTAAACTCTTTGAACTCTGGAAACACATACTTTAACATTCATTGGATGATGATGTCCTGATGGTACAAAATTACCAAGGATATAGGCTTTTATGTAAAGTGCACAGGTTCAGAAATTCAACATGCCCTGTGGAGGAGAGTTCTATGAAAACTGAAACCAGGTCAAACTGAGAAATGATGTTTGTCATGATTATGAATGCCAGTTCCCCAAGTTTTCTCTGTTCTCCCTTCCTTCCTTCCTTCCTTCCTTCCTTCCTTCCTTCCTTCCTTCCTTCCTTCCTTCCTTCCTTCCTTCCCCCCTCTCTCTTTCTCTCTCTTTCTCTCTTTCTTTCTTTCTTTCTTTCTTTCTTTCTTTCTTTCTTTCTTTCTTTCTTTCTTTATTTCTTTCTTTATTTCTTTCTTTCTTTCCTGTTCTTTGTGTATGTCAGTTTTAGATACTGTCCATTTTCCATTTGAGGAATGATCCTTTTCTCCTTTGGGGATGCAAAGGAGAGCTGTAGAGCCAACAGCTGCAATAGGAAATGTAACAAATGAAAAGTGTCACTATCCTAGGTCTTTTCACTGTCTTTCCCTTTTTGTTTGTACTGTCATTGCATATAAATAACTGGTGCCATTTCTGGATATTTTAGAGCAAATACCCCTTCCAGATGGAAGCAATAATAAATGTGGAATGCACTTTCAATGGCAGGAGGAGTGGTCTGCCTTGCTTTGCTGTTGTAGATTTACAGGTGTGTTTTGTTGGTTTTGTTGGTGTTTTCTGGTAGGGGATGTGAGCATGACTCATTCCATTTTAACCTCGTATCTAGGGATCAACGATACCTGCGTGCTGCAGCCAAGGACGTTTGATGCAGGCGTACACAAGGTAATTCCTTGCAGCAGACTCTGTGGGAAGTTGAAACTCAGCACTCCAGCTAGAGGTTCCTGTCCTTCAGAGGTGAACCAGACAGTCCAACATCTGTCTAGTTCTTACAAAGCTTTTCATCTTAAGTTTCATATCCTAATACGCAGCAGTTGGGTTGAATTGTCTGTGATGTTCAACACAACACTGAACTATGGCTGAGAGACGGGAGGACACAATCACATTTCCTTTCTAAAGTAGAAACAGCCTTGGGTGCAGACCCTTCTAAAACATGATATTCAAATAGAATTTTAAGACATCACATTCTTCTATTTGTAATGAACACTGGCCCAAGTCACTAGAAAGCTCCTGCCACTGAGCTCCTGCAAACTCACAGGTCAGGAAAGAAAAACTTTCCAACACCCAATTTTAACATTGTGCTAAAGTTAAAACCTCAGAATACGATACCCTCCCAGCTCCCCACCCCTTCTGTCTTAGTTTAGTGTTTGGGGGACAGGCAAGGGGCTGGAGCTTGGCCCCAACTCGGAATTGCTGCCAAGGGCTTGTAATACAATCTCTCCCATTTGAAGGGTAAATCAGTGTCAACCGCGTTTGCTGTCCAGCAGGAAAAAAAAGTAAGCGTTTTACTTCCGCTTGGTCCGCGTAGACTGATGAAATGTAGGAAATCTGTTTCTGGCGAGAGGGATTAAAATCATTTTCCCAAACAGCACCAAGAGGAGCCATCACAGAAGTATGAAGAGGGGCGGTGCGGCCACAGCTGCCGCCACCGCCACCGTGCTGCTGGGCTGTGGGGAGGGAGCCGGGGCCACAGGACCTGCATCTGGAGGAGCCTCAGGGGTGCATCCCAGAGAGCGGGTGCTGCTGAGCTGAGTCGCAGGGAGCAGCTGGCTGGGTGAGCACGCAGCCAGGAGGGGAGCCTAGCTACTACTGCAGGCAGGAGCTGGGGGTGGGGGGAAGGGACCTGGAAGCAACACCCTCAGCAGCAGCAGCAGCACCAAGGGTGAGCGGTGCTCACTGCAGTGGGGGACCTCCTGGTACCCAAGAAAGAGCTTCCACCCATCCATCACTATTGTTGAGCAGCACCAGAAACCCTCTGGGACTGCTCAGCCGACCGGGGGCGGAAGTGAGGAAGTCTCATTAGCGCTTGGACATAAATGTACACATGCGTCATGCTCAAGCGTGCTTGTACCGCTGTGCACACTCCGCGGTTATGGGGGGGGGGGGCTTGGCGGTCTTATTCACACTTCCTGACTGTTTGACTTAATGGGGGCACGGGGGGCTTGGCGGTCTTATTCACACTTCCTGACTGTTTGACTTAATGGGGGCAGAGGAAGGGGTCGTCAGGACGCAATTTTGGGGTGACTGTTTTGGTGAATGAATTGGGTAGAGTTGAACGTTCTGTGTAAACAAACGTTAAATTTATCTATAATTTAGTATTTTGACGTGGTGTTTCATTTTAGTCCAGCCTAAGATGACTGGAGTCTGAAACTGGGGGATAGAAAGAATCAACTTATTTTTGTTTTGCATTAATTACCCTGACAAAATTAATTTATATCAACTCTAAAGGATTGACTTGGTCCAGACATCCCGAGTGAGTTCCTAGTGTGGGATTAGAATGGGAGCAAACTCTGCGCCTGCCAGTCTGTTTTCTGTATTCTAATACACATGGAGGTGGGGTGGGTTTTTTCTTCCAATTACTAATTTTAAATTACAGTCTTTGTTTTTTCCATTTTCTCTATCTTCATCTTTATTCTTATCAACTCCTCACCCATCACCCCAAACCTCTCGAAGAAAGCATGATGATTTGTTCATAGGAGATTTCATGTAGAGGAAATAAGATCATGTGCTCAGCGGGCCTCCTGGTGTTAAATAAAGGCTCAGACAGTTTGGGAACATCCCCCAGGCACAGGAAGTCCTCCTCTCCTTCCCACCTGTCCCAAGAGACTCTGAGAGGCAGGGCTGAGAACAAACCCTGTGCTCATTGCTGCTTTTTCCAACCAACTTCTTAGTTTTGTGCTCGTAACTACAGCTCACATCTGACTTGCCTAGCTTGTTTTTGGCATCTATCAATGAACCCTTCTTCAAGGAATGCCCTGCTCTAGCTGTGGAGAGTGTGGTGGTCGTCCTTTACAACATGGGTGTTCAGGTTCTGACTGCCTAAGAGAAGGTAAGAGCCGGAGGAACCAAGGCACAGAGCCTAGCCCACGCACATCAGAACCTGTGCTGAGGGCTGCCTGCGAAGTTTATGACCAGGAAAGATAGCTTCGATGTCATCTCTGTGCCACTGAGCTTTATGTATATCACTTCATTTTATCTATAAGCATCCTACTTTGTGAAGTGGATTGTGCTTTGCTGGGAAATGATTGTACATGGCAGAGGTCACCCAGTCAAAGGACTTGAGATCGGCCCCTCTTCTCGAGTTTTCCAGCATGGCACCAAGCTTGGTACCAAGCATTAGTTACTCTCTGAGTTTGAAGGTGTGGCAAAATTTCAGGGCTTCATGCCTTTTAGAGCTGTTTCAGACCTGGACGGCTGTGCAAGTGCATGGAGCCCCGTGAAGATCTGAGCTGCTTGAAACAGCTGGTGTGCTTGTAACAAGTTTCTAGGAAGTTTTGATTGAAATTTCTGTAGAAATTGTAGCATTATTTTTATGGTTTTGTGACTTTGATATTGTGTCCCAAAGAAGAGCCAATTTATTTAATTTTTCTTAAACTCTCACAGAAGTTTTCCAATCAATGTGGTTAGACTAGAGGAAAGAACAGGAGGGAGAGTAGAAGTATCTCTTGCCAAGGTGGGCTAAGGTGCTTGGTACCTTCCTGCATTAGATGTTTTCAGGGCAACTCACCTGAAATGTTTCTGTTCTCTTTTCTTTGTGTGAAATACACATGCACGGGTTTGCGCGCGCGCGCGCGCGCACACACACACACACACACACACACACACACACTATTGCATACAAATATATTTAAGTGTTGCATATATTTCTAAAGATAATGTGGAATTCTGATAGTTCGTTGCTATATTTGAGTTAAAATATAATTTTTGTTATAAACAATATGCAAATCTTATCACGAATTACGGGCTTGCCAAATTGAGTTGCATAAACTTTTGATGTAAGCCATAACAGTTTCCACATAATGACTTTAGATGTTTTTCTATTTAAATTGTGTCTCAGCTTAATCTGGCAGAGGTCTAAAAGTCTGTGTTTCCCTGCCTGGAAGAATGGTTAAGTAGGATTTTGAGAATAATGACTTGTAAAAAATCTCAACTGCCAGAAATATTTTGTCTTGAAAAAGAATTGTGTATGGGTGTGTGTGTGTGTGTATGGGTGTGTGTGTGTGTATGTGTGTGTGTGTGTGTGATTGTATTATCCAAGATAAGTCACTTCTGACTATCAGTAAGAAAGATACCTAAAGAGTTAGCAACCGAGACTAGGTCCAAGGAAAGTACAGAGGTTTAATGACTGTGTAAATACCCCATTACTTCGGGCAAAATACCTTCCTAGGCCACCGGTCTCTTAGGAGTATTTGAGACTCTCTCTTCTCAGCTTTTCCAAGGGCTTTTTGAGTCTATTCTCCAGTTACATAACTAAAGCTGTATGTTATTGTGCCTGATACTTTTTCAATTTATTTTGATTTGGTCCCTTGATAGAGATTATAGCTCCATTATAATATCTGAGGCTGCTTTTATGTTTAAATTGTGGACTTTATTTTCTGATTAAGCTCTTGAATTGAGGTTTCACATTTATAACTTGGAATAGAGGTACAGACATGTGATCCCAGTACCTAGGAGACTGAGTCAGGAACACTTCAGATTTTAGGCTAAGGTGGGCTACATAGTGAGTTGGCACAGACTGGGCTACAGAATCAAACCAAATTAAAATATGAACCAATAATAACAACAATGTTCTAATGAGAGACAGAAAAGTCATGCATATGAACAGGAGGGGAAGTCGGAAGGAAGTGGGAAGAGGAGAAGGAGGGTAATGTAATCAGGATTTAGTATGTGACAAATCAATCTGTTTTTAATAAAAGGAAAAAATGGCAGCAGCAAGGATTTTGGACTCAAAACATTAGTTGAGGATCTACATCTTCCAGAGATGTTATTGGTTGGCTTAAATAAGTCACATGACAATAAAGTCCTCAGTTGAGTCTAAGTTCAAAATGGCATTTCTTCTGCCAAATTTTGGAAGAGTTCTTGGATTGACACATTCATTTTGTTTTTTTGTTTTAAAAGACAGGGTTAGTGACCTATAAATCTTTGTTTCTGCATTGTTTGGAACCTTTAACACTTAAAACTTAATGGTTAGAAGTGAGGTCAACATTGTAGAAGAGAGCTAAGATTGCCTCTAAAGGTAGGACACTGGGCTGCACATCCTTTGGGCTTTACTGCTTTTAGTGTTTTGGTTTTTTTTTTTAAGGAGATGAGACGGTGGAGGGTGAAAGGGAGACAGAGAAGTTTGGGTAGTAGCTATAGTCACTTGTGTGTTTCAGTGAGTGCAGAATATTGTCATATTAATAGCTTATGATTCTTAACTGACATCAAAGTACAATATTCTTTGTTACCATCTTTAACCCCACATAAACTACTCATTTTGCTGCACATTTTTAAAATTATGCACCTGAGCTTGGGTGCAGATCTCAACATAAAGTGAACGCTGAAGCTTTAATGATGTGCAGTGTTCATTCATTCATATCTGTTGACATCTCCTTCTCTTCTCTCTTTTCATATTAATGATTGATAGTTACGAAAATCTTATTTTGTTATAGAATTTCTTTCCAAAATAAGTCATTGGATATTTTACTTTGGCATGTTTTCTGGTGGTGATAATTTAGATTGCATATAAAAGGCACTGAACTAGAAATATTTGCCAAGTAACATCATAAATGTTGAATCTTCACAATCATCTTTGAAAGCTCGGGTCCACAGTACACAACACAGAACTCAGATTCAAAGGCAGTCCAATGGCATGTACAGTTTCTAAGTGGCTAGGCCACTGAGCCATTGTTTCACCTCAGGATGTTGGATTTTATCTCCTATATTGGATCCATCCATCAGCATTCCTAGTGGAATCTCACAGAAGATGAGAGTAGATTGTTTATTTGTTGTGCTTCTGTTTTTCCTTTACAATTTATTTTCTATATAATATTGTATTATGCAGCTTTATGAAAATATGTTTTCTCTCATGCCAGTCTTCTAGACATAGAAGAAGCCATTTGATGATAATCAAAGCACACCTCTAGGAGGACAGAAGATTTTTTTCCCTGTCAGATCAGAATCTATGTTTCAGCTGCGTTCTGGAGTAATGGGCTAGACGGGCTCTAAGCGTGATGTTTAACTTTCAGGCTCATTAACTGTGTAACTCCTTCCCTTGGGTCTGTCCAAGTCTCCTCACATCCATAATTGCTATTCCAGAGCCACCTTTCCTATGGAAAGGCAGGGAAAGCACACAATCCTTGAAGGATTTTGTGTACATTTCTGTACGTTTTTCCTTTAGGTTTATTTTTATTCATTTCAAGTCCTGGCAGTTCAGTTACCCACATTTAGACCCAGAAAGCTTGCAGAAGCTCCAGTTTATGGAATTCATACATGTATTTGAGGTCTTACTCTTGCCAATTGGTTGACTTTAATATTTAACAAAGTTACCGATTTATCTTTTAAAATGTTTGGCTTACAAACATTTTATCGAAAATGTCTTTCATTGTTTAGATATGAAAACTTTTTCTCCTTATCCTGACACTCCTCTGTTCAGTCTCTCATCGATCATTTTATATCCTGTATTTAAATTTATTACTAATATGTTTTATAGTCTTGGAAACTTTAAATGTGCTCCAAAGAACTGGCATGATATTTTCCTTATTTTTTCTTTAGGATCTAACTTAGTTCATTTATACACACACAACATTTATTATAAATTATGTAAGGATCAAATTCTGTACTTATCTTTTTATTTAACTAGTATGAACTTTTTAAAAAGTTAAAACCTGAACTAAGTTGTATTTACTAAGAAATTCACATATCTTTATTTTTTCATTTTTATCATTTATTAATTGTAAAGCTAATATTTCATTATAACATTTTGGTATATATTCAGCATACGTCAGTCATCTCATTTCCTATTATCATATCCTGTTCCTCCTCCTCTTTTTCCTTCTCCTGGACCTCCAAGATCTAGTCTCTTTTTATCCCTTCATTTCCTTCTTCCTTCCCTCCCCTCTCCCTGTCTCTTTCCTCCCTCCTTCCTTCCCTCCCTCCCTCCATCTCTCTTTCTCCTTCCCTCCCTCCCTCCCTCCCTTCCTTCCTTCCTTCCTTCCTTCCTTCCTTCCTTCCTTCCTTCCTTCCTTCCTTCCTTCCTTTTCTCTTTCCTTTTTTCCCTCTTCACAGCTCAGTCATTCCAATGAGAGTCTGCTTCGTTATGTGGTGAATTCCTCACACTCCGTAGTTTTTTCCTTCTAGCTGGGTCCATTTCTGTTTACTATCTGATTTTAGCCAATTCTAAGGCATAAGTGTAGACAGTTTAAGAAAATCCACTGAGTCACGGTCAGTGTCCTTATGATTTTAAATATGGAGAATAATTGGAGAGAAATAGAAAAATTTGGAGAGAAATTAGGTTGTCCACCTTTCTTCTTTTTAGAGAGGACTTAGAGAAGTCCTATCTGTGAAAATACCTTTGTATCTCTCTGCATTTGTTATAGTTTAGTTATTTAACCTTTCTAGTATTTGAATTACTAACTAAGCCTCTGGGAAAATCTGACTCCATTTTTACTGACTATCTCTACTAAAATTTTGGTTATGTATGAAGTTTTAAAATAAAATTAGCTTAATTATCCTTACTGATTTTAGTTAATTCATCTGTCCATATTAGGAGATAGTTTGGGTTACATTTCTGGTGAAACACAAGAGAGATAGCTAGAGAAATAAAGGTGCTACTGTGAAGGAAAATAACAACTTCACTGTTCAGAAATGTTGAGGGGAAGGATTGTTGTCTCCCTGCCTCACTGGAACTGTTACATGCCATTAGCCTCACTGTAAGTGATCCCCTGATGGATTCTGTGCTGGACAATGAGCTTCAGAACCTGAGGCGTCTTCTTGCCTTTGTAGAGTGACACAGGGCTCTGAAGCATCAATGAGAGTCACAGGGCACACAAAAGGGTGAGGGTAGAGTTACTGTGAGACCATATCTCCCTTTCAGGGAAGTAGTGGGAGAGATTGTGTCTTGAGAAGGAAGATATTTTAGAGGCAACCCTTTTAAGATTTCAGTTAGCTATTTCGATGTGCTTAGCTGGATGATTGATTACGTATGTGTTGACAGGCTAACCATCTTGTAGGATCCTGATCAGCTACAGACAGAGGTATTGTTATGCTGGAATGAACATAATTTTAAAAGAATTGGCATTGAAAATATTTTGGGTGTTTTTGTTTCTGATATTTAATGGAAGACATCAAGGCAAACCCTGAGCCGTGTTGTTATCAACTGGGAGAGAATAAACGACAGCAACATTGTAATTCTTATGTTGACAGTCTTGTAACCTTATGGCAAGTTGTAGTAAACACAGGTCACTTTCCTAATGCTTCACTTCAAATTCTTGGAGAATGTCAAAAGAGTGAGTTGAGTGCATCAGGAATGGAACTGTACCTTTCAGTTGTGTGTTATTATGTACTTTATGTGTTCACTACCTTTCCCAACAGTCCGTTCTAAGATTTTGGAGATAACCAGATTTTGCATTAAAAAATAGAAATAGATTATTTATTCAAAAGAAAACTTTTAAAAGAAATTAACCTAAATAAATTGAGAGTTTGAGAATAACTACAAAGGAGTCCTGTGCAAAGTTTGAAAGAGTAAAAGCCCAGCGGCAGCTTGTAATTTAGTCACTGGGAAATGCCGAGATGGAACACCCAGGGTGCCGTATTCATGCATCTAATGTCTATGCCGGGATGAGACACCCAGGCTGCCATATGCATCTAATGACTTTCCTGTTGCAAATACTCTTGTGCTTTTTGTCACTTGGGTGGATTTCTTTTGGTTATTTTATGAACATAATTTTTAGCCAGAGCAGGTCCTACAGTGAAATAGACTCTAAATGAAATGATTAAACTGTAGTGGACAAAGGTGAAATCATTTTATTTCAGATAAAAGACTGCTTCAATATTTTTATTTTATAGCATCAAATAAAACCCAGAAAGCGGGGATGTAGCTCAATAGGTAGTGCACTTGCCTAGCATGCAAGAGGCTTTGGGACTGTTTTCCTGCGTTCTATATGCCAGTATGATGGGCCGTATATGTAATCCCAGTGATCAGGAGGTGGCACAGAAGAATCAGGAGGACAAGGCCAACGTCAGCTGTATAGCATTTTCGGGCTACCCTGGGTTACTTGTGACTCTGTCTTGAAAAAAAAATTAGACAAAGGTGATATACTTAAGGTCAACTTAAGTATTTAAATTCTTAAATATATTTATATACCTTAAAATATTTATTTAAATACTTTATGATTCAAATAGAGGTTTATGCTATGAATACAGAGAAGTGATCAGGTCATGAAATAATCGTATTTATTTATTTTTATTGTGCTGTGTATTAACATAGGATATCTAATATGAGAAGCAAATTCTTTTCTCTGCTACTCCTATTTTAGATGTAAAACATTAACAGACTTCTACTCTAAACTGATTACAAACAAAACTCAATATGTATAACTAAAATAAGGACGATTCAGAGCAAGGAAACCAGAACAGAGGCCACCAGAGGCAGTGGTTGCAAGAACAGTGTCTTCTACTAATGCATTTTGTCAGACTGTGTCTTTATGGAAAGAGTTATTGAGGTCTGAAGACCAAGATCTCAGCCTAACTCTCCACTGTGATGCCGTGGAGTCAGATTGCTTATGCCACTCTTCCCTTCTCATTTTGGTCTTCAGCGATTTTCAGAGTGGTAGTGGGAATGCTTTGAATACTCCTTCTCTTGTACCCAATACTTGGAGTTTTAATTGTGTGTCCTTGAATGAGTTTGGCTATCACCAACAAATTGCATATTGTTCTTAATCCTTTAGGTAACAGTCTTAACCAACAATCCCCATGTGTTTACTAGAACTCGTATGAGTACTGTCAGTGCTTGTGTTCAAACTCAAATTCTGTGGAAATCTCTGGCTTAAAAGATATCAGACACTAGAATTTCCATTTAACTCCATTTTAACTACATCTTATGGTGTTTCTTCCCCTTGAAGCTGGCCTTTTCCAAATACATTATTTTATATGAACTAAGCATTTATTGTTTGATTTTCTCTTTGACCTTTGATTGTTTCTGTTACCAAGTGGCTGACTAAAAGTTAGAGAGCCAGACAAATAAAGCAAATAATGTCTCCTGGGTTTAATAATTAATAACTTGAGCTGACATCACAGAGGCCCATGGATGAGGCTCATTACAATGTCATGGTGGTGGAAATTTTTAAATTTTAACTTGTATGAAAAGCTATTGCTCTTTTGTCTCCACACTAGGTGTTAGGAGTGGATAAATGATGTGCACTGCCCTGAGCCCCAAGGTTCGCAGCGGACCTGGCCTGTCTGATATGCATCAGTACAGCCAGTGGCTGGCCAGCAGACACGAAGCTAATTTGCTGCCGATGAAAGAAGACTTGGCCTTGTGGTTAACCAATCTATTAGGTAAGGTTATAAGATATCACTTTGTGAGCAAAGATAACAGCATCTTGTGTATTTTACCTCCTCTCAGAGTGTCCTTCTCACAAGCATGTGACCGTACCTGGGAAAGAAAGACCTTCTTTATTAGGATTTTTCATCTGGGAAATCAAAGCCTGTGGAAATTTAAATGAATTTCCCAGTGCCTCTCACATTAACTGTGTTTCATATCCCCGCATCCTGCACAGGAATGTGGAAACCTGCGGTCAAGTTGCTTATACTGTTCCTGCTCTGGTCTGATTTATTTCTGACTCGTGGGTTTGCAGCTGACCACTTTGACCTGTGGTTTGGTTCAAGCTGCAGGCTCTGTGAAGTCTACTTCTAAAACTGCCTTTCTTGTCCTACTTTTACCTCACATCTTCCAAAGCTGCTGAGTGCAGGAACTCGGGGGGAATACCTAGCTTTGTCCACTTTGTCCAAGTGAATTGACTAGAGTAATTTAGCTTTGAACTAAATTCTGGTTTTTTGGTTTTGTGATTTTTTTAATATACATTTTTTAGAAAAGCATCATTGTTGAGAAAAGTGATACTGCATGCTAATGGTGTCTTTTCTTTTGTCTGGTGAATTTCAAGGAGCAAAGTGCAACAATGAAGGGTGCAGATGTGTTCGATGAAAGGCTCATCATGTATTTAGCCAGAGCATCCCCAGTACCAGATTTTCCCAGACAAGAAGAGTGAGCCATAACTTTAGGAGCTACAGTTTTCAGGACATAGGATTGAACTGTGGAACAAGCAGAGCTTGGGTGGTGCTTTGTGAAGCAACCCTGCAAGCTGCACGGTTCACTCTCTGGCTAGGAAGATGGGGCTTTGTGTGCTGCATCCCCCTGGCTGAAATCTAGCAGAGACGGAGAACTCATTTGCCTTTTGCAGAGGTTTTCTCTGCTTCCTGGCTTTTATACTTATGTGCTATATTTAAAAGTCTTTGTCTATGGGGAGGTACTTGCTTTTTTCTTCATCATAAACACCCCATTTTGACTAACTTCATGGTTTAACCAAAACTACTAAGTGTTGATATATACTCTTCAGAAAGGTTTTCAGAACCCCTTTCCCCCAAGCCAGGTCCTTCACCCCACGATGGGACTGTCTCTAAAAGAAAGAAGAGACATG
The DNA here is from genome assembly GCA_028551405.1 of Uromys caudimaculatus. Classification (NCBI taxonomy): domain Eukaryota; kingdom Metazoa; phylum Chordata; class Mammalia; order Rodentia; family Muridae; genus Uromys; species Uromys caudimaculatus. Next base: position 7,017,238 of record CM052713.1, read on the forward strand.
TACTTGGTGGTAATTTACTATTAACTTCATCAAACAGGCAGTTGTTGCCTCGCTTGCTTGTGTCCTTCCAGGGCTAATTAATGGCTATTATTAATGTTTAGCCATCTGGTACAGGTACAAGTTGTCATTGGAATTGTGATACAGAAATTCAGAACATGGATTCTAGTACTTTGTACAGTTCCTGGATCATAGTTAATATTATAAAGTTGCTGTTCCATTTATAAAGTCCTGTGAAATTTTTAATTTTTAAAAAATAGACTTGTGGGGGCTAAATCATATACTGCCTTGAAAAAAGTGTACTGATTGTAATCAGTAGTGTGACCAACAAAGGCCATGGAGATGTTCGGACAGGAGGAATGGGAGTGAGTACAGTGTAGCCCGATTACACAGGCATGACCCAGTGCTGGGTGACTAGGTCATCAAAGTGTCCTGTTTAACCAGTGTGATCATTCTCAAAGTGGCTTGATTGGTGTGAGCAGCCCAGTACAGTCTCAGAGAACAGAGTCAGTGTGTGTAATGGAAAGATCCTTGGATTAGAAATCAGGAGACCTGGCTCCTTTCTGGGCATCAGGAGACCTGGCTTCAGCTTCTGGCCGTTCCACTGGTAGGAAACATGCCCAGTGTCACTCAGCTATCTGTTCTGGGCTTGGTGTCCTCAACCATAAATGAAGGAGTTGGAGATACTCTTTAATATCTTTTCCACACCTAAAATCTAAGTTTCCAAGAAATCTGAGTCTGGAGCTTTGGTTTGGGAGGTTAGGTCAACAAAATACATATATAAGCAAAGTAATTATGTAATGGATATTTTTTTTAAAAAGAAGCAGACTATGTTGTTAAATATTTATTAGTAGTTGTAGTAAATGAAATTGATAGTTTATGAAACTTTGTAGACAAGGGATTCTAAAGGGATTAAAAAAATGTAGTTATTGAGTATTATCTTTCAATGAACTGGAATTCACCCCAGGTACACAGAGACTAAACCTCAAGGAAACACTTTCATGATAATTTGAAAAGGAGTCTAAACACTTGAAACTGTTTAAAATGGTAAAACGTGGACATAGGAAAATAAACATGTTTTGAATAATAATGAGAGATGAATAGATGAATGGCTTTGTTGGAAGATGGTGTTCTTATACGTAGTAGCAACTCCCAGTGTGCACTTGCTGTGGAAGTGAAATTGTAAAATGATTTATTTTTGTGATGGAGCACTCAGAGTGTTAGTGCACTCACTGCTTTAGCAGAGGACCTGGACTTGGTTCTCAGCACTCACGTCAGGAAGTTTCTACCCATCTGTAGCGCCAGGCTTAGGGGATATGTGGTCTTCTTTTGGCCTCTGTGGGCACCACACACACATGGTATACATAAGCTTATACAAGCACACACACACACACATACAGAGAGGGAGAGAGAGAGAGGGAGAGAGATGAGGGGAGGGGGAGGGAGAAAGATAGGATAAATAAATGTTTTAAAATCATCTTTTTTACCATCTGAGTGATATCCACATATTTTACTTTATAGTGCTGTCTCTCAGATCTTAGCTTCTATGTGCTTACACCATAGAACTGTCCTGGTGACAGTATCCGTGTTGGTCCTGTTTCTATACTAAGCATCAATTTTTTGAGTGAGAAAGAAATGTTAAGCTTTTAGGTTCTTGTTCTTATGGGGTTATACTTGCAGAGAACTTTGATGACCCCATTTTAGCTATCTTGTTTGAAATGTAACTTTAAAAATGTACTTTTTAAAAGATAGTCAGTGATTAGACTTGGATGTTTCTGATCCTATATGTAAACTGTCAATTGAAGATGGACTTTTTAAAAGGACAACTTAGGATTCTCCAAAGACCAAAAAAAAAAAAAAAAGATCTGATGGATAAGCGAATGCATGATTTGCTGATAGACGAATATTCACATTTGTGTCTCCATGTGATATGTGATATTGTAAATACTATTGTAGAGATCTAGTCATAGAGATGAAGATACAATAATGAATTGTTAGTCACCTCAGGTGTTAGTCACCTTATATTAATGCTGGCTATTCTGTGGGACGTGTGCTAGTTGAAGTAAGTGACATGACTTGTGAGGAGGTCATTACCTGTGTTTTGGAGCACTCACATGCCCTTTGGCATCTTACAGGAAATACTCAGTGTAGGTCTGCTACTTTTTCTGATTGTACCTGGGGCCATGGACTAGCATATGTAAAACATCTAGGAAAGACTGAGCTGGGCCATGAAGACTCTACCATCTTCAGTAAGAATGTGTGCTGGCTGCTTCTTACATAGTGGTTCCTGTTACCTATTCCTGACAGGTCTGAACCACATTAAACACACATGTTCTGTCTGTACTGTTGGCTGTTGACTTGGTTCCATTAACTCAGAACCAAGTATCACTCACTCACTGGTTATGTCTCTACAATGTACCACAACACTAAAAACTTATGCCAGCAAATCTTGAGGGAAATTTTAATTATTTGTTGGAGCATAAATGAATAGCCCTAGGTTCCAGCAGTCATCCATGATGTTGTATTAAGTACATCTAGCTCTGTGGTTGGTAGTGGACTTCTGAGGATTGTGTTGGTCTGGCTGTGAGACAAACGTAATAACAAAATGTTTGTATCACTTGGGTTTTTATATAGTTTAAAAATTATAATTTCTCTATTAGTTTTATTCTGTGATACTAAAGCTACTGGTACTGTGTTTTAAAGAAAGACTTATTAAACATTGAAAAGAGTTGATATTTTTATTAATGGTTGTAGGTCTTCAAGATGAAGAGTTGTGTGTTTATATCTACCTAGAAATTACCCTCTGTTTTCCCCAAACCTAAGTTATGTTGAATCGAATTTGCTTATATTTAGAAAATGCATCGATAGTTGATAGTCTGGCAAGTTCCAGTTTTCTGATCTTCTACATACATAGAAAAGAAAATTTATCAGTTCTCAATTTATCCTGAGTGATGTGTTTGAATTTTTCAATTATTTCTAAAAATAATTTTCTTTATTAAAAAGTAAACATCAAACCAGGTGTGGCAGCATTGCCTTTAGTCCCAACACTTGGGAGATGGAGGCAGGCAAATCTCTCTGACTCTGATCTCTGTGTTTAAGGCCAACTTGCTTTACAAAGCAAGTTCTAGGATAGTCAGGGCTGTTACACAGAGAAACCCTGTCTCAAAAGAAAATAAAAAGTAACCATCTGTCTTTTGGAGCCTGTGCTATCAAACACAGCTGTTATCCAATAAGCTTGGGACAGGAGGGTCTTCCTATTGCAGGGCACCTTTTCACTGGGTTCTCATCTGAGATCCTTATGTTCTTGGTGTAAGTCAAGAAAACTTAATAAGCATCCATGTGCTTTGTCAGTGTAGATATGTATAGGCACAGGTTCATAGTCCTCTGATTCTGCCCTTCAGAGCAGTCTGTGTGTTGGTTGTTTGAAAGCGGTTCTTGTAACATAACCCCTTTGCCATCTCTGAATTAAATGTGTGGAAGACATGTGAGTCAGCATGTCATAGGTCCTGCTCTGTAGTTCTGATATCATGAGTCACTTCCTATATCATACTCCTAAAATTCAGTCTCAAAAATACCAAGTAATTTGAGATAAGGTAACTCATTGTTAAGAATGCTGAGTAATTTGGATTGCTAGAAAATGAGTCCTGTTTGAGTCTTCTAGTAATGAAAAATGAAGTGAAGTTGAAGGTACAGAGGGGTTAGGGTTTGCATCAGGATTATCTTTAGACATTGAAACTATTGCAGCTTTCTTCTGCCATGTTCCAAAGCAGATAGTAGAACATGACCGCACATGTTCCATGTACCAGGCTTCCTGTTCATTTCATAGTCCCAAGATAATAATTTTCTAACAAGCCTTCTATGATGTTTCTATGTAAGGAAACAAAACAATAACAATTTCATTTGGGAGAACGGTCTGCTGCATTAAACAGTCTCTGTATGTTCAGTAAATATTGAGATTGTCAAGCCAAATGGATCAGAGGGTAGACTTTGAACCTGAAATGCCTGAGTCAAAAGGCTATGGATTTGTGTGGATTTGTTAAATTTAAAAAAGGGGTAGACAGTAACCCTCTGTAGTACTGTGAGAAGTAGCATACAGATGTGTTCACATGCCTGATACATGTGTCCAAATCTCAAATGTGAATATTACATATAGTCTTATCTTTGGGAATCCAGTATTACTAACTTCTTGAGACAATTATCCATTCTCACTCCAATAGAAGATAAATAGATCTTTGCCCCCCACTCTCAGATAGTGCCAGTCTAAAATATTTTATAGACAGATAGCCAATCTTTATAGAAACTATGTCAAACATATTTTGGAAGATATTTACTGATGAACACTCATGCTGATTTTAGTTACCCAAGTCCTCCTAAAAATCCTGAGGCTGATGCTAATTTTGTTCATTTAGCCTATAAGGGCCAGTGACTACTGTGTTACTCAATCAGATGCCTTGGTCACTGTCTACCAATCAGCTATCAGTCATGACTGAAAGGATGTAAAAGCAGAGTTCACTACTGTGGATGCAGAAGAAAATAGTTATATGACTTCAAGATCAGAGAACCTTAGGTTGATCTTCAAGCTCATGGCATCTATGGGCTGACGTATCTGGTAATCCAAGATGGCTTAGTGGTACTCATCTATTATTCTTGATTCTCTAGACATGCTAAGACATGGGAAAGGCAGGGCTGAGAATTTGGCAATGATCTGACTACAAATACACTTGTGCATGCTTTAAAATCGGGTATGTGAAGTTGCCTAACACAATAAGGAAGACCTTAATTGTGAAGCTGAGGCCATTAATCACATGTTAATTTTACTTGAGGAATTATAATTCATTCTTCACAGCCTGCTGTTATGAATAGGTTTTAGGTAAACCCAACTGGCATTGTATTCTGCCTTTTCCTTAAATACTGTTAGTGATATGTGTGGAATGTAAGTGAAGTAGTGACTCATTCCATAAAACCATTATAACTGACTTCTTACAATTATATAGTACATTGAAAATATATATTTAAATGACTTAATATTTTGATGGAAAATATATTACATATAAAGGATTTTTTAAAATAGAAACTTTTCAGTTTTGCATTTTTCCTTCATTTGAGGCAGTCCATTTCAACTATAAAGTATATAACAGTCTGTGTTTTAGCCAAAACCCCCACCTTTCTAAGCTATAAAATACACAGAATTGAAAGCTGACAGCTAATATATTCTTCATTGAATACAGATGTTCAGTGTAAAGTTTTTTCAAGTATTCATAGAGGGCAGGACAATGGATATTTGTGAGATCCAAGGAAAATCAAATGAAAAGTGTAACTCTGAGCAAATTTCTGATGGCTCTTTAATGAAAACTAATTTTCTTTTCATTATTAAAAATTCTTTTTGACTTATTGTAATAATTTAGTCACTTGAAAATAATGAGGAATCATAAAATTGCTGTGGAGTTTAACACATCAAGCTCCTTCCAAACACAGAATATCTTTGCCATTTATAAAAGGAATCATTCAGCAAAATCAGTTAAGAACTTGGTGTAAAGTTTAATGTGATATTTAAACAAATCTCAATAAACTGACAAGTTTAGGCAACTATTTCTGGTATTGATGTGCCATGCCTGCTTTCAAGATAAGTTTCTCCTCATTGAACTAACATTAGGAGCATACCGTCTCTCCTGCTGGCTTTTTGTGTTTCAAGACTCCTGTTCTCCTTTCTGAGTCGACTGAACCCAGTGCACTTCTGAAGTCAAAGCAGCCTGCATTTATAGTACTGCTGCTCTGTCACCTGCTGAAGTCATTATCCTCACCAGAGGCTAGCAAGGGAGCTACTCAGGAGGGAAAAAGAGAACTGGAGAACTAACTCCTTTCCCTCTTATATACTTCCTCCAGCACATGTACACACACACACACACACACACACACACACACACACACACACACACACACACACACTGCATGACGTCATTTCAAACAGAGTTTTTTTAAAAAAGGATTCAAACATTGGTTACTGTAAGTGTAACTAAGTAGTTTTTCTGTGACTTATGTGGGCTATATTTAAGTATCCATGGAATTGCATCTCCTGCACTTTTCTTAAGAAAATAAGCTTGTGTGAACCCCAGTGTTTTGTCAAGGTTCTCTAAACGTTTTATTTGATAATTCACAGGCTTGCTGATTGCATTTACTGCACGCCCATCACATGAATCATATAATGCTTACTTCTATAGGAGATTTCATTTAAATATTTATTTGTACACAAGTCCTTAACCACGAACTGGTCTTGCTGCCTGTACCTTCTGAGTGCTGGGATTATAGCCGTACAGATCAAGCCTGTTGTTTGCAGTGCTCAGTATGGGACCCAGGGCTTTGAATGTGCTAGGCAAGCACTGTGCCAACCAAGCTGCATTCCAGTTCTGCAGGAGATTTAAAAAGGCACATCTCAAGAGGTTTATACCATATTGAAGAAACCAGAGCTTTAGACAAAACCTGTGACTTGTAAAGGAAGAAAATGTTTGATATGCACCCCAAGCAGAAGTTGTTGGTGAGAATGACTATATAAGAAGAGTAGTGAGCCCCGAGAAATCCATTCCAGGAAGGAGGCTAGGGAGGTGGAATTCAGCCAGGGAGAGGGCAGGACACTGAAGACAGGTCCATGCCCAGAAGAGTGGAAAGTCAGTGAGGGTGTGATCATGGCAGCATCTGAAGCGCAGGCAGGTTTTGAAGCATATGACTAGACAAATGGTTAGAGGCACCACGGGAGCCCATTGGATATTGGGATAAATTGTATAGATATGGTTTGCAAGATAGAGGTGGGATTGAGAGCGCTCAGTAAAGATGTCTGTCTGAGTACAGAACGTGAGTCCACATCTAGGAAACAACCCCCGTGCCTCCTGTCATCATGCTGGTCATCAGACCATGATGGGATGGGCAAATGAGAAGGCTTAAATCTACAGGATTTATGGCTTTCAAGTTTTGGGAAATCAAGGCACAAAAAAGCACCCTAAACCTAGGAACAAACAAACAAACAAACAACCCAGGTCCCTGAAAGTGACAACCAGAGCAAAGGAGAAGAGGACCTGGAAAAGTTACCTTGTGGCAGCTATGGCAGGACACAAGTGGTGCTTACGTTTACATGGTTGGGGGATCATGGCAGCTACAGTGTGCTGAATTCCTTGTGATATGATTAAAATGTTCTGAAATTATGATGATGGTGGTCCATTTCTGAATACATGCACAGTATTTATAAAAGGTCAAATGAGAAAGGCTATGGAATAGATCTCAGCAAAACTATCTAAAAATTAAAGAGGAAAAGAAGAAATAAAATATAGTCTGGGATCATCTCAGAAAAGTAAATGACTACCTGGAATCCAGTCAAGCATAGAGATGATGGTTGAGGACCGTCAGCTTCTAAGAGCTGTGCTGATGCCATGAGGGTCGTTGTGGGGAGGGAGGAGCAGAGCTGAGCTCTGGACATAACTACCATCTCAAGGCTGTGCTCAGAAGGGTAATACTCTAATAGTTTTTACTTTTTACGTCAAGTTTATCTTTTGTAACACTCTTATCTGAACCTTAATCTAGAATAGCTCTTTTATAGAGTTAGAGATGAGGTCTAGTCTAGTCTAGATGAGGTTTAGTGCTTTCCTATTGGAGTTGTCATGGTCGTTTGTTTTTGTACCCTTGTTCTCCATGTGCCTATATGGCTGGTGGTTGTATGTTACGTTGGTCTAAGCCTAAGTCTATGGAAGTCAGATCCACATCCAGGGTATTTTTCAGTTGCCTTTCACCACCATATTTTTCAGACAGGGTCTCTCGCTGAACCGAGAGCCACCAACTCAGCTAAACCAGTGCTAGCAAAGCCCAGAGGGCCTCTCGTCTTTGCCTCCTCAGTGCCAGAGTTACAAACTTGTACCCCAGCATTTTACAAGCCTCTTTCTTTTTCTTTCTTTCTGCCTGTCTTTTCTCCCTACCCTCTGCCCCTCCCCCCTCTTTTCCTCCCTCCTCCCCTCCCTCCCTTCTTCCGTCTCTCCTGCTAGGGCTCTGAACTTAGGCCCTCATGCTTGCATGGCAAACACTTTCCAGCTGAGCCACAAAACAAAACAAAATCATTTTTTCTTTTGGTTTTGTTGTTGTTGTCCTTATTTTTTAGTAGGGACCCATGTATCCCAGGCTGGCTTTCAGCTTGAAATATAGCCAAGGATGGTCTTGAGCTACTGATTGTCCCACCTCTTCTGCTTGAATGCTTTGATTGTGGTTGTGTGCCACCACATAAGGATTTTCATATCTGTTGCTAGGTAGTAAACCTATGCTTTTGTGCATGCTACACATGTACCCTTGCAATGAGCTGTTGTTGTTATAATTAGATAATGACATATGACATACAAGTTCTATTTTGCAGGCCAAAATAATTGATGAGGCTACCAGGGATGAGAACTCTTTACATGCAGAGAGACCACATACATTTATATCTAATACATTTTGTTTTGTTATTTCTGTAATATAGAATCCTTATGAAGGCTAGTTCTTTGAGTTTCATTGACTGGTTTTCATTTTTACTGGTTGCTAAATGGTGGGATGTTTTATCCAAGATATCATTTGTCAAATTAAAATGAAATACAATTTTTGTACCGTTAGAATGCATATAAAGTATTGAAGTTCCAACCATGAAATGAAAACATAAAATGCTAAAGAAACCAAGCTTGTGACCATTTCATTGGATTCACTGAGAATGAAGAGAAGACGCTTCTAATGAAATAATGTTCTTTAGTGTAAATCTGATGTCTGTGCTAGGGAAAGAAAATGATTTTTGTAATTCTCTTTTGTGCTATTTCAGGGAAAGAGATAACAGCAGAAACCTTCATGGAGAAGTTGGATAATGGTGCCTTGCTCTGTCAGCTTGCAGCAACTGTGCAGGAGAAATTCAAAGAAAGCATGGATGCCAACAAGCCTGCCAAGGTAAAGTCTCCATAGGGAAGAAACTGCTGAGAGGCAGGTACTTTGTGTGGCAGATCCCCATGCAGAAGACACTGCTGAGAGGCAGGTACTCCTGTGTGGCGGGTCCCCATGCAAAAGACACTGAGGAGTGACACATACTCTCGTGTGGACGGTCCCCATCCAGAAGGTACTTTTGAGAAATGGATACTCCTGTGTGGATAGGTCCCATGCAGAAAGCACTGCTGAGAGACGGGTCCTTTTCTGTAGAAAGTCACAATGCAGAAGTGATTGCTGAGAGGCAGATACTCTTGTGTGGATGGGTCCCATGCAGAAAGCACTGCTGAGAGATGGGTACTTCTGTGAGGAAAGTTCCCATGCAGAAGGCACTATTGAGAGGCAGGTATTCCTATGTGTAGGGTCTCCATGCAGAAGACACTCCTGAGGGTCATGTACACCTGCAGTGATTGTCTCTATGCAGAAGATATTAAGAGAGGGACACTCCTGTGTGGAGGGTCCCCATGCAAAAGAGACAGGTAACCCTGCAGCTGGTGTCTCTGTCAGACAGCCCTGCTAAGAGCAGGTATTTCGACAGTGACTTACAACTAGGGTTCTCTGTGAGAACTGGGTGTGAATGAATGCATCAAGGTCTGCAGTAACCACAGAGCACTGAAGCTAGTTTGTAATTAGGGAACATTTAATCTCTTTTTAAATTTTAAATTTTAAATTACATACTCCTTTTTTTTTTGGTTTTTCGAGACAGGGTTTCTCTGTGTAGCCCTGGCTGTCCTGGAACTCACTCTGTAGACCAGGCTGGCCTTGAACTCAGAAATCTGCCTGCCTCTGCCTCCCGAGTGCTGGAATTAAAGGTGTGCACCACCACTGCCTGGCCATACTCCTTTCAATAAGTGTAATTAAGTGAAAGCTTATGGAAACCTGATGCTGTTCTAAGAGGGCATTGTCTATAAACTGGCTACATCTGAAACACTGTCGGAAACCAGTGCAGATATAACTGTGTCATTGGGCAATGAAATAAATCAAGCACAAAGGTTTACTAAATAGATCTTGTTTTCAAAAGTAGCTGTCAGAATACTGGTGTAATGTGATATAGTGTAATGCAATGTATCTGCAATGTTACTTTTGTGTTTTAATAAGTGGTATCATTGATCTACATAATTTTAGGCAAATTATTTTACTTTTTAATTGCTCAATTTATTTTTGGGTCTTAATTGTAATCTTTTTAGATGCCATCAGCATATTGGGAAAATACCATACTCAGTAATTTTGAGTAAACAAGATAGATAATAGTTTTCCTAATATTTAATATATAAGGGAAAGAAGAAAAGACAAAGTTCAAAAGATGTTGAAGACAGCGTAAAGGGGGGCACACACATACAGTTTATAAATGGTTCCTGAACCTGCGGTAGGGCAGAGGTGCGGGGCATGTGTGTGTTTATCATCAGGCACTAGTTTTGATATATTTTACTTTTATACATATGTAAACACATCTTTATTGTTTAGAATTTTCTTTTAAATTTTTATTAGTATATGTTAACTATGCATACCAATGGATTTCACTATTGCACTTCCAATTTTATGTCAGTATTCACGTTATTGTGTACTCCACCAACTCTGAGGCTCAGTTGTATTTCTTCAAAGCAGTTCTGTGTTGCTGTCGGGTAACCCAGTGCCTTGTGAACTCTGCTACCATGAGTAGCATGTGGCTATTGTTAAGAAATGACTGGAATCCCTGCCTGACTTGCAGTCTGCTCCCCTATGGGATGCTTCCTGGACACATTCCTCAGAAACTACCTAGGAGACCTATGCTCTGTGCTGCATGCTCATGCTTTTTCTTTTCACGTTTTCTCCCCCATTGGAAGGTCGCAGATCCCGAGGGATTTACACAGCTCCTCTAGCTGGAAAGCAGCTGCCAAGACAGCCCTTTCCAAGTCTAGTTCTTGATGCCCTTGCTGCAGTATAGAAAGCACTTCATATCATGCTTACTAGCAGACATTTGTCCTTATACCATCATCTTCACTGTAATGGGACAGACCTTCATTTAGTTTAGCAAGGAGAAAGTATTATCCTGAAAGAAGGCCAGTTTGTACAGAAACTTTAAAGCAATTAGCAAAGAGAAAAATGGCATTGTCACTAGGCTTTACTTGCAGAGGTCGCTAGCATGCATTTTTATTGCTGTTAGGAACAGAAAGACCAAAGCCCAAGGCCAGGATCACACAGAGGAAAACTACCTTGCTTAGAATACTGTACAGTTCTGTCACTTTGTTTGTTTTGGAAGATGTCTTTTCAAGCCAGAAGCAAAGATCTACAGAGTTGTAATTATACAACCGTGAAGTGTGGGGCAAGCTTGTGCTAGTTCTTAATTCGCTGTGTCTGATGCTTAGTTTTTATCTCTAATTTGGAATTAGTACTAATTACTTATAATGTAGTAATTAAAAGCTCTGGACAATGCATCATTTCAAAAGTTGAAAATCAAAATGGTTACTATTACTGTGGCCATTCTCATTTTTAAGTATGTTTTCATTAAACTCTGCATGTCACTCCATCTGCATTCCTTCCCTACATGAAGGAGGGTTAACAGATCCTTAGTGAATTTTTAGATTAAATAGGAGAAAATTAGTGCTTTGTAAATATCCACATTTAGCATAACAGCCTCTGTGACCACATCTATAGCCATTGGCCCTAGTCTTCATGGTGGTGCTCAGACACTGTCGGGACTGCTGAGACCAAGAACTTTACAACTGTTTTCTTCTAATGCCTCTGTTTCTATAATAAAACCACAAACAAAAATAACAAAATAAAAAAAATTGTTGAAAGTTCACAATGGCAGTGAGATTTTATAAAATCTGGATTTTTTTAATCCCAGTCTTTTTAGTTAAATATGATGTAAAATTTTACTGTGGCTTTGACAAATTTTAGTTTACAAATATAACTCTAATTTTAAAGAGAAGATTAAAATGTAATACTGCTTCATTTCTGGTGCTCGAACACCCAAATTTAATCTGAGTCCATTTGGCACAGTAGCTTTGGGCTGAGTTCTGTTTTATGTCTTTGACAGAATTTATGTATTTCACAATGACTTCTGAAGTCAAAATAGCATACACCTTGCTGTGTGAACAATACAGCATTTTCAAAAGTTGAAAATCAAAATGGTTATTATCACAGTGGCCATTATTGTTCATAAATACGTTTTTGTCAAACTGTGATTTTCAATCCAGCTTTCTCCATAGTGGAAACTGATACCTAGGAGAGCTGGGCCTGCTAGTGCACATCTGGCATCCCAGTACGGAGGCAGTAGGATAAGGAGTTCATAGTCATCCTTGTGGTGTTCAAGGCCAGCATGAGCTGCATGAGACCTTATCCCAGAGAGAGGAAGGGAAAGAGGGAAGAGAGGGAAAGAGCTTGTTTAAGATTGAACAGTTTGTTACTATTCAATCTAAGTCTATACTAAAGGATAATTTACTAAAACACGATTTTAGCAACATATATATCATACTATTATATTATTATATATAATATAGAAATACGAATATTTCCCAGAGGGAAAAACACCCTTTCAATTGTCCATAAGCAGTAATTGTACTACAGCATTTTGTCTATTCTATGTTTGTTTGTGTTACATCTCTCTGTATGTCCTGTGTGTGTGCATGTGTTTGTATATATACATGTAAAAATGAGTCTCTGTATGTGCGTGTGCATGTCTGAGTCTGGGTGTATGTGTGAGTGTATGTGTCTCTGTGTAGATGTCTGTGTGCCAATGTGTTTCTGTTTATATGTGTGTCTGTGTATGAGTGTGTGTGTGCATATATGTGTGCGTCAGTGTTTGTGTGTGTCTGTGTGTTTCTGTTTGCATGTATGTGTCTGTATATATGTTTTTTCTCTGTATATCTATGTGTTATGTGTATATCTATGTATTATATGTGTTTACATTTGCTGTATGTGTATGTTTGCATGTGTGTGTTTGCATGTCTACTGTGTGTGTTTAGTGTTTGTGTATGTTTATGTTCTTGTATGTATGCACGTACATATATGTGTATGTCATTGTATGTGTTTGTATGTATGTATAATGTATATGTCAGTGTATATATGAGTGTGTGTCTGTATATGTTTGTGTGTGTGTGCTATGTATGTGTCTCTCTGTGTGAATATTTGTGTGTGTGTGTGTGTGTGTGTGTGTGTGTGTGTGTGTGTATCTGTGTGTATGGTGACTATCCTACATTTTCATACTGATTTTAGTAACAATAACAGTGACAATAGATGAACTGATCAGATTCTCCTCTGAATTAATTAATGAGAGCATACCAGGAAACCCGTAGTGATTTCTTCTCCTATCTTTAATTCCATCTTCTAATTTTCCAAGCATTATTTTTATTTACTTTTCCAGATTAATGGTTTGTTTGGGAGTTTTACAGCTGTGTAAGCATGTTTGAGCAAATGCATGAAATCTGCTATGTTCATGGCTTAAGAATGCATCTGAGTGTATCTGTGTTAAAAGTTATTTCATGCTCTTAATACTTGAAAGCAAGTTTGAATATATCATAGGCAATTTATAGATTTACTATTTCTGCATAGACTGAGAGTGTTTCGTACCTGCTTTGGTTTGCTTAGACACTTGGCTTAAGAAGAAATTGTATTCTGTAATTCCCCTCTCATAACTTTAATATGTTCAGATTAGAACCAGCCTGTCTAGGATGTTAGCAGTTTGTCATTGCTTTGTGGGTGATTTTCTCACATAGTATGGTTGCAATAGAATTACCAGAATCATATGGTAGAAATATAATATACTTGAGTCAAGTCTATAGCAATTTATTACAAAATTTGACTTACTTAGTATATCTATTAGAATATAACAAATTTACTATTAATATTAGTCTGAACATCACAGGATTTGAGATTCCTGAATGGTGAAAAGATATCTAAACTTAATGCTTCTTTTTATTAATAATAAAAATCCTGTTTTTATTAATTAATTAACATCCCAAGTACTGACTCTGGTCTCCCCTAACTGAAACCCTTCCCCATCCCCACTCCCCTTCCCCTCTGAGAGGGTAGAACACCCCCCAAACCCATAGCCCCTACCTTGGCCATCAAGTCTCTGCCAGATTAAGCCTATCCTTTCCCAGTGAGGTCAGACAAGGCAGTCCTGTTGGGGAACTGATACTACAGTCAGGCTACAGCTTTAAGGAGAGCCTCTGTTCCAGTTGTTGGGGGCCCACATGGAGACTGAGTTACGCATCTGCTGTACCTGTGCCAAGGGCCTTAGTCCCGCCTGTGTATGTTCTTTGGTTGGTGGCTCAGTTTCTTAGAGCTCTTAGAGGCCCAGGTTAGTTGACTCTATTGGTCATCTTGTTGAATTTCCATCCTCTTTAGGCCTTCAGTCCTTTCCCCAACTCTTCCATAAGAGTCCGTGATCTCAGTCCAATGTTTGCCTGTGGGTATTTGCATCTGTTTCAGTCTGGTGATGGATAGAGTCTCTCAGAGGCTAGGCTCCTGTCTGTAAGCGTAACAGAGTAGCATTGATAATCTTTCTAATATCCTATATTTCAGATTTTGTTTTTGCTTGTGAATATGTGTATGGTGTCAATAGTGTGTATTATCATGGTCACATGTGTGTGGATATACATATGCCTGTTTTCTTTGATGATTTTCTACCTTGTGTACTGAGGCTGTATTTTTCACTTGAACGCAGGGCTTACCTCAACTTAACTTGTCTAGCTAGCTGGCTTGACCCAGGGTATCAGACTCCCAGGATGTGGGGTTAGAGATGGCCCGTAAAGCCCACTTAGCATTCACCTTGTTGTTGGGGCCCAAGCTCAGGTACTCACACTTGTACTGAAAGCTTTGCCTCAGCCCACTGAGGCATCTTCCTGGCCCTCTAATGTCCTCCTACTTGGGTGAAACTAAAAAACACGAGGAACCCATGCTTTTGTTGATTCGATTGTGTGCTTTCTGCCTGTAGCTCAGTGCCCAACCTTGGCATCTCCAGTAAGGAGGAGGATCCTCGCACACCTGGTCTGGACGGTTACACTGCTCATGTCTCTCCTTGGATATTTACTGTACTCCAGTCACAGCAGCATATGATATTAAAAACTCAGAACTCTCAGATGTGATTAAACTAGAGTCACTCACTTTAAATTATGTGTATGTATATACTCTTAGCTGGTAGTGTAACTAGGTTGAAGAGAACTAGCTAGTGTGTGTGAAACCTTAGATCTGATCCCTTAGCACCACAAAACAAAAAACAAAAACAAAACTAGATAAAATAATTTTAGACTTAAAAATGTATTGTTCAAAATGTGAAATACCAGGATTAAACAAACAGAAAGTGAACCATGATGATCTGGAAGGGTGAAAATATGTGGAAATAAATTTTGTGAGTTAAGGCAAAGAGAAGATATTAAGAGTAGAAAAATAAGTGATAAACTCCAATTTCTCAAGATTTATAAAGTAAAAGTATCGTAATTGTGCTAAAGTAAATAATTTTTCAATAAATTAAAATTCTGTCTTCATGGATTCTTAGTTTCTAACCATGGTCAATCCAGGCAACTGCTTGCTGGCTTAGGTCTTTCTTACTAGGAGTATTTCTGTTCTGACTGTTTTAAAGTAAGATGCCCTGATGGAACTCAGAGTGAAGTAGTACATGGTACTGTGCCATTTTGAGGTTTAAGAACAGAGTGCAAATGAGTTTGACATGTTTTCACCTCCAGTCAGCTGATTTTTAGACTTAATATGGGCTAAATGTGAGGTGAAAAAACATCAGCCAAGCAAAAGTGGCCATTACCTAGATTAAAGGTGTGCGTGTGTGTATGTGCGCGTGCGCGCACGCATGTGCATGGCATTGCATGGTGTTTACAGGTCATGAAACTATAAAAGGCGCCAAGAGAGGGAAGTAAGAGATTGTAATGGAGGGAGAAAAAGAGAGCGAAATAGAACATGTGTCCTGAAAGCAGAAGCTGGGGCTGTCTGGGGAGAGGAGAGGGACCAGCTTGACATGGGTGAGGGGCAATCGGGACTGACATTTCCAGCATAGATATTCTTATATACAGAATGAGTTTTGAAATAATTATGTGAATTATATGCCATTAATGTTCATATTTCATAGTAGATATGTAGTTATCTACTTTTGTTATATATTATATATACAGGATAAGGGCAGGTTAGAACAAAGTATAAAGACACATATAAAATACTGTGATGATAGGGCCTGGAGAGATGGCTCAGTGATTAAGAGCAGTGGCTGTTCTTCCAGTGGACCCATGGTGATTTCCCAAATGGTAGCTCACAACTGTCTATAATTCTACTTCTAGGGGATGTGATACCTCTTCTTACCCCAGAGGATACTGCATGGATGTGGTGCAGAGACATCCATGCAGGCAAAATACCCATACATGTAAATAAATGATAACTCCTAAAAACAACATGCCAAAGTGTGTCATAGAAAGATGGTCTTTCAGTAGTAGCTCAAGGATGCCGTATTTTACTGCAGAAGCTCGGAATCCATCATGGAAGAGCTGAAAGCCAGGGGTGTTTGCATGTTGTCCTGTAATTCCACCCAGCTTCTGGCCTGTCCCCTGAAGCTACACGTATGTGTTCAGGACCCTTTCGGGCTCCCCTTGACTCACCCCCAATGCCTGGGATACATGTGGTTTTTTTTTTTTTTTTTTAAATCATCTTGTTTTTGTGCTTCATAACAAACACTGAGGTGTGGGGCAGTATAAGTCTTATAACATTGGAATGCTGTGAGAAGCATATGTATATGAGATTATGGTTTCTCTATTTACAAAAATTAAGAAACGTAAGTTTTCCATTCTGATAGATGGAAGCCAAGAAGCAGGGTATTGATTGATGTGTGAGTGGAAAGCTCTTATTTTTTTATAAGTCTCTTCTGTTGAGCTTTAAATGCATTAATATTTTACGCTGTCTCTGAGTGTGTGGAGATGTGATTGGGATTCCTTTCCAGCTCACGCAGTGGGTAATAGTTTGAATTTGATATTCCTACAGGTGTGCAATATTATTTGGTGCTTGTATCATATAAGAACTATTCTAGGGGCTGAAGAGGTGGCTCCATGGGTAAGAACACTGGCTACTCTTCCAGAGGACTCTGTCCTAGAACCTACATGGTAACTCAAAACTGTCTCTAACTCCAGTTCTGGGGTTCTAATGCCCTGTTCTGATTTTGCAGGCACCAGACAAACGTGTGGTACATATTCATTCACATAGACAAACATAAAAAGCAAGAACTTACTGATGTGTCAGGAACTAAGAACTTTGACAGTTAATGGGATTATCCATTGCATCATGCATTCAGAAAAATCTAGCAAAATAACCTGTATGTATTGGAAAGTATCCTACTTTTGGTGTACTCTTAGATAAAAAGATGTCTCTCCTAGTTCTCACAAGTATCTTTCTTTTCCTAGAGCAAAGTGTACAGTCTGGGTCAGTTAGATAAGAACTGGAAAGAAGCCTTAGAACAGAGACTGGAAATAATGATGCTGCCAGTTTACCTGGACTCGGGCTCTACAATGGGCTCTAGCCCGAGAGCCAGGAGTTCAGATCTTCCCTTTGTGGTGTTGTGCTATAGAACCACTTAGGTGTTGGCTTTTAATTACATGTAAAGGCCTTTGCTTCTAAAGTAGTTAGGTTTCTAGTGGTCCAGGCATCCTAACTGAGATGATTGGCCTGATTCTGTTCTGACAGACATATCTTGAGAGTTAGGCACCTCCTTGCATTCTCCCATTCTGAGAGTCTCTGACTGTATTAATATTGAAGGAACTTATTTCAGTTACAGTTCCGTCCCTTCCTAACCATCCAGTTCTTCACACATACCTTGGGTTACTACCATGTGTTCCCTACATGATTACATGTTTGAGCTCTTAACCTCAGCAGGTGGTATTTTCCAGGAGGCTAGGGAATCTTTATGAAGTGGAACTTCACTGGAGGAAGTGGGTTTCTAGGGACAAGCCTCAAGGTTAATAGCCTGGACATGTCACATACACACAGAGCAGGCTCCCATGCCTTCCCCACCAAGATGGACTGGATCTCTGCTTAAGCCGTGAGCCAGAACTACCTCTTCCCGTATATTGTGAGACATCTGCTCACTGTACAAGAAAAGCAACTAAGATTTTACTATCAAACAGATCTTAATAAGTCTCCCTCAGTGACCTCAAGCCTGTACCCTGATGAGACATGTACTGTACCCTGCCTGCCACATTATATTTTCTAGGTTTTCACTTCCTTTCTCCACCAACTGATGTCATTGAGTTTGTGCCAACTTTACATCTGCATATGCACTAGACAGTGTAGTAAGTGCTCATGGGACACACCCCTGGCCACTCTTGGGAGGGCAGTGCACACAGGATGGCTTGCTGTCCAGTCATAGTTCACTGCTCTGTTGATTTTATAATCATTGCTTTTCCTTTTCATATTATCAGTCTCCCAGTCTCATTCATAGGGAGAGAAAGAACTACATGGTGCTTGAGATTTCAAATATATATTGAGGGTGTATAACTAGCTCATCAGGAATTTCTGAGTTTTGCTGTGAGATGAAACACAGTCCATTCATAGCTAGGCTGCAGTGTTTTGACACCTGTAAGCTTGTTAGCTCAGGCTAAAATGTAGGTTCCTAAATCTGGCTAACTAAGATGTTTCTGGACACAAGCACAGCCGTAGAATGTCAGGTGGATGTCAGGGATTGAACTCAAGTCATCAGCTGATATCAAGCTCCTTTACTCTCTGAGTCATCTTGTAGGCCAGAACATTTTATAGAAAGGAGATGGGCTGAAGACTGCATGATTTCAGGGAGATCCAGGGGCTGATGTGTGTACTGTGTGTATCTGAATTGGCCAAGTGTGACTGGAAGAGCTCACAGTTTGCCTCAAGGTGAAGATGGAGATAGAAATGAAGTAATTAGTATTGACAGGATCTGTTCATTTTGAGGATTTAAAGTCTGTTTCTACAGTGTTCCACAGTTGCATGCAGTGATAAATCAGGTGAGTGATGGCAGCTAGTTCTGTGTACAGCTCTGAGAATTAATCGGGAGAGTGACTACTGGAGACACACCCATTGGGTCCTCAGGAGACACTTCTGACTTGAAGTGAGGCATTATTACAGTAATTAGGAATCTTCCTTTCAGTTGCTGAAAGAATCATAGAGATGAGATATTCTATATATATCTTTTCCATAAGTGATCCTGACTGCACTATAAAATGACTGAAACAGGAATGAGAAGGTTTCTTCTCAGGATCCCTAATTAGCTATCTACCTAAGTACCATTTAACAACCAAGGCAAAGGTAGTTTGTGTGAAAGTGCAGGAGAGAGCCTGAGAATTCCAGTGCTTAGGTCAGTGTGTGACGACAGTTGTCAGCTCTCTGAGAATGTGTAACTTTATTGGTTAATGGCAGCTGACAAGGGGATAAAAATATGGCATAGCCATGTCCTTGTTTTATCACCCTTTAGCAATTCAGTACACTGTGAGCTGTAAACATTCTATAGCTCTGTTGCGTATGTGCATGTTATGTTATACTATATCACATAACTGAAAATGTGATGGAGGGCTGGCCGACGAGTACACGCTAGGTCATATCTTTGATGAGGGGTCTGTGCATGTGACTGATGATTGGTAGTAGAGGTGCTGTGAAAACCTTCACAGCCAACTCTCAGGACACAGCATACTTGGTAACAATGCAGTGTTCCTGAGGCAAGACTCACAAAGCCATAGGAAGTTAGTTCCATGCAGGCAGAGCTGTAGCTGAGGAAGGGGGCATTTCACTGTGTGACTGACCTTAGGGAGTGTGGTAAACTAGAATAGTGTCCACTGGGTATGGCTCACTCACCTACCTCACTCACCTCCCTCACTCACCTCCCTCACTCACCTCCCTACCTCACTTACCTCCCTCCCTCACCTCCCTCACTCACCTCCCTACCTCACTTACCTCCCTCCCTCACCTCCCTACCTCACCTCCCTACCTCACTCACCTCCCTACCTCACCTCCCTCACTCCCTACGTCACCCACCTACCTCACCCACCTACCTACCTCACCTCCCTCACTCCCTACGTCTCCCACCTACCTCACCCACCTACCTACCTCACTCACCTCCCTCACTCACTTCATCTTCTTTCTTGTTTCTTGCACACAGTTAGATGGCAGCCTGCCCATGAGAAGAACCTTGCTAAATAAGAGAAAGGCGTTTTGCCCCCACACCAACCCCAGCTCCTCTTTATTGTGAAGTATGCTTCTAATGAGGTCTGGGAGCTGGGCAATGCCAAGAGAGAATTTCAAGCTCTACTTTATGTTCATGAGAGCCCCCTCCCAGAAAAGGGGAGACAAGGAAGAGATGGGCTAGCAACTGCAGCATCTGCCCTAGAAACCTGCCTGAATTCCAGCAGAGGCAGGTTTATGTGAAAACCGGGAAAGGACCACCTGCGGGAGGTGACACTAGTCTTGTCACATGCCCAATTCATAAGCTGTTGCTTGACAGTGTAAACAGCTTCCATTAAAAATACACGGGACAGAAAATGAAACAAATTAACACGTCAGAAAACAGTTAACCATTCCATTACCTTCTGAGTTGGAAAAAAGTTAAACATATAGAGGCTCACAAATACATGCACACAGACATACACACTAGCACACATATGTACATGTACACAAGTAAAAGCAGACAGACACAGGTCGATACAACCCCCCACTGCAGACAAACACATACGCAGACACATAGGCACAGACATGAGCACACCCAGGTACACACTTCCTCTGTGTGACTTCCCAGCATTAGCAGAGTTTGCTCCTTAGCAGGAAATAAATCTACGGGATTTTTCCACAGTGACATCATCTCTTCCCCATTAGACCCACTTCCTGCCTTAACCACATTCAGGCTCATTGGCAAGGGACTTGAGTGTTTCCATGCTATCTGATAGCACTAATTTTAGTCATTGCTTTTATGGCAGGAGAATGTAGAATATAGTGTCAAGAAAAATAACTCTCCCCATATGGAAAATGAGAAATTAATTGTTTGAAAGTGAGCTGTTTCTAAATGAAGAAATTCAAGTTATTTTGAACAAATCAATAGTGACTTTGCAAGATATTTTGTAAAAAGAGAGACACTGAGATTTTATAACAGCAGCCTTTTATAAGTCTGAGAATTAAGGAAAAGAGGTATTTCTTCATATACAAGTATCTGAAGGTTTCTAGGTAATTTAAAATGTGAGTGCTCATGCTATTTTTCTGTGTGTGGTCTAGGGAAAGGGTTCTGTTACATCACAGAGCCAGCATGGTATTTTCAAATGAGGTAATTTACGGTGTGCAGAGCTTCCAGCTCTTTCCTGAGTTCTCTGGGGCTGTTGTGTGAATGCTTCCTTTGTCTCAGCCAGCAGTTTGGATATGCATTCTATATCATGCATAAGCTGTCTGGAATGCATGGTGGGCTAGCATTATTTTGCTGGTCATGTCTAATTTCACACAGTACAGCCTGCTTGTCTGTTAGATATATTGCAAACATTGTTTCATATTAAAAATAAATAGTAAAGTGATACATTGAAGGCAAATGGAGAAAAATCAAGAAATCTGACTTATTCAGGACTGAGAATAAAGACTAAAATCCTCCAGGTGTGGAAGAAGAAAAACCTCTGTCTAAGGCTGACCTCAGGAAGTCTCCCAGTGTGCTCTGTGCCCAATCTTGTGAGCGATGCTCAAGTTCTCCATCCAAATGGGAAGTCTGCAGAGCTTCCTGTTGCACTGCTGTGGACAGTGGGTGAAGCATTGAGATTCTCCAGGATGCTGCTTTTAAATTCATGAAATAAAACATAATGTCACAAACAACACATGCCAAACCAACTTTATTGAAATAGATTCTAGGAGCAGGAACTATCTTTACAACAGTAACATCAAACATGAGGCTAAACAGAAGCAACAAAGCTTGCCTTTTAAAACCTTAATTTGTCATTAGTTGAAAACAGCATCTCTAGTTGCATCATGCCTCATCATCATTCCCGATAGGCAGTTTGCTCAAGTCTGTCAGAAATTTCACTTTCTGTA
This sequence comes from Uromys caudimaculatus, assembly GCA_028551405.1. NCBI lineage: Eukaryota > Metazoa > Chordata > Mammalia > Rodentia > Muridae > Uromys > Uromys caudimaculatus. Next base: position 7,039,207 of record CM052713.1, read on the forward strand.
ATGTGTTGACCTCTTGGTCAGCTCTTGAGGCCGCTCAGCTCTGTACATGGTTGATCCTCAGTAAGGTGTCACTCTACTGATGCTCTATCATCCTCTTCCCAGGTAGGCACAGAACTGTAAAAGCCCTGGAAGCCTGATCTTAACCTGTGGCTTGCACTTCTGCTGTCATTCTTGGGATGCACTCTGATTCTTAACTCCTCAGCAAGAATGAATAGCCTAGAAAGGAAGATTGGTCATGTTTGCTCTTCTCTCGTTCCTCAGAGTTATAGCTATCACAGAGCTGTGGCTTGGGAAAGGTAGGCGGAGCCAAATTAGATTAAATGCCTCCTGAGTTTTTAAAATAATTTTCTCAATGAACTAGATTTTTAAAGTTGAGAGGTAAACTTGCAGTATATAGAAGCGGACTTCTTGATCCATACTTAAGCAGTGAGTAGAACGGAGGATTTTTACAGATATAGCACTTGGGTGAGGAGGGCATATGGCATGGAGGGCCCAATGTATAAACGTTGAAAAATCAGGGTGTGGTGTGGTATGCCTTTAGTTCCAACACTTGGAAGACAGGATTGGCAGATCTTTGTGAGTTCAAGGCTAGTCTGGTCTACTTAGTGAGTTCTAGGATAGCCAGAGCTACAAAATAGAGAGATCCTATACCAAAAAGTAAAATAAACAAAAATTGAAAAAATGTATTCATTGCTACACTATATAAAATTGCTTTTCTTTGATTATTATTGCTGCGTATGCAAGTGCGTGTGTGTGTGTGTGTGTGTGTGTGTGTGTGTGTAGCCTTCTGAGTGCAAAGAAAAAAACAAAACAAGAAACAACTGTTTTTTTCTTTTTTTTGGAAAGTGTCTCTTGCTTCTTAAGCCACTTAATAACAAAAAACACATTATAGGTGCCATTTTTTCAGCCTTACTGAGGTATCACTAGCAAAATTTATGCATATTTGTGACTTTCAATATACAACATGGATCTGTGTGCACTCTGAATTTTTAAATCAGTATAACTAATATCAGCATCATATTCCTCTACAGTGAGAATGTGGCAAATCCTTTTCTCTGTGATTTTTGAATGTGTAGCCTATTATTAAACATGCCAGCCTAACAACTCTGTTTCTTGTACTTTGTGTTCTTTCAACCACATCTCCTAGCCTCACTCTCCTCCTCCACAGCTACCAGGGCCCTGTTTTCTCCTTTTTGTTTTTAATAGTTTGTCAGTTATTCCAAATATTAGAGATGTTTTTAGTTTAAAGTAAAGTACTGTGGCAATCTCATCAGGGTGGTGCATCTGTTGCCACCTAGGAATCTTCATCAATGGATTTTTCAGTAGCACACAAGATCACCATCGAACCAACTCTCCTGGTTATACATTCTACTCATGAATTTTGGCAGTAATAATAACATATGTCCAACAAATGACATCATACAGCGTAGTCTCACTGACCTTAAAATCCTAAGATCCCTCCATGCCTACTGTTCCAGATTTTTTTAAAAAATACATTTTATTTTGTCTACATGCATGCATCTACTTAAGTGTATATGTGAACATATGGACATGTGCATGTTTAGGTAATGAGTTAGACAGTCTGTGAGTGTCTGGTATCTTCATGGTTCATCAGCAAGGGTTAACCACTGAGCCACCACTCCAGCCTGCCAGATCCTTTTGCGTTGTCTTCCCAGGTTTGCCTATTACAGATGCTGTGGAGTTGACCAAGTAGCATGTATCCTTTCAGCACTTCTGACTGGCGTCTCCTACTTAGTGAGAAGCCTTAACTTCTCTCCGTGCTTCTCCATGGCCTGAGAGCTTTTCTCTGGTAATCACTGACTGGAATCTCCTACTTAGTGAGAAGCTTTAACTTCTCTCCGTGCTTCTCCATGGCCTGAGAGCTTTTCTCTAGTAATTACTGATTAATTTTTAGTTTTCCATCCATTCAACCACTGAATTTCTTTCCTCAAGTCCTGCAGCCATCTTGGTTCCCTCTTATGAGTAGTTATGAATGAGCTTTTGTAACACCTGGGTAGGGTTGTCAGCAGGCAGAGGTTTCTAACTCATCAGAGCTCTTTTATTGGCTATGTATCTTTTAAACTTAAAGTCTGAGTCTAGAGTTGATCTTCATTTCCTTTTTATTTTATCATAACAGAGATCGTTCTGAGTAACTAAAAAGAACCATGCACCACTTAAGTCTTTTCGTGTTTTGTTAATTCTTTGGAAGTTTTCTTAAACTACGATTTTAATTTTCATGGTATTCATCCCAGCCCCTCCCGTTGCTCCTCCCAGACTCGTTCCCACCTCTCTACCCTCCAACTTTGGGGCCTGGTTTATTTTGGTTTTTGTTTTGTTTTGAATAGCTCATGGCTTCTAGTTCGTGTTGTGCACATGCTTCTGGCTGTGGACATTACACTAGAGTGTGGCAGACCCACTGAGTAACCATCCTCACTTTTTAAAGAAGTGAAGCTTGGCAAGCAAACAAGCAAGCTGTGCTTCCAGAAAGCTCTACATTTTTTTCTCATTGAGTCTTCTCATAATATCACAATATAATGGCCATAACAGAACTTGCATAAATGCCAGATCTGTATCATATCAAATTTATCTTAGAGAGGAAGTGGAAGGCTCATTTAAAATTCTAGCCTGATGTTTTCAGTTGCATGTGTATTAAGTCAGTGTTGAAGTATATGGTCCTGAAGGTTCCAATAACAATAATGGTTAATTTTTTCTCTTCAAAATTTTGTATAATTTTATTGAAAAGAACATATTTTCATCCTTTTAGAGAATTGGTGTAATTTTTAAGGTTTATTCATTAGTTATGTATATAAGCCTGTGTGAGTTTATGTGCACCAAATGCTTGCAGTGCCCATGAAGGCCAGATGAGGGTGTTGGATTCCCTGGGACTGGAGTTACAGGGAGTTATGAGCTGTTTGATGTGGGTATTAGGAACCCGGCCTTGGTCCTCTGCAAGACCAGTAAGTATTCTTAATCATTGAGCCACTTTTCTAGATTGTTACATTGATTTTTTAAGTGTGTGTGTGTGTGTGTGTGTGTGTGTGTGAGCGCGCGCGTGTGCGCGCGCGTGTGCCACTGCACATATGTGACAGTCAACGAATACCTTTCAGGAGCTGGTTCTCTTCCCATGGAGCCATCTTGCCAGCCCTTATTTTTATCCTTTCTAAAGTGACATGGTATTTGAATTTACACACTTTGATACATTAAATGTCAGCAAAAAAATTTTACTGAGAGAGAAAGATTACTTTTCAATAAAGTATACAGGGAATCCGAGAGCAACAAGGATTCAAATGGAAATGTTATTTCCACTGTGGAAAAAGTGACTTTATTGCCTGCATATTTGAACTGCACACTCCACGTACCTTTTGGAAAAGAAACAATATTACTTCTTGGCCAGTACCACATCATTTTCTGCTTTATATCTGAAATGTCTACTGGATGTAATTAAGAATAGGCGTTTGTCTTGAGCTTTTATGAAGAAAAATCTTATTTAAACTGCCAGAAATAAAATTGTAGTTGACGTTGTAAAGGGAATGAAAGAAGGCATTTCTCAGTCCTCGTCACTTACTTTACATTATAAATGACTGGAGTAGGTGACAGATAATACCTAATTTTTTTTGGAAATTATTTAGGACTTTTCTATGCTCCCCAGGTTTCCTAATGATCACATAGAGGCTCCTTTTTTAATGCCTAGGCCTTAAGCTAGGATTGATCCCCAACTAGCTTGTAACTCAATTAACCTGCTTTTTCTGTTCTATGTCTGCCACATAGCTGGTTACTTCTCCTCAATTTCATATGTTTGACTTCATCTGAATTTTGATGGTGAAAACTCCTGCCTAACTACTTCCCAGAGTTCCCCTCTCTCTGGTGGATGTCCCACCTTCAATTCTGCCTCAGTTTATTGGCCATCAGATTTTTTTTTGGCAGGTGATGCTTTTACACAGTGTACAGGAGATTATCCATACAATTCTTCATTTTAGCCTTAACTAGCCCAGATTTGGGGAATACCAAATGCAGAAATATACACAATTCAAGACAAATTTGAGCTATCATGGAATAGCTGAAACTCATGCATGTGAAACTGGGTGATTTAGTTTGACCTGTGTCTGAGCTCAACCTCTAAGGACATGCTGTCTTCTTAGTCTCCTAACTCAGGGTATTGTACTTTGACATTAAGTTGAGAGGTCTGTATATGAATATGTATCATGTGCCTCCACTGTGGTAGGTACTACAGACTCCGTGTTGCTACTTCTTAATGCCACCATGTATCAGTAGTGAAGTCAGTATCTCCTGTGCATGACCACTGTGAGCATCACAGAGCTAATGTTTTGTTGGACAATGGACAAGACCCTGTCTCCAGGAGTAGGTCATACAAACAATGTGCATGGAGTAGTCACTACTACCCATGTGAAGCTGAAGCACCCTGACACCGTAACAATTCCATTTTTATGTCAAGCATTCATCCTTCAAGTAAAATCTTTGTTATGTACCATCGAATGTGTTTATTATACATGGAGAATATTCTGTTTGAAGAGGGTTAAGCGGCATGGAGATATGACCTCTCCTTTCATGAAAAGTGACCACATACATTTTATGAAACATCAAATAAAGGCTCTGCTTTCTCATCTAATCTGGTATTTAATATAATAACCAACATGTGCCTATTAGAATTTAATTTGATCACATTTTAAAAATAAATTGATTTTCTAGCCCCACTCGCGGTGACATTTTTAAGCTGGATTTTATCTGACATCAAAAGTGACTCAAAGTCTTACTTCATCACCCAACCCCTTCTCCAAAGATAATTACTGCCTAATTTGTTGTGTATTCTTCTTAGCATATTTATAATTTTTTATTTTATAAATATATGAGTAGTAACATTTTATATAAAATTTAACACTGTAATAGGCCATATATGCATACTTATACACATCATAGAAGAAAATCATAATTCACACATGTAAATTACTCTCTACCTAAGAGTATGTTCTGAGAACATTTATGCTTCAGTATATGTACTTTTTGTTCCTTTTAAATTATCATATAGAACTACATTGAATTTGCATTCTCTGTTACTCCACCAGGTCTCTCCCAACATATTCTTGTTTCTATTTTTCCTACTTAGTCACTGTTGCATGGTGTATATTCTTAGAACTAAACTGCTGGATTTAAAGACATGCATGTTTTAAAATACAAATTGGTGCCAATAAATAGTTTATAAAGGAGACATTATATCATGATTTGTATGATTGTTTTTGAGACTCATATATGGAAGCCTTTCTTTGAAAACAATTGCTGATAGCTGAACTAGGTTAGTTAACCAGATATTACTAGGTAACCAAAAACAACAAATGTTGCTAAGATTGTGGGGGAGGATTTGTTGGCAGTAAATGTAAAACAGTCCAATTCCTATGGAAATCAGTATGAAAACTCCTCACAAAGCTAAGAGTAGAACTACTGCCAAGTCTGCTAAAACAGTCCTGGGTATGTGCTAAAAGGAAGCAGTGTGCACAGTATAGAAATGGCCATATACTTTTGCTTATTCTACTGTCATTCACAAGAGCCACAGAAGGATTCAGTCTAGACGCCCATCCAGAGCATAAAGGAATGTTTAGAGAAAATGTGACAGATGCTGCACAGTGAAGAATCACACATAGAGAAGAATGGTTTTTCATTGGCAGGGAAGTGGGTGGTATTGGAGATCACCGTATTAAACAAATAAGCTGGATTCAGAAGGACACATTGCACGTGTGATATCCAAAGCATAAAGAAGATGTAAGAGTAGAAGATGTGTTAGGTGTTAGACTCTGGGAAGGGGACAGGGCGATGCCTAATGTGAATGTGGTCACTGGCTGTATGCATGCATGATGATATCATACTGCAACTCAGTATTTTGTACAATTAGCATATACTAATAAAAAGCAAAAAAGAGTGATTGTTTACCATGTAGGCAGGCCCATATATAAAATAGGTGTGTGGTGTGTGTGTGTGTGTGTATCTATCTATCTATCTATCTATCTATCTATCTATCTATCTATCTATAATTTAATATAACTGTAGTGCCTAAAGCATATACATACTTGAGTATTCATGTAAAAATGTCAGTAATGTGTATTCCCTGTCAACGTTAATGTTCAGTGGAAAGATGTGCTTCTCAGGGAGCAGGCCCTTCCAGGACATAGCAACAGATATTCCTTATTCTATAGCCATATAGCCTCTTGTTTTGAAGAACTGTGTAAACTTCACCAACTCAGTCAGGCCAACATTTCGTCGTGTTATAGTGCCCTGTAAGTGAGCTCAGCAACCCACAGCACGCTGCTTTTCCTGTGAGTAGAGGTCATGCCTATATCTGAATCTAAATCAACAAATAGTCTTCCTGGATCTTTTTGCTTTTTCAGCAAGGTCCTACACAGCTCACTTCTACTAAATACTTGACTTGGGCCTTAATATCACATGAGTTCCTTGCCTTTGTGTAGTGCTTGGGAACTGGTTCTGCTCTGTTAAAGGAAAAGCCTGTAGCACTGGCTAAGATTCCAGGGAAAATGTTAGCAGGATTGTCTTCTAGGTTCACATGTACCCCATATCCTAAGCATTTCCGCTTATGTCCAAAGTGAAGTGACATAGGATGTAAATATTGTTAAAGGTAAAAACATCAAGTTTAGACATGAATTATTTCTATATGGTCAAGCTACATCATATGTCTAAATGAAAGGAGCCTGGAGGGATTACCATAGATTGTTATCTGTATGGACCTCTAGGATGTAGCCTTGGTACCAACCAGTGTGGAGAGGCATGAGGTCCAGATCATATGTCTAAATGAAAGGGGCCTGGAAGGATTACCGTAGATTGTTATCTGTAAGGACCTGGAAGGATTACCATAGATTGTCATCTGTAAGGACTTTCTCCTGGTGCCAGTGTGGAGAGGCGTGAGGTCCAGATCTCCTCTGCTGCCTTTTTGTTTCAGCTTGTGCACACTCTGTATTTTGTCAACTTGATGCTATATTTGCTTGCATTGTAGGACACATTCATCTCCTTTGTAATATTGATGTGAAAAATACATTTTTACCTACTTTTTGAAGAAGATTGATAGGTTATTTGGATGAAAGAAAAAGCCAAAGTAATCACAGAAGAAAAGAAAAATCAATCTGCAGTAGGGAAAGGGCTCATGTGCATTGAGTAGTGGGTGTTCTCGAGATGTCAGCCACATAGAGGTTCAGTCTCCTGGGTTCTTATAACGTTACATTCTTCTTTGTTCTTCACAAACATATTTGTTGATGTGAGATGAATTTCAGAGCATCTTGTTGAAAGCATAAGTGCATTTTTAATGTGCCTCTGAGATGACTTGCCTAGCGTCCTTCCAGACTGAAATCTCTTTACTTTCTAGACCCTACCACTGAAGAAGATTCCCTGCAAAGCCAGTGCACCCTCGGGCTCCTTTTTCGCTCGCGACAACACAGCCAATTTCCTATCCTGGTGCCGAGATCTGGGAGTTGATGAAACATGTCTTTTTGAATCTGAAGGCCTGGGTATGTACTTCCTTTAAGACTTTAACTGTCGGGGTGTCATCACTGCCTTTTCTCCCAGGGTATCTGCCCACAGTTTTTGTGTGCTGTTATTTTTCAGATTATTTTAAAGAAGTCAAAGTAAATTGAAATCTTGCAGTAGTAACTTTACCTGGTCAAGGTAGAAAAGCGCACCTGCTGTCTTACTTCTGGTCACATGGTTCATAAAGTACAGGTGTAGAAGGGACGGAGCATTTTGCAGCCCAACAGAGTGTTACCAATGAAGACTGAAGGGAGGGCTGGTGTGCGCACAGCTGAGTTTTACTGCCGAGCTCTCATCCATGCTCGGAGGGTAATGTCTGCTCCTCCAAGAGAGGACAAGGTGCTGCCACCTCTGTGAAGGCTGAAAAATTTCAGTTCTATCTTTGTTGAAACTGAAGTTTACTGGATTATGTATTTAACTGGTTTGGAGTTAAAAATCAGGTATGCATAAGGGATATTAAAGTAACGAGAAGACAGACACCTCAGGGAAAATACCTTCCCAGATTGCTGTTTCCTGAGGCTTTGTCTTCTGATTGAATTCTGACAACTCCATGTCCAGACCACACAGTGAGAGTCTTAATTGCTTGGCAGGAAACATATGATATATTGAGCTTGTAAGTGGTTCCATGCTGCCTGACATGATGGGATTCAAAGCCCAAGCTTACTGCAGAAGTCCCTGCAGTGGAACTCTAACTGCAGAAGTCCCCTGCAGTGAAACTCTAACTGCAGAAGTCCCCTGCAGTGGAACTCTAACTGCAGAAGTCCCTGCAGTGGAATTCTAACTGCAGAAGTCCTCTGCAGTGGAACTCTAACTGCAGAAGTCCCCTGCAGTGCAATTCTAACTGCAGAAGTCCCCTGCAGTGGAACTCTAACTGCAGAAGTCCCTGCAGTGGAATTCTAACTGCAGAAGTCCTCTGCAGTGGAACTCTAACTGTAGAAGTCTCCTGCAGTGGAACTCTAACTGCAGAAGCCCCTGCAGTGGAATTCTAACTGCAGAAGTCCTCTGCAGTGGAACTCTAACTGCAGAAGTCTCCTGCAGTGGAACTCTAACTGCAGAAGCCCCTGCAGTGGAATTCTAACGTGGAGAGTATTGGAACTAAATAGGCCCCGGCAAGTGTAACAAAGTGAAGAATGGGACATCTAATGGGAAAAGGAAATGCCTCAGCCCTTTCGTCTAAGGCTCTAAAAATCAATTCACCAAATCATGCAATACCAAATATTACCATTAAAATAAGCCAAGCATCCTTCAGGGGAATAAGTACATAAACTAATTTCCAAATAGTTAATATAGCCTTTGTCCCCGAGCTTTGGATAATAGTACTTCTCTGCTAAACCCAGCGATCTCACGCTAACAGTGGGAACTTGGCGTTTCTTATGCTAAGGCCATTTGTATCTGTTCCAAGGTGGTCACTAAAGGAGAAATTCCTCAGCAGAGAGGAGAAGGTATTCTAAATTTAAAGGAAGAAGGATGAATGAGAACAATTACACAGTAATGTGGCGCATACAGAAGTGTGCTCCCTGAAGGATCATTGCACAAGTGGCCTTTGATTGATTATTCTTGGTGACAGGTTGTGTGTATTAGTTGAAACTACTGCCCTTTCAGCTCAATAGCAACTCTACCAGTAGGTTTTAACTTTTAGGTGTTTAGGGTTATGGAATGAAGATTATAGGAATTAAATGGAGAAGAATGCTTTGAAAACAAACATTGTCTCTCTACAGCTCTAGTCAGTCAAATGTCAGTTGTGAGGAAGGCAACCAGTGTTTCACCTGTGTATGGAGACAGTTAACTTCATGCTTCAAATTATGAACTGACAAAGAATGACTGCACAGGCGAAAGTGCTTAGCATCTGCATTCATTCACGAGGTTGTTTATTGTACAGACTTCCATTAAAGACGCAGTTTTTGCACTTATAGTAAAAAAAACCAAATGGGTTACAAATAGCTCTGAATATCTCTGTGGCCTTGGCTTGGTTTTCTCTGAGTCTGTGAGGCATTTTGTTGCCTGGACTAATAGGACTTCAATAGAATTTAGCAGAAGTCAATGTGGTACCAGATTCCTCCCTGGAAATAGCACTGCAGTTCACATTTGTGCTGTCTTTATGCTCTGAAACACTCAACTCAATTTAAGTCATAAATAATACATTTTGTACTGAAACTGTAGGCCCTAAAGCAGTTTATCTAGTGACCTTGCTGTGCAACTGTATAGTTATGTAAAGAAAAATTAGATGTCCTGAATCTTCCTGTTTATAAAAGAAGGTGGCATGATAATTTATATATAAAAATTTATCACATTGTCTATTCCTTAAACATTTGAGTTTTATTATCTTTTGTATCTTATCTTGTAAATATGAAATAAAAGGTGCTTATACACCCAAGCAGACTCACTATATCTAAAATTTCAAGCCTTTTAAAATTTAAAAACTATTTTTAAGATCAGTACCAAACTAAGTCTGATAATCAGACTTTCTGTTTTGCTGCTCAATTAAAAATATATTTGAAATTTCTGGGGCTCAGGGTAGGTAGAAGGAGATGTATTATATGCCCCAGGGATCCAGTAAAAAGGGGTCAGTATTATAGCATTGATTTGGGATTAGTTGGAGAAAGGAAACAGCTGGGCCCATGGCTATTAATGACAATAAAGAGGAAGGGCAAAGAGAAATCTCGTTTCCCAGACGAGCCCTTTCTCCGGGGTGTTTTATTATGCACTGCGTTGAGGAGGCAGCAGAGCCAAGCTGCCGGCCTTGGGCTTGGCCTTTTCCACAACAATACTGCTGTGTGCTCTGCTTGATGTCTTTCACACTTCACCTTTGAAAGGGAATTTAGGGCAAGGTTTTTCTTTTTCTTTCTTCTTTTTTTCCTACATCAAGATTTCATTTCAGTGGTGCTCAGTGAAAAACATCCTTTGTGTCCCAGCATTTTGAACAGAAAACAAAGTAAAAAGATGCCCTGGTGGAGGGGGGAATGTGTCTAAGTGAGTGATAAACAGATCACAGTGCTGTCCATGTGAAGAGGCTTCTGTTCACGCTGCTCAGAGGGCACACGGGAAGCCGCCTTCTCTCTAAGGCAGCCAGTCGCTGCCCTGTGCAGCAGCCCTGTCCCTGCAGTTATTTCTTAGAAGTTCTCCACGGCTCACAGCTGACTCAATCTGTTCTCTTTCCACAACAGCAAATGTCAAGTGATCCCCAAGTGTGAGCGGTGGGGGCATATAGGGTGAAATGGGGAGTGTAGCAGCTGCCAGCACCAGGTGTCTCTCATGTTGGTGCACTTCTGATTCCTGGAAGAGAATATTGTCCAGCACATAGTACACATGGTGTGCTTTGCAGCTCATCCTATTATTGTTATTACTATTATTTTAAACAGAGCTTCGAAGAACCTCAAGTACCTCAAGTTGGCTTTGAACTTGCTTTGTAGTCGAGAATGACCTTGGGCTCTTGATCCTTCTGTCTCAGCCTCCCAAATATTGGGTTTATGAGATACCACCCTTGGCCTACTTTAACTCTGAGAGTCTGAGAGAGAATTTTCTCCTATAAATGTCAGTTTTTCGATAATAAGATATAACTGTACTCAAATATTGCTTCAAAAATGAGCAAGCAAAACAGGGACAAAGTCCATGAATAACCTACTGATAAAAGACTAATTTAACAAGTAAACTGAGATATAAAATCACAGTGTATGCTGGCAAAATGTTCAACACTTCACCAGTGGTAATAAGTGAATATTATCCAAAATAATAAATGAAAAGTTAAGAAAAACCTGCATGTAGGATTCCTGGGTGCACTGCTGAAGAGTTAGCATAGTCTTTACATAAAGCCGCATACATTAACAGAGTTTACATTTCTACTGACTTCTCTGAAGGAAATTGTAACGGATGGAAACCTCAATGTCCACTGAGCCATTTAAAAAGTAAAAATAAATATCCCTGGCATTCGAAGTTATTTTCAACAGGCTGCCATGGTCTATAGATATCAAAATTAAACTCATATTCTTGAGACTGTGAAACGAATGGGGATATAAGGCATGAAGTGACCATTAGACAAGGCTATGTATATACGTAACCATAAAGGTCATTCCAGACTGTGAAAGAAGAATGGAGAGCAATTAGGTTGTAAGTGATGGTCTTCACTCGCTAGCCAGCCAGGTAGTAAACAGTTTGACAGCATGTGACTGGAGACTTGGAGAACTTGCTTGAAGCATCTTAGGCAGAAATTAGAGTGATTGACACAGAGGACCCTTTACTGACCTTCCATACATTAACATATTATGAGAGCCTTTGTCCTCTGAGGCTATGGAGTCCAGGTGACTGAGGACTGCGTGGAAGCCTGCCACAGAGGCTGTGTCTCTGCACACCCTGTGCAGCTCTAGCTCTGATTGCGTCTGTGTGATAGCTACCCCGACCTAGCCGATCCATTAGCTAGATGTTAGCCTTTGTGGGTGCCGTCTCAGCGTTTGTGACTGTGCTTCACATGAAAAAGATGGCACAGATAGTTCTTTGAATTTAAGCATGTGTCATTCATAAGCCTAGTATCAAGATAGTTCTCCATTTATTATTTTAGTGGAGTTTAAAACATGGACTAAAAAACAGGTTAGAAAGCAGTAAAATATTTATATTTTTATTTCAAAAGAAATATATAAAGATGATTAGACTATATTTGTTAATAATCCTTCTACCAGTAATTGACATGTTTTCAAATTAAGATATTTTAATCACCTTTAAAATGACCTTGGTTATCTTATGTGACTCATTTTGTAATGGAAAGTCAGAAATATTTGGTTTATTCCCAGCTTAAAACATTTTAAAATTGTCATAAATTGATGCTCTTATGTGATTTTTCTAAGGCTTTTAATGTTTAATACATTTTTCTGAATAGTGATGTTTTTATTTATAAGGAGTACATGCAACTAACAAAAGAAAACTTGTTTAGAATATGTCAGCCTTTCCCTCCAGTGACATGTTTGATTTTCTCTGTTTGTACACATTTCTGTTATCTGGGAGGTAGAGGGGAGGGCCAGGGATTGCTTGCAGTACTGGTGTCAATATCAACATGTTATTGACTGATTGTAGGACCTGGAGCACAAAGACTTTTCATCTGTTTCTCAGAGAAGGAATCTGCCCAGCGATCAACGGGTTTGCCGTCTGCTGTGTAGCATGCACTGTGTGACTCATGCGACTGTCACCCTTTTAAACTCTGGTTCCCTGTGCCTGTGATTGTTCTTTCCATGCACCATTGTGACTAGCAGGGCTTTACAAAAGAATGTCGTCTATGGTTGCAGACATTCTCCATAGCAAATCTACAGCCTCATTCAAGTGAGATGGACTTTGGAGTTCATGAATAACTGTCCCCAGCCTGGTCACTGGCTGCATCAGAAAAGCAATACTTGATGCCTGCATCCCTTGTGTGACATGCCCCCTGTTCTTGGTCCTGTTTTTGTCTGTGTTGAGAACTGTAAGAGTGTGTCTCTGGGTTAAATCAAGTCAGTATTGTTATTAGTCTATTGTTAGGAATGCCCCTATTTGTTAGGGTTAGTGTTAATGCAGGATAGCAATGCCACATTACTGACTCAGCGCCACTGGACTTTTCTCCAGGGTTATTTTGTTTACAATTTCTTTTAGAAGCTTCTTTTACTTAAAAAAAAGAAAAAAAAACTGTTTTAGCATTTTAACTCCTGTCTTTAATTTATTATGTTTTGTGTGCTTTTGTTCTTTTTATCTCTTCTTTGAGAATGGTCTCAAACCGTGCAGGCCAACCTGGGGGGAACCCATTAGGTAGCTAAGGGTGATTTGGATTCCTGACTTTCCAGCCTCCACCTCTAGGTGCTGGGGCTACAGATGTCTACAACCATCCCCCAGTCAGCTTTCACTTGGATTCCTGACCTTCCAGCCTCCACCTCTAGGTGCTGGGGCTACAGATGTCTACAACCATCCCCCAGTCAGCTTTCACTTAGGAATTCAGGCATCCCTTTTCAGTACTAGCTGTCTGCACAGTGTCTAGGAAAATGTTGAGGAGAGTAACACTCAGTTTATGGACACCACTGAGTAGCTTACTAAATGGCAGTTTCAGGGACCTTAAAGAATCCAAGTTGCTTAAAAGGATACAGGGCTGGTCTGCACATTTTCTAAGGTGGGGCCCACATTGGCTCAGGTTCGATGGTTGTATTTCTGTGCTTATCAAGGGCAGCTAAGCACAGCACATGTGCACCCCTTGTAGTCTGCCAGTCAACATCACTGCACAAGCAAAATCTTGTGTCAGGGAGAATGAAATCATTTGTGACCACCTCTTACAACTCCCAAATGGTAGCCAAGATTTGAATTCATTTTTATTCACCTCCAAATACTATACCCCTTATAAAAATGAATACTTTGAATAGATTTGGAAAGTTGTATAAAATAGAAAGTTGTATAAAATAAGTACCTGTAAGTAAAACCAACTGGATCCATTGGCCCTGATCACAATTCTGAGTGCTATCTGCTGGAGAAAGGAAACCCGTGTCCTGGCACGTTTGTTCATCTTCACTACATTTATTCCATTTTACAGTGCTTTCCTCATGGGTGAGAATATATTTGGGGACTGTTTGTGTATTATTTGTATGCATGTCTCATTCTCTTTTAAAACCTGTTGAGTTGATAGAACTCTTTAGCCATGTGATGTCTTAGTTTTTTGTTGCTAAACTAAAACATCCTGCCAAAATCAAACCAAGGGAGACAGACTTATTTGCCTTGGAAATCCAGTTTACCGAGTGCGTGCGGGCGTGTGTGTGTGTGTGTGTGTGTGTGTGTGTGTGTGTGTGAAATGACAGAGGCAGAAGCTTGAGAGAACTTACATCCACAGACTAGAGCGGGCAGCATGGATCAGTACCCACATGCTTATTTTATATAGCTGGGTATTCCTGCTTAGGGAATGGCCTGCCCAGACTGAAGATTAGTCTTCCTGTGTCAGTTAGCTCAGACATTCTTAGAGCTAACCTTACTTTAGGTGCACCAGTAGGCCACTCTCCTAGCATCAAGTTGACAATTAATGGTAGCCATCACACCCAACATCAGTGACCTGTGAGAGTCTTTCTTCTTAATTGCAGACCAGTTAGTTTGTTGTTCTAGACACTGAAGTCTTTAGATTTGTTCTGTGACTCATAAATGGCAAACCTTGACAGCTCTTGTAATTAGATTAGATTTCTCTGTGAGTATCACCCAAAATAACAACACTCAGGGAACAGTTTGTGGATGACCCTCCATTTCCAGCCCTCAGCTTTTGTATATATAGATTGCAGCAAGAGAGAAATACTACAAAATCCACCGAGTCATCACACTCATCAAGACTGTTGTATTTCACAGAAATACAGCATGCTTTATAAACCTGCCAGATCCCATATTTACATATTTTTAGTAAATAAAGATGTTTTTGTAAGAGAAGCTTATTGATATTTTAATGTTGACTAATACAGTGGTCTTTAGACTGCCTTTCAGTTTATTTTTCTACCCACTTCCCCTTGGGTTTACTAGGACTTAATTCTCTACTGTGGGGTGATATTCAGCCATAAATTTATGATATATTCCTAAATTTAAAACATGTCAATACCACTTTGCTCTAGCTTGTCTTCCTAAATAAAAAAACCTAAACATTTCTAAGTTGCCCTAAATATTGTAGCTTTTACTTGTACAAAAACCAAAAAAGTGGGCATAAAACTGTTTGCAGTTTTCTTTCTCTTTCTGTCTGCAAAAGCTTAAAGAAGATAGCTAAACCATACATCCAGTCTTGTGCATTCTGTTCTTGAAGATTCTGTGACAATTAAACTCAGGTTCTATTCCTGGGGCTAGTAGCATTCTGCATAAGTTATAAACTAAACTCTCACTTTTTTTTTTTTTTAAGTGTCTCACTATTACTCAGCCTTGGCTGGCCTCTAGATGACCAGGTTGGCCTCCAACTTACAGAGATCTATCTGCCCACTTCTGCCTCCTGAGCTGGGATTAAAGGTGTGTACCACCACTCCTGCTTCATGAGGATCTTGAGTTGGAGGCTGTGTTGCTCTTTTTTTGAGACCTCAGTGTCAGAGTTTCTAAGTATCTTGTAAAAGTCTCTGATGGTGAGCTGTTTTGTTTTAAAGAATCCCTTGGGGGTTGAGGGGAAGACAGCAAGAGGAAATCCAGTTTCTACCACTGACTCAAAGAAAAACCCATGTTGCCATGGTGATAGAGTGGGGAAATGCTTCCTACTGTACATTGCAGTAGAAGTCTCTATTAAAAGGCAACTGGGGAAATATATTAGAAATGGGGACTGCAGGGAACTGAGGCAGAAGCCTTAGCTCACACAGCATGCTGGAATTTTTATTGACTGCTGTTTTAGAGACAGGCAACTGATTCATTGGTTCCTAAATCATTCACTATCTACCTAATACTTCCAGATTAATTATTGACGATGGACTCCACTAAATTGTTTTTATTCTCAAGAAATTAATGTCAAGGTGTTTAGGTCTTAAGCACAACTTGTGTACAAATCTAATTATTATTTAAATTTAAATCTAGCATAAACTTGTAATAGCCAACTATATGTATATTGGCCCATAATATTAAAAATACTCATTGTCATAGGATGCTCTAAATTCGCATTTCTCAGGCACACTGTGTTTTTTTCATTCTAGAGTATTTTTCATTCTTTTTTTCTTTAATTTGATGTGCATTGGTGTTTTTGCCTATATACATGTCTGTGTGAAGGTGTCACATCCCCTGGGACTGGGCTTACAGGTGGTTGTGAACTGCCATGTGGGTGCTGGGAATTGAAGCCATGTTCTCTGGAAGTGGTCGTAATGGGTGAGTCATCTCTCTAGCGCAAGCATTTTATCACTGGTTCACTACAAGGGTACAATAAGATGATCATAGGAACAAACAAAGTGATTAATGTTAATTGACTCAAAAATGAAGCTATTCTTCCTAGGCAAATCACTAATAACACGAAAAATGTGAGAATGAAAAGGAGAGGTGCTATCAGGCCAGTGTTTCCTGCGTGCTAAGTCCTATGCTTCGTATAGTATTCTTTTATGTAATCACAGCAGGGACGTTATGAGACAGGCAGTTCGAGAATTCACAGAATTACCTCCCCATTAACCCAGAGAAGACCCATGAGTCCTCACACTCTTGCTTGCACCTTTGCAGTTTGGATCCATACCCATAGCCTATCCCCTTCAAGTCAAGGCAGACTCCTGTGTCTTATACACACAGTATGCCATTAAAGGGTTCTAAATCCAATTTTACAAGCAGTATGCTAAAAGTGATTTTTGCTTATTTAATAAGCATGTACCTAAGCTAAACTCTTATCATTTCTAAAAATGCTAGGCACTTCCATCTTTCTTGCTTGTTCATTATAACCCGCCCCACAAGACTGGTATCATCCTGGGTACTCTAATACATAGCGTGGCGGAGGAATCGTGTGTGGTGAAGACTCTGTTGCTATCAGGTGTGCTAGTCATCATTCCCCATATTTTCTTTGTTTGTATTTTTTTCTGGCCATTTTTGTCAGAGTCTAGTCAATATTTGAAAGGCTGTGAATGACAGAAGACAATAATTTACAACTATAAAAATTTGAAGTAATTTTGTTATTACTGTATAAAGGATAATTTCATGAAAATTTGAGATGAAATTCAGTCTTTCTGTGAAATTTTCCTAAGGAATGTCATTTTGTTTTTTTCCTGTGTTACATTAACTTTTAAGATTGTAACAAATGACACTGGCGCATGTACACATCACTGCTGTTTTTTGCTTTTCTTCCTCTCCTCCTCCCCTCCCATCTCAGACAAGTTTTGTCTCCATTAGAGTCTCTGGAAGAGTGAGTTCTGTTAGGATGATGATGGGAACCCTGAGCTTACACCAGCTTGTCAAACTGATTTTCTGACATGTCCACATTGAGTCAACATCTGAGCTTGGCATGCAAAATGTTTTACTTTGGCAAATGAGGAAAGCAAGAAATGAGTAATTACTATGCATCCTTCTTATCAAATTTCTCACGTTATCCCCATCATTGGTCCTCTTCAGAACAAAATCATTTTCTGTGTAGTAGCCCTGTTTCCATGCCACTTCATCAGAATTCCAGTACTCATTCAGCTAAAAACTCATGACAGTTGTATCAGGCGTTGCTTTTTAACAGTCGGCATCGCCTGAAGTGGACTCATCTGCTCTGAGCACTACCACGTTGATGTGTCCATCTAGAAGTGAATGACACTGTACCTCCGTCACACGGCTAAGATGCGGGAAGCAGCAAGGACCAAAACGTCTTCCTTGCCTCACTTTCATTCATTCTTTCTCCCTCTCACTAAAGTGTTTAACTTTAGTGCTATGTTTTAAAAAATTAGGATATAAAGAAATTGATGAGTTAGATTGGTTTCAGTCTTTTGGTTCTGTTTCTGTGGTATTCAGTGTTGTCCTTTGTTTGGCATTGCTATCTGTGTAATGTCACAGGCCCCCAGTCACTAAATTGAAGCCTATTCACAGAACAGCTTCACTATGCAATAGTGTCGTATAATTCAGGAATAGCAACTCAAAGAAGGCTTCTCATCAGCTTATCTGTTGGCTGATGATACCTTTTTTATATATAAAATTATATATAAAAATATAAAATTCAGGAGTGTACACAATATATTCAAAAGGTTAATCCTCACTGCACAGTTTGTGTGTGATATGTTTAATTATCTTACTTATAGTTACTGCTACATGTGTATCAAACATAGACTTACTAATATTAACTAATTGAAGTCAATGTTTTTATAGTGAGAATGCATTGGACCAATGGGGTTTGGGATACAGTGTGGCTCCCAAAAGTACTGCGTATCTTCAGTTGAGGGTTTGGAATGAGTCTTATGAATGGCAGGATGAAAGTAGCTCATCTCTGACTGTGAGGGCAACAGAAGGGTCATTGCCAAGCCTGTCCCCCATAGATACTATTAAGTATTTTTCTATTGTAAAGATATTTATGCCTGTCTTCTCTTCCAGTTCTGCATAAGCAGCCCCGAGAAGTGTGTCTCTGTTTGCTAGAGCTTGGTCGGATTGCAGCCAGGTAGGTAAGACCTCTCATGTCAAGACACAAACGGAGCCCAGCCTCAGGCAACAAAAGCATGCTGGCTTCTCATTGTTGACATTCTAACAGATGCTCAGAAACCATTTAGTAAATGAAATTGCTTGGATCATATTGAGAGCTGTAGTTTAAAGTATGCCTCTACTATTGTCAAAACTGCATCATGTGGTCAGGACAGTCTTTGTCATTGATATCATTAAATGAAATGCATTTTCTTTCATGCCTTAAAAGCTCCTGTAGGTATTATGTGCCTGCTTGTCTATATGCGCACCCTGTGCATTTAGGAGCCTGCAGAGTCTAGAAGAAAACATTGGGCTCCCTGGAACTGGAGTTTCAGGAAGTTGTGGTATGCCCAGTGTGGATCCTGTGGAAAAGCCGGAAGAGCTTCCAGCCACTTAGTCATCTCTGCAGGGCTCGGCTTGACACTTTATGGGGCAGTTTACTCAGTGGGAAATCTGTTCTCTCTTATTTCCTCCCCAGTCATCCCTTATTTTCTGTTTAATAATTTTAGTCTCCCAGTTACATATTTTCTTAATTCTCTTATCGGTTTTCACCCCTCAGAGATTTTACTTTTGAATTGAATGGGGCTAATTTTTATATAATTTTCTATGCTTTTAACGAAGAGACTGGGTTTTATAAGATTTTTTTAAAGTAAGTATATGCATCTATGTTTATGTGAAGGTCTGCAGATATTTGTGGAGGTACTTGCAGAGGCCAGATGAGATTGTCAGAGTCCCTGGAGTTGCATTATCTGCAGCTGTGTGCCTCCCTGTGTCAGTGCTCTATCTACCAAGGCAGTACTTGCCCTTAATCACTGAACTACTATTTTTCCAGCCCCCTTTATTCTTATGTAACGATGTGTTTTGAAATTTTTTCCTGTAGGAAAACTCCAAAAAACTAAGTGTAGTGATCCTAGCTAAAGAAGCTAAGGAAAAGCCCCTGTTAGACAGACCAGTTTGCTCTGGTTTCATACTTTTCTTCTTGCAACCTTGCAAACTGGCCAACAAGGCTTTTGATAGTTCTGTGAAATCCAGAGAAGAAATGAAGATAAGATTTTAAGACATCTTGAGGGAAAATAAATGTTGAATGAGTTTAAATGTTTTTCTGATACAGAACACTGTCATCATGTGGATAGGACAGTTTTTGCTTAAGCTATCCTTGATGTCATTTAATTAAATGCATTTTTTATATCCTTTTGGAGCATGGAGGGGATATTCTATGCCTTTAAAGTTGGTGTATTTACTTTACATATTTTTATATCTGTGTGCCTGCTTGTCTGTATGTGCTTGTGGTTGTTGAGATCACATGAAACAGTAAAATGGAGTAAGAGATAATACTTGGTGAACTTAGATGGAGAATTGACATAGAAAATTAGGAGAAAGAAAACTTTGTACATTGTGATATTGTGCTCCAGCAACAAACACTGCCAAATAATATACAAAGTTTGATTAATAGTCAGAAGCAATCTCAAATTCTTTAAATCACCACAGCCAATAAACTCTTAGTGAGTATACAGGAATATATAGGAAACTCTAGATTTTACTTTGTGCCCAGACAGCACCAATGGGTTCATTAGATGGCCATGTTTGGAGAATGGAGCACAGCCACAGGAAGACTGCCTCCACAGGAAGACTGCCTCCACAGGAAGACTCTCCTCAGAGAAGCTGGGGCTGTTACAGTTCTCATGTGGCTGATAGTCATTTTTCTGCTTTCAACATTTTATTTTATAACTGATTTTCACCACATTAATACTTTAATTTAGAAAGAACATTTCTAGTTATGACCAACACCAAAACTGAAGCTTGGCTACAGTGTAAAACTAATTCTGATTGTAGTTAATGAAGAAAATAGCAATATATTTATCAATTTCAATATAAAATGTCATATAGTTTCCTACTTACTCTAATTAATTAATTAAATTAATTAGTCAATTAGTTTATTTTGAAACAGAGTGCCCTGTAGGTCAAGCTGGCCTCATATTCTTTGTGTCGTTGAGAATGATCTTGGTGTCCGACTTCAACTGCTCCGAGGCATGTACCCTCGGGAGCACAGGGTCCTGGGGACCCACCCCAGGACTTTCATTTATAGTTGAACACTCTATGGTAACCCATAGCTGGAGAGCAGCCCAGACATTTTAGGTGCTGTTATTGTGTATTGCTCTGTACACACACACACATTTTATGACCATATGAGTTAAGATAAAGGCTACATTTATTCCAGAAAATACACCACGAAGTAAGTACTTCATGGTGGAGTTGAGATTATGATCACCCTGAAATTGCAGTATTAAACTTTTGATTATACTTCTGTCTCCTTCAATGAGTGAGTCTTGTGAAACACTATATACTGTTCAGCAAAAAGAAAAAGGGCCAATGCATTCCTCTTGCTGTTACTTTCGTTAGACAGTTGGAAGGATGCCAGTCAGATAACCTGTTGTTCAAGTAAAAATGCCCATTTGTTTCTTTTTGAGCACATCCAAGCTATTTGTTTGGTTGTACTGGAAGCTCCTGAAGAAGGACAGCATGAAGGAAAGACAACCCCACCAAGTCTCATTTCACATCCAAGCTCTGCCTGAGGTTTAGATCTAGATTTAGATACTTGAAGTCACTCCCTTCTCTCTTGTGTCTGCTGCTGAAAACCACACAGATTATTGCATTTGAACAATTTCAGCCCAAACTAGGAGTGGTTTTCAGAGCACACCCAGAAACCACATTCATCTTCTCCCATAAAGATGAGTTTGATCCTACTGAAGTTCCTGAAGTCTCTTGAGATTTGTGTTTTCTGCACTGATAGGGGATACTTTCTTATATTCCATTCTAAGTGGTACCTCCAGATTTCACATGTGTGTTCTTAAGAGCACCACCATCACTTCAGAAATGGTACTGGGAGCCTCTGCTGTACTTTTCTGCACTCTTTCAAGAACTGGGACCAATCTGGGCTCTGAGATGGAGACATTACTTCTATTCTCAATGTAAAATTTCTTTGGGTTTTAACTAAACAGAACTGTCATTGTTGGATGGTAAAATCTTTCTACTAATATATCAGAAAAATACACAATTCTGAATTCAAAAAATCTAGCACTGACCAAAGCAGCTCAAAAAAATCAAAAGATTGTTTTGACCAATACTTTAGTATTAATTTATGCAAAATGAAGAAGTAAATAACTATGTTTTCAACATCTTTTCTGACTGCATGATTAAGGTTACCTTCATGATAAAAATGAAAACTTCTGAAATGGTAGTCTGGTGACAAATTCGGGTGTCATTAGCACAGGTGTCATCTCATGACTTTGAGTTTTGCTGTTCTCTTGATCCAGAGCAAGTTTATAACTATCCAAAGGAAATATTTGGAGGACATTTTCTTTAATCTTATATTTCAGTCATGGTCTAATGAAATGTTACTTAAAAGAAAAGTGATCATGTGTTAAGATTAGTAATTGATTCACTTGGAGGATCTGCACGGACTGCTGGGAGTTTATGCTTCCTTTCCCATGGCTGGGGCATATTTCACAGATAAATCTAAGTTTACATTGTCTTTAAATAGGAAAAATGGGGCAAAATTATCTGGCAAGAATCTATAAACCATCTGTTACATGCCTTACAAAGAGGGAGTTTCATTAGTCTATAAAATTTGTCCCCCGACCCTACTACAATGGAACACAGATGTCTCTTCTTGGAACGTACAGACTGCTAAATAGTTTGAATAGATTTTCTAGGTCAGGAATGAGTTTGGTGGTGTATTTCTTCCAGTTAGCTTAATCCCAAACACCATATCCTGTGCCAGCAGAGCCTTTCCTATATTCTCCCTTTAAACTTGCCAAATGTAAGACTATCTTACTTTGTAGTGAGATGAAGGTAAGTGTTCAGCCTCTGAGGATTTAGGCCATAGCTGCCCTGCAGGGATCAGGGTTTAGCTTCAGTGAATTTAACTTCCTCCATGACTCCAGTTGGAGCCTTTATTGAGGCTTAGAAAAAACCTTCCTTCGTCCCAAATCCTACCACCAGTTCTAAGAAATACTGATTTATAAAAGCATTACAGAAACAATGGGCATGTGAAGACATATACAAGCTACTCATACCAAACTGGGGTTGCCTTTTGAAGCACAAATGCATTTGACAACTAAGTTGGCTTGTAGGTACAAGTCTCCAGCTTTGGAGGTGGGTCACAATAGCCTGCTGCTAGCCCCCATATGGACAGAAAGCCAACAAACCATATTCATCTGCATTTGGGTACTGCCCAACTCTACGCTGAGCAGCTTGAAGGATTCAAAAGCCAAATTAAGCATCAGATTCTGGGCTTGGTGCTGACTTTCTGTGTCAGTGGCACAGTCGATTTCAGCTCTCTTAGGTAAAGAAGAATCTTCAAGGAAACATTTTCCATCTGTGATTCTGTTCTAATTTCATCAAAGCTGGCTTGTTTATTTTCTGTTGGACATGAGCTGAGCCTGTTGCTGCTCTAATAGCATTTTTCCTATTGTTTGCTTTTTTTTTTAAGACAAAATATATACACCTTGTTCTTGGGAAGTGGCCTTCATCCACCTGTGGGTGAATATCAAATATTTTCTAATCTATTTATATTTTAAAATATGATGTTTTCACTTATAATTGATGTGGAGTTGACATGATCACAGTGTTTCAGATTCCTCCAGACTCAACATTCAATGCAGGCAAGATTTATACCTTAATGGAGCTAAGAGTCCACAGAAGTCTATAACAGCTTAGAAAGTTGCCTTCCAAAGTCTCTCTGGCCTGTTAGGACATTTGAGGTTGTTGTGAACCAATTCTGGTGGTAGAATAGAATCCTGGTACACCATGTGTCTCATAATGATGCATTAATTAGTTTCTAAATACAAAAAGGTAGAGATACAACATGCGGTTACTGAATCTTTATAGCAACTGTTTGCTATGAAACAAAAGTTACTTAATTGATTAGAGGCTGTTGTAGCATGATAGACTGTTTGTACTTAATTCTTACACAAGCTTTGTGGCTCTCAAAAGGCATCTGCTGCACAGAACCCTTCTCTACTCTCCAGATTCTGAAGGGAAAAAAATAAATAAAAGAAAAAAAGAGTCACAGTGTTTCCGTTATGACTTAAAAAGCCCAAGTTAACAGACATGTTGAGTGTCTATGACTGAACTCTAGAATAAGGCCATCAGCAAGGAGGAAATGGCCTGGGGCCCGAGGGAAGGATTTCTCCCTAGAGAAACTGAACTAGTGAAGCCGCATCAACTTAACCATGTCCCTTCATGACAGGGAGAAGTGTAGGTAATGAACCAAGAGGACAGGAACTGAGCCCCCTCTGTCAGGATCAAACACCACCAGGAGAAAGAAAAACTGCCTCCCTAGAAAGCCCTGCACTTGCATAGAGTGACATCTGTTAAAGTAGCCAGCCACCCCTGGAGGAGGACATGGGCAAGGTTTCACATTGGCTGCTGAATTGACACAGTGCTCAACTAAGAGTTCTGAGCATGGTGTCAGCACTTACTTTATGCTCAGGGACTATGTATATGTATGCTATTTAATAACTCTTGGTTTGTTTCTCTTGTTTTGTCTGGAGAGAGGGTCCCTCCAACTAGTCTAGACTGCTCACAAAATGAATATCTTGCTTCTGCCTCCTGAGTGCTGGGAACACAGGTGTGTACCACCACACTTGGTTCACAACAACCTTTTAATTACCAAGTGGTGTTTTCTCTTCTCTATAACAATCACCTGATCAGAAGAATAGGCGAACTGACAACGGCAAGTCCTTACTGGAGTCTGTCCTGTTTCAGACTTCGGCAGATATTCATCCTTCTGTAATGAAAGTGTATGCCTAGCTTATTTCCTAAATGCCTCATAGCTGTCAAGTTTCCCAATTATCTTTTCAAATTATCTAAGCAAAGCTGATACAGAGTTTAGTACAGCTTTCTTTACATTTTAACTACGGACAACCTGATTGTGGGAGATAAAAGGATAACAGACGCTGTCGTGTGCTCTTCCCCCTTCCCCCGCCTTCTCCTTCTCTAAGTCTCTGAAACGTGTACAGATCTTTTTTACATCATTGTCCTGAATTATTCTTGGTTTCTTTCCAAGTAATAATGCTTGTGCATTTGCTGTCCTGTTCCTAAGAGCCTGTAATACTGTGCAGCCTTGTGCAGTGCCCTCACTGGATAGGAACTGAGCAGCTCACAGTGAACTCTTCTCGGTAGGGTCAGTTCCTTCCTTTCTTAGGTTTAGGTTCTGCCGCTTTAGTTTTGATGCTGACCTTCTGTTTGAATCTCTGTATTACCAAGCTTATATTCTAAGTCAGGCCTTCATTATAGCATGGATATTGTCAATTCTGATATAGACAAAAGCTTAAGATAAATTCCGTGTGTGTTCATGTTGCTGAGACGGTAATATATTATATATATTATATATATTGAGTATGCCCTTACACATGCACTGCAACTTCATGTGTTTCACCTTGCTCCAAGGAGTTCAATTCACAAAGTTCCATTTCGGTGGCAGGGACTCTATGCTCTGTTAAAAGGGCACTAGTTCTTGGCACTCGCAACCCCGCATGCTGGACAGCTGTTGCATTTTTAAACTGTGCGCATGCACATGTGCATGTGCATGCATAACTGTCTGATGTTTTTGAAAGGTATGGTGTGGAGCCTCCTGGCCTGATAAAACTGGAAAAAGAAATTGAACAAGAAGAGACACTTTCTGCCCCATCGCCTTCGCCGTCTCCTTCATCAAAGTCTTCAGGAAAGAAGAGTACTGGAAACCTACTGGACGATGCAGTGAGTGAAATTTACAAGTCTTCCAACTATAAAATCTGCCCTGCCCTCTGAGATCATTCTGACCTGACTACATTTCAGTTCCTCAGAATTCATTTTACCTTAATTCCATTGAACAGTATCTCAATATATAGGGAATGAGCCAAGTCCTTGAAACTGTTCTCTGAAAACACAAACATCATTCTTATTAGTTCTCCATACCTCCTTTCATGG
The DNA here is from genome assembly GCA_028551405.1 of Uromys caudimaculatus. Taxonomy (NCBI): domain Eukaryota; kingdom Metazoa; phylum Chordata; class Mammalia; order Rodentia; family Muridae; genus Uromys; species Uromys caudimaculatus. The sequence goes on from CM052713.1 coordinate 7,064,776, forward strand.
ATAGAGTCTTGAGGATTGATGAGGAAGGAGACAACACATCCAGTGGAAAAGGTAACTGTACTTATTGATTGCCTGGTATTGGCCAAATTGTCCTGTATTCTTGTTTTTGACAGCTCTTATATCTGGAAGGAAGATTGCTTGCAGGGGGAGTGGAAATTGGAAGTTTCCTGACTCTATGAGAAGAGGAGCTTAGGTTCCAACAGGTGTTTATCTAACTCTAGGGTCTGTCTACTCTGCAGGCCTCTAGACACAGGCCTTGGTGATGAGAACACACTGCAGTGACATCATCATTATAGGGATAAGTCGTTTCTAGGCATATTAAACAATCCTTGCTTATGATAGGGATATGTTTGAAAATTATTTCCATGTTTAAATGCATGAAGACATTAATGAACAAGGAAAAGAATGATTTGGGTTGGAATCACCTGCAATGTCATGGGACATGACAGTGCTAGAGGTGTAAGACTGAAGTATTGTCTTCCCAGAGCAGGCCAAGGCCTTGGAAGGCTGGTAGCAACCTCGATGCTTTAGTTGTTAGGATGCAGGGCTGCCAGGACTGCACGTCCCCCTCTCTAGGGTCTGAGCTGAGAAAGCGTGGGAGAGTGCACTGATGGGTGCTTTAATGTACAGAAAGACATGTATTCATTTTTTGTTTTTTTCTTCCACATGAAAAAATTTTAAAAGCAGAAACTTAATAGCTGCCTGAGCAGCTGTGAGCCCCACAAACGTGGTATACGTGAGTGTGGCCCGCCAGTGTATCCCACACAATGCATTTCCTCCAGCCTGTTTTCGATAGCCACTCATACCAATCAGAATGTGCAAATAGGGAGTTTTCAGACCACAGGAAGGTGTTCTTAGAATCCTTTTAGGACCAATCACATGCCTTGCTTCTCATAAACTTTCATTTTTAAACTTTCTACAATAATTGGATGACATTGTATAATAACAAGGGCATACTATTTACATGGTGAGAATAATTTTTCCATGGTGTTTAATGCTTCTTAATGTTTCTTTAGACATAGCATGAGTTTGATCTTCTTTTTACAAATGTGCCTCTCTGGACTGCCACACTGATTCTTTCTTTCTTTTTTATTTTATTTTTTTATTTTTTGATACTTTATTTACATTTCCAATGTTTCCCCCTTTCTAGGTCTCTTCTTTGGAAACCCTCTATTCCATACCCCTCCCCGCCTCTATGAGGTATTCCACCTCCCACCCACCCACCCACCCACTCCCATATTCCCACCTTGACATTCCCCTTTACAGGGGCCTCTCCTCCCCCTGATGGCCAACAAGGCCCTCCTCTGCCACATATGTGGTCCGAACCATGGGTCCCTCCATGTGTATTCTTTGGTTGGTTGTCCAGTCTCCAGGAGGACCGGGAGGTGGGGAGTCAGGCCAGTTGACACTGTTGCTCCTCCATGGGGCTGCAAACTCCCTCAGCTCCTTCAGTACCTTCTCCCACTCCTCCACCTGGGACCTCACTCATAGTCCAGCGGTTCCTGTAAAGTGAAATTTGGTATTCCAAACTTTTGGGCTAATATCCACTTATCAGTGAGTACATACCATGTTCGTTCTTTTGTGACTGAGTTGCCTTGCTCAGGATGATATTTTGAAGTTCCTCTATTTGCCTGCAAATTTCATTAAATCATTGTTTTTAATAGCTGAGTAGTACTCCATTGTGTAAATGTACCACATTTTCTGTATCCATTCCTCTGATGAGGGACATCTGGGTTGTTTCCAGCTTCTGGCTATTATAAATATGGCTGCTATGAACATAGTGGAGCATGTGTCTTTATTATATGTTGGAGCATCTTCTGGGTATATGCCAAGGAGTGGTGTAGCTGAGTCCTCAGGTAGTATTGTGTCCATTTTTCTGAGGGTCCGTCCAACTGAATTCCAGAGTGGTTGTACCAGCTTGCAATCCCACCAACAATGGAGGAGTGTTCCTCTTTCTCCACATCCTTGCCAGCATCTGCTGTCACCTGAGTTTTTGATCTTAGCCATTCTGACTGGTGTAAGGTGGAATCTCAGAGTTGTTTTGATTTGCATTTCCCTGATGACTAAGGATGTTGAGCATTTCTTTAGGTGCTTCTCAGCCCTGCGATTTCCTCAGTTGAGAATTCTCTGTTTAGCTCTGTTCCCCATTTTTTGATAGGGTTATTTGGTTTTCTGGAGTCTAACTTCTTGAGTTCTTTGTATATGTTGGATATTAGCCCTCTATTGGACGTAGGGTTGGTTAAGATCTTTTCCCAATCTGTTGGTTGCTGTTTTGTCCTATTGAGAGTGTCCTTTGCCTTACAGAAGCTTTGCAATTTCATGAGGTCCCATTTGTCGATTCTTGATCTTAGAGCATAAGCTATTGGTGTTATGTTCAGGAACTTTCCCCTGTACCCAGGTGTTCGAGAATTTTCCCCACTTTCTCTTCTATTAGATTCAGTGTATCTGGTTCTATGTAGAGGTCCTTGATCCACTTGGACGTGAGCTTTGTACAGGGAGATAGGAATGGATCAATTTGCATTCTTCTACATGTAGACTGCCAGTTGAGCCAGCACCATTTGTTGAAAATGCTGTCTTTTTTCCACTGGGTGGTTTTAGCTCCTTTGACGAAAATCAAGTGACCGAAAGTATGTGGGTTCATTTCTGGTTTTTCAGTTTTATTCCATTGATCTACCTGCCTGTCGCTGTACCAATACCATGCAGTTTTTATCACTACTGCTCTGTAGTACAGCTTGACTTCAGGGATGCTGATTCTCCCAGAAGTTCTTTGGTTGTTGAGAATAGTTTTTGCTATCCTGGGTTTTTTGTTGTTCTGAATGAATTTGAGAATTGCTCTTTCTAAATCTATGAAGAATTGAGTTGGAATTTTGATGGGGATTGCATTGAATTTGTAGATTTCTTTTTGCAGGATGGCCATTTTTACTATATTAATCCTCCTAATCCATGAGCATGGGAGATCTTTTCACCTTCTGAGGTCTTCTTCGATTTCTTTCTTCAGAGACTTGAAGTTCTTGTCATACAGATCTTTCACGTGCTTGGTTAGAGTCACACCAAGATACTTTATATTGTTTGTGACAATTGTGAAGGGTGTCATTTCCCTAATTTCTTTCTCAGCCTGTTTATCCTTCGAGTATAGGAAGGTTACTGATTTGTTTGAGTTAATTTTATATCCGGCCACTTTGCTGAAGTTGTTTATCAGCTGTAGCAGTTCTCTGGTTGAGTTTTTCGGGTAACATAAGTATATGATCATATCATCTGTAAATAGTGATATTTTGATTTCTTCCTTTCCAATTTGATTTCTTCTTTACCAATTTGTATCCCTTTGACTTCCTTTTGTTGTCTAATTGCTCTAGCTAGAACTTCAAGTACTGTCTTCAATAGAGAGAGAGAGAGGGCGGCCTTGTCTAGTCCCTGATTTTAGTGAGATTGCTTCAAGTTTCTCTCCATTTAGTTTGATGTTGGCTACTGGTTTGCTGTATATTGCTTTTACTATGTTCAGGTATGGGCCTTGAATTTCTGATCTTTCCAAGACTTTTACAATGAAGGGATGTTGAATTTTGTCAAATGCTTTTTCAGCATCTAATGAAATGACCATGTGGTTTTTTTCTTTGAGTTTGTTTATGTAGTGGATTACCTTGATGGATTTCCAGGTATTGAACCATCCCTGCATCCCTTGGATGAAGCCTACTTGATCATGATGAATGATTGTTTTGATGTGTTCTTAGATTCGGTTTGCGAGAATTTTATTGAGTATTTTTGCATCGATATTCATAAGGGAAATTGGTCTGAAGTTTTCTTTCATTGCTGGGTCTTTGTAAGGTTTTGGTATCAATGTAATTGTGGCCTCATAGAAGGAATTGGGTACTGTTCCTTCTGTTTCTATTTTGTGGTATAGATTGAAGAGTATTGGTATTAGTTCTTCTTTGAAGGTCTGATAGAAT